>OZ023172.1:26320912-26920912 GCA_963678695.2 Diplodus puntazzo
CCTTTTTTTTTCTCCCCCTCACGTCCTTCCTCAGAGCGTCATCAGGTTGCCATAGCAACGGCCCGCCTATGGGAGACAGAGATCAGATCATTATGGACCATGGGATCCAGAAACTGAAGGACATGATTTTTTTTATTTTTTTTTTCCTCTCTCTGTGAACACAGGAAGTGGGAACCCTTAGCAGGAAAGCTTGAACTCGATCTTGGTTAAAAGCAGCACTGCGTGGCTCTGCAGGAGGAAGTTTTGCTGACTGCTGTTTGGGGGTAAAGAAATAAATAAAAAAGAGAGCACGCATGATCCATTCACACCCTTCAAAATCCAAAAAGTAATGCACGCCTGCTGTGGCTGCCGTGTTGCTTAGAATAAATCAAATGTGATTCAATATGCAAAAAAAAAAAAAAAGGGGGACGAGCTTGAGATGTAAACACGTCGCCTCAGGAAACGGTTAACCAGAAAACTTGCTTGCACACTTTTTCTGAATTAATGGATCTGACAGACGTGGCAGTGATCGGCCCGCTGAAAGCCCCACAGTCAGGAAAAATCCAAATGTGCTCTCGTTTTATTTATGGTTGGGGGGGAAATCGACGCGGGAAAAGTGCAGCGCGGTGTGTGAGATGGAAACACAAAATACACCAAGGAAACTGTTTTGTTTGATAAAGATCAAAGAGAATTGTTGGGAGGAGGAAGAAGAAGTGTGTTTACGAGTCCTTGAATCCAGACTGCGTCTCCGTGCCCCTGTTATTAGTGGGAGGCCGTGTGTGTGTGTGTGTTTGTGCAGAGAGCCCAGAGGGCTGCATTAAGCTGAAGTGACAGTGGGGATCTTTAAGATGTCTTCCAAAGTTTGCCATTGAGGGAGATCTTATCTGTGAGCCCCTAAAACAGCAGAGACAAGAGGAGGAAGAAGATGAGAGGTAATGTGAGAGATAGTGTCCCGGTTGCAGTTAAAGATCAGAGTGCTCTTTGATTCCTGATATTCGATTCCTGTTAAAACAAGAACGGACTGACCCTCTTTCTTCAGGCCGAGAAAAGTCCGTCGGTCGAGCCACCAGAACCAGCAGAACCAGCAGAGGAAACACTGCTGAGAGCTAAAGCCTATCTTTGTAAACGCACAGAGCTTTTCATTGGACTTAGATTTTTCTCTAAAAATACCTGCAAAAGTACTTTTTCTCGGTCGTCGTTGGGCCTCATATCAACACATACTGCAGGTTATGATCAGCAACGTTATACATGTAATCATCCAATATTTCTGAGTTTTGAGTCAACAAGTGGCATAAAAAAAAACCCAAAATGTAACTTGCTCGGCTCTTTATCTGCTAAAGAACATCAGTTTCTCATTTCTAAAGAAAAAAAGTGCCTCTTTACGTAATCTGCTCTGTCAAAGTTGTGAAGAAGGAGTCATTCATTATGAAATCACCTGATAATGGTGACTAATACAGTGAGTGTAAACACAGAAACTGCGTAATAAAAGTGTTTGATGGCAGATTTAGCAGATAAAGATGAAAACCACAGGAAACGCTCTTCACACATTACTTTTAAACCTTTTCTGTGTGTTTGCTGTCAGCGAACCGATCTGACGCTGCTGCCCCTCACACCAAAGATTTACTGGAGTAACGCTTTTGTAGATATTATTGATGACGTCTAATCAGACCAGTCACAGATTTTATCGTTACTGAACTCAGAAATGCCTCGACATGATTGCAGGGGAGTAACAGAGGTAACTTCCAGATGTGAGCTGGTTACAAACCATGCGAGCCCGTTATTCGCAGTGTCAAATGGTCACAGTTGACTTTAGGCACCAAATCTTTCTTGGTGAGTTTTAGGAAAAGATGAGATGAAGCCAGGAATCAAGTCCCCCCCAAAATAATCAATGCCAATGAAAGACAGTAATTCCTGCACACATTCTGTATTGATTTCTTTAAAAAAGGTTTCAGGTTTCAGTCACAAAGACGTTTCTCAAGTGTCTTGAGACTCTAAATCAATCAAAAATGACTATTTTTTAATTGGAAAAGGTTTAGGAAAACATCAAACTTCAGTTGTAATAAGTATGTTTAGTCTTGTGACTCAC
Organism: Diplodus puntazzo; assembly: GCA_963678695.2. NCBI lineage: Eukaryota > Metazoa > Chordata > Actinopteri > Spariformes > Sparidae > Diplodus > Diplodus puntazzo. The sequence goes on from OZ023172.1 coordinate 26,322,978, forward strand.
TTCAGCTGACACACAGTGACGTAAGTACCCCAGATAGCAAAACTGTGCCGGATACTTTCACCCAGCCTGTGACGGCATGTGGGCCAGATCCAGTCCACCACGATAGAAATGATAGAAATGAGATGTGACTCCGATTTGGGTCAGTTCTGCTTGATTCGGTTCGTTCTCGGCTCAGATCTGGGATTGGACAACCCAGCAGCCATCGTTCCATTTGGTCTGTGGACGGGATGAACGTGTCTAACAATTTTCCTATGTGGGACTTCCGTAAAACAAAACAAATCCCTCTTGGCTCTCAGTCGCTGATGGGACACAAACCCTGTTCTCTGGAGGTCCAATGTATGACCCACCAACCACCCGCCTGCCCTCTGACACAGACTCCTCTCGCCACTTATACCTGCGCACTAGAGGTGCGCTTCAACAAGTGAGACTACAAGGTTAGCTTCACTTACAATCCTGTCAAATCACAGACACACACGTCCAGCCTGGAGGTCTTGGGAGGCCCCGGGAGGCGTCCAATCCATTCACGATCCCTCATTCTTTAACACGGGGCCGCCTTCCTCGGGCCTGTCTGCCTAGAAGGCCTGAACCGAGGGGGGGCAGGAGGAGTCGGGTCGGCAATCATGTGTGTGACAGGAAACAGGCAGGCGTATTGGCTGTCAATCAAACAGCCTCTTTTACTTCCTCTCTCTCGTCTCTGTCTCCCCGTGTGTGTTTCTCGGCTTTTCGCTGTCTCTCTTTTTTTTTTCTCACCCCGTCTCTCCCTCAAGTCTGACAAGCAAAAAAGATTTTCACTTACTTCAGAGAGGGAAGTAAGGGAAGTGAGAGGGAGGCGTAAGAGTCTCCTTCTACTATTCCCTCTCTCCCTCTCACACACTCATACACATATACTCTTTGTCTCACATGTCTGAAAGACAGCTAGCAGTGGTTTGTCATTGTAACAGTTTAGTGGACTGTGTTTCCAAATCATCCCTTACACTTTTTCTGCAGACAGGCAGACACATAACATTCCTCAGAAGACGGGCCGGGAGAGAGAGAGAGAGAGAGAGAGGGGGGAAGTTGTATAGTCTCTCTCCCACTCCCTCCTTTTTCCAAATGCAGCTGAGTGCTCCACACGGATCGATAGTAATCCTCGGTGGGAGCCGTTTATTTTGGATTGTGTGTGAGGCCCAGTGGGTGACAGAATCCACATTCACACTCACACATGCGTGCGACATTATAAATCTCGCCGCGGCTCGGGTCGGCACACGCACACACACGCACGCACGCCACTGGTGCAGACAAACATGACACGCAAAAAAAAACGTACAAGTACACACTCAACACGCTCAGGGCCCTGACAAGCAAAGCCTCCTGTTGGGCCGGGCGCTTCTTCTCTCCTCCACTGAGCAGAACTCACAGGGCTCCGGGCTGGAGGAGGGGACCCAGTGTGTCTCAACACTGTCCCCTGCCAAGGTCTCTGTTTCTGGGGATGGCAGCTCTCAGCAGCTGGCTAGGCTGGATGCTCTCTGTATGCTGACTCCAAGCCGCTGGCTGTCTGGTCCTGCCAGGAATTTATAATTCTACACGGAGGAAGTTTGCTCCCCCCCTCTCACCAATGAAAGCATGAATCATATTTTTAATTCATTTTAGACATAAAAATAACAGAAAAACAGTGCAAATGTTGCCTGAAAACAAACAAACATCTGGTCACACTGGCATTCAAAATGGCAAAAATTTCAAGGTGAACTCAGTTCAGTTCAATGGAACAATGAATCCACCGAATCAGGCTGAGATCAATCTGATGGCAAGACAAATTTCTTTTTGCTGATCAATAGCAAGCGGCCTCACCAGTGGTGACCTTTGAGGGGAGCTGAGCTATAATAAGCTGTGGTAGCTTATTAGTTGTGTTGCATCACTCGCCTCTTATCTAACCCTCCACTGCCACAGAGGATACGGCAGTTAGACATTTATGAGACAGGAGTCAGTGGAATTAAATAAACATCAAAGTGACTGTGCTAACTATTGTGGTTCGTTAGCAACTTCGCAAAGTTCTCTAACGGACAGGAAGCAAGCTAGCTATAGCGCAGAGAGGTTTTCTCTTAATCTAACCCACTTTTAAAAAAGATCAATTCTGTGCCAGGTTTCTTACCAGCCACGACCTCCATGAAATGACTCGTTTCACTGTCATAACTGGACCTATTCGGTCTAGAGGAGCATTTTTACCCCCAATCGAGTTAGCTGGGGCGCTAAACCAGAAGTCAACCGGCTCGGTTGGAGGAAGTCTCAGGTGTGCACGCTACACGGGCCGCACGACATGGAAGATCTGGGTTTTTTCACACCTGGGAAGTCGAGCTTTCCTGGCTTCAAAGCGCCACTGAGCAGTTTTCATGAGAATGAACGGAGCTCCTCCTACAAGGCTGTGTCCGGATTGTAACGTCCTTGGTGGTTTTTACTGTTGGTCCAGCTGAGTGTTAGCAATATATTGCTAGCAGCCACGCTACCTGTTCCGACCAGAAAGCTGGTTTTTAAACAGTCTCAGTTTCTATCACTCTCTCTCTTCACCATCAGCTGGGCTCTGTCGACAGTTATTCCAGTTGTTAAATCGATATCTGGAGATAGTGACCGGGGGAAACAAATTGTCGCCCGATCTCAGACACGCTTCCTTTCTGCTGTAATTTGACTTTTGTTTTCCAGGAAGAAACGAGCCCAGTGGTAGTCTTGATATCGTAATGAAAGTACGGTTTATAAGGAACCAATTTCTCTCTCTACTCTGATCAGTGTTTATTTCAGAATAAGAGCTTGTCTAATGCCAGTTTAAATAAGTAATAGAGAGACTCTAATGTTAGCTATTAGCTCACCAGCTGCAGCACATAACCAACGAGCCAATCCTTCCTCTGCTAGAAAAACCTTCATCATTACCTTTTTCATGAGGACGTGCAGATTAACTCTGCTGTCCCACTTTCTGGCGCGGGTGTGAAGAAGGTAATCTATGCAGCGTCGAGCTATTAAGACATCACAACTTTGCTTTTGACCACGCTGCTCCACTGGCACTTTTGCCAATTAACACCCATTTCCTGCACCTAATTTAAGAAATCACTGCAAATAGGCTTTTTACCATTTTCAGACAGGAAGCCGTGAATGATTTTTTTCTGTTGAGGTCCAGTAATCACGGCAAGAGAAACCTCTGGAGGGTTTGTTTGGCAGCGTGCTGTGAGGGCTTGTCTGGACTCGCTGTGGGACTTTTTTTGGGGATCAGTTTGGATCTCTGGGCAGCAACGTTCCCCCCTCAGAGGCAGCCAGCCGGGCCCACACACACACACACACACACACACACACGCACACACACCTGTGCTTCGCCTGAGAGCATTGCATTATCTGAGGCAATCTAGCAGCACTTCCAATCCTGCTGCCATTTCTGCAGGGCTAAAAAAAGAAAAGAAAAAGGGAGCAGTAAAAAATGACCAAAAGCAGGGAAAAGGAGCATAAAGTTGAAAAACGGTCATTTTCAACATTAAATTGCGCCGTGTGCAACGACACGCAGCGGCAAACACTGATGAGGAAATTGATCTTTGCTAACGTGAATCCATTTAGTTAACGCTTTTTACGCCGAATGAGCAGCTCGGGGTTTAAAATCGAGCTCCATCTTGGTTATTATTTAAAGCTAGTGCAACACCACACCATAACAAAACACCTATTGTCTTATTACGAGAGCAGTGCAACACTTTCTGGACATTAACCACTTTTAAAGGTCAAGTTTAAGCCAAGATATGGGACATTTTATATTTTCGGATGATATATCTAACTACTAAGCAAAGCTCGCGCCCTTAAAGAGCTCAGTGAGGGTAGAATAATGGTGCAGTGGGGGCATATGCTGTATGTTGCTCTACGGGCACATGGGACCTGACCACTCAACTATCTCTGGGCTCTGCAGCAGTCAGCAATACAGACGTATCCTCAGCAATACACACTAACAGTCAGCAATACAGCCGGCTCAATAGTGTTCCTCCTTCAGTGCGGTATAATCACCTCTTGTGACAACATCCCCGGCTCCTCAGGAGTCTATCTACCTCCTCAAATACCCTCGCACCATAAGATAAAGACATTAGGGGCTGTGGGATTTGGAGAGAGAGTCAGGAATTGGGTCTACTGTCTGTGATGCACAGTGATACAGACCTGGAACGCATAGGAAGTTTGGGATCTCTCTAACAGATACCATCAAATGAGCACAGCAGAGCGGCGAGGGGCCGACCGGAGCAAAGCTCAGCGTGAGGCTGAGGGCGTCTGATGTTCGTGAGCAGAGCTGCCGCGACGCAAAGACGGTGGGGGAAAGAAAAGCGTTTTCAAACAACAAAAAAAGAAAAAGACGCCGGTGAGGGAATCATCTGCGAGGCTCCACGTGGGACCGGTGAGAGCGACAAAACATGTTTGCTGGGAGTAACTTTTACAGTGACACGCACAATCGGATTAGCATGGCATTGAAATTAAAGGTCAGCACGTTAAAAAAAAAAAAAAAATGCCGTATACGTCTTCTCTGAGAGTGGAGCTGCCTCTCCTCTCTCCACTGTAGTGTCGCCCCTCACTCTCTCTCTCCCATCCGTCTCCTCTCCTCGCCTCCCTCACTCGCTGTCCCTGGGTGGGATGAGTCATCGAAGAGAGAGAAGAAAAGAAAGGAGAGGAGGTGTGTTTGTGTGCGCGCTGTATGTGTGCGTGTTTGTGTGCATGCGTGTGTCGTGTCATTCCTCCCGAGGTGCTCTGCCCTTCACACTCCTTCTCAGCTTCATGTCAACCTTCCTGCGAGAGTGCAGACATACGCAACAAAGGTGCGCACACACACACGCGCACACACACGTATATTAACGTCTCATCCTGCAGAAGGTGATTTGGTTGGTAAGTTTAATCACAAACTACAGGTGACTTCATGGTGTTAAACCTCACCTCTGTGTGTTAGAGTTCCTCCTGCGATTGGATGAAACCACCTACATTGTGACCACCTACATTTGTTCCTTGTAAACAATGAAGTCACCCACGAGGGTTTTACAGTAGCTATCCCTAACAAACAGACACAACACAACACATACACACCTCTGTGAGCAACTTTCCCCTCCTCGTTTTCTCATTTACACATTCTTCAGTTTTAACGAGATCGTTTCAAATCCTACATTTCCTCGACCATAAAACATTCGCGGAGCCCATTTCAGAATCATCCATCGTTTACGTTCATGTTTTCTGGACTGCAGCTCTCCTCCGTCTCTCCTCTGTCGGTGCTGTGTGACATTTCTTGGCACATTTCCACTGTCAGCTGCTGATGAGCGAAGTAGTGTCAAACCTGCTGCTGTAGTACTCAAGATCTGTCTTCGTCTCAAGACCACTTCCTGAAGGGTCTCCGACTCGTCTTGGGATCGATCGCAGGACAATAAAGTAAAAAATACAAAATAATTAATATCAGATCTGATGATTGGCCGGGCTGGAAATCAGTTGACCGATAGCATACAGTTTTACTGTTTACATACAGTACATGATGTGAATACAAGTGTAATTTACTTTTACTTGTACTTTTGATACTAATGTACATTTATTGCAAGAACCTGTGGTGACATGCTTGTAACAAACACTTTAAATGTCCTAAAATCTTTAAATGTCCTATTTTAAATGTCCTTAAACCTTTAAATGTCCTAAATATCCACTTTAAATGTCCTAAAACCTTTAAATGTCCCATTTGAAATGTGCTAAAATGTTTACATGTACTATTTCAAATGTCCTTAAATGTCCTACAATCTTAAATGTCCTTAAACCTTTAAATGTCCATTTTAAATGTGCATAAAATGGGTTTAGGGTTCTTATGAGTTAAGTACATTTAATATCAACGTTTTACTCGACTACTTGTACGGGCGACTTTCACTGTGACCAAAGTAATATTTGAACACAATATCACTACTACTAAATGTGGCACGGATTTATTTATCGCTGATTGGTAGCTGCTGGTACCGACCCAATCAGCCTTCCAGCTTGGACCCTTAAAAGTACCCGAGTTCAGTACCCGACCCTAATGAAGTCACACTTGTAAAAATAATGAATCCAGAGTGCTTCCAGTGGCCAAACCCCCACAAGTTAGTGTCATGGAGAACATGACTCTCTAGTTTTGTTTTTATACTGTCGCTGAAAAAAAAAAAAGAGGCATGAATGAAAACAGCTGTTCGGTGATGTGGGATCTCAGAATCAGATAGAAGCAACATCTCATATGATACAGTTTATGATACAGCGCAGTAACACCCAGACACGGGCGTCAACACCTGACGTACGCATCGGTCTTCTCAGGACGGCCGATACGTCTCTGTCACTTTACCTGTACAGTCGTCCACTTCTGACAAACTGGCCGTGATGAAATGTATCTGTCCTGTCATGGAGGACGGTGATGGATTAGTGTAGATGTTTTCAAAATGACAAAAAGGTGCGTGAAACTACAGGAAGGTTTCCTCAGAGCGAGTTGTGGGCTGGATGTAGATCAGGTGTGCTGAGTGAGACGCGTGATGACTCAACAGCTCAGGAGACGAAGAATAAAGTTAATCTTCGGAAACAAGAATTGATTTTTTTGTGTGTGGCAGTATCTCCAGTCAGTTGGCCTTTAAAAGGGATTGAAAATGTTAATTTATGACTTCATAATTGCATGAAATATTTAAACCTGTGATGCAGTGATAACTCTGAATATTAATGGCCGCGTTACACAACATCGCTATTACGTCATGTGTTTAACTCTGGATCATATCATTCTTTAATTATTGTTCCAAAACTGTTTTTTTCCCCTCACATCTTGATGAATTGTCTTGTTTTCCAGCGTTTCTCCTGCCTGCAGTCAACGCTTCATGTCACTGCGGTCATCGTTTGGCTCTTCTGCGCCTCCAAACATGAGAAATGTAACGTTCCTCATCAACCCCTGATTTGGACTCTTGTTTGTTTCATCCACGTTTCCTGTGCAGCTGCGGCTGTTGGAGGCGAACCGGTCCAGAAAAGCTCAAACGATAAGGAGTCTGATCTGACTGGATGGCGACGGAGCTGTCCAAAGTGACAGGCAGACAGACGGATGGAGAGAGAGATGGACACTTCGGTTTCTCTGTCTCTTCCCCCCCTCCTGTCTCTCTCTTTCTCTCTCAGACAGCCGAAGTGGATTGGCTCGAAGATATTTGGCTTTCAGTCTCAGTGGCAGGTCAGCCCACGTGCACTCTTAGCCAAATGTGCAGCAGAGTCGCGGTTCCAGACGCAGTCCAGGTCATACAGTCGGGACCCGTCGCACAAAAATAAAAGCAGCAAACATCAAGATACAAACCACACACTTGGACATACACATCATTTCTTGTGCCGCAGACACCAGCTGAAATTCCCCACATGTGAGCTTTTTTTTTTTTTTTAAATCCTCACACACACGTGCACACACACTCACACGCGCAAACACACACATTAAGCAACCAAGCAGCGTGCAGCCCTCCAGAGTGCTGTACTGTCATTTCCATAAATACTCTTAAAAGGTGCAGCCAAAACCATGGAAGGGTGCGATTGCCTCTCGGCTAGAAAACGTACAAAAAAGCTCTTTTCTCTTTCAAGAGACTGTAGGAGAGGATGACCCACTTAATCGAACAATTTGGAGCGCCTGCATGCGTGTGTGTGTGTGTGTGTGTGTGTGTGTGTGTGTGTGTTTATGTGTGTGTGTGTGTGAAAAGGCCTCCCAGTGCCCGGAGACAAACAATAAACAAAACCAACGAGCTTATGGTATTGCAGAGACGGGGCTTCGATGGCTGTCTTGCCAGAGTTACGCGTGTGTGTGTGTGTGTGTGTAGGTGTGTGTGTGTGTGTGTGTGTGTGTGCAGAGTAGTAGTTGTGTATGTGCTCCACATTCATGGAGCCTCAGCTTTTTACATGTTCACCTACAATGCAGGTATGTATCACGGTGGGAACTTGACCACCAGGTATTATAATTTTTTTAGCAGCATCGATGTGTGTGTGTGTGTGTGTGTGTGTGTGTGTGTCATTCCCAGAGCTGCAGCAGTAATGACGCCTTCCATCTGCTGCTCGGGAGCCGGGTGGAGTGGAGTGGAGTGGAGTGGGGCTTGGGTGGGGGTTGACTACGCAATATGTGTGTGTGTGTGTGTGTGTGTGTGTTATATAGGGGGGGTCAATCCTGGTTTAGCCTCTAACTGCTCCTGACGTCACCCACGCCACATTTATTATTTTTTTCTTTTACATTTTATTTGCTTATGTTTTTATTTATTTGCTTTCTTTCACACAACTTTGCAGCCGAGAGTAAATTGTCAGGTTTTTTTTCACTCCTCATGAAAAAAGCTTTTGATTTAATGACGAGGCGTCATGCTAAGGACATCACTGGATCCTCTCTTCCCCCTTTTATTCTCTTTCATTCTTTGTTCTGTCCTCTATCACTCACTCCACTCCCCTCCCCTCCCAGCCTTCCTCTTTCTCTCTCAATCCGGCCATTGAGATCCACTTTCATCTCCTTTTATAAAGCCATGAAACATCAGGCGGCGGCATAAATCTAACCTGTGATTGCTGTAATGACCAGGAGCCGCGGCAGCCGGCAACGGGAGCCCTGAACGGATGTACGACTCGTGCGACACAAGTGGGGTCAAGGCTGCCTGTCGCATGCGTCCCTGCCACATAGCTGCACACACACACACACTAACACACACACACATCATGTGCAGTAATGCAACTGAGCCCGCTTCAACACAGCTGGCTGCGTTTGACATGCTACTCATGCACACGGGCTCACGGAGGGGGCAAATCTCAGAGCTGTATACACATCCAGAGACACAGGCTGAATGAAAACGCTAATGGGATTCAATTTTCTTGGTCCTCCGGAGGCCTGATACAAGCTGTACAGCCTAACACAAATATCACTCACAGAGCACACAGCACAAGAGAGCCATTCACCAGAGGAAAGGACAATGAGCGCCGCCGCATCCAAACAGCTCGTCTTCCTACACGATGTACAATTTCATAGAAAAACACAAGCTTCTGTTTCAGGCACGAGCGGCGTCCCGGAGCCGAGCTCGTCCCGCCGTAACTCAACGAGTGAGAAGAATCCAAAAACTTGCTTTTTTTTTTTTTTTTTTAATTGAGAGGCTTCAGAGTAAATAGTTAATTGCCAAATCCTCCATTAGTGCTGTTTGGATGGGTGTGTAATTATTGCATCAACCTGTTTAACCACAATTTGTTTTCATGTGGGCGAATTGGATCGGATGAATTTCCCTCGGGGGGGATGAGAGGTGTGTGCAGAGAGGGTTAGATTATTGGGATCTTATTACAGCGTCTCTGTTTTGTTTTGAACTAAACTGCACGATTGTCGTCACGTACAGTCACAGTCAAAAGTTTACATAGTTTACTGTGAACCTGCAGGCGACAAAAAATACCCCCAAATTAGTTTAAAATGTAAATATCGATCTTTAAATGTGAAAGGCGATCCTACGACAGAAACCTTTGCGATCGGAAGTATCGAAACTTCTGTATTGATCCACACACCACTCACTTAAACCTCTGCCAAGGCCCGACAGTATCCTACATCCACGCCAAATTGTACCTACTAATAAACAGCAATGATGTTTCACGCTTTATTAATTGAGAAAAATGTAGAAATCTGCGTGATTTGCAATGTGAAAGAAAGTGAAAAACATCCTGGATCTGTCTTCATGCAGATTTGTACCAGAAGTGAATGGGGTCTGTTCTGGTCTGAGACTTATTATCTTTATCTTTCCATCCGTATTAACACGGGCCGTGACCTCCGTTTGTCACCGACCCCCTTCACTGACATCACATTAACATTGTAAAGTCAGCGGACGCTCTTATTTTTGCACATTGTAATAAACGTACTTTCCACGACCTCGCACAATCCAGGTCAAACCTTCTGCACCGCTGCGTAAATCTGGACCGTCTTCACCTACTTTTAAACTCGGTCACACTCTATTTATACTTATATATCTTTATTATTTTTAAAGTTTTGTTTTGCGCCTACAGACAACAGCAAATCCCTCGGATGAGTCAACCTACCACGCAATAAAAGCAATTCTGATTCTGATTTTGTGGAAATCCATTCGGTAGTTTTGTGTAATCCTGACAGACAAAGGTGAAAACATGACCTGCTCGGTGGAAGTAAAGGTTAATAGTCCAATGATACTTAGAGCAACAGTCAATATCAGTATTTCTTCTTTTACTAATGTTGAGCTCAATCAAGTTGTGAACTCTTTTTGGACGACATCAGTGAGGTTATCAGTGAAAACACTCCAGTCTGAAGTGTTTTCAGCAGAAATCAGACAGAAACAAGTGTTTTCATGAAGCATCTGGACCAAAAATGGAGAAAATGAGTGTCGCAGTTTTTCTGTTGATGCAATACTTCTAATTTGCTCCTCTGTTGCTGTTATGAGCTTACAAACTTAATCCGCGCTGAAAGTGACACTTTGAGGAGGTTTGTTTTTAAGCCGTCCATATTTTTTGATAACCGATGAAGTTTACTTGACAGTAAGAAAAACCTGCTTGTTTCTGCTTTGAGTGACGTTCCCCTTTAAGCGGAGCCAAGACAACATGCATTTCCTTCAAAATGCCGTAATGCTTTTGGCTGTGTGAGCGTTAAGTGCGTCCCCATTGAGACAGGCCTGACCCTGGCGGCCGCGCCGAGGGCCGTACATCACTGTGACCTTTCTGAGCGCCGCTGCAGCCCGCTGCCTTTGTTCGCCTAACGGATCCCTCACAAAGCGACTTTTGACCAACAACGGAGAAAAGAAGGAGGGCAGAGATGGAGAGATAGGGACGGAGGGGAGGGGATGAATGGATAGAGGCACAGGCGTCGGCTGGAGGTCCGCGCTAATGGCCCCTGTGTGTTTTGTAATTAGGAGCTGTGTCAAGAGACGCAGGGGAAGAAACGGGGGGGTGGTCGGACGACGGGGGGAACGAGGAGAGAAATAGGCCGAGAGAGAAAAAAGGGGAGGCGGAGAGAGGACAGATATCCAGACGGACAGAATAAAGCCAGCGTACGAGAGAGAGAGGAAGGGAGAGAATACAGAAAAGAAGAGATTAGGGGCCAATTAGAGAGAGCTGGAGAGGTTGACTTCTAAAGAACGCCAAGAGAAGGAGCTCCAATCGTCTGATCGGGAATTGATCTTGTGCCATTGTGCATCCATATGAGAGTGTGTATGTGTGTGTGTCACTGACTTTCAGTTTGAGAGAGTGGACCTCTCGTACATTGAGCCGTCGGACAGCACTTTCTGGAGGGGGAACTTAACAACCAACGCGGACCGCGATGATAAGCGGAGCACATGTTTTTTATCTGCTTTTCGGGGCTTATCGAGCTCACTTTGAAATTTCAGTCAAATTATTTTGCCATGCTGACAGTCTCCAGGAGAAATCCACTTGTTTCATGATAATAATAAAAAAAAAAACACCCACATTCAAGATATTTGATTGAAACACGAGAGGGGATTTGTGGCCGGTTTCTTAAGTTGTTGTTTTTCTTACAGCAATACACACGAGGTCCCTGAACACCGGGGTGACGCCTCAAGACCACGACTGCTGGTCAGGAGACTTTAATCCTGCAGCTTTCTGTTATGGGCACCGGTTTTAATTGTTTTTATTTTTGTTTCTGAGATGTTCCAGTCAGTTTGGCATAGCTGGTCTAAATTACTGCATTACCAATGAAACTTTGGACGCAATGTTCAGAGACACACATCAGAGATGCGGCGAATTCAGATCACATCGCCGTTGGGATCAAGACGCGGCATCATCGTGGTAGGATTTCTTCAAAAAAACTGATCCCAAATCGATGTTGAATCAATTCAAGCTGCGCGTTCTGTTATTTGGTTTTCACGGTACTGTAATCTTTAGCTTTGGTTCACTGTTTGCTCTGGAATTGACCGGAGTGGCTTGACCGTACTCTGGAGCAGGTCCATCGTTGTCGCTGTAAAACTGGTGATGGAAAAGGAAACTGGTGCATCTCAGCAGCCAAAAGTGCTAGAACAAAAATGGTTCCTGTTGTTCGAAACCGTAGAAGTGCTCCAACAAAGAGCGGGTCATATGAAACCAGATGCACCTTCTTCTGCGGCATCTGACTCCAAAATCCATACAGCGTAACTCTATCTAGCTCTGTGATCCTCTATCAGCTCAGTCCGATGATGGCAGCTGACGGTTGCCACAGTAACACATCATACTTTCTGTCTCTCTGACGTTTTTCTCATCAGTCAGAAACAAGCGGCTGTCGGAGAGAACAATAGAAAGATTTGTTACTGTAAATAAATCCCAAGAAAAGTCTCACGCAGTCTGACCAAAAGAGCTCGAATCAGACGTTACGGTAAATGCTGCTCGTCTATAAAGAGATTTCATGGATGGGAGACGCTCGCCATCCCACACTGTGATCCTTCATCCGCTGAGAAAAAGACTAATAAAGAAACATTTTGAGATGAAACATCCTCAGGCAGGAAAGGATGATGTCATGTGTGCATCCTTGAAACATCGTTGTAGAAATATACAGTAATGTAACTGTCGAGACACAAGAGTGCTTTAGTTCAATGTGCTGTCAAAGTAAAATCACAAAGCAAAGGTGCCACGGTTTCCAAAAGTTTCGGAGCCACTGCTTTACATTCAGTTGCGAGCACTGTATCCAGGCCTCGGCCGTAATGAGTGCAGGGATAACCTCATTCACAGAGAGCACATGTGGGTATACAGTACATGTGAGGCTTCCTATGTGTGTCCGTGCAGCTCCGTGTCCCCTGAGTGTGTATTAACGCGTAAGTGCGTGTACGTTAGCTGCACGTGCGATGAGGGACGGACATCACCGGGGCAGCGCTGCGAGTGAACGAGGCGGATCAGTCAAAGACTTAAAGCCCCGCTCCCCAGCGGAGAGGAAAACGGACAGGCTTTGATGTTGATGTGAACAAATAAAAGGAAGCCAAAATGAGTGGAATGGACCATTATCTGCCGCGGAGAGGGCCCTCCGATGGAACCGAGCCTGCCTGCTTTGCCTTTTGCCTCCAATCAAGGAGGGTGAGTTGGGGGGGGGAGGCTGAGGAAGATGAGGGGAAAGTGTGTGCGAGAGAGAGAGACACACAAAAAGACTGGGAGAGAGAGAGAGGTTGGGGGGGTAGGGGGTCCAGAATCCTATTGATTTCACTCGTGTGCTAAATCCAAATACTGCAGTGTTCTATATTTGTGTGCAGCCTCTTACAAAGGACATTTATATATGCAATCTTCACTTGAACACCGCAAGAGGCCAAGTGAGGAAGATCAGTGGAGCACGCTGTAAATACTCGATATATGTATATATATACACCCGCCTCGCTATATATGGTGTCGACTATTTAGAGCAAAATGCTAAACATTTTCTCTGCAGACAAAACAAGCAAAAGGCATCGCTTAGCTGCTGCGCTGGGACTAATAATACAACATGGCTAGTCATGTCTCCAACCGCTAATGTTAACTCACAGAGAAAAGACACAAGGCCGTCTGCCAAACACAGAAATAGACAAAATCCACGAATAAAATCTGCGTTAGCCGTATTCTGAGGCTGACAGCGGTGAAACCAAAACACTGATACCTACATTAAGTGGTGACTAAACAGAGGACGGCTCGGCTAATTCAATTCATATTGCATGTTCGTCACAGGCCGAGTCAAAAGCAGACTTTGCCAACAGCGAGAAAAAAAAAAAAAACCTGCACACCAGAAAGGTCATTCAGGCTAGAAATGAATAGAGGAGTATTTAAAGGCACAGGGAACTTGTTTGCACAAGCTGACACATGTTAACCATCTTTTGTACTGGCTGGAAAAAAGTGGGTCAGACGCACGACAGCAAATGTGTGGAGGGCTAACAAACAGAGAGCGAGAGAGAGAGAGAGAGAGAGACAGAGGGGAGAAAGGATTCAGGCAATGCTGACCCACAGAGGAAAAGTTATTCCCTCATAACAAATGGCATGTCGAGTGTGGTTTCAGCATATGATTAGTGCCAGAAGTGATGCAGCATCTGTGCGTCTGGAAAAAGAAAAAGTTTCCTAAAAAAAAGGGGGCTTGTTTGGACGCAACCAGAATAAGGTTTTTTGTTTTTTTTAAAACAGAGAGATGAGGCTCGTCTGAGCTGTGAATTTCCCAGTGAGTCATCAGATTTGTTGTTTCCATATTTTTAGCCATTCTAACGACGTTGACTCCTGCGATGTCGGTCGGTCGGTCGGTCCGCCACTCTGGCTCAGACGCAAAATATCGGATGAATAACTGGATGGATGAATTTCCACTGAAGGATAAGTTCAACCCCAAAAAAATAAATGAAAAAAAATCAGTCTGATGCTGATGGAAAGTCAGGTGAAGTTCTGTCATCCACAAAACATTTCTGGGCGTTGCAGCGTTCTCCAAAACAACTGACATAGATGAAGTAAAAAACCTAAAATGGCTCCACAAAGCTCGTCTGGTTTAATCCATAATAATCGTCCTCGTCTGCTTCAGCTGTTGAGGAGAACGCTGACCTCACCCAACTTTTGATCAGCTGAGCAGCATCGAAGTGGGTAAATCATTATTTGGGTGAATCTGCCCTTTAAAACCTCATACAGACAGTCCCCAGAGGATAGAGCCTGGAGATTTTGATGATCCCCTGACCTCAAAGTCTTCACTCATCCAGTGACGTATCTCAACATGCAGCAGGTGGATCGTTTTAAATTCATGGTTCCCAGAAGATGCATCCGACTGACTTCACATCCCGTTTTATCCTCTCGCACCATCATGTGTTTGCATTTGTGGTTTTCAGTAAAAATCTTGACAACTATTGGATGGATGACCACGATGATTTGGAGTAGACATTCATGCTCCCCACAGGATATATCGTAATAACTTTGTTGATCCTTTGAAGCCGTAAGTAACAAACATTAGCATGCTAACACACAAAACTAAAATGGGACATTAAACCGTCTAAACCTCAGAATGATAGAGTTGTCATTGTACGTATAATAGCATGCTCAGGTTAGCACTGACCAAAAAGTGCTAATGTAGCTTTACCTGTTCTAAAGAGGGTCTATATAACAATCTGCGGCAGTTTACATGTATTAATCACTGTATTGTCGGCCATATGTGAGTGGATTGTAAGGTGACGTCTCTCTTGGTCGCCTACACAAACCCGTGGATGACTCCTTCAAGTTGTTTAATGCCGCTGAACTTTGGATTTCTTTGTGAAGGACTCAGGTTGCATTTTCTGCGACAGTAGCTAATGTTAGTTTAGAAATGGAGACTGCTAACGTAAGCATGCAACACAACACTGAAGCTCCACAGGGCCTTTTTCAAATAAAACAAGATAACTGTGATCATTGTCTTCCAGCTGCTAAAACACTGCAAACACATTCCAAAGGAAAACTAGCGGAGGCGCTGATCACGACGGTCCCTGCTTCATATCTTTGTTGTATGTCAGCCTCCATCTCTCTCCCTCTCATTTCCTGTCATTGCTCTACTTTCGACCTCCAAAATAAGAGCCTGAAATGGCCCAAAAATAATAACAACAAACATTTACAGGAGGGAAAAAAACACAAGCAGGTCAAGTCCAGTAATTGTTTTTCATCCCAAGTGGGTGAAATGAGCGTCGACGAGGGGGGAGAATGAGATAATGCAGGAAATTAGATAATGGATCATTGAGAGCGATTCCCTGCAACCTTATAGCTTTGGTGCAATTAATAATGAATAATTAAAAACAGGACCTTTTTACCTGCAGGACATCTTGGAATAAACGATGCAGTACGACTAAAGACGGTTGCTTAACTGAAGTGTGTGCCGTGCACTCTTGCCCTCCTCGAAAAAAAAGCCTGTTTCCTTTTTGTTTTTACTCAACAGCAGGTGATTTAACTCTTCGTGAACTTTTTCCAAACAATGAATCTGCCCATGCAACATAATCCCAGCTGATATCCCGAGCCACTTCTTTCTCTCTCTCAATGCATCGCGACAGTGAATGACGGTTTGGGTCGCCGGACGCTTAAAGTTGTAATTAGTTTGTGATGCCCTGTCTGCTGATGGGGCAGTCATCTTTAATGAACATCAGCGGCCCTAATGGAGCGTAAAATGACACTTAGAAATACAAGATGTCGCGGTCAACAAGGGAACGGCTACATCAGTCAGGCCCTTCGTTCCCTCGCATATGCTTCAGTTTAGAAAAAGACGACTCAGTGACGAGGGAGGCTCACCATCCCTCGCTCTCTCTGTTCATCATCGCGTTTTCTATTTATGCAGCGGATAGAAGATCCACATTTAAACATCTAAACATGCTTCATTTAACTTTTCTGGACTCTTAAACAGCTTCAACAACTGGAGCTGTCTACTTCAGTGAGAGCCGCCGAGATCTGAGATGTCCTATTTATCATGCTGCTTCTACTCGCCCTCCCTCTGTCTGCTCCTCTCTTATTTTTGGGTAACTTTAAATATTTTTCCCCAGGTTTTTTTTTTTTTTTTCTCTTCCGTGCTCGTGAAACGCAGAGCTTGACCGAGGCTTTGGTTTATTCATGAGGTCCAATAAGGAAGGGGCCTTTGATGTGCATGAATTATTTAAAGGCAACACTTTTTTTGAATAAGCCCTCACTTTGGTAAATACTTCCAAGCACTGCCCCACAAGTCATTAGCGGCGGTGGTGGTTAGCGGGATGATGCCACCTGGACCGATTTATATATAAGACACAAGTGAAAGAGGACACACACACGGCGTCCACAGCTGGAAGTGAACGATCTTACACATTGTCTAAACTTCTTTCTTTCAGACTTCTAAAGCTTTCATTTGGTGTAAATTGTTACATAAGTGTAGGTGGGCACGATCTCTCATCCTGGAACAAAACTCTTCACACTCTTGGTTGTCGCTGCTATTCAAGTACCTATAGTAAGACGCTCGCAAACACAAGCATATGTTGGTATATTTTAGAAGAAGTTAGTGGCCCAGGAAGGACGAATCTGCACACAGCTACTCTTCATTTCTAGGCTGACTACTGTAATTACAAGCTTTATTTGAAGACGCTGTTTAAGTGTCAAGATTGAAGTTGAATGGTTGAAATGTTGTTGGCTACTTGTCCTGGACTCAGCAGGTTTAGAAAGTACAAAAAAAACAACTGTTGGGTGAAAATTAGGTAATTAGAGGTAACCTGACATGCCAGACGGTTTGTGACCAAATTGCACGGTGACCCTTCGCACAACTCGGGTCGGGAAGCTGTTCAAAGACATAGAATCAGCTCAAGAAACTGTTTTCACTCAACGTAGATACGTGGACTGAAACGTAGATACTAATGGATTATCAACACAGTCATCTATGAGAATAACAAAAAGGTATAAATAGCTCTGAAAAGTCTAAGTTATCCTCAAAAGATGAAGGATCAGCGGCATTGTCTGATAAGTTGCTAATGTCACTGCAGCAGTTTTTGTATATTTTAACATTCCCCTTAAATATTTCACAATCCAAATTCAATACGTTTCATACCAACATAATAATAAGAACTGTTGATGCATCTCTTATCTTATCTCCAACATGTGATATAGGTCATTGTCATTAAGTATAACATGATGATTTGATCGATGGTCTGCAGTCCAGGACGGGATAAAAATTGTGTTTGGTTGCAGCTTTGTAAGTTTGTCGTGTAAGTTTTGGTTCAGTTGATTGTTCCTGTTGTTGAAAGTTTATCTCTCTGTTTCCTGTCACTTCCTGTCTTTGTCTGTTTTCCCGCCCTTTTCTCTATGTGCACGTTTTGTCAACACACTTGCACGACTCCTTTCTTTTTTTTCCTTTGCCTTCTCTTTCTGGTATAAACTGTCACTGGCAGTGATGGGATTCGTAGATTTTCCTTTGTTTTTGATGAACTGTGACACGTTTTGGGTTCATGTTATACTTTTATAAATAATGATGTAATAAAATAATGAAATAATCATGAAAAGATAATCACATAATGCGCTGGCTTCAAAATTAATGCTCTAAAATCTATAGTTTTTTTTTTTACCTCCCACGCTGCTCATTAAATGGCTCCATATGGCTGAAGATTATTGTTGAAATCATGAACATTTTAATTGTTTTATCTTTTATTATTTAACATTTTAACATTTAATATCAACTACAGTGATACTGAGATATAATTTCACACATAAATCGCAGTTTTATTTTAATAAGGCAGAAAGATGTGTCATATTTAAGTAGGAAAATTCTTTTATAATTCACAGTTTTTGAATTATTTCCTATCTTTAAAATAATTCAGTGCTATGACCGCCCTCTATGTTTGGATGCACAGGATGTTTACAGTGATGCTGCCTTCTAAAACAATTCTGCACATTACTTTGACTGTAATATTGTGCAGCTAGAGAATTTACTTGATTATCAAGCTGAACTGAACCACATATTCCAGAATTTGTCCATTTTTCTGAAGCATTTCTTCGCACCAGAAAAAAAGAGAAAAGCTGGCTTAATATATATAAAATATCAATACGGAGTAAAGCTGTGAAATATATCAGTATATTGGTTTTTATCTCCGTCTCTTTGCCGTGTTCGGCCACATCCATTAGAAAGGTGTAATATTGTGTGCACAGTTGATCGTCCTGGTGATTAGTGATAGCTGAGACCCCCTGCTGGTCCTCTCTGCTAAGTCCAGCGAGCATCAACAGAGCTCCCGCCTAATCTCAGCTCGCCTCTCATTTGATTTGTCCACTCAGTGGAAACAGACTCGTGTCTTATATATATGACACTGTAGAACCACCGTCTCTGTCATGTACAGCAGAGCAGCAGTCGTTACTCTTTTTTTTGCTCTGGCGGTTTTCTCTCTCTCCCGTCTCACTTTCTCATTCACATACCGGTGCAGCAAGCATGCACACAAAATCTCCCCCCAACACACTGCCTGTCCCCGTCTCTGCTCTGTCTTTGAATGGCTGATATTATACGATACTATCGCATAATGTGGTGTGAGGGCAGCGGAGAGAGCGGCGGCTGGGATCCTCACCCAGCCGCCGCTCTGCTGTTTTACCCCATGCGGTGGCATACAGCGCAGGCGAGGAGTGATATAATTAGAATGGAAATTACAGAAAGTTACAGGCGAGCTAAATCCCCCCGCGCATCGCGTGGCTAAAAATGTCCCGGGCAACGCCAGTGGATGTATCACCATAGCAACAGCCTTCTTCTGCACTCTATTTTCAGACTGAAAAGGGAGAACCATCCAGAGAGAGGGGAAGAGAGCGAGGGAGAGAGGGAGAGAGAGAGAGAGAGAGGGGGGGAGAGAGAAATGCAAACATTGCCGTTTCTGTAGAAATTGATACATTATTCAAGTAAGGAAAACATCTCGGAGTGAGTGCTGCCGGATGGGTGGTGGGCTGCGGCATGCGCTCGCCTGTCGGGGGGCTAAACTGAACTGTCTTGGGGGTGGAGGGGGGGGCGTTAGTGTGACGGTCATGCAAGGACAAAGGGGTTGACTTACACGTCTCAGCAGAGGTCAATGCTGAAATCCACACCAGCAGCCAGAGATGTTAACATCAATGCAGCGGTGTGATAAGGCTCCCTCACCCGGCGCTGCCTCAGCTTCTATTTTAATCAATCACACATCAACTCGCTGTGGAAAAGTGAATAATCCTGTGGAGGGGGGGAAAAAAATGGAGTAATTTGGGGCATTAAGACTGGGATTCAATGAACCTAAAGGTGCAAGAAAAGAAAAAAAATAAAGTTCAGCATCGTGTCAAGGGCACCGTGTCATTGCCTCGACTCGACCGGTGAGCCGAAGCGTCTGATTTGCATTTTTTTATGTCTCGAAAAATGAAATTCACGATCAAATCGTGGGAGGAAACCCCCCCTCTCCCCCTCCCCTCGTCCCAATGCACTTAGTCTCTATTTCTCAATTCTTTTCAGTTCAGTTCAATTTATTATAATTCATTTCGGCTCAATGTGGTTTATTGGCATGGCAGTTGAGAATGAAATGCCAAAGCACCAAGACAAAAGATCCACATTTTCTCTCTCTCTCTCTGCTGGTCTAATCAAGTCTTAAATGAAAGCATACTCTCTCTCTCTCACACACACACACACACACACACACACTCTCTGTCCATCTTTCCGTCTCCTAATGTTTCTCTCGCCCCCCAGGGGGTCTGATTGAGCCGGCTGGGAGGCATGGATCTTTCTCTATTGATCCGCCTGCTGAATCACTTATCCCTTTTCCAATGGCCTTCATCACCACACTCAGGTTTTTTAGCACTCTCTCGCATGCAGATAATTTTTTTTTTTCCCTTACTTGTACAGCCAAGATCCGGGCTTTGGAAAAGAAAGAAAAAAAACGCTTCGCAAGTGAAAAAGAATATAGTAATTGGAAGTGCGAAAGACTGTAATGAATGACAGCTTCTAGAAAAGACAGAGACGTGTAAATCAAACCGATCAGATAACAAATACCTTTCGAGGAACGGACGGCATTGTCTGAAATGAACCCAATTTCCAGTGGCAATCAATAAGGTTGCTAAAGGAAATTGGGTCTCTGTTATACATAGAAATACAATATACATGTACATAGCGAGGAAACATCCAGGCCATGCTAATGGACACGCAGACTCTTGTTTCCTACAGATGCTGCAGTTAATTTAGCGTTCAAAGCAGGAACAAAGTGTATAGCTAATGGATTCACATCAGTTGATTTATGAGAGTGTAATCTATATCTGGGCCCAATCCCAGTACACCCTTTGCCCCTTACCACTTAGCCCCCTCCACGTCATTTTGCACCCTCACATCCAGTGGTAGGGTGAAGTTTAAAGGCCACATGAACCCCCAAACTCTCTGAACTCTGTTGTTATAATGTGTCGTAACCCTTTTCTGTATAACAAGCATAAAGCAATCGTCATAGCAAAGTTGGTCACACAGCCATAAATCACAGTCTACAGGTGGTCCTGATCTGGTCGCCAGAACATGGGTGACCATGACATAGGCCTGGAGTCAAACCAACGGCCAACTGCCTTTATCCGACCACTCCGTTGCCTCTCGTCTGACACGTTTGGCAGAAAAGTTGCATTGAACACACCGCATTGACTACTGCCAACGACACAGTCGTGTGTACGTTCTGCACTTGCACAAGATGCAATAAGTCTCCTTAATATCAGGTGGCGCTAGTCTCATGCCAGGAATCCAAAACCTAAAAACAGGAAATGACGCAGTGGGGTGCAGACCATCGTCACCTCCGCCCCTCCCACACGCCGCGCTGATTCGCTAGCACACAGCCAATCAGAATGGTCATTGAACAGCTAGCACACAACCAATCAGAGTATCCAATGGCATCCAATCCTCAGACTGCCAACACTCTCAGACTTTGCAAGTTGAATCTGACCAGACAACGTCGGCGTGGTTCCAAAAGCTTCCAACACAGCTGAACACACCGAACAGATTTGTTCCTGAACTCCTCCGAGTCTCCCCAAACGTTTCAGACGTCCAACGTTTGGGCCGGTGTGTTCCTGCCTTTACAGTCATAGTTGGCTGAGAAAACACTATTCTATAGGCGTCTAGTTTCCGCTGTAGTTGGGCCGGGCTGCATGGCCCACCTCTGGGCCAGACCACTTTTGCTGAGGGTAATAGATAGCTAGTCAAAATGCTGTCATGCACAAATCAGCAATACCACATTTCCATGTCTCCCCGTTGGAAGTGTGAGTGCTGTTCTACCCTCATCAGATAAATGGCAAATGGCATTGTGATAGCAACAGGACTGCCAGAGTTACACAAGAGAAATCAGCAGAGCTGAAGAGGGCATATGTGAGACTGTCCAGCTGCATCTGGAATCAACAACTCCTGATGATATATGAGGGTTTTAAAAGGTCGTCCCATTTCATCAGGGGAGATTTCCCTTTGTAACTGTGTTCTGGGGACGAGGGGGGTTCTCGAAAACGAAGGGTTAGGGTAAAAATAGGAAATGGGGTTGAGCCAAAGAAGTGCATCCTAAAGGCTGAGGGACCAAAATGTTTCTCAGGTGCGAAGCAGTACGAATATTTAGATCCAGTTCTCAGTTTCTGTGGTGTTCAGTGGTGACACCGTCCACATTTAGTTCGATCTATTCAAACACACTTTAAAGGATATGTTCACCCAAATATCAAAAGTCAATATCTACTTGTGAAGTTTTGTCGTCCACAAAAACATTTCAGCGGCCTCGCAGCAAAACAGCGGAGCAGCATTCACCTCAACAACTGAGTTAGACGAGGAAAGAAATCCTGCAAAGCTCCAGAGATGTTTTACTGATACGAAACCTCACCCAACTCTCCGCTGGAATTGGGTTGAGTAGATAATGCCCAAATCTTTCCGTTTTTGGCGAACTCATCCTTTAACGTTAGAGCAAAGCTTCACAA
The DNA here is from genome assembly GCA_963678695.2 of Diplodus puntazzo. Taxonomy (NCBI): domain Eukaryota; kingdom Metazoa; phylum Chordata; class Actinopteri; order Spariformes; family Sparidae; genus Diplodus; species Diplodus puntazzo. Next base: position 26,345,283 of record OZ023172.1, read on the forward strand.
ATCAAAGCTCGGACATGTTAAATATGGAACCCAACAATCGAATATCGTAACAATAACACCACAGAAACCAAGCAAATTACACACACCGCGGTCGGAGCCCAACATTTTCCAGCACTGAACATGTGAAACCGCGCACACCAGCATCTCGTACGCCTGTGAAAGTATGCAGACAAAGCAAAAGCCGGGACATATATTTATATGGCAACGCTATGTAGGCTACAGGAGATCATTTTGAATGCGGCGGTGCCCTATGCAAACCTTTTATTATCGCCATCCATCAACTTGTCATGCATCATTTTTTTCCTCTGCTGAACTGGCCATCTGAAGAAAAGAAAAAAAATGAAGAAGACAAGAGAGAAACCGGCCTCAGTGGTTTGAAATCTGAGCCGCATACATCAAACTATCAGTTGACCATTCGATCATGAGATCAATACAGAGAGGGGAAGACGTTTCATGTGAGGCTTTAATTCTTAGAGTTTCTGGATTCAGCATATCGCTCGCCTTGTTTTGGCTTGGGTATATTCAGCAGATGACTGTGCTGCTGGTGCAGACCACTGTAAACATGCTTTTAAAAGCGCTGTGGCTTTTTCTTTTTTTGGGAAAGCTGAAATGTTTTCAACTTTCAGCACCTGGCATACTGAGCACTAAAAATATGTTCTCTCTCCTCATACTGCTGGGAATGCGCAAAAACATGTTCTTACCATTGAAAACAACAAGGAGAAAAAAGAGGCCAACACTGTAAAGACAGGTCCCTAGTGGTCGTGCAGCTTTTTGCAATGTCAACCAGATGCCTGTGGGCTGACACAGATGCTTTCATTCTCCTCGCAGGATGGAATCACGGACACTGCCAGCCTCTGTCCGGGCAGAGAACAACTCCCTGCGTGTATCGCTGATAATGTCTATCTGCCTGTTTCTGTCTCTGCTGCTCTCTTGGGTTCACTTTTCATTATTTTATTCCTTCCCTCCTCCCCCCATTCTCTCTTTCTCTTTATGCCTCCCTCGTGCTTTTGTTTGACTTTATTTTCGCCATCAAACATGACAATTCGTCACTGTTGACACAATCCGCTCTGACCTCCAGTTCGCTCCGTCACTTTGAACCCTTCGCCGTCCTTCTGTTGGGACGACTCGCGCAGAACACACACACACACACTGGGAGAGAGAGAATGGAAGAATAATGATGAGTATTTAGCACGGGGGGGGGGGTTTGAAAGTCCGCCAGAAAAACAAGGGCGGCGGATCAAATGAGACAAAACCACAAAGATGAAAGCGGACAGAGAAAATTGGATGATTTCACCCGAAAAATAAGTGTCGTCTCTAACACCGCTCCCATGTAGAGCAACAGCGAAGTGATGTAGTATCATGTTAACTTGTCACGTCAGCCGCCACGCGTGGAGCCTGACAGGGTCATGAGTGCTATTCCTGGCTGCCAACATAAGGGCAAATTTATGGTAACACGTGACCAAAACACACACGCATGCACTCATACATATCTATGTATCTGCAGCGGATGTAGGTCAAATGAGCAAACAGTTGGACTGTAACATCGACTCAGATCAGTCGCAGCGGGCTGTGGTGTGCAGGACTTTTTTATGTAGAGTCAATACAAAAAAAAGAGAGCGAAGGGGGGACAGAAGGGAAGCGAGCAAACAAACAAGGTATAAAAAAATCCGAATGACGAAGCGAGCGTTGAAGCGGGAGGCAGGAGGCAGAATGAGGTTTCTAGGAAAAAGCAGATTTTCTTGCTGACAAACTCTGGAAATGCTGCTCCGACACCAGGAGCCCAAAGTGTCTGTGTCAATGAGATTATAACCTCCCCTTCTTGTTAAGCAGTACAAAGTATATATACGTCTTGTGTGAGGCACTTCAGAAGTTCTTTCTGCGGTGCGTTCCCAGGACTGGACTCGAACCAGCATCGAGAGGGAAAAAAGAAAAAAAAAAAAGACAGGAAGAGGATAAATGCACAACCTGTTTTTGCCAAGTCGCCAGTGGCCTCAAACCAACATTTTCTTTTTTACATGTTGGAGCCAAACAAGCTCTCAAACAATCAGAGCATCTCACTAATTGTCTCTTCATGTGCTCCTCGTCAATTTGTTTCTACAATTTAAGATAAAAAAAAAATGTATGCACAAAAACAATATGTGTTCCAGTAATGAAAAAAGAGACGTGTTTGCTGTTGCAGACGGGCGCTGGTACGTTCAGCAGCAGAATGAAGATTAGAGACTGCAATATGTAGATATTACACACACACACACACACACGGAAATCCATATTAATCCAAAGATATTTGGTGAGAAATCCACGTTCAATCCCAAAAAATCTTGAGCAAACAGTCAGTGGCTCTGACATATTTTTGAGGCAGAAACTCGTAATACCCCTGTTCATTTTCCCTGCGGTCTATAACCTGATGGTTCTGGATTATAATTTAGGATTTGGGCGACAGGGAAGGAACTTTATCCCCAGTCAACAGGTTGATGACCACCAAAAATGAAGAGCTGGAGTGCTGAAGGTGTTTCACAATTTATAACCAGCAAGTTTACCGATAAGTTTTCTGCAGAGGTTGTTATGAACAGCAGGTACGAGCTGCTCTCATGGCCTCCCATGTCAAAATGTCTGCCACGAAAATCTGCCACGTTAAACTCTTCACAATACAGACGAGGACTTTAATCCTTCATAGTAACTCTAGTGAAGGATAACTTCACATTACCGTGAGCCAAACAAAATCAGTTCACCAATGAAAACCTCTCACGATTCCTGAACAACCTTTCTGATCAAATCAGATTAGCTGCCTCTTCGTGAGCAACGTCACAATCGATTTACACTTGAGAATAATCTACATTCGCAGGTCGTGTGAGATGCTCGTGTGAGGGTGCATGATGGGATTACTGAAGGCGGGAGATGGACGGGCAATAAAGAGGACAGGGAGACCTGGAAGGATCGACTAATCACCGCCGCGCGGCGACCGAGGGGGTTATATTTATTCTAAATAAATGAAAATTGCAGCTTATTATTATGCCGGGGCTGATCTCTATCATCTGTGAGGCCCCGAACTGTAACAACAATGGAAGCGAGCGGGAAACTGCATTTGGATTGACAGCGCCATTGATCTGCCGGCGAGCATCCAATTGTGAGAGGCGTCAGCGGGCTCGCTGTGTTTTTGTCCAGCCTCGACATCCTCGTGACACACACACACACACACACACACACACACACACACACACACACAGACGAGTCCTCACCTGTGGGTTTCATCAATCTCCAATTAGCGTGTGTGGGATCACATGTTGTGCACAATGCTACATGTAGCTGTGTAAACTGTATAGCATGTCACACACACACACACACATCCAGGTGATACGCAACGTTGTGATTAGCAGGAGCTGAGTGAGAGCTTCAGCCGCGGAGAATGACAACAAAAGGGAAGGGCGGACGCCGCGGAGGCGGAGTGAGGAGGAGACAAATGAACAGCTCGTCACTCGGGTCGACTCTGTATTGACAGCAGAGGTCACGCTGAGAGATGGAGTCTACCTGCAGCGCCGGCGACGGGGAGGCGATGCCAAGGCCTTTAGCACCGGATGTTAAGGGAGGTCGTGTAACGTGTTAACACACAATCAACAAGCATTTCTATTAACCTATCTGCTGTTCTTAATTAGACGTGAGACCGTGGCTGCTCCCAAGCAAACACACACACACACACACACACATCACATACATGTATGCATGAGCGGCCATAAGTCACCCCCGACAACCTGCTGCTCTGCGTAACCTCTCGCCGGGGCTTCCCCGAGGTGAAGAGGACCAAACACACCCTCTAACTAACATAACAGACTCTCTTTGGCAGCAGCAGATGACTTCAGATATGTCAGGATTTAATCCACGCCTGCGGTGCTGCAGAGGTATTATGGACAACAAAGGCCTGATAAAGATGCCATTTTAGTCAATTTAGCTCCGGGACATGATTAGCAACGACCCACACCAGGTGAGACGCCGGAGGCTACAGCGCTGCTACACCAATAATGAGAGGGAGGGATGGAGAGAGAGAGTCGGGAGGGGAAAGAGTGAGTGGCCATCTTGTAGGGAAATTAAGTGCATCTTTTAAAAAAAAAAAAAAGGAGACGAGAACGAGAGGGATAATTTGGGACTAAGTGAGAGTGGGAGGGACGGCGTACAAGTAGAAGATTATATTATTAGCAGGAACAAAAGATGATGATGATGAACACACTGACTCTCGATTCATAATGATTCCAAACAGACAGGGTGAGAAATAAATAAATCAAACATTCAAAAAAAAGGAGGGCCCCGGAGGAGAGGAAGGAAACGAGGGAGGGAGCGGCATGAACGGGCCGATAGCGGCAGCTCTCTGTTGGGCACAGCAGGTTAATTTGCTCTTGTCAGAACGAGGGCTTTCCCTTCCAGCCGTCCTTATCTTTGTTGTCCTCCTGGATGTCGGTGTCAAACCGAGAGGCGGAGCCTGGATCCCCGCCTCGGCACTGTCACCTCAACCGGTTACAGCCCGGGACTGACAAGAGTGGCAGCTTTACACTGTAATCCCGTAATTATGTCAATTAAAGGGGGCTGAAGAATTGAGCGGCGGGGGGAGAAATCCAAGTTCTCTTGTAAAGAGGGGAAAAGTGAAATGACATACATGCTAATACCTGATAACACAACACAAGAGAGGAGGATCTATGTTCACTTAACTGTGTCTTAATGAGTTCAGATGGGTTTTTTTCGAAGTGGTTAAACAATGTCCGGTCAGTGTTGAACGTATTTACCGAGAGCTACCGGAAAAGAGAAAAAAAACCAAGACAGAGCCGGCAAAATGCAAATTCAGGATGAGTGTCAGGCGGGAGGACTTAGGGAGCCTTAAAGTGTTGTACATTACCTCAGATGGGATTTACAGCAGCTATAGAGAGAGATTACACAATTACACAGAGTACACAGTCATGTAGCCACCGTGTCCATGTCAACGTCCTGCGGAGGACCACTGCTCGTTTTACGGCCGCTCTGGGAAACACGCTGGAGAAGCCGGGGGGGGGATGGAGACGAGCGTCGGTCAAGAAAGAAGATCAGACACTCTGAAGACAGACGGAGAGAAAAAACCACGTCGAGCTGATATGTAAACTTTGAGTAAAACTGTACGAATGTGAATGTACCAGAGTCAAACCTTCGTGTAAAAGCATGATTACGATGAAAGAGACACTTTAAAGATTTACCGTATTTTTGTTTTCGGGTCAAAATCATTTTCAATGCTAGCATCAAAATCTCTGTTTCTAAAACACTAAGAAGACTCGACACAACATGAAACTTTGCTCGTAGTATCACCAGGGTCTCTACACATGAACACGAGCATTGAGAACATTGTTTGTGTATACAGAGTTTACTAAAAAGAAGGTTTTTGAACAACTCACGTTAGCAGTAGCTTGTTCCGCTCGCCGCCGTCCTGCCAGTGGAGAAGTGTCGATCTCAGAATGTGACGTAACCTGGAGGACAGTTAAGGTGGAACGCTCCTAAAGGTTAGTTCCATATAAATGCAGGATAATTTGCAGTTTTGTTGTTAGCGAAAAACAATATTGACCTTGAAGTTAAAAAAGGAGCCTCATATAAGAAACAATACTAAAATCAAAAGCCGTAAAAGTCACGTGAGATCTCACGTACCTTGAAAAATATGTGAATATTAAAGGTGATGATTTAAGGGAGGACCCTTAAGGAAAAATGAAAAACAACAACAAAAAAAAGAAATGAGCTACAGTTGAAATTTAGAAACCCAGGAAGCTGATGCAGCTCATAGATAAATGTACTGCTAAAATGATTTTAATGTCCTGAGCAGGCGCAGGTGTAATCTTCCTCTTCTGGAGGAAAAACCGTGGGATCCTTTTGTTTTCCAGCGGAGCTAAGCGAGCTGTCGATGGTCAGCGAACACATCGTTAAACTGCAGGCCGGCTGCTCGTTAAAGCACAGGTGACACCAGGTGAGCGTGGCAGCTTCTATTTTTAAAAGTTACCTTCCCGTTATCTGCTTGGTTTCTGCAAGAAATGTTAAATATTGTCATTGTCACTGGCTCTTGTGTGTCTGTTTAGCAGGTCTCTTTTATTTCATTTTATCTGCGTTGCGTCTTTTATCACGTCTCCAACACTTCTGGGCGGTCTGGACATTTCAGTTGTCTGCCTTCTGAAACAGTTTTGTGGTATATGTTTGGATTTTTCCCTTAATGTCTGCACTGTCACTCATGTGTGTTTTCATATCTCAGTGTTTTTCCTCTTTTCATATTTGTGCTTTTTCCTATTTGAATTTGTTTCGTCCTTGGGGGGGCCACAGTAAGTTACACTCATGGTTTGTTTTATTCAAGTGAAAAGAAAAATGTTTACTTTAGAGGCTTCTTTCTTTCTTTTGCTCCATGGGATATGAAAACTCTCCAAAAACGTACACACACACACACACACACACACACACAAACACAGAAAAAAGTTGTCTGATTCTCTTACAGTTCCAGATTATGGAGTTTGTGCTATTTAATCACACCACCAGCTAACGCGGGTGAAATAAGGATAAATAGTTACAATCAAAATTTTATTTTTCATTTCCACGGAGAGCAAGGATTTTTTTTTTTTTAGCATTTCCTGACAATGAAGGTAAAAATAAGCTCACACACTCTCACATCCAGGTGTCGTTGATGCGGCGTTTCTCTTGTTTTCCACTGCAGCACTGCGGGCTACTTTACCCTCGCTGTGGTTCTGATCCATGTCAGCCATCAGCGCAACAATCCCCCGGGAGACGTCCCTCGTTGATGACATCATCTCTCAGCGTGGGGAGTTGATGGATCCCTCGCCATTTTGGTGCCCGTGGTTTTTGATGAAGTGGCGAGCAGGTAGCTGAGGGGGGAGGGCGGGCGGGGAGGAGGTGAGGGGGAGGACGACTGCCAAAAAACACCCATAGCGCTTTGTCAACGTCAGGGAGGTGCACTCAGGGTCCCCGTGCAGCCCAGACAGAGATTAAGAGCCGGGAGAATAGTGGAAGTGGGGCGCGTGTGTTTTATGTGTGTGTGTTTGCACTTGCACCATCATCAGATATATCGGGTTATCTCACTACACCACTATCTATTACATAGTGAAATATCTGCTCATGACTCACTACCACTGTAGTGGCGGGGATGTAAAGTCACACGGCCCCATCCTGTGATTCCATCCAACCCTTACTGAACCTTTAGCCTGTGAACCAGCCCGAGATAAAGAGTCAGGCGGGGAAGTCAAGTGAAGAGGGGAGAAAAAGGAGGGGAGGATGGATGGAGTGTGTGTGTGTGTGTGTGTGTGTGTGTGTGTGTGCTCGCAAAGTCTCTGTTCTTCAAACGGCTTCGTCTCACTTCAGTCTAGAGCTGTATCGGACCAGCAGGGGGCCTCCCAGCCGGGGAAGCTCGCCACGAGCTCCTACACTTAAAATATAACTTAGCTGCATGAGAAGCGTGTGTCTGTGTGGGCATATGGATGTGTGTGTGTGTGCACGTGAATATGAGACTGTATATACTGTATATGAGGGAAGGACAATGTGTGTGTGTGTGTGTGTGTTGGGGGGGGATGCACGGCCCCCGCAGCCGTATTTCTGTCAAGGGCAAATCAGACCTGTCAGAAAGCATCAAGCCGTGCTGCCATGGCAACGGCGTTAGCACCCGCGAAGGTCACAAGATGGAGTGTGTTCCTCTCCCGCTGGGCGGCTGTCATGAGTGACACACAACTAAAGCCACACGCACACACACACACACACACATACACAGAAACACACAAATCCAATCTGTATAGAGGAGAAACAGCCGTGTTTGTCACCAACTGTTTTTTTTTAAATATATATATTATATATATATATATATATATATATATATATATATAAATCTATATAGATTGTCGGGAACTAAGCAGGACTTTAGAGACGACTGCTGCTCAGACGAAGTTGATTTATTTTGCATTTAGATGAAGGGAATGTGAAGAGCTGCGTTTTTCAAACCTTAAGAGATGTATCACTCAAAAAGAGTGTTCTAGTTTCATCGAGTCTTGGGATAAGCGTTGCAGATTTTGAAGAAAAAGAAAAGCACAGGGCTGTGTACACACCCAGGTAAATACACACACACGCACACACACACTCACACACACACACACACGCACACGCACCGCTTCTCAGCAGGTTCACAGGCTCATTAGAGTTTTCCCAGCTGTCTGGAGAGGATCTGTGGGATGTCGCCATCACTTACCTCAACTACACAGGGATCTAACACCATCACCTACACACACACACACACACACACGCACATCTGCGGCAGCACAAGCAAATGTGAGCTCAGAGCAATGTGTATTGTCTTTTCCACAGGGCCGGCTGCTGGCTGGATGATGAATGTGCTGCTCCTTCCGCGTGTCCTCCCTTTGTTAATAGAGTGATAGAGCCACAGTGGCACCCTGCGCTCGCCACCCCTCCTTTCAGCTGCAGGACCCAGGAAGTGGTCATAAATAGGCACATAAAGCCACAAAGCCCTTGGCATTGGAGCAGGGTCAGAGAAGCTTTGTAATTTTTACCCTCATTACAAAAGCTGGAACTGTTTTCGCACCGCGCCGCCCCTGGGATGAAGTCCCTCCGCCTTAATGTGAGGCTCACTTAGAAAGAAAACAAGAAAATGATGACTTACAGTGCTCTGACAACCCGACTCTGTTGTGGGATGATGATTGCTATGATAGAAATTTCACCTCTGGGCCCTCGGAGGAAACGCTTTTAAAAGATGTTCACGGTAACACTCGCTTATATCTGTAACTTTATGCCTTGAGGCGGAAAGAGCATCGCCAGCTCCGCCTTTCTCTTCCTACTCAATTGGTCAAGTTCACACCTCAACACCTGTCACTTATCTTGATGAGCTGTCGACTTTGAAGCAGCGTCTCGCCTCGGGGTGAGAGAGTCAGCATCCAGCAGATGCTGAAGGAAACAGACAGAAACAGAATGGATCTTCCACCAACACGTTCCTGTTCAGTTGTTCCGCTTTCACACTGGACCCTAAAAACCCACTAATACCCACAAACATCTGGCGGGCTCGGGGAGCAATCAGTAGTCTCAGGCGAACACGCTAATTTTTATCCCTTTTCCGCCGAGATTTGTAGATGAGCATTGGAGTTCTGGACCGCTGTGTTAAAACTCTCTCCGTCTCTGATTAAGCAGCGCTAGAACATTGTTCAGGCTGCGTTCTACACAGATACAAACACAGAGAATCTATTTCACGGCTTCCTTGATTGATCAGCAACTGCAAAAGATGATGGACGATAAAAATCCGGAGGGACGTCAGGACATATTTCCAGGTAAAATAACATATTTGATAACCGATTTGCTAACGTTAGCATGCAACCAATCACCAGCGAACACTAGGTATTTCTACAGTACCTTACAATTTAATCAAACAGTAATGTTAGCCAGGAAGTGCTAACGTTAGCTGATAGATATTTCAAAAATTGTTCCCTTTCCCTTTGACGTTTGGCTTGATGTCCGTCTGAATTTTCACTATTCATTGTTCCTACAGTTGCTGATCAATCAGGGAGCTCTGACATGATATTTCAACGTGGTTTATTCTGGAAATACTTCCGACAAACCCACAAACAGACACGGGTGAATGTAATTAAGAAAAATGGATCAATTTGGCAACACAGCGTTCACGTTCAGCTCGTGCACGCGGTGAAGAGGAGTCGGAAAACCACAACACACACGGGACCGATCGTCGTCTTCAGACTGTTTCCATCCCAACAGGTGTTTTTGTTTGTTTTGTTTTCTCGTGACATTGAAAAATGTCACTGACACTTTAACAAACTTACTGGAGCCTTTGAACGCGCAAGTTCCCAATTTTGTGGTGGCCAAAGTTTGCTTTGCCTTTCAGTTAAATACTCTGACTCGCAGTAAACAGCAGTTACAGCTGTTTTGTCTGGAAGCAAACGACGGAGACACAGAGCCAAAACGAAAACACAAGAATTTGTACAACGACCGGTTCTACATGGTTTTGTTTTGTTTCTGTTTATGCGCGATGTCCAAAATGTGCCGCAAGTGTGTGTGTTTTTTTTTTTATCACCCCAGAAACGTTTGAACCCTGGCAAGTTCACTGAGGTTACACAGGAACCAACTTGTGCCGATCAAAGAGCCCGTTCGCTAAAAAAGGGACTCGGTTTATACATCAGCCGGAGCGTAATACCTGGCAGAGGCATTAAAAAGAAATGTCAACTGTCGTATTTCTATGTTTTTCTAATTGTATTATAGTGCCAATGTTGTCAGCATGCTGCTTTTTCTTCAGAGGCTGAACAGTCAGTTATGATCTTTTATCACCGCGGGTGCCATGCTGTGTGTGTGACACACTTTCATCATGCTGTAGTTTAACTGTATTCCCTGTTGTAAAAACAAACCTCTCAGCCTCGGGGGTTTCTCGTGTCTAAACATAGACCTCAGAGGATCGTTCTGATCAACCGTAGAGTTCCCAGGGTAGTGATTTACTCAAGAGTTACTGTAAATTCGGTGTCTCTACACCAAGTCGGGCCACACGTAAATAAGAGCGAGAATCCCAGCAATAATATGTGACATTTTAATGCATATAAAGCTCATATTCACTTTTTTCTTTTCTATTTGCTGGTGTAAACACTGATAAGTGGGTAGCTGTTTCCTCGGAAGGAAAAAAAGAAAAAACCCTTGGGTGCTTAAGCGGTAATAAATTTGATGCTTCTCTGGAAACAGCAACTGTGTTTGGTTTAGCATAAACAGCAGAAAAAATCCTGTGCTCACATCATCGAACCACCTCTGGTCGATCACGCAGAGGAAACAGACGTCATCAACAGAAGAAATCAAGTGTTGTTTAACAGGTTGAAGAGAAGCGTGTTCGTGCCGAATGTTGAGGGAAAGTCTGACTGAAGACTGAAGAGCAGTTTCTCTTTCTGATTGGTAACATTTTATTAGATATCGTCTGATTTGTAGGATAGTTGTTGATATCAAGTGGCATTTATGAAGGTCACCATAACCACAACATTGCCTGGATCTTAACCATATCATATAGTTGGATTGTGTGTTTAAGTGACCGTTTTAGGACATTTATCAGACACATTTTTCCAAAGCAACTTACAATAATTCAGACGTACATACACTGATGGCGGTGGTTGGCGTGCAAGGTGCTGACCAGCCCATCAGGAGCAGTTTGGGGTTCAGTATCTTGTTCAAGGACACTTCGACATGCAGACCAGGGGAATCAAACCAGCGACCTTCCGATAACAAGACGCTGGCTGCCCAATGAACAGTTTCTATGACAATGATTTGTGGTTAGACCTCTTTTCTTCTAAGCAAAGCCAATTTTACACCATATAAATGAACTTTATCACATCGCGTCATCGTTCATACTGCTTTAGATTCTGCGTTGTCAATACGAGTCCTGATGTACGCAGTGATTCCAGACGGATGTTAGCTCCAGTGTTTAGTTTGTCCCATATTTTCATGAGCACTGGCCGTCTTCCTGTCATCAGAGGTTTCAGCAAATGACCAGACGTGTAGTCTTGTGATGAACCCTCAGCAGTCCATCCGTTACACGTGACCCGGATCACGACATGGATCAACGTAGGCTGAGATGAGGTCACAGATAAGGGCTGACAAACCAGGACAACGACAACTCCCAACCTGCCTGTATGTCACTGAAGTGATATTATAATTTATATTTATATTCTGACCCACAGATGTATCACACTCAGCTAACCCTATCTTTGTTAGAGGGTTCTTTTATCTAGCTGTTTTGTCAGGGGAAGGGGACTTTGATTTTGACCAAATAAGCACATGGTTAAAAATGTTTTTGTGACCAACAGGCTTGAAGAGCAGCAATTGTTTGTCACCAGATTCATCATTATTGTTCTGCCGTTTAGTCCCATTTGATAATGTAAACCTAAATGTCCCGTTGCGTTCACGTCAGTCTGTTTTTTACAGTCTCTTCAGTCGTCGGAGTGGACGAGCCTGATATATATATATATATATATATATATATATATATAGTATATATATATATATATATATATATATATATATATATATATATCAGAGGTGATCATTTAACACCAACAAAAAAAATATCACAGATTATCACTTAAGCACATGGCAGCGCCTGGAGGTTCCTGCAACACCCTTCAAGCCAGCTGATGGCTTTAAGCCCCCTCTGGATCAAGGTCTCTCCTGTTGGGTCTCACAGACTCACTTGGCATTCTGCTTTTTGTTTCATGGCTCCGAGGGGACCAGCAGAGGATTTAGAGGAAGACATGTTGGTGGCCGAACAGGGAAAACAAACAGACATTAGAGAAAAAAAAAGAAAAAAAAAGCGATGCCTCTCCGAGTGCCAACTTGTGTGAGCTGCTTGCGTTGTATGTTCAGCTCCACTTTGTAACCTCCACAGCTCGGCCTCCTCCTCCTCCTCTGTTCTTTTTTTCTTTTATGCTCCTGTCATTTTTAAACACAAGTGCTGTTTAGTAAAGCGGAAGCGCCAGAATATATAAAAAAAAAACAAACAACAGCATTGGAGGGAGGCGAGGGAGGGATGGAGGGGGGAGAAAAGGATTTGTTGTGAAGTTGTGATGTCTGACCTAGAAAAAAAAATGCCTACGAATCCTCTTTGAATTAGTGTTCGGAATTAGAAGTGGCAGCAGCACAAGCGCTCACTTCAAAACACAAACGGGATAACAGTCAGGTTCCGATTCTCAGGGTCGGACTGCAGCTTTATCTGTTCGGAGCGGCAACATCGTCATCTTTGGTATTTGGTACATTTCTAATTAATGGCAGTGGAGGATGTTTCAACAGCTCACTGATGTTCATCGGCTTTGATGAGAAAGAAAAAAAGCAACGCCGAAGCTTTATTAATCTAATACTCATAACACACTCACACACACACAAAACAACACAGTAACCCTGCAGGGTCTATTAGTGCAATCATACACCAAGTAACCGCCTATGTTTTGTTGTGTTGCAAAGTGCCTTCAACACACACAGAGTTGCAGAGTGTTGTGACAGATAAAATGATCAAATGGCAGCACAGTGCTGATTACAAGGAGTGATTCACCGTCAACAGATGTTGTGTGATCATAAACAAGAGGATTTTTGTCAGAGTCATAAATCAAACTGCCTGCCCTAATGCTGCCGCGTGCGTCACGGGGCCTCATCAAGGTGCTTTTATTATTCCAGGCGAACTTGTATTCCAACCCTGAGGAGAGAACAAGTGGCTAAAACTTAAGCTGGGAGGCTGAGTCACTCTGCCTCTTTGATCACAAGTAGGAGGGTTCATCAAAGCTCCTTCAACACCTGAAAACTTCAGTCCACTGTTCTTCTCTCTTCTTTCTCCTTGAACAACTTCTTGCTGCACTTGATGCGGCAGTGAGAAGATTTCTATCAGTGCTGCCACCACTACTAATAAAACTAATAATAGCGGCGCTCTATTTACTCGTGTGTTTGTTAAAGTGGCACGAATCAATTAATAATCTGATTTAATGAAGGCTTCGCATAGTGTATTTGCCTTAACATGAAACTGCTTTGCTTAATCTTTGCTTGGTATTTGTGAATATTCTTGAGGCACCCCATTACACACTTCTGTGATTTGCTATGCACTTGAGAATTTTTCCATGTAATTCAATAACTGTTTGTCCGCAACTGCTTGATATGCAGAGAAACTCATGCTGGATTTCAACACTTCCTCAGTGATACATGAACACCTCTTTCTTCAAGAAAGGTATGACAGAACATGTGAGTGGTGGTTTTCTTTTTCCCCTGTGGAACACGACATGGGTTGAATAGATACTAAAAAGTGTTTTACTTCATGACTGATGTAGCATCAGTGTACTTAAGAAAAATGAAAAAAAAAATGTTTTCTGCCCACTCTGCTGCCGTCTGACAAATGATACAGGAGTATCCGCTGCCGTACCCCCCAGACTATACAGCAGCTTCACTCCTGAGGCTGTGAGACTTCTTAACTCCACTATAAAAAAAAGTTTTTCTTGTAGTTGCACAAAGAGACAACAACTTGCATTTTGTTACACCTACCTCAGCCATAGTCTGTTCACCAGTCTGACAAATGATACAGGAGTATCCTCTGCTGCACCACCAGTCTATACAGCAGCTTCACTCCTCAGGCAGAAAACTCCTCAACACTTTTGAGTTTTATATAATAAAGGAACTACAATTGCATTTTATTGTTCAACCCTATGTTGTAGAATGACAAAATAAACTAACCCTGTACATGTTTGGTGAAATTATGGTGGCTTTTTTACAAAATGTCTGCTAATAGCTATAGTGTAAATGATGAAAACTTTCATGGGTTGAACGTAAAAGTGAAAGAACGAGATCACTGCAAATGTTTTACAGGTGGCATGGATGAAATCAATGCACATAGACGCAGGTAGATGATCGTCATGATGGGTTAGCATGTAGACACATTCAGGCGAAGATGCATTTAAGTTTGTTGAAAGTGTGTCAACAATTAGCATTTATCGTTGACTTTAAAGAAAGACACCATAGAAAAAGGAATCAGAGTTCAGTCTGAGCCGTCTTATGGTCGGTTTTAGACTATGTTGCTAGCTAGCACCAGCTATGTGTCATCTGTATCATAATTGGCTGTTTAGATGGACATACATCACACAAACGTAAATGACTGGAGCTGTCATTAAGTTCGCCTTAAGACAAGCTAACCTACGGAATCCAGCTGATCTGTAACGGGCCTGTGTGTTGAATCCAGCGAAATGAGAGTACACGCTGTGCATACAGAGTAAGTCAGTTTGTGACTGGGGACCTCCTCATTACGGTGTTAATTGGATTGGTTACCTGCACTGTCCCTCATTGCCCTGGGCAGTGTGTGCTCCTGTGTGTGTGTGTGTGTATGTGTGTGTGTGTGTGAAGGGTTTTGAGTGCATATCTATTAAATGCATGCACTGGTAAAAAATGTAGGTAGGTGTTTTATAAAAATCAAAAGATACAAGCAGAAGCCATAAGAGGTGCGGGGTGATGGAGATGGGATCTGGGGACGAGCGCGGCTCTCTCGGGGGGAGAGGGGTGAATCAAAAACAGACGTGCGTTTTGATGAGATGTTATTTGATTTCTGATTGATACAAGACCCTCTCTAATTGGTCCGCGCCGTGAGAGCGATGGCTCCCAGGCACAGCTGTCACTGGATCAGATTTATGCTGATGTGTCCCCTGCATCATCAATGACCTTTTTGAAAATGAAGGCCCGTGCCACAGAGCGCTGTCATGTCGAACAGAGCGAGAGATGACAGCAGGGTTACAGAAATCAAGTTACCAACCTGAATCCGCTTGTCACTATTTATTTTCCATTACAAAATCAACTCCTTATCAAAAAAGAAAGGCTGAAAGAAAAGGAGCAATCACAGTTATTTAGAGTAAAACATTTTTTTGCTGTAGATTTTGTTGCCTTACCTCGAATGCTCTGAGAAGATAACAGGACTGGGTTTGTTCTGGGGTTGAACTGGGCTTTGACCAGTGCAAAGCAAATAAATGAAAAATGTCAACCAAGGTCACCTAAAGTCAACATGGAAGAAGCGGGTAGGGGTTGCTCGGTGCAGTTAGCTTAATGTTTGCCGTGTCAATCAAAAGGTTTCAGCTGCAAAAAGCACACGTAACGTCTGCCATCTTTCCTTGGGCAGGTTTCAAAATCAGACAAGGAAACCGCGTTGTCCCTCTATGTGCTTGAACCTGACTCAGAACCATGACATTTGGTGCGTTGCCAAGCCTTCGAGATGTTGAAAAGTATGAGTCATTTCAAATAAAATACATCTTAAAAATGAGGATTATTAAACGCTGCGTTCAGCCAGAACGAGGATTTTAAATTAAATGACTGATGAATAAATAAAACTACATAAAGTGACTATTCTCTATATTTTTTATGACAATGAATGGACTGAAAAAAGAGCCAAAATGTGAAAAAGAGGCGCTTGTAGTAATAAACCTACAGATTATTCTCAGCCTGTCTCTGCTGTGTGGAGATTCAGAGCAAGGTTTGGTAATTATTTATCTGTCCGGCCTAAAACTTTACTGTTTTTAGTTTACTCTCACCTACGGCTTAACAATTAATTGAAATATTATTGAAATCACAAAAGCAGCTAAAGGGCAGGAGCTGCAATGTTTGGTTAAAAAGGTATAAAATGTTTCCCGTCGTTGGATTGTAATTAAAGCATTGTAGCACTGCAGAGATGCCCCCCCCGCCTGCAAATCATATTCCTGACACACATAAGCAATCATGCACATTTGGAAAAACAACCTTAAGAATCCAATTTTGTCTGAGGAACACAGATCTAAGTGCATTCAGAGGTAGAGTGAAACACTTGCTGTAATTAGCAGGCAGGTTGTGTAACACGCCGGGTTTTGATCTGCCTTAAGTCGCGGTCGTAAGGGGAAACAGACTTTGACGCAACACCGGAGAGCTCTCCACTGAGTGAATGCCCTTTTGTTCACTCTCAGTTCTACCCTCAGTTTCTATCGCGTTCCCTCTTCACCTTCTTTGCATCCGTCAGTGGCGTCCTTTCCTCTTCAGTGAAGGACTTCCCGCAGTTATTCCAGTTGTTTCACCGTTACCTAGGGATAGCAAGCGTGGAAAACGACGTCTCTTCCTGTTTCGGTTGCACTTCGGCACATAAAAACAGAAAAAGCTGAAACAAGTCGACTTTTGCCAGATTCCTCACAACATTTGGGTAAAGTTGGGATGTAGACATTTAACTTTTTAACTGCACACATCTGCAGGATGATATCAGGTGTTAGAAATAGTCTAAGCAATGAATCCTAGACCAGAATCCTAAAACTGATATGATTAATATTATTAGTCATCCAGCATCTCTGCTTGTACCGTTCTGACAACGTCTCATTTTAACAGTTAAATACCAATTTGCACCTCCGGATCTGCAGAACATTAAGTGCGTAACTCACCGTATCCCACCACCGTCCACCTGCCTGGCTGTTTAATGAACCACCTGGGCTCCCCTACCCACCATCAACATGGTTTTACATACACCAATGCTGCTCTGTCAAGACCAGATAATTCGTTCACTCCGCTCCCCTGACAGAGAAAAGAGATGGCATCAGCATGTCACAAAATCAATGGCAGTTTCATGAGGAAATCATCACTCTCGCGCCCTGTTCTCTGCTGCCTAAGCCCCCTCTGGCTGTTTTTTTTTTTTTTCCTACCGCCGCGAGCAGAGAGAACGAGAGGGATGGCTGGCGGATGGACACAGATAGCGACGGATCGCAGTACAGGGCTAAAGCTGGGTAGTGATCGATATAGAGTTGGCAAAGGGCTGGGGCTAGGGATAAACAGTGGAGATTGCTCTGAGGGACTAGCATTGATGTGTGATTAAAGTCAGAGAATCCCCCTGCCGTCCGGAACTTGTGAGTGAGATCTCTGACGCCGGGGTAATTGGTCTCGGGGAAAATCAATGGATTTGGCGAGTGAGCCAGTCGCATCTGTCGAAGGCTGCTGGACCGCTACGGGGGTAGAGACACTGGCATTTTCACCTGAGGCTGAACTTGACATTTATGTTTGAACGAGCTCAACGTTTGACTTGATCCAACTTGATGCAGTTGGCAAATATGTTGCCGAGAAGTGCGACTAGGGACGTAGCATCAGTCGTTGTCAAGTCCTCTGTATTCTCTCAACGTGAGTGCAGTTCACAGTCTGTTGGGTATTTGATAAAGCCAGTATTTTCTAAATGTGCATCATTACCTTCAGGAAAGTAGCAGAACTTCAATTCGGGTCAAGTGGCTGATCTTAGAGAGTAAAACAAATTAGATTTCTTGCCGATAAGCACACATTTTCTTCATTCAGTTATCGGACAAAAAAATACGTAGGCGGGATAAAAATGACATTGTGCACTTAAACAGTTCTTTTTAGTCTGAATTTAATCATCATAAATTATCTCAAGTGTATTTTTCCACATAATAATCTTCTTTCATTTATGCCGATATCAATAAATCTGTGATAATCCAACATCATCTGATTATTGGCCTACTGACCCATGTAGGACAGGCTGTACTTTTAGGCAAACATTTATAAGAGGTAAGCTGTATTTGCCGACATTAAAGTCTTTCCCAAATTGCCAGGAACACAATTGTTAACAAAAGACAGGTTAACAAAACAAAACAGAAGAAGACCAAAACAGGAAGTGGCATCAGTCACTGTCTCCGGGTAACATCTGAATAACTGTGGAAAGATCAGTAAGTAAAAAAAATTATTGCAGTTTTGTGTTTTACTCTGCATTTTCAAAGCACTGAGATTACAGCCTTTATGTCAAACTGTGATTCTCACTGTCCTTTTTTGTTTTTGGATGGTAGCTGAGCTGTTAGCGGTGGCTAACACGGTCCTTTTGACGGCGGCACCAACAGTAGTATCACAAGGAAACTTTGAGAAATGTTCCGTTTCTGGCATGACTTTAAACATCAGTCATTTCTTTTTTTATCCTATCATGTAGTATTTTTAATTTGAGAAAGAAAAACCTTTAAACTGCAATTTCTGATTTTATCTCGGCCACTGGGGGGCAGCAGAAAGAGGCTGTGAACACAACACTGAACCACAGTAGCATCACATTTTAAGTTAATACGGCTAAACGTGTTGGTTTATTTACATATCCAACGGTCAGAGAGCAACGTTATCATTCATTCAGCCGCCGTGTTCACCAGCTCCTCTCTCGCTGTGTCAGTTTCGGGGCGCAGCAGCAGGTCGCGTGTTTCGTGCTTTTACTTTGATTTTTCGAGCAGCTTTTTATTAGCCGGGTCGTTATGACTTGGAGATGGATGTGAGATAGTGCACCTAACTGCAGTTTGATAACCTCATCATAATTTGGCTCGCTGGTGTCACTCAGACAGCCAAAGTACTTGATGAGTGTGTGTGTGTGTGTGTGTGTGTGTGTGTGTGTGTGTGTTTACATATGAATGTGTGGGCTTTGTGCATAAAATGTGTATTTAACTGTGTTTGTGCTCATGAGTTTGGCACGTTGTTTTTTGGAGTTTGCCGGTTCCAGCAGAGGTGTGTGTGTGTTCCTGTGCATGTGTGTGTGCGTGTGAGTGCGTGTGTGTGTTTTGGCTGAGTCACGTTGGTTCTGGCAGGGTCGAGGCGGGCTGGGCTGTGATGGGTTGAGTTTGGACGAGGCGGAGGGAGCGGACGTGGGAACCCTCTCTCCTGTTCTCCCATCTGCTCTTCTTGGTGGAGGTGCAAGAGGTGATAAAGGTGCTGAGAGTGTGTGTGTGTGTGTGTGTGTGTGTGTGTGTGTGTGTGTGATGGAACTTATAGGGACACGAAATCACACAAGCATGTAAAGAACTATACAGGTATGCAGGGGAGTGCGCGCACACACACACACACACACACACACACACACACAGGTAATCAGCCACCTAGCCTCATATATGCACGAGGTACGTACACACACACAAACATGCAACAATTGCAACATGCACACTCTGTAGTATACTTTAAAAGTACAAAAACTACACACATTCCTACACACATATGCACTTCGGTGTGCACCAAGCACACACACACACACACACACACACACACCACACACACACACACACACACCTCTGAGCCACAGATGGTGGAGTGAAGGGGTTAGGGCTTCCTGAGGTCTGTGCCTGAGCATCCTGTGGGCAACATCTCTAGAGCCAAATTTCCTCCTCCTCATCTCCTCCTCCTCCTCCTCCCGTCCTCCTTCCCTCCTGACATGACACTCATTCATCACCTGCAGGCAGGGATCCTGCTTTACAGCCATTAGAATGCAGGTGGTGCATCGCTCTAACCTTGGCCGAAGGTCCGACTCCTTCAGTGGCATTTTGTCGTGTCTGAGGTTCTGATGTGACGTCAGGGCGGGCCGTGCTCTGGCTTAGAGAGAGAAAATGTATGTTTATTACAGTTTAGGTCTTGTGTTTGTCACGTTGGCCACCCATAAGTGATGATAACTTTGAGCTCACTAAGTTAACAGCTGAGTTCTGGGAGACACGACGAACGAGAAAAGCTGTAAACTTACAGATAGATCAGTCAGAGGCTCAGAGGGGTCCAGACGTTCCCAAAACCAGAACTTTGAACAGTCAAACCATCTGTGACTTGCTCACATTAAGTCCTTAAATATTCACCCCGCCAATAAAGTTATGATTTCACCTGTTTCCATTGGTTTGTTTGTTGGTTTGTAATCAGAATTACACAAAAACTACCCAACAGATTTTCACGAAAACTCTGATGGGGGATCAGCTAAGAATCGACCCCTGTAACTTTTGGAGTGGATCTGAAAAAAGGGATGAATTTAGGAAAGTTTTTCAATATTTGTTTCAATAATAGATGGATCTTAGTATCTACAATTATTTTGGTTAAAATAAGCGCACAACAAAGTTAAAGCAATTCAAATGTATTACGGCAGAATAGATCTGCTTTCAGAAGCTACAACGTGCATCACAGGTTTTCTTATTTACTCTCGTTTCAGATGAATTTTTGTGTATAATATGTGCGCCTGCTGTGTCAGATGATTGGAGAAAAGGTTTAGACGGCAGTGTAAAAAGTATTCAGATCCTTTACTTAATCCAGACAGGAAGATGTAATTCTTCCGTTTATCAGAGAAAATGTAAACCATGTCAGCTGTGGCGAGGTAGAAGTAAAAAGCTGCCTCAAATTGATGCATCTTAAATTTGAACTTCGATACAGAACTTGAGCAAAAATACTTTTCCAAGCGTCGCAGCTCTCTCAGTGGCGAGTCGGGTGACTCGCTGCGTGGTAAGTAGGGGGCCTTTCACATGTCTGTGCCCGGGAGCCTATTGGCAATCTGTCCACATGTAAACCGCCCGTTTTTTGGAAGCTAAAAACTGATTCTGTGCCCCCCAGAATCTCATAATCTCATAAGTTATGATCCCTCATCTCTCTTCCAACTGGTTTTGGCTAACCTCAGGGTTTGTTTGAAGCTCGTGGCGTCTTCTGACTGCTCCTGCGTCTGTATTCTGTTGAGCAACATTACAATATTATCATAAAACAGACAACATTTTTATACAAGGTTGTCTGAAACTGTTGTCGTTCTGTGGAACAGTAAATGAAGCAGAATAGTTTCTGTTGACAGTGCTGACCATCATGTGTTATTATAAAATATTTAGTTGGTCTTGTAGGAAACAGGTTGCTCATCCATTTTGTAGGACAGACAAAGCAGCGCTAACACCAAATGAGAATGTCAGCGCTGGATTCTGCAGAACCCTCGACGACGCTTAATGCCAATGTTTTCAAATGATTGCTTTTGGTAATATCTTTGCAGGTGGCGTGAGGGGGAGAATGGATCAGGAGGGGAGGATCACAGCTACGGTTGATAAAACCGCAAACATTCATCGCACGTTTGTGAAACGGAAAAAAAAAAAGGAAACCACCCCAATCCTCCTTCCTCTTACTTTCCACCTCACCACATAAAGGGCTCACTCCTCCTTGATGCACTGACACTGGATGTTGGTACTGGGCGTAAATTGTGAAGTGCAGTCATCCATTATACATGTAGTTCCTAGGAAACTGAGCTGGACAAAGCACACTACTGCTGAGGTACAGCAGCTTCAAACACGACCTACTGTAAAGCTGAAAAAATGAATTTAAAGCAGCGAGGAACATTTTGATTTTTTTGTTGAATCTTGCAGCCCCTGTGGACGAAAGCAGTATGAGCACCTCTCGCCTCATGTCACACACATCTCGATCATTTGGAAAACTGAATAGTGTTTTTTTAAACACAGTTGCAGGATGCCAGGCGAAGATGTTAATTATCTATCTGTGGCTGTGATAGATTCATAATTGGACTCACACAAAGATGGAACCCATCCAGTGCTGCTGGCGCGCACCGGAGCGCCACGTTGCCACTTCGGTAAAGGAAGTAAAGAAATAAAATGTTAATTGTTTGCATAATCTGGCTGAAATTCATAAACATTTTAAGTGCCTGTCATGCAAGAGAGAAAAAACAGCAACAACGCTCCAGAACTGTAGATTTCTTTGGGAAGGACTCAGGTCAGATTTTCTGCGACTTCATCCATATTCTCGAGTACCTTCTCTTAACACCTTTCTCTGCAACAGTTGCTAACATCTGTTAACGTCGAGTCTACAAGCATAAACTAGCGACTGGTTTCCAGCACAACTCCTTCGAGAATTGTTGACCATAAAAAGCCAATCATCTGGGCGATGGTCCAACAGGCTTATCGAGGTCAGGCGGAGGCATCAGCATTAAACTGAGACTGTTACATAGTAAAAATGTAAAGATGGTGCCGGTTAAACGCTGCTGCTTCCTGCTCGAGTCATTTCAGGTGCATTTGTCCATTTTCTGCACAATATGAGATGAGACGGGAACTTTCATGAGCTGTTGGGGAAATCGAGTTGTTGCGGCAGCGGGAAAAAAAAAAAATTGGATATACTGTTTAAAAATAAACAAATCTAGATTATTGAAGATAATATATGAAAGAGCTGGAACGGAAAATACATGGAGGATGAAACAATAAATTAAAGGGCGGCTGCATCTTCTCCGCAGAGAGTCTCTTTGTGCCGGCTATAAACACATTTACAGGTTGGAAGCTCTCCAGGAAAAGAACACAAAGAATCACATTAAACACAAAGACATGAATACAACTGTGACTAGAAGGGACGGGAACACGAGAAGTTCACCTCCGTGCCACACTCCCACTCGCACATACAATACATACGTACCCCTCCTCCCCGTAATCCCCCCCTCCCCCCCGAGTCTCTCCAAACAGGTGACATCCTGTGCTGTATCTGGTCTGAAATAATCTCATACAACAGATGGGTCCTTTTCCCCGAGCCTGCCAGCCAGCCCCGGCACTGCACCGCGGGCACTCGTGGCAGCGAAAATACGAAAGCTACCCACGCCAGGAGAGTGGTCCAATTCTCATCACAGTGCCCACCAATGCCGCCGCCGCCGCCACCACACACGCCACGCCACCAGTACGGGTTTCTTTTCCGGATACACCGGTGGGCGTTTGTGTCACTTCCCCCTGCACGTATTGGTCTGAGGCGTTAATGCGTGTGTGTGTGTGTGTGGGGCTGCAGCGACAGGTAGGCACCGATCTGAAATGGGCAGCGAACCAACAGACGAGGCGAATCAGGTGGTCTGTGTTGTATGAAAGCAGGTATGTGTCTTGAATGCTGCTCGATTCATCCGTCCCCATTGGGTTCGCCCGGTCTGCTAAGCCTCAATCTGCCTTCATAAGGAAGAAGATAACCAGGAAACTGAGGAGACTGTGGATGTCGGTTGTTGAGGAATAGTTTGACGCTCTGGGAAATGTGTTTAGATGAAGTCATTCAACAAATCTTCCCTTAATACTAGATGGTGGAAATGAAATGTAAATATTAACGATGCTTGTAACCGAGCGCTTGGTAGGATTTCAGAAATAAGTCCTGTTGAAATTTTGGCTTATCGGCTCTGTTTTATTAGTCATTCATTTCCTTTTTAAACGAACAGCAATTTGTTAATCAGCGGCTCAAATTTTGATGATTCAACATCCTGTGCCGTGTTGGTCAAACGCTCCCCCGCAGAGATGACGAGGTAACCCTGCGTTTTTTTATTAGCAAGCCGGTTCACATCCTGCCATATATTGAGTCATCGGCATGGCGATAGCGGAAGAGTAAACAGACGAGGAGAGAAAATTAGCAGAAAATATCAGTGAATCCTGTGTTAACACCAAATTATTTTTTTTCCCGGTGCCTGAGAGGATGATTGGCGACGAGAACAAAAATAAACGGTGACGCATCAGTTGTGGATTCTCTCTGAGTTGCATATCAAAGCCAGGAACTTAAGAAACCATTAACAATGTTAATGATGATTAATGTGGGTCAAAATTGTGTTTTTCTCAATACTTATCGTACAAGTGCTAGTTAGTTGGGTTGTTAATTGCAAGTTCCATCATGATGCGATATGATATCGACTGTTTGGATAACGATACCATATTTGCTGATATCACAAAGTCTTCTGGTCATTTATTTATTTATTTGGGTTATTTTTGACCCAGAGAACAAAAGGGCTGTATACAGAATGTGAAGACAACAGGAGGGCTAACGAGGGCGGCGATATGAGTCGATGTTTTCACTTTGCGTCGATGCTATTGGATCATTGAATCGATATATCGATCCGGATCGCTGTATCGTTACACCGCTACTAATTAGCAAGGTTAGCAATGCTTAAGTCAAGCTTCACAAAGCCGCCAGCTTGACGGTACACTTTTAGTCTTGTTGACGGCTGGATAGGTTTTTCTGTTCCAGCTGTTTTCTGTGAAGGCCTTATCAACCTTCTCATCAAACTCTGGGTGAGAAAAAAAACTGTTTTATTTGGATATAAATAGCACCTCTAGCCTACTTCTGGATCCGGCTGTGCCCTTTTGATAAGCCCTGAACTGAAGTTCTCATTATGTCAGGTGGAAACCCACCTGTGAGACCTGATGGATACTGAATAAGGATAAATCCCAGTGAGAAAGGCCATTTCTCTACAACTACCACCTCCATTCAGATGCTGATGTGTGTGTCTGTGTGTGTGTGTGTGTGTGTGTGTGTGTGTGCTGACCAAAAAAGCTTGCCGCATCCCAAATTAATCACGCCACTTTAACATCTATGTGTTCTCTGCTGAGCCAGCTTTAAAGTTGGAGTGAGTGTGAGGGAGACAGAGAGAGAGAGAGAATGAATGCTAAGCAGCTGAACTCTTAGCATCACAAGGGAAACTCAGCACAGTTAACAAAACACTCCTCCTTGTCCTCTTCTTCCTTTATGTGCCTCCGTAGTCTTCTTCCAGCCAAACCGCCTCTCCTCGCCGCCTGCCTCACCTCCTCGTCTCAACAACTTTGTATATATATTCCTCCATCAATCCTTCCGTCCTCCTCCTCATATCCCGCCTCTTTTACTTCATTAATATCTCCTCCGATCCTCCCTCCATCCCAATATTTTCCCATTCTCGCCGTGTCCTCCTCCCCCCCCCCGGTGCCCTCCTGAGGGTGCCCACTGCTCTGTTACAGCTCAGCTGGTGACGGCGTGCCAGGAGACTGCTCCTTTTGTGCCCCGCTGAAAAGGACTCATTGCTTCTGAGTGTGTGTGTGTGAGTGTGTGTGTGTGTGTGCGAGCGAGGCGAGGGGGGTCAGAAAGATTGACATGGGCATCCATCAACGGCGAGTGTGCAGCGTGCCTATCGCTGTCACAGAGATTTCAGTCGAGCTTGTCCACATCAATTATCTGTAGTAGATAACTGGGACATAACTCCACACACACACACACACACACACACACACACACACAACGAGTACCATTACCCCCCTTCCCACGCCGAATACCACCAACTGCAGCTTTCCTTAAAATGTTCTTGATGCCAACCACCCCCCTCACCAACACACATTCACACACAAGCTCAACAAACCCCTCAATCTCATCTCTTTCAGCACCGGCCATAATCAAGACACAAAGGAAAGGACTGCGTGTTTTGAAGCCCGGTGGAGCGTGACACTGAAGAGAGGAAGAAGAAGTAGCCTTGTTAAAAGCTCAAGCAACTCTGCCTTCTTTCTGTGTCTCCCGCTAATGGATGGGTAAATTTAGAAATACAGTCAAAAGAAGAAGAGAGTAGAGCAGAGGAGAGGCGAGGGGAGGGAAATGTTACAGCCCCAGGAATCTTCTTCTGTTCTTATTTTTTTCAGTCGAGGGTTGTAAAGAGCTTTTTTTTTTTTTCCTTAATACGATGAAAAGGAGTTTAGAAAGAACAACCTGCCCAAAGTGTTTTAATCTCGAGCCTCCGCCCCCCTAAAAAAAACCCTTCACTTTTCCTCATCACTGTTGTCGTGTCGGAACAATACCTGCAGGAAGTTAAAAGGATCACATGGCAAAGATGGCAGCCTGATGGTTAAGCCATAAAATATGATGAAAATGACAGAGGAGCGAGCGGACCTGTGGGGGGTGATATGATCATAATGATATTCATCCTAATGCACCATCTGGAGTAATGGCTTTTGGATGGTCCTCTGACCAAGCCCCCGAGCTACAGTGATTTAATGATTTATTGACAGTGGCATGCCTGATGGCTACACGACTAAATAAAAGCTTATAATCACGTCCATTCTGAAATCATTATTTCGTGCTCATGTAATAATGAAGGTGGCCTGGACAGAAAATGTGGCACGCGAGCTCCCTAGTCCGGATCTGAGAGCCGATCCATCTGTCATACTACAACATCACAGGTCCTGGCTGACCGTCTACAATGACTCTGACATTTGGAATCTGATTGGAAGAGCTTGTTCTTTTCAACGGTGCAGACGGTGGCGCGGCGATCCGAGCACGGACTGGTTCCGCTGCAATGGTTCTATGAGCAATTTGAAATGCAAAGCTGGCCAGTGCAACACGTCTTAGAGTAGAAAACAAATGGTCAAACACAATTATATCGAAAGAGTTTGTTTGTTTAACAGCCTGAAAGCCACACTCCTCCACTGAAGCTAACGTTAGCATGTATGCAGCCAGCGCTGAGGAAGTTTTAAAATCCTTATAGTTATATTTCGAGTCAAAACTTCGACAATTTCATTGACATCGCCAATGTTTAGCTAGTACGCTAAGTTGTGTTGGGGGCCTTGGATCAGCGCTGCTAAACTCCTGTCGCAGCCCAAACTTTGCAGAAGTGGGCCTGTGAAGATAAAGTGGAGGGTTTGACACAATCTCTGCTCTATTTTGCAGCGACCACACTGATACCCTTGAACAAAGCGCCCAGCAGAGTTGCTCAATGTCCACAGGGGCTGCAGCAGGTATGTTCAGCTCGGCTCCTGAATGAGGGTATGCAGGGACGACGCTGTAGAAGAAAAAGGGCAGGTGTGTTTAGTCAAACCCCGCAGCAGGTCAATAAAGGTTTCGAAAAAGTGCGCTTTTGGCATTGACAGGATTTTCCACACTGTTTACACATCCACGAAAAAACAAGAGGCCCCTTTGTGCGCCTGATCCAAAACTAAAATATGTCACATCTGTGGAAAAAGGTAAAACGTGGCATGTTTCAATTCATTCCCAATGAAATGTTCCAGCAGCGATTGTTATGGTTCCAGCGACAGCCTTTTTGCACGCACGTCTCCCGCCTGCCATGAGACGCTCCGGCACAAAGACGCACGCCACAGCCATGCAAACAGGATTTTTACACTCCCAGACAAAATGAGATTATTTTCTGCCATTGAGATTATTCCAGGCGAGCGTTCGTGTTGTGTCTCAGCCGTGCTCAAGAGCATATTGCACTTCTGTACATCCAAGAAAAGAAAGGAAAAAAAAAGAAAAGAAAAATCACGATATAATAAGAAGGGAAGTCAATTGCCTGTTTTCACCTACAGGGCTGAGGGCTTGCTCATTATTCACATTATTCATTTTTTCCCCCCCTGAATGTGTTTTTTTTTGTGCGCGAGGAGAAATGAATTGTCTGCCGGGCTGCAGTTTAAAATAAACAAGCAGCGGCGCTTTCAATCTATCTCTAAGTCGGAGATGGTAAGCTCTGGCAATGGCTACTTTAGCCTGTGGTTGATAAGTGGTTATTGTGGGCAGGGGGATGATACAGTGATGGCGAATGAATGGACTGCAGACAAGCAATCCCATTTCCCCGGCACCGTCATAAACACAGCACTTCATCTTCTTAACGTCCCTCCTGGTGAATATGAGCAAATTAACCACCGACTGTGGTTCGCTCTGACTTTGTTCACCATTTTTTTTATTGTCTTGCATGTGCAGATTACATCTCAGACAAATCTGCAATTTGACCCCTGAGATGCATTAAAAAAAACACACTGACACAAACAGGACAGGAGAAGCTAAAAACTACAGTGTCACTTATCATCTTTGTTGTATTTTCCAAATCCCTCGTCTTTTGTTGTTTTTCTTTCTTCTCTCCCATTTTAGAATCTTTGATCCAAAGTTTCTGTGGGCCTCGCTAATTAAAAGATCAACATCTAACAGGTATGCCTGGTGGAGACAGCGGCGCAGACACTGTAGTAGTTAATTTCCCATACTACTCCTGTGTGGCTTCAAATTGCAGCAATTGGATTTTAATCTGTGTACCACTGATTAGTCATTTGGCTCCCCAGCCGCTGTGTAATTTGTTCCACAACAGAGAGCGGAACAGGCACGTGCACACACACACACACACACACACACACCCACACACACATACAGTATACACAGTTAACAGATACACACACACACACGCAAGCAGGCATGCAGAGAAACACAAACACACATACGCACAGACGCTGAGAAGGATGGACACAAGAGAGGCAGAAAGGACTGAGAGACGGAAGCAGAAAAAGGAAAGACTCACTCTGAGAGATAGCAATGCAAAAAAATAAATAAAGAGCAAACATTAGTTTGTTAAAAAGGAGATTCGAGAGTATCTCAGCGCCCTCTCATGGCGGCTGTGGGCACGGCACGCCGTTTTTTTAAAAGGCAGGATTGATCGTCGACACTCGGTGAGCGTGCAGATGTCCAGAGGGGATGGACAAGGTCGTTCGCTCCAGTCGATCCGTTTTGGACTGTCACGGCAAAGTGGCTGGGACTCCTCCAGCCAGAGGTCAAAGGCCTAGCAGGGAGCCACGACGGAGAAGAAAAGAGTCATCTCACCTGACCGACAAGGGCATGAGTGTGGACTCTGTGTGTGTGTGTGTGTGTGTGAGATTGAGTGTTATTGAAAACAGCTTCTGACCCTTTTGTCCTCTTTGTTGGCCGCAGCTGTCAAACTACAAAGTTAACAGTTGCTGATTGTTTAAAGAAGCAACTGTCATCAGGTTGGTTTGAAGTGAGGTGGTTTATTTCACAACTACGTGTGTGCAGAAGTTCAGACATGCTGTAGTTTTAAAACGTAAAGTTTTCAAAGAGAGAAAGAGTTTGAATGGTACAGAGTAGAGCGCATACCTCTGCCAAGGCCCAGCAGTCTCCTTTAATTCAATCGAGCCTAATCCAATATCAGTTGTACTTTCTCAAAGATACCGCCCACTTTGATACAGCTGTTTTTTGAAAAAACGCCTGAACTAACAATGTTAAAAAAAAAAGTGATACAAAAGAAAATCCCTTTATTTGGATCAACATCAAAAGTTAACAGGATCCATTCTGGGCCGTGACTCGTCCTCCTTCCAAGTTTCGTGGAAATCTGTTCAGTAGTTTTTGTTTAATCCTGCTCGCAAGCCAACAAACGGAGACATGTGTGAAAGTACAACAACATAACAATCGTTAGTGAGGCAATCGGATCATAAAGACTTTATAATCTTAAGGATTTTTGTTTTACAACTGGATGTGCAGAAATTTAGACATGCTGTAGTTTTAAAACATAAAGTTTACAAAATTAGAAAGAGTTTGAATGGTACAGAGTAGAGTGCATACCTCTGCCAAGGCCCAGCAGTCCCTTTAATTCAACCAAGCCTAATCCAATATCAAACTCGTTAGCTGTGTATCACTTTGGATTTATAATATACACATAAACAGCCTTACTAGATCTGTGATCTGCATCAAATTGTACTTTCTCAAAGATACCAGCCACCTTAATACAGCTGATTTGAAGGGTTGAACTAACAATGGTAAAGAAAGTGATACTTTCCTGGAACAGTCCCTTTATTTGGATCAACACCAAAAGTTAACAGGGTCTATTCTGGGCCGTGACTCGTCCACCATCCAAGTTTCATGGAAATCTGTTCAATAATTTTTGTGTAATTGTGCTCACAAACCAACAAACATGGCAGACAAGGGCAAAAATGTAACAACATAACAATCGTTAGTGAGGCAATCGGATCAATAAGACTTTATAATCTTGTTTTAAGACTTTGTGTTGTACATTTTTTGTTAACAGACAGTTTTGAAAACAGAAAATATCAGAAGTCAAAAATAAACATTTACTTGTTTTTCCACTCATCAGTATATATTCTTTTAAGTACTAAGGTTTCCAGATTATTACTAAGATTATTTAGTTTAATAAACCATTAAAAAGCTTTGCATTTTAAAATTACTTTGATGATATATAAAGTTAAACTGAAACGAGCACCCAGTAAAAAGTCTATGAGTGATATAAATAATAATACAGGTGTGATTTTAGGTCAGGTGAAGCTCTGAAGAGGTGCCATCATTAAAGGTGTACTGCACGTCTTTGGCCACTAGATGGAAACAGTAACATAATCTATACACTGTCACATCTTCACTGATTCAACAGAAGCAATCTCACTACATCATTGGCTCATTGGCAGACAGTGTGTCAAGCAGTGGACGCTGAGAATTGATTTTCCCACAAGGCCATGCTGATTAATACCTGCAGTCCTCTGGGCTCAAAAATCCAATGCACTTAAAGAATTAATGCAAAAAAAAAACAAAACAAAAAGAGCCTGAAAAACGTTGTATATCTAAAAGTTAAATTGATTTCAGATATTTACATGCAAAATGCTAAAATGTCAGGAAAAGTACTGCAACACACTACGCAGCACTGAGGTGATGCTGTGATGTAGTAAAGATGTTTTGATCTTACATTAACTGTTTTGTCCACCTGAGGGCAGCAGAAACACGTTTTTAAAACAACACTGATGCTGCACATGTTCGCAAAAACCTTTTATCTACTGATGTGGTCTTTTTCTGGCAATCTGGCAAAAAGTCCAATGTGCATGTTTCATTTTTTAGCTCTGTTTTGGTCTCCACCATCATCTTGGGTGGAAATAACTGTCCCTTTAGCTTCAGATCAGCATTTTTGCTGCTGTCAGTAGAAATTAAGGCAATATGGGTACAGCAAACCTTCACGCTGGGCTCTGAGGATAAAAGATGTGTTCAAGCGAGAAAGTATGAGGCTGGTTGGAGATAATTAATGTCAGATAAACTTCCCGAGGAGACAAAAGTCACTGTTATCACTTACGTCCTGATCCCTAACCCTAACAAGTGTACCGTATTTAACTCACACCACATACATAATGCCAGAAAAGTAGCTCAAGAAATGCCGTTAAAAGTACGAAGTCGTGTCACTCCACAGAGACGGATGAGACGCGGCTGAGTCGGCATTTGTTCTGAGTATTGTCAGAAGTAGATAAGGGAGCATTAGCGGCGACATACACGGCTCCACTCAGCGAGAACAAAGTAGACGATCACTGAGAGTGTTTGTACCACTTAGCTCCACCACAACGGCCATCAATTGTCTTTGTCACTGACACTGACTAATTATCTAATACAGCATTACTAAGCCACATGGCAGGAGCGCTCCTCTGCATTGTTCTTTTAGTTGGAGGACTTTAAACAAGCTGCTGGTGGAGGCCAATCAGCAGTTAAATTCACACATGACATTAACACACTCCGCGGGTCAGTAACCGACACCATCCTCTCAGGTTTCATCCCATTTATAAGGCGGTTGAAGTCTTTTAAACTCTGTAAAGTCAAATGTGAAAGCTTAGATCCCAGTTCTGATGAATCTTGGCTAAGTTTCAATTTTGACCTTTGATTGTACAGTCGTCATTAGTGTGGAGCTTTTAATCCGTCAGAGTTTGGTAGAAAACAGCACCTTTCACCGATAGAAATATTGACCTTTAATTATGTGCGCTGACATTTTTGGATACTGAAACACATCATGTAGTTAGGATTCACCTCGC
This sequence comes from Diplodus puntazzo, assembly GCA_963678695.2. Taxonomy (NCBI): domain Eukaryota; kingdom Metazoa; phylum Chordata; class Actinopteri; order Spariformes; family Sparidae; genus Diplodus; species Diplodus puntazzo. Next base: position 26,376,902 of record OZ023172.1, read on the forward strand.
CGGCTAAAACCAGAGGGTGTCGGTGCTGTCGCTGTGATCTGGGCGCTGACAGTCCAACCTCACGCTGCACATTCCTCTAATGAAACCTGATAACATATCAGTGTGATTCTGGCAGAATCTCCTCAATAGGCTGCAATTTCCCATCCCGTCGATCTCCAGAGATAGCTTTATGAATACTTCACATCGTGTGTGTAATTTCCCAAGAGTCTCTCAAGATCGCACGCTGTAAACAGCGAGGCTGTGAGTCTGACATCTCGCGTCTCTGCTCGCGGCCGACCCTCCGATTGGTGCAAAATAACGTGTGCATAGCTGCATGTTTGCCTCCTGAACCGTGTCGTACGTGATTCAGTCTTCCTCCATCACCAGTGAAACAGGGATCAGTTATACAAGTGTATTTTGAACAAGACCTTTTGAACTTCATGAGTGAGATTCGAGTTTCCGGTGCTGCATCTGCTGCTGCTGCCTGCTGAGATGATGGATGTTTGCACGTATCTGTTCCCAGAGAACAAACTGAGCGCTGAAGAGGCGGAATGAAGATTCTGGATTAAAAACTTTAATGTTCTCTGCTGCCTGCGACTGAAGCTGATCTACTTTGCACTTAACCATCTTTTGCACTTCTTTATTTTAACCATAACTCAAGTTTCTCACCTTTTTTACTTGTGTGTGTTGTTTTATGCTGCAGTTCCTGTTTAAAGGTTTTAATGCGTGTTACGTAAAGCACTTCAAACTGCCTTCGGAACGCCACGTCTCGCCAATTTCTTTGATGCCTTGAGCACAGAAAGACGACATGTAAGTGTTTGAATGTCGTCTGTTTTCACGTCACTTTTATCTGTGGATTTTCACTCGTATAGACGTGAAGCAAACGGGAGGTAAACGTTGATTCTTCTTCAAGCGTTGCGCAGATGGTCGAAACAGACCGAACCTGTCACGTACTGTACAAAGAACTGGCAATCACTTTATCCATTATATCACATCCTTCATTTCATCTTTTTTACTCCCCAGTTTCTGATTAACAGCGTTTTCTTTTCAAAGCACCCTCACTCGTCCATGTCTATCACAAGACGTGCCTCTGTTTTCACTCCCAAAATCTCCTACCGGCCTTTTTTATTCCATTTTGCGCTCGCGTCATTAGCGCTAACCTTTTCATATTTCACTTTGTTGTCAATCCAACCTCTGACATTTTTGTCCATTTCCCTCCCTCTTTTTGGCAGCACACTGACTCACACACGGCGACCAAATTAGACCAGGGAAAGCCTCTTTTCAAGTGGCGGCCTCTCAGCAACATTAAAATTTGAATGAAGCAATGATTCATTACTTACTTTTCATAAGCCGATTCACAGCTACGTCCAGTCTCAGTCGATCTACACACACACACTTGCAAAGCCGCCCTCAAAGCAAGGATGTCAAATCAGTATACAATCAGTCCCCGCTGCCCATTACTTGAAAAGCTCAAAAGCTCTGTTAAGACACTCCAGACCCCCTGAGCCAATCACGAGCTTTGTTTTCTCTCACAATGTCACAAGATGATGTTAATTAGGCAGGCAGTCGAGGTGGATGCCTAAAAATAGCCGTAACACCGTTGTCAGAATGTGGCCGGGCCTTTCTGGGAGGAGCACACGCACATTTCTATCAGCCAGAAGAGTTTTTTTCGGGTCCTTCAGCTGCAGACTCATTTCTCCGGCACGAGGGGTTGTTTTCCGTCTGCCGGTGAGCTCTTTCTCATCATGATCGCTTGTTGTCTCGTTCCACGCAGCGTCGTCTGACTTGTTTCTCTGCAGCTCTTTGGTACATTTCCACAGTCAGTGACCTACCTTCGCCCTGCCAACCTCCTCCTGGACGTGAACCGTCTTGAGAGGCGAGCTGAGTGACGCTGACTGCCAGAGAGAGACAATTTACGTGTCAGTCGGCCACAGATATTACTTCACTGTGGATTTGTGGTTATAGTAGAGTAAATTCAGTATCCTTCCATCTTGAGGACTCTTCCCTTCCTGACCTGATATCACACAACAGTTACCATAACACCCAGTCGGTGCTTGAGATGAGACACGACTCCTGACCCTCCTCCCCTCTTTAACATCATTATGTCCCCACCTTTTGGCATCTCCACCCCCCTCCCCCTTCCAAATCACACAGGGTTGCCAGGGAACGGTGACTCCTTGAAGTCGCGTGGGCGGACGTCTGGACAAGTCGAGAGGTGGACGGAGATCGGAGAGCAAGGTAGGGGGTGAAGAAAAGCCTCCAGCGCTCCACTCTTTTCCCGGCTTTCTTCTTTTTAATCTTCTCGCCGGCTCCTCGTTGGCAGCGTGAGCCCAATTAGACTAGTACGTGGTTGTGCAGAGCGTACTTATTGTTCTTTGTGCATATTCATGCTGCACGGGAGAGTTAAGACTCTGGTTAATGATGCACCTGGTATAAATTCACAGGGTGTGGGTGTTTGTTTTGCAATATAAAACCAAGTAGTTCTGTCTGCGTGAAGGAGCGGAGTCATGAACCACCGACTGTGACAGGGTTAAAGGCTCAGTCCCCACTGGTGTGAAAAAAATATACGCACTTACACTGTCAGCCAAATTGGATAGTAAAGTCTTCGGAATACCATTACGCTAAAACACAATTTATACCAGCCGCCTATTTGCCCTCCACGTCTGAGCTGCGGCACTTTTCAGAGTATGCAAAGCACTCGTCTCCAGCGTGAGATTAAACAAGCTTACGCTGAAAGATCATGAATATATCTTTATATTGACAACAGATCACAGGACGAAGTTCAGGTGGAAGGGACTGCTTCTCCTAACAAAGATCACCTGTCGCTGCAGGGCGCTACGGAGCATTTAAGCGTCTCTCAGCTCGTTGTTTCGGTTCTCCTTTGCCTGATGTAAGGAGGGTGAGAACTGGACTGTTGTGGCTGGGTTTTGTCTGGAGCCAGAATGTAGAGGCCTGAGGCTGGAAATGTGTTTAAAAGGTAATTTTGTATTGCGACAGAGATCTTGAAGGAGTGGAAGACGAGGAGAGCAGGCAGGCAGGCTGAGATGTCTGGTGGTGACGTGGAGGAATCATAGATGTGCTGGAGGTTAGATGAAGCCCAGTAGGGGTGATAAAGAACCACTTGAGCTAAAGCACAAGAAAAACTCTGGAGCTCAGATATTGTCGTCATATGAAACCGAGCAATCCGACACCGGAGTGGAGACGAGACCAGGAAGATATGGCAGAGGTTGATGGGCTGATGTTCTGCAGGTTAACTTTTACATTTAACCCTTCAGTTCCAACTACACCGAGTTTAATAAGCATTCAAGTAGAAGTAGACTAATACGTTTAAGTTGTGCAAGCAAAAAGTTTTCAGCAGCTCAAAGTTATTAGTCTTCTTTTCTTTTTGAGACAATCGTTTTTTCTGATTTTACCGTGTAGATGCAGATCTTTTGCTCACAGTTTGAACGAAGCTTTTTCCCATGAACCATCTGCTGCACCGTTAGAAGTATTTATTGTTTATGATGCTGTTGTCACCAATAGTTTCAGTTACAACGATAACATATTTCACTGATTTATTAGCTTTTTTAAAGCGAATTAAAAAAAAAATCTAACAAAAGATTGCTGCACAATTAATATTTCCTCAATTTTGGCGATTTAAACGCTACAAAGTCGCTATACTGCCTCTGTTATTTACAGAATGCCAACATTCCTCCGTAAGCAAGCATTCATCACGACAAAGGAAAGACATAATGCATCTCCGTCTGAAGCTTAAGACACTTTGAAGAGACGGATGAATAAAGAGAGAGTAGAAGCACAATCTTTGGCTCGGTTCATTACGTTTGACATATTGAGAAATATGCTTATTTGCTTTCTCGCTGAAAGGATCAATACCACTCTCGTGTTGGGACGTAAAATATGAAGCTGCAGCAGCCAATTAGCTCATCTTAGAATAAAGACGAACAGTTTCTCCAAAGCTTTCTAATTAACATGTTATATCTTCATTGTTCAATCAGCACACAGGCCGAGGTCTCTGCTGGTTGCCAGGCTTCCAGGCTAATTTAGAGAGACAGGGAGGTGCATTTTTTTTTTTGTACTTTGGACAGAGCCAGGCTAGTCGTTCCCTCTGCCTCCAGTGTTAACGCCATGCTAATTGCTTGCTGGCTCTAGCATGATGGCACAAAATCACGGGCGAAGCATCAATCTCCCAAATCCACAATGACGACTTTTCCTTTAAAGTGTCGATGAAAGCACAGACACCTGTTGAAGTTCTGTATTTATATTGCAAGTGAGAGTAAACTGAGACGTCAGAGCCTTCAGCAGCTACTGTTTGCATGAATCTACCGGACAGAACTTTTTCTAAAAAACACCTTAAGTTTGGTCACATGCCGTGCACAAACACATCCAGCTGTAAAGAGGGGGCACACATTGATACCCAGTGCACAGCTCGCGAGTTCTCTCTCATTTTGCAATATCAATGCAATAGCTTCAGCTCCCTGTGTCCCCGAGAAGGTTTATTGCAGCGCAGCGCTGGTGGCTGACTGCTGAGAGGCTGGATGAGGAAGCGTTAATTTACAGCTGTTGCAGTGACAGCACAATCACGGAGGCTGGCAGGGGACATGAATCGCTTCCCTTTCCAGCTGGATGCGATGGTGGGGAAGATGATGATGATGATGATGATGATGCTTGGGTTGGTTAGTTAGCATGTGTAAAGTTAATAACACAGCTTGGCACCGTAATTGATTCGTTAGCGTTTAATTGCTTGTTTATCATTCGGGAATCGGACGAGCGGCGTAGAAAGCCAAGCTGCCGTTTAATAAATACATCATTCCTAATAAAGAGCTTCCCGGCCAAGTCATGCAGGGATGTTTTATGTTTTTCGTTCTCAAACTTTTCATGTGGCTCGTAATGATTTAGTTAGATATGCATCATGCCTGGAACTTTGTAGACTGTGTGCATTTTAAAAAAAACACCATATTTTCCTCGTTCTAATGATTTTAACCTACTTAACTTTCACACAACATGTTCATAATTCTTTGGCTAACAGCACTTGTTCCGCGGTCGTCCCTCCAGGCCTCGGTTCTAACAGTAAGCGTGTTTGTGTGTGGCATCAAAGTGGATCTTTGGGGGACTTCAATCTGTCCGAGCGGCGCTGCGAGGCTCGTTGTTGACCTACAACAGATTGCTGCACAAGCCTCACCAGCACGGGCTGATGCACCGCCGTACTGAAGAGCTAACACTGGTGGACGGGCAACATTTTTATTGCTGTGCAAACAAGAAAAGTCTGGTTTCTCCTCAAAGTGGTTCTCTTGGCTGTGTGATTTATATACTTTATAAACATTGGGGTTTTTTCCCGCAGTGTGTTTTAGAAAGTGTCTGAGTCAATATAGAACAGGGACAGTTCTGGGTTAACGTTTCCCTGCACAGACAGGGTTGTTTTGACCCAGTGGTGGTGTTATTTTTAACATTACTGTCTTGTAACTGGATGAAACAACCATCATGGTGGATGGAGGAATTAAATCAATGCTGTGCCAATGCTGCATTGACCCTCGCACAATCTGATATTGTTCCTGGAACATCATAAATAATTTTGCTCCAGGACCGTAATTGCAACCAACCACTCGCATTTTTTGCCACTCAGGGGGGAAAAGGCCAGAAAATTGAGTACATGGGAAAAGTTATTCTTTGTAACTCACATTAAACATTGTGAAAGACCATGTTTTCCTTAACCTAAACACAAAATTATGAGAAAACGAACAATATCAGTTATCGCCCAAACCTGACAAAATATTTTTGTATGCTAAACCTCGTCATAAGACTCCTACACTCAGCCAGCCACATCAGCTGGACTGAAATGTGGACTCTCTAACCCTCCATGAACAACACTCGTGATATCACAACAGCCTGATTGGTCAGTTGCAGTGATGGTCCTGAAACAACACCAATCATGATGACATCATCGACATGAGCTGGGTCAACTTTTAACCCAATTATTTTTTTGTGTGTGTTGAGAAAAAAGTCAGGGGATCACCAAAGTCGCTAGGATTCGTCCTCCGGTGGACTGTGAATGTCTGTACAGAACGTCTTGGCATCCATCCCAAAACAATCAAATTGCCATCAAACAGGGAAGAAGAAGTAAAGAAACTCGTAGCGGTCAGTTTTGCGCAGCATCTGGTATCTGGTGGTAGAGCATCACGTGTTTGATACCGTTGTTGGGAAGCACTCTGTATTGTTTTTGCACTGTACTCTCTTTACTGTCGTGACTAACAAAATTGCCCAAGTGCACAAAAGCGTGTGACGTGCACACCTGCAGGATAAAAGCGTACACACACGCTGCTCTTATAATGTGTCCATATTGCGAAGACATTTCACGCTGCTCACTGAAAACAACAGAACCATCTGCTTCCAGTAAATCACGAGCAAACGAACAGCATCAGTTGTCAGCACTTCCTCTGAAAAACTGCTTCTTCTTCACACCCCTGACTGTGTGCGACCTTTAGGCTGAAACCATGGTGATAGCATTTATAATTGGTTCAGATGCTACATTTCCATTAGCGTTACTGATGCTAATAGCCCTGAATTCAGAGAAGACACAGTTTATTACCTTTAACCAGACCGATTGACCGTTCCTCTTACAGTTACCATCCAATCATCCTCCCAGCCAATCACTGATCTCCACTGAACCTCATGTTACGGCAGATTTCTCTGCTCCCCATCCCCCCCAACAATCCCCACAGCCCACCTGTCAAAGATAGAACCAAAGGTGGCTCAGAGTAAATTGGCATTACACATTCATGTATGGTAAGATAATGATCCCACTTTTGTTTTTTTGTAATTTCACAAAGCTCCTGTGCGATTTCTCCTTTGAACGGTTAAATCACCGTGGTGACGCTCAGGGGGCCGTCGTCAAATTCGCCGCTATTGAAAAACTTGCAGGCCCCCCCTGTGCTAATGACCCGACTCCCAGCAGGATGCCATGGCTGGATAAAACATTAGAGAGGCAGCGTTAGATCGGATTGGTTTGCCAAAATGGGCAATGTGGTACAACATGGGTGGGGAAAGGCTGCTACGATACATCAAAAGATGGCCAGGCACTGGAAATAACTATGGCAACAAGGCAGGCTCACCACGGCATACCACAGAGGGCAGAACCACAGTGTGAGGTCTTTTAGGATGTTTCATGATATGTCTGATTCACTGGGACACCGGGAAGATTAGAGGAGAAGGAGGTGTCGGCGGGCGAAGCCTTTGAACTTGAACTTTTGTTTGATCACATATGAAATTAATGTTCTCGGATAGCAGCAACCGAGGCGAGGAAGACGGTTATCTGTATGTTTTTATCTGGAGCTTTCACAACAACTTGAAAATAATTAAAAAAGGGGGTCTGAAATTGATTTAAATTAACGGTAGGAACTCAATGTACAGACCCATTTCATAGAGGAAGAGAAGAGCAGTCTTTAAATAGTAGAACGTGTGCTGCTGCGTCTGCAAAGCAAAGATCCGAGGCTTTGTGTGAAGAAGACCTCGAGAGAGAAGCAGCCTAACGGTGATGGTCAAGGTGAAGCTTTAGTGCGTTTTTTCCACCAGCGCTTTTGGCCAATTTGCTTCTTCCATCACCAGTTTTCCAGCGCCGAGTTGATCTGAACCAGCCCGCGACGAGCACCTGTCTCGCCCCTCGGATCGATACTCAACTCATGATGAAACCTGAAAGAAAGAACTTTTTAAAAGTCCGTGTTCGGCTCTCAGTACTTTTGTAGCTTCTAACTGAATCTCTTTAGTCTCGACTTTCAAACATCTGCTGTGTTTTACTGTTTCATGTGTTCACATTCAGCTGGTCGAGGTTGTTCAAGGACGCTCAGTCGTCTCATACCTGACGGTCAGATGTTGTCGAAATTCAAATGCTGAATATAATAAATCTGGTTTTAGCTTGCAGTTAAAATTCTGCATTACAATAACATATATCTTGGAATAATAACATTAACTTACTAAACTGTCACAATGAAATTTGACTTTTGAAATGTGACAATCACAATTTTCACATGTGAACGACATACATTCATAATTAAGGCTGCTGGAAGTGTTGTTGTTTTTTTGAAGAATAATTCTAAAATCACTCTGTATTCCAACAGTGATCGCTGTTAAGTCTGATTTATGCTTCTGCGTCGCGGCGATGGCGTAGCTACGTCGTCGACGCAGACCCCTATGCGGTCCCTACGCCGTAGCCTGACGTGTGCCTCCAAAAAATCCTGATCAAGGACTGTGATTGGTCGGACAGACCACCTCCGCAAATGTCTCCTGTGTCGCCTGCGCTTCAACATTTGTAATATCCACGAGCTCCATCTCCAAAAACACCCGCTCCATCTCAGTTGCCATGGTTTACTGTCTGACTGGAAGAGAACCAAGGAATCCGATATGAACCCCCCCGAAACCAAACAGACACAGCCACACCGGTGAATTGCAGAACAACGCGTTCCTCGACGCAGAACTTCGAATGCTCAATGACGGCGTAGGGTCGACGACGTCACTACGCCGTCGCCGCGACGCAGAAGCATAAACCAGGCTTTACAGTGCTGGTCAGTGTTCCATGTCTATCCTTCCCCACTCGGGCAGTAAAAAAGATTATCCAATCAGGATGGAGAACTCCAAAAAGAGGCGGTCCTTTCCGCAATGTTAAACAGCAGGATCCTCCTGTTTGCTGCTACATCAGCTGATTATAGCAGCTTGTTCGCAATGTAACGTAGAGAGGAAGGAGGGAGATTGATTATGTTAGCTGGGCTTTATCATGAATGCTCAGCTTTCTACCTAAATGAAAATGTTTTGTGTTGATCAGATATTTTCAAATGTCCTGCTTCATGTCACATGTGGAAAGAAATACAGAATTTCAACACTCCATCGTCAACGATTAAAAGAATTTTTCTTTTTGCTAAAATAGTTTGGCCTCCCTGAATCATGAACACTCAGATTATAAATAGGATTGTTTGCCGAAATTCATTCATGTTAATGTGAAACGTCTCCCCCCCCCACTGCAGTAATCACTGACTGAATAATTAGCACAGCGTTACTGCTCCACTTCATGCTTATCAGCACATAATGAGTCGTGCAAATTCTCGTGGCTGTGTTCGTACTAATAGGTGAGTTTGTTCACAACACGTGTCTATCACGTATCTTACATGTGTTTGGATCGCTGACTGTAGAAACAACGCTGCTGTAAAAGTCCTTGAGGGCAACAATGACTGAACCTGACAGTCGGAGAAATTATGGAAACCGTTTTGTGGAAGGTACTGAGAGGCACAAAGAGGAGGAATTCCTTATAGATAGTCTTCATATTTATGATGACTTCGCTGAGAGATGAGCATGTTTATCTTTCTCCAAAGTTTAAAAGGAAAAATCGTGAAACCCAGAAACATCAGAACGTTTTGCATCCAACACAACATGACTAAAACATCACTGAGCAGCTTTACAGATCTAGGTTTAAAGTAAAAAAGGCTCGACTTCCCCCGGCTGTAAAGAAAAAAGTACCTGGATCGCCAGCCGAGTCATCGTGCGGCTCTTCTAGACTTTCCAAATGTTATTGTTGAATTCTGCTAGTGAAGCGAGTCACTCCACGCTTCTCTCACAATGGATCTATTGTTGTTTTCTCTTCTATTACAACTGTTTCCGGCGCATTTGTGACGTGATGTTATTGACGTACAATCTAACGCTCCAGACAAAAATCACTGCCTTGCCTGTGGGAAGTGGGAATGGGGACAAAAGGCGGGTTGACCCACCTTTAAAAAAAAAAAAACCTGTGTAGACCGTTTTGGTGGAACAGCTGTACTGGGGAACGCGACTGGCTCAAGATATCTCCGTTGTTTCCGAATGTCAAATACAAAAAACATGAACTCTCCGATGGAGGTCGGGGCCGACGTCCACAAATCAACTGTCATCACCTCCCAGAGGATTGTGAATCATTTTCTTTTCTTATCAGGGTTAGAATGAAGGACGGGTCCTTCCAATTAATTTTGTTATTTCGGCTCTTCTGTTTCTGTTTCCAGTCACGCCTCCTCAGTGGGAACAAGCTCATTATCACTCCCTGACCAATTACAGTGGACTTATGAGGCTGCGGTCTCTAATGGCTTTGGACAGAACAGTACTACATCGTCCCCCCCCCCCCGCCCCCGTTTCACAAAAGACAGGAAAAGGCTGTGAGCATCAAAGGCTCTGGAGATGAAGGCCTTTCACACACACACATAAATATGTATAGACATATATGTGCTTTTCCCCGCAGAGCCATGCACATACAGAGAGCAGCCATTGAGGGCCGGCAGCACTTAATTGGCTCAATAATAAAATCCCAACTCGTTGCCGGTAATGCAAACATGGGTGAACAAAGGGGATAAATGCTGTGATGTTCCAGCCTGCAAATAATTATTTCTTCTTAATTATAAGACCTGAGGCTCAAAGGATAAATCTGCTATAATTCACCAGAACATCAAAATTCAACAATGCATCGCACTGTCTTTCAGTATTTTATGACTTTTTACCTCCATGTCTGTGGTTCATGGAGACTAATATACTGTTCAGCCTCTTTTTTAACGACGGCGTAGCTCGTCTTTCTATTTTCTCTCTGTTGGAGAGAAAATCAACTTCGGTGCCGACATTTGTGGTAACAAAGGAACTGGTGAAGTGTGACTCTGTGGCTCGTTGGTGCAGTGAAGACAACAACGGAGCTCCATTATGGAAACTTAACGTCTTCAAAATCAAAATACATAACTTTACCATTGTTAAGACAAAATCGACCCGGGCCGAAACTACAGCGCTGCCTTGGTTGTCATGATTGACTTTGAAATGAGAAATGCATTTTGGAAATGAAGTCGTGATTGTGGGGACTGAAACTGGCAAAAAATGGCTAAAAAAATCAAATTAATTCTGTTAAATTATCAAAAAATATGTTTGAATGTCACATAAAAACAACATGTCTGCTTTAACTTCTGTGTTTTTATACCTTTTGTTTTCACTTTCACATTTAATCTTTTAATGTCATGTATGAATTTAATCACTTTTGAATGTATTTGTTTAATTATTTTCCCTTTGCATATTTCCACTGATGTATTTTATTTCTGTATATTCTTTTAACATTAGCTGAATTAATAGAAAGGAAGATAAGTCGATATTTCTGCTTTAGTTTGCTTCTGTATTTAAGTCACATCTTAAATTTAAGTCACACAGAGTTTATTCAACCAGCTGATCCACATATACCCCATCAAATAATACAGTCTACATGTCTCTGTGTTGCCTTGTTTCAGTCGGCAGTGACATCATTCTCTCATAGACATATGATATATCAAATTGTATATTTTCCTGTTTTATTTGGTGTTTATCCTTTCAGCATGTTTAAGGATCACTGGACACAGAATAATAACCACCTGTAGAATGCTGTTCACGTACATATTGTGTTTCACAGACTGTATTTGTGACACTTTATTATACAATGTGGTTGAATCCCACTGACTTACACAGAGAGGCTGCGTGTCGAAGGTGAGAAAGGATTCACGCTGAGAGAAACAAAGCAAACCCCTCAACACACAGACACAATTCCCGGCATCGTGTACTTGATATTCATCGTGTTTCTCTGGAGCATCTTGTTGATAGAATATGGACGGCGCCCTGCATGCTCTCCGCAGGTTAGAGCACCTGTTGTTTATATACTGTACCTCATATCTGTGATGAGCAGGGCGACTGTTCCAAAAATGTACCCCGACGATCGGCACCGTGACCCTCCAGAGGATAAGCAGTTATAGACAGTGGATGAACTTTATAACCTAGTTTCTAGTTACTATGGTTACCCCATGCTCTGTGGATGGATGTCTCCCTCCCAGAAAGAGACACACACACACAGAGAGATGTGCACTGTAAACGCATTCACCCAATACTCAATTGAATGTCGTGATTTAGTTTTAATGGAATTCGATTTTCATTCGCTGTCGAGAGGCAGGTGAGTACTGGCCCGATGGGAGAGTGGTGTTGTTTTATAAATCATACTTCATTAGCTGTAATGATGAGAAACACTGTGTTTATCGTGTCAAAAACTCAGATTTATGAACAGCCCGATCGCCAGAGTACAGGATGTATTTCTGCAAATCACTGATGTTAAAACTTTACGTCTGATCAGTCGAAACTTTCTCTATGTTTTCTTTTGTATTTCCAATTTCATGAGGTGAAGTGCTCCTGCTGCAGATCAGGATGTTCCATTGGGATCTTTTGTGTTGTTTTGTCTCAATTCATAATAGAGCTTACTGCCCCGACTCCAACAAGCATCTTTTATCTCGCCACGCTCCACGGGGAGGTCAAAGTTCACGACCGGCTACAGAACAGCCGCCCTGGAGCTGCAGGAGTCGTCCGGCTCCAGCGTCTTTTTGCTGCTTGCGGACAAGTTCAGCAGTTTGGACCCAAGAGCTTCACGTATGATCCTGCATAGGAAATCTGGTGTACGCTCATGTGCATGTTGTGTGCGTGCAAATCATTAGAGCGCTCGCCTAATGATGCTGCTTATGAAGCAGGACGAAGTGAGGTGAAGTGCCCACTTACAGATTTAGCGGCTGGCGACAAATGGCTGTGACCTTGGCAGACGATATGGAAAAAAACGGTGAAGTCATAGTGACCGGTGTCGGAGCTGCAAGCAGTGCTGCTCACTCATCACATCCAGGTATTGTTAAAAGGCACTTAAGGCAAAGAAGACCGTTAGTTTACAGCAGCGTCTGCTACTGTGCTTTACAAACGTTCAGCTCATGAATAACACCTCATTTGAATATTCCCAGTGTATTTCCATGGAAACAGATTTCCTACCACCAAAAAAACAACAGTAAGGTGATTACATGCTTCAGCATCCTATATAAATTAATAAGTACCCCGTCACAGATTTAGTTCTTTGTACATTTTAGTGCATGAATCACTTTGGGAACGTAGAGAAGTCATTAAAAACTCACTTTTCCTCCAAATAAGACCACGTGAGACACAAGTCTTATAAATCTTTATAGATAGAGTCGTATTGTGTGTCTCATACTCTGGCAGGATGTAACTAGAAACCAGAATTAAGAGCAGTGTGTTCCCTCTTGCTTCCAGTTGGTTTTGGCCATTTTTTTTCATTTAACTGCAGCACTTTCTTTTTTTCGCTGAATTACCGGAGGATCAGCCAAAGAAAATATGATTCCAAGTTTGTTTCATGTGTTATTTTCAGGAGCGTTACAGTCTTTTCCTCAGTGGAAACTGAAGCAGTCACATGCCTGTCTACCTACCGAGTCTGTTTTCAATACATTTCAGCCCATTATTTGTCTCTAAGCAAGCAAAAAACCTTTTTCTTTTTTGTTTTTGCTAAATTTTGATATTTTTTTAACAGGCACTTCAGAAAATACCCAAACACAAAGATGAAGACACAGTTACTGTTTGCTGTTCACAGGATGCTGCAGATCTGACGCAGCCTTGTTGCAGTGGGTTTTCTAATTTTGCCTGCGTTTGATTAAGACCACGTCAGACTAAGAGGAATAGTTTGACATTTTGAATTAATTTGCGGTAGAAAATAAGCCGTAGTGAGGAAAATAAAAGCACCCCTGCGGCTTAATGAAATGCAAACCGAGATGATGCGCCTCTAAATGTGGCAGTTTATTGGAGAAAGGTTGGCAAAATGAGGCCATGTACAGACTGAAGGACGTGCCGAGGAAAGAGAAAGAGACACGTGGGCGACGGAATCAAAGCCACATATACAGCGAGCTTAATGTATGTGTGTGTGCTCGCGTCTGTTTGTATGCATGAATAAGCAAACGGCATGTGTTCACTCCCACCAGCTTGCTTGTGAATGCCAAGACTCTTTTTTTTCTTTTTTCTTTTTTAATGACCAATAATAAACGCCACGTATGCACAAACACGAGTGTACAATTTATAAAATCAAATTGCTGGTTTATCAAACTACAATCACTTCCAGCGGTCTGAAGGACCGCGGGGACCGGGTTTCTTTTATTCAGGAAATGTGGACCGAGACAAGTCGTGGACTACTAATGAAACAGTTACTGCGGAAAAGTGAACTGACCTCCATCTGCAGGGAAACACAGATTCAGAGGGCAGCTTTGCAGATGTAATGGTTTCAGACTCAGAATGCATCTGTCTACAATAATTCATATTATTAATAAAGCCGCCGCCATCTGATAATCTCCAGCGCCGAGTGAAACAAGAACAGTTAATCAATCTGTTTTTTTTTTTTAATGTGCAGCATACAGTGAGCTATTAGTCATACTTGGAAAGTCAAGTTCCAGGAAGTGAAAGCAGAATGGCTTGAAGTTTGCAAGAAGAAATGGAGGGATTTCTCTCAGAGAAGGATCAGAAGCACACACACAGATAAGTTTGGTGAAGTAGATCAAAAACATCTCACTGATCTTCATCTGAGCTCTTTAACTTTGAACTGTCAGTGTTTTTGTTTGTGCTCCATGTGGGACGTCGCACCGCAGCAAAGCAGCGGCTGCTTGGTGCAGATGACAACGTGAGACGCTGGAGGGAACCGATCACGTTGTCCGTCCGGCTCTACTCGAGCTGCTGCCACGAAGTCGGCCTCTGCTTTGAATAGCACGGCAGAACAATCACTGCTGTAATAATCCACCAACGATCAACAGTTTCCATGTTGTGGACGAATTAAAGTTCATTTCATGACTTGTTGACACTGCAGCTTTTCACATTCGCTGCAGAACAGAGGCCAGGAGAGGAGAGAAAAAAGTCTCTACCAAACACAAATCTCCAGGTAATTGCCAGGGAAACATCAATACTCTTCTGTGTATCATGGATTTGGCCCAGTCTATAAAATCTGTCAGGATACGGCTGTAATTAGAGTGTGAGTCACTGTACACAGTAAACATCAGGTGGATTGTTTACCTTCACTGTTTCATCATTTTCTCAGGTATTCTTGTTATTTTCTTAATTGCTTCCACGTCTTTTGTGACTGCAATGACTCTAATTTGCACCCATTTCACATTTTCTCTTTCTTTCTTCTTTTCGGGTGCACAAAGAATCTCGGGATATGTGAGACCACGAAGGATCGTAGAGGTGCATCCTCCAAAAACAGGGAAAAGAAAGAGCATCTGCCTTAGAATTGGGACAGCCTTTGCGCGGTGTTGTGACATAATTGGCCTTCAAATGCTCCTCTGAAGGATGCAGACCCTGAATTGAGACACAGCAATAGAGATGACCTCTACATATTACTTCTTCGCAATAAGTCTTATTTCAAAAGCAGCTTTTCAGAACTCGTATGGCCGTGAAAGATCGGACTGCTTCAGTTAAAGCCATCATGAAGATACTTATGTAATCATACGCCTGGAAAGCTGTATAATCGTAGTTAAAGGCACTCCTGGAATATTCAAAATGCTTTAAAGCAATTGTCATAACTCATTATGGCACTGAAACATAATTATAATGCATTATAGTGCATCTGAAGTGACAAGCAATCATAATAATCAGAAGATTCAGAAGAATCACAACACAAGAACCATTTTTTAAATGACTTATAAGGTGAAGTCAAAGCTTAATAACTGATGGTTAATCAAGAATCATAGTGGATTAAATTCAAGACAATACAATCACCATTATAACGTGGATTTTACGTTACTATGAGCAGATGTTAGACATTAAAAACTGGTTATACGTCATTATAAGGAGCCCAAAGTGAAAGAACAGTGAACATGTGAATACTAACATGCAATGGATTCCAAACAGTTTTATCGATCTGGAGAGTCGTGACTTCTTCTATGATTAAACGGTGTTATAGGCACATTATAAAGCCTTTTAGACACAAACCAAACCGCTGTCTCTGCTCAGTATAAAAAGGGATTTCCATGCACTCTGTTTTTTCTTGTTGTGGCTTCGACCAGGAACAATCACAGACGACACTCAAAGCTGATGAGCTGCTGCTCAAAAGGCTGCCAGTCGTTACATGTTGCGCAACAGTAATTACAAATATAGGACACGGAAAATTACTTCCATTTTCAAAGCGGGTGTAGAATCATGAGCTGATGTTTTCACTAATTATATATTATTATACTGTAGGATGCCAATTAGAAAAGTCAGCATTAAGCGTACTGAGTTAATTCATCTTATTATAAGGGAACAATTAATGTTTTGAATTCAGTAGTCTCCAACTCACTTTAAATGCTTCTATACGTGTATTTTTAACAACTTTTTACAAGTTACACTTTTATTATCAGTTCATGCAAAGTACGCACATTGCTGTTACCAAATAAAGAGTTAATGACGTAAATTTAAAAAACTGCAACACGTAAGAATCTTGGTAAGTAAAATAATCAACACAATGTGAATAAATAACACTTTTGGTGTCACGTCAAAGACATCTACAGAAAGGAATACTGAAGTTAGCATGCTAACCTGCTAGCCCTGGGTCTGGCTAGCTGCGCGGCTAACTGAGCTAACAGCTACAGTCATGGATGTATAGACTACAGCTTGCAGCAGTTAGCAGATGATGTGCTGCCCTCTATATGCTCGGAGTATGAAATCAACAGGTGGCACCTTTATTTTTTCACATTCTTTTGATTATTTTCATTTTTTTATGTTTTCAGCTAAAATCCTACATACTGCTCCTTTAACGCTCATGTCTTACTGTGATGTTACACAGACATGGTGGTGGTAAAGTGTGACCTGCAGTAGATAAGCTGCTGCTCTGAAGTGGTTGTGGACGCATCATCATCATGTCTGATAGAAATAGCTCTTTGTTGTCTCTGTGATCCTGAATAATTTATCTCGGACCATCGTCCCCGTCGTGACATTTGCTCACATCGTCCCCCCGGTAAGCGCGAGCAGGATGCCTGAATCCCTCATCCGAATCTGCAAAAAGGTCAAGTGATATTGATCTCGCTATGCAAACGCGCTCTATATTGTCCGAATCAAACCTCCACGGTTTTGGATCAGGTCGAACATTTCCAGGTCCGTCTGAGACTCATTATGAGACTCGGCTCTGAAGGTGGAGATTAGCAGCTGAATTCATCAGATCTGACAAAAGCAGACCGATGAATGGACAGAGGCTGCGAGTTGATCCGCGCGCCGGCGGTGCGTAAAAACGCGCGCTCGGGGGTGGAGACTTGTTTGGAGAGGCAGGAGCGCAGCAGCAGCAGCAGCAGCAGCACGACTCTCTGCATCTACAGGTTGCTGCTCGCCTCTCTGAGCATCTTGTCAACGCAGACTGAAGAGTGCAGCCCGGTGGAGGTGAACAGAGGAGTCGTATGAGGACGCGCCTGGATGCAGGGTTTTGGACTTGGGACTGCACATAGAAGCTCATGAGGAACAATGCCACCGCTTTGGACAAGTCGATTATTATTAACCTGCTTGAACAACAACAACAAACAAACTCTACTGCGCAGGACTTTTCTGTCGTAGAAACATAATGATTTCTTCCGAGGACTGTGCGTTTTATTCGAGAGCACCATGCCACCGGTCCGTCAGTGCAGCCTCCCCGCGGTGACAACAGCAACATAATGGCATGTCGGAGCGGCTGCTGCTGCGGATCCGGTCCGATAAACGAGGATAACGCGAGGTTCCTGCTCCTGGCGCTGTTCATCGTCATCTACCTCCTCTGCGGGGCCGCCGTCTTCTCCGCGCTGGAGCAGCCGAAGGAACGCGAGGCGAAGGAGCGCTGGACGCAGAGGTTCGAGCATTTCAGCCAGAAGTACAACCTGAGCAAGAAGGACCTGAACAACTTCCTCAGGAACTACGAGGAGGCGAACGTGGCGGGCATCCGTGTGGACACGATCAGACCTCGGTGGGACTTCACCGGCGCGTTTTACTTCGTGGGAACTGTGGTGTCGACCATCGGTGAGGTGGAGAAACAGGCGCATTGTCTCAGTTAGCTCCATCAGCTTTATCTGAAAACAAATACTTCAGTTATCACAACTTATCTGTGCTTTGTCTGCGTGTTCATCTTTCATTTCTCTATAACGTGACTCCCTATGTTACAAATTGACTTTTGCGTAGTTTTCCATCTTTTGTGAAGTCTCTAACAAATTCTTCCACACATGGCTTGTCATCAGCCATCATTCTGCTGATCAATTCATCCGTTCAGTCCATAAAATGTCAAAGAATTGTGGGAAAAATGTGTCTTCAAACTGCCAAAGTCCAAAGTCCAAACACTCTTCATTTACTGTTATTAATGTCAAAAACAAGGTGACAGTCCTCACATTTCAGGAGCTCCACCCAGCAGATGTTTTGCCACTTTTGCTTGATAATTCATCAAAGTAGTTGTCGATAAATTCGGCTAATTGATTAGTCATTGAATCGAGCTGCTCTACGCTGACATCAAGCTGCATTTAATGTTCGGTTTTCATGAACCCAGATGACAATCTGCCCCAAACATGAACATTTCTGACTCGTCATAGCAGCATTAATGTTGGTCCGTTGCTCAGCCGTGCAGGGAGCCAGCATGCACACACTCCCTGAATTAAATTAAGCAATAATTAATGCTCGTAGGGTTACACGGAATATATCCAGCTTATAAATGATTGATAAATAATAATAAGCCATCAGTTTTAACACAAGAAACCTTATTAGAGCTTATTAATCACTACATCCTCACATGCATCACCCTCAGATGTGCATCAACGACAGGCGAGGAACTGTGTGAAATACAAAAATGTGAAATTATTGGTGATCTTAAAGCTGCTGTAGGGGATATTTTTATGATTAAAGTAAGTGTTAAATAGCTCTATATTCCAGTACATGGTCAGTAACCTGTTGCCCTCCCCCTCCTGCTCATGCAGTTAAAGAAAAAGTACATATTTTGGTATCCCTGCCTTCTTTTATCCAATCAGGACAGAGAACTCATGCCTGCTCATGAAAGCGCAAAGAGCCGCGTTCATGCGGTGATGTAGATTGGAGGGGGGGGCTAAATGCACAACGGACAGGAAGTTAGCTAAAAACGATGACATAAGAAGCGCGTAATTATCGGAAATCCATATCGTGCATCACTTAACGCTCGTTCTCACACCTCCGTCTGTCTGACGTGTCGAGATGATGTCGCAGGAACTGTCTGCAAGTCCAGCTGTGCAACGCGTCTCTGTGTGGATTCCTCAAATTCAACAAAACTAGACTGAGAAAAGACATCAGAGCAACATTTATCCTTGACGTCGGGTTCTCCTTTTCAGCTGTGGCTGTCAGAGCACCGCAGGCTTCTGAGTTTGTTTTGAAGCCAGAGTGGAGAAACAGAACAATCCCTCTAAACCAGCAGCTCTGTTGTACGTTGTGGCCATAAATCTATTGATCTGCTGTTGTGAATAACAATGATTCACACCTGCACACTGTTTTTTCTCACTGTTGTTTTCTTCTCAGCGCCTGATGTGATGTGTGATGTGTGATTTGCCGTTTCAACATCTGATTGAAGTGAGTGGCTTCATGATGATTGGCAGTTTGACAGACCCTCTGATTAAAACGACTGGCCCTCAGGCCATTAGTGCTTTAATGGGAGTTACAGTGATGAAGGACCAGAGTGTATGAAGTCATTGAATGAACACATTTTAATGAGGTGCAGTCAGTCCTCGTGTTTGGAGGCAGATTTTTTGAAGTTACCCAAAAAAGAGAGACGAGTCGAAGAATCATCCTGTGAATCCTGAAAGCCGCTGACAGTTTTCAAGATGCTTATTTTTTGAAGATGTTGTATTCCTCTGCTTCTCCCAGCAGCCGTTCTGCTGCATTTTCCCTCGAGGCGGAATGTTGAAGTCTTCATCACACATCTCATCAAATAGCGTTCATGTAACCTTCGATGTGAGAAAGCATCATTGATCAGTGTTACATCAGCTCCAGAACGCTGTAACATTACAGCTCCACAGTCACTGACCGTGTTGTTCAGTCGGAGGTGCAACAGTGGAAGTAACGTAACCCACTGATTAATATTTTCAGAGACTGCATGTGTCTCTGATCTCACCAACGACTGATTCATCACCGTAAAATCGTTTGATGTCATCATCGTCGTGACCTCCTGCAGAGATAATGTACGCTGCACTATCCTACTTATTACTCTGAATCCAGTTGTGGCAAGTGAACAATCAGACAGACGATTGATATTTAATTTGATGTTAACTATCTCGGAAATGTTCATTATATCGGACACTAATTTGCTCAGAGGGAAAGCCCTCCAGCTATATCCAGCTACGTGCACTACATCATTGTGCATCTTCAAAGGGAGTGCAGTGTGTGTCAGAGTTTGGATCAATACATGGACGAGGAGAGGAGGGATAATCTTGTCAGAACAGACGCTCATAACGTACATACTTGAGTGATGGCAAAAAATCTATTTACTTTTGGATTCTGGATACGTTTTGCACTAATGGCGAAGCATTTTGTGCCTCTGAGCGACATCTTCTCCACAGCAACAGCGTCCCATCGACCACAGAATTTTCATAATGACAGAAAGAAAAAGATAATTTGTCAGAAACAAAGTTGAGATAGGTTCAAGAAAAGGCCGTAAATATTGTTTTTCCACTTTAAGGCCACTAAGAGCAGCCCGTTAGCCTAGCTTAGCCTCCCACAAATACTTGAAAACAGGGTGCAATAGTGAAAAAACAGAACAAAGTGTGAAACATGACAAGCCTGGTGTGATGGACTATAACCTGTCAGTGAGCTTTAGACCATGTCCACACGTACCAAAACAATCTTTTTTTCCCCCGTACTCCTCGGCATCATTTCAAGAATATTTGCGTAAATGACTCACTGCACTGTAGTTCATACTCCAGGCCTATAGGTGGCGATGGAAATTCACCTTAAAAGGAGAAGTAGTAACGGAGCATGCGCATAAAGCTTGCACACTGTATACAAACAGACAGTAGAAGGAGAAACTGAACACAACAAGAAGAAGATGTCTAGTTGCGTCAGCGTAGTGACAGAGGAGCAGAATATTTTGCCCTTGTGACCCTGATAGGCTCAATATCTTCTGCAGCATGAACACAAGCATGTAGTCTGCCATTATTGTTGTTGCTGTATACAGATTTGCTGTCCACACGAGAACACAAGGGCGGCGTTTTTGAATTTTCCAGGTTATAAAAAGTGTGTTTACAGGATCCATGTGGAAGATCGGCCAAAACGATGCATAACAGCGGCCTGTTAGCCTAGCTTAGCTTACCACAAATACTTGAAAACAGGGTGCAATAGCGAGCTTGGCAGCCTCGCGGTACTTCCAGTTTGTTTGTTTAACGTTTACAGAGAACAAAGTGTGAAACATGACACGCCCTGTGTGATGGACTATAAATCTGTTAGCGAGCTTTAGTTGGTGGAACGGGATGTACTCACCTTCGGAAAGAAGCCTGAATGTGATAAATAGCTGTTCGTCCTGTGTAGTTAAGCTAACCCGCTGCTGGTTGCAGGTTCACAGATACGAGAGTGGCATCAATTTCCTCATGTACCTGTAACTCTAAGCAAGAAAGCCAATAAGCGTGTTTCGCGAGACAAAAGGTCACAACTCAGCACCCCTCAGCTTTCAGTGTCAGTCTGACCCAGTAACGCAGGAAAAATGAGTCACCAGCATCACATTCATTCAAGACAGCTTATGAAACAATCAAGAAAGGCAAACATGGCTATAAAAACTCAGCCCATCTGGCTTAATCGTCGTGCTTGGAAGACAACTTCAGTCCAATTAGCAGCTCGAGAACCAATATGGAGGCAATCAAATCCTCCACGAGAAGCCTACCTCGGGCACTGTGAGTAATTAGTCATGCTGCGGAGTATGTTTTTTCCTGACATGAAATACAGTAACATTGATTTTTTTTCCTGTATCTATGTTTCTGATGAGAAGAGCTCGCATGATCTATGAATGTATAGCTGCTGTGTCAATATGCAATCAGTTAATCGCACCACAAAACACAGTGCGTGTAATTGTGTAATCCACACAGATAGTTCAAATGTCCAGCAGTGTTTTGAATGTAATAAACTGGAAAGGGACAACAGAAGGAGAGACGGTGCTTCATTGGGCTTTCAGTGTTAAATGAGGGATGAAAAAGGGGGATGAATCACTGAGATCAGTGCGGTCGATAGAAGACCTCTCGCTTTGACTCCCATTTTGTTCATCTGCCACTTCATGAGAGACAAAGGAGAAGTCGCACACAAACGTCGCCTCTGTTCCCCCCTCAGGGTAGAAAAACAGTTAAATGGATCTGAACCGTTTGTTGAAAGTGAGAGAAAAATCTTCAAAATGAGCCGTGAAGTGGCTCCAGTGAGTCTTTCAGTTGCTAAATAACTGATGGAAATGCTGTGAAACGTTAGACGAGCCGACACTTTGGGACTGATTGCGGTGATGTGCTTGGACTGAAAACACCTCAGCTCTTAAAGTGAGTGAGTGGCGAAGAGACACAGAGTAGGGAGAGCGCGTCACCAATGGCAACCCAGTGGATTGGGACCAGATCAGTAATTAGCCATCTTTGTTTATGACCGAGAGGATGTTCGTTTGGTTTAAAAGGTACGTCGGCTCGAGGCAATGGCTGCACTCGCTCTGCAAATAGCCACTCACTTACTTAAAGCTCTGTTTTATCTGTGAGTGTGCGTCTGTGGAGTAAAACTAAGCACTTTACAATTAAAGGCAATGCTTTTATTCAATCTCAACTAATCTACATAGCATCACCTTCATTTGATCTTGTCCTCAGGTCGGTATTACTACGTAGATTTCTGCTCAATGCTCAGTCTTTCTGTGTGTATCCAGGGTTTGGGATGACCACTCCTGCCACCATTGGAGGAAAAGTCTTCCTGATGTTCTACGGTCTGCTCGGCTGCGCCGCCACCATCCTCTTCTTCAACCTCTTTCTGGAACGTGTCATCACCGTCATCGCCGTCGTCCTCAAGTCCTGTCACGAGCGACGCCACAACAAAGCCGTGCTCCAACAAAATGGCCGGCGAGTCTCCGAGGGAAACAAATCAGGTGGAGCCGGAGGAAGTGGGGGAGGGAAAGGCGAGGATCTGGCTGGCTGGAAACCCTCAGTCTACTGTGTCATGCTCATTCTTGGAGCAGCAGCCATCTTGGTGTCCTGCTGTGCCTCGCTCATGT
Source organism: Diplodus puntazzo (assembly GCA_963678695.2). Lineage (NCBI taxonomy): Eukaryota > Metazoa > Chordata > Actinopteri > Spariformes > Sparidae > Diplodus > Diplodus puntazzo. The sequence continues at coordinate 26,399,904 of OZ023172.1, forward strand.
ACTCTGCAGCCGAGGGCTGGGGCTACCTGGACTCGCTCTACTTCTGCTTTGTGGCCTTCAGCACCATCGGTTTTGGAGACATGGTGAGCAGCCAGCGAGTCGTCTACGAGGGCCACGCCACAGCTGCATACCGGCTGGGCAACTTCTTCTTCATCCTAACCGGCGTCTGCTGCATCTACTCCCTCTTCAACGTCATCTCCATCGTCATCAAGCAGGTCCTGAACTGGCTGCTGAGGAGGCTGGAGGCTCCTTGTCGCTGTTGCTTCCCCAGGAGAGGTCACCACCCGCATCGGCACCCCAGACGGAACGTGGTGGCCCCGGGTCACCTACGTGCCCGCAGAGACCCTTCAATCGAGACGGACGCCATCAACGAGAGCGAGACCGACACTGGGCGCAGGATGTCCGGAGAGATGATCTCTATGAGGGATTTTCTAGCGGCCAACAAGGTGAGAGATTTGGGGCTGGAGCAGGCAGCGTGTGCTCTATTCCATCTGATTAATGTAATCGTATGTGTTATTACATGCAAGATATTCACTTATCCGCATGAGCAATTTGATTATGTTGCTCACATGAGTTGCAGAAAGAACATTGAGTCAATAATCTTGCTTCCCTGTTGTTGTGTTCACTGCCGTCATTAACTCCTCGTTCACCCTCCTCAGTCATCATACGCTGAACTGACTTTTGAATGCTCAGTCGCAGCTTCCTTTCACAATTCGCAAAGCAGAAACTCTGCATGAACTCAAACAAATTTTAATACAATTAATGTTTTCAATAACAACTTGACTGAAATGAATAAACTGAGTGTCTCTACAATGTTCTGCTGGGAAACCTTGGGTCCCGGCGTTCAGGTGGCTGTTACTTGAGACGCTGCCCACCCGCACAGGTGACAGCATTCTGTGATGACTGTGGCCTTCGCAGCAGGACAATGTGCCCCACCACAACACAAAAACTGCTCAGGGATTCCTCGGGGGCCATTCTAGAGCAGTGTTATTGGTGTGGAAGGATGCTGGTGGAGCCGCTGCACACAGTGTTCCTCGTCTGTGTGGCGTGTGTCAAGGTTGCATCCATATGAATGGAACGCAACCCAAGGTTTTCCAACAATACATTGCGCAACACAAACATAAATGTATATTTGACCGAATGTAGCAATGGTCTGACAGGATGCGGTTAAAAGGAAGGTGATTCATGGCAGCTAGACACAATAAATGTACCTGAAGTAGACTTCCTCCGAAACTAAACTTCTGATCCCATTGTACTTCATGTTAATGCTAATTAGCATGCATGTTAGCATTGGAATTTTGAGCATGTTAGCATGATGACATCGCCCAAGTGGACGCTCAGAGCCGTTAGCATGTTATAGTCTATAGCAAAGTCATGGGCAAGATCCAAAACGGATTGAATTGTCTTTCACAGCCACTAAACCTGACAAAGAGAACCTGTGTGATTCTGAAAGCAACCACAAAGAGTGAAATTCATCCCGAACTGCACAACCGAGTGAAAATTATCTCCGTGCTCGGTATTATCTGCACGTATTCATTCGGCGCAAAATTGTCCCTTTCCTATGCAAATGAGCAGTCGTTGAAAAAAAAAGTCCAACTCACTATCACCAGCGCCAACAGCCACACAGAGACGGAGCGAAAATTACCAGCATCGCCAGAGAGTTGGCTGCCACTGAAGTGCATTTAAAAAGGGGTCTCACAAAGGGTCTAATCACCAGACCTTCACATTCACATTTATCCTTATGGTGCATGCGTCACTACGTAATCGCTCACTCATCCAGGCTGAGCTGAAGCTGAGCTGAAGTTCAGCTCGTCTGACTGTCTCTGTGCAACTTCATTCTCAGATCCCTCCCTCTCTTTCTGTCTCTCTCCCTCGTCCATTCTTTGTGAATACAGTATTTACTTTAAAAATGTCCCTGTTTAGAATATTTCTGTGTTACAATACTAACCAAAACAAGCACAATGGGACCGTTTAACCCGCCTCAGAACGGACTCGTAACATGAGTGCTCTGCGTGACTGCTCAATTCATATTACAGTCAATTGACAGCAATTTGACTGTTATTTCCCTGTTCTCCCTTGACGTCCGAACCCACTGATTTGTTCAGCGATTTATTATTTTATGAATGAATAAAGTGGCAATTCTGTCTGAGTATCAGAGACGCCTGTACAAGTCTGAGAACTGGCTTTGTACATGTTGTACCGGGAAGAGAGATGAGAGGGAGGGGAGGAGGCAGCAGCAGGTAACACAGCGACCTTCTCCGAGTGTGAAGAAACAACAATGTTTATGTTATGCCAAACACACCTATGTATATATATAGTGTTGCAGAGATTTCCAGTGAAGTTTGCATGCTAGGCAGTTAGACCCAGTCCCTCCTGTCTCGTGTTACCATATTGTAGAGCTGAGGTGATAATCTGAAAGCCCCGGCTGAGAGATTTTGTTATGATGCCAAGAAAGGGAATATCTTTCTACAACCGTACAATCATTCGAACAGAAGTTGCATGTCTGGAACTAACAAAGCTCTGCACAAATCACAAAGAGGGTCAAAGCAAACTGGCCCCTTGGTGTCTAAAAGGCTGTGATGGGAATACAACCCACATCTACCAACTGATTCCATCAAAATGATAGACCAACAAAAAAACATTGGGCCCAAAAACTCAAGGTGAAGTGGGAGTCACGGATCAGGGGGGGAAACAAGAAACTGGGCCAAAAGAAAGAAAAGTCTCAAACACACTCACCCAAACAGATTTTCACCCAAACAGAAAATGCAGCGCGCCGAATGAAGGTGTCGCCTCCCTGGAGACACACGACCATCTGAGCAGGGGAACTGAACCCCTTTAATAAAGCCTCCCAGCTGACTGATTGCAGCCAGCTGAGGGAGAAGATCACAGGTGCACCCAATAGCTCCTGATTACCTGTGACCTAAATCTCGAGAAATCCCTGTTCACAACAGGACCTTTGGGGAATCTTTGATCTGTCCATAACAATATACAAAATAAAACCGACCAAAAAGTTCTTGGTTTGTCTTTCCACAAACTTCTGGTTTGATCAATATAAACATCATAGAAAAATATTCTGGTTCTACGCGCGTTTCTGTCGGCCGCCGTTACCCGACTCTCTCTCCACTCATGCAGCAAGTAGCCCAGAGATATTAAAATCCAAGCTAAAAGTAACACCAGGGTCTGTAATTTCATGCTAATCCATCCAATATGTGTCTGACATTTCATTAAAAATTAAAGAATGTCAATCTTAGAGGGGCGTCACAGTAAAAGTCGGAGGCTCAGCCCTCTGGATACATTTTAGTCAGGATCAATGTGGCTAAAATACACTTCAGTGTGTGTGAAGCTCCACTCTGTTTGATTTAACATTGACTGAACTCCAGTTGAACAGCATTACACACCGGTTGTGTAATTTCTCCACAAAATGTCTTTTCCTTTTCTTAAGAGAAATGTTAAAAGGGAAGGGTTGGTGTGTGTGTGTGTGTGGGAGACTAAATGTCTGGTTCCTTTCAGTCACACTTGTTCAGTCGTCTTTGTTCGCTTCATTCGACGCTCCTAAGAGGAAAAAACACCATCTGCTAGCCTCGTATCACACCTGTGAAGTCAGATGTTCGTACGCCAACACACGCTTGTTTCGCAAGACTTCACCGGTTAAAAGGTTCCACTTCAAACGTAGATAACAAATATTTCCTCACCTGTTGTTCCTTTTTATGTATCTTCTGTCCTGCAGGTGAACCTGGCAATTATGCAGAAGCAGCTTTCAGAGATGGCCATCGGGCACCCGCGCCAGTCCGGCTCCAGCTCGCGGCAGAACGGATTTTCGGGAGGGGTCGGCGCCCTCGGCATCATGAACAACCGGCTGGCAGAGACTAGCGTGGACAGATAGGGGAAACAGCATGCGTCCTTTATAAAGGATACAAAAAGGCTAAGAGGACGAGTTCAAGGACAACGTGACACTGTGGACTGCCTCCCTGAAGAAAAGAGATCTGGGCTCAGTTACTGCCATGCTTACACCTGACATTAAGATACGTCCTCGGTGATCCGATCACAAGTGGACCTCTCTAAGCACAGGTGTGAATGCACACAGGACACACTGAGGACATATTGATCTTGAATGCTCGGACTACGTTTGGAAGGAATTCACACATGGTGTTAGCATCCGTCCTGAGTGAGCCGATCACAGGTGGACAGCGATCAATCTGCCAGTTCATACTAGAGACTAAAATGTGACATACGTCTCGAGTGATTACTTAAGATCAGAACTCACTTTCTTGCTCTATCTGCAAATTAACACGTGCATCACTGGTACAAAGATGATTTTATATGAAACATTTGCCGAATTAACAAGAGGGCCTGAATAGTTAAGCATCTGTTGTAGACGGTGTTTGACAAGTTTAAAAAAACGTTCTTCTAGGCAGCAATTTAGTAAATTGAGTGATTTTTTTAAGGGAGTCTGGGGAATTTTTCCCCAGGCGACAAAGAAGTAGCCTATATTAGATACTGATAAATGTCTTTTGTAAAATTCAACATGTTGACCATCAATAAAATGTTGTCTGCTGTCATAAACTTTGTGTTAGCTGCTACAGTTTGCTCCAACAGCTGCTGAACGTTGGCAGGCAAGATGCACTTTAGACTTTAGATACACAGCTGGCACGATGTGAAAAGTCACACTTTTAAACAAGGAGAGAAACATCTTGATGTGTTGCGTTTCAAGCAGAATTTACAAGGAGGCACAGGTACAGTATTTAAAAGTGGCGTAGCTGTTTCGCAAGGTTTGTTAAGTTTCTCCTCATGCAGCAACCCTTAAAATCACACATTTCATAAGGTAGTCTGCGGAAATTGCGGTTACATGATACATGAACATGAAACAGGGTTCTCACACCTGTACTTAGAGTTGACCAGCGAGGATGCATGTTGGTAGTAGGGCGTTGGAAGCAGAAACCATGTACATGTTTATTTGCATATAGAGCGGGGAAAGCGAGAGCTGACCACAAGTGTTCACTCGAGACGCATGTGGAGACACGTTCGAGTGCCAGGTGTGGACAGACAAACTCAGAGCTGTCCACTTGTGATCTGATAACCCGTGATGCGGATTTGCTCCAGGTGTAAACTGGGCCATGACTATGTAACGCAACCTTTCCCTGACCCCTCAGCAGCTACAGCTTAAGAATCAAACCCTCTCAGCCAGCTTTCCCTGCCAAGATCCATGTCTACATGAATGATGCATGACAGCTTGTTGTGAGTGTCACATCTGGATCAGCGGTGTGCAGGAATCTTTTCGAAGGGGGTTTTTCAGTTTCCATGGTGATAAAAACACCTGCCTAGCGCCCTTGTACACAAGCCTTAAAGTCTCGATGCACTACATGCTACTTCACGCCTAAATGCAACTTCCACTCACCCACAGCACTTGACAGTTCTTACTATGGCTCTACCCACGTCCACTCTGCTGTATCCGTGACTGTAAAGGACATTATTGAGAAAAAAAAATGATGCTTTCATAAAATGTTCCTTGTTTTTTTGTGTGTCTAACAGTAATTATTACATAAAAACTAAAACCTGTTTCATGGATAATTGAATGTTTATCTTTAATTACAGATTGCGTAATTTCACAATTAGTCCTCTTTCACATCGTTCACGACTCAGCGACAGGCACATTTGTACCTGATTCAATAGCTTCCGTCGTCGGCACTGTGCTCGTTTATAATCACGGCAAATAGAAGACAAAAAAAAAAACAACCCCAAAGAATCTCATTACAAGCCAAACAGACCTATCTCCAGCTCTAATGGTGGCTGTTCTGAGCCTGAGATGAAACCTATTATGTGAGTCTGCTGTTTACTTTGTGGTTGCGTCTCCAAACACAGACGTTTTCACACCCTGGTGGCGTCCTTGCATGTGTACGTAGGTTCAGCAAAATAGCTCCTGGACTCATTATACTAATTTCCGTATTATTTTGTACAGTTCTCTGGATTCACAGTAAGTGCAGCAAACAAAACAGACCGAGACTCTTCATAATATACCTTGATTCAACCAGGAGGCAGAACCACTTGTGGACACTATATCATGCTTGATTAGGAAGATGGTACAGGCATCTTCATTTTCCTTATAAATGCATCTGAGAGGTAAATTGCAGGGTGAGAAAATCCTCCAGGCTCCACTTCCGACGTCACCAGCATGGCTTTAGATCATCTAACTCAATTGTCTATGTTTCTCTCCTAATCAAGAGAGCAGCAAACCTGCAGAAAGAATGACAAATTAAGAATGATATCATATTTTTGTACAGAGTCTACTTGAATTTTTAAGAGGATTCCCAGTGGTTGTAAAAAAAAAAATGTTTTCTGTGTGAGTCATCTGCTGCAAAATCATTTTCAGTCCACAGCACAAACTGAGAAGGAGGAGGTGAGATTCGGGCGGCACACGGCTCTAATGAAACATATGCAGAGAGAAGAATGTATGTAATTGTATAAAAAAAGAGAGACGCTGAATGTAACCGATCATTTTCTAAACTCCTCTCCCCAAGCATTGATTTTCCCGTCAGTATTGGAAAGATAACTGTAAGAGCAGTGGTGGAGCAGGATGTTTGAGGGGCAGGGGTGAAAAAATTAAAATGGGCACCACATGTATGCAACTCGCTGAAACTCACATATATTTATAGTGAAAAGAGGTCATGTCACCACATTGTGTCCACTGGAAAGGCATCTAAAGGGAACTACATCATGTTTTATCTACCATAAGGCCACGCAAGAGAGCACTTTTGTCGCCTTTTTGCGATTTGACAGCAAATTAAAAATGACAGTGCGTCATTAGCTGCTTACTAGCGGTGCCTTATAGGCTAACATTAGCAACCTGCCAGTCTATCATATATGATCAAAGGGGAGGTTATCACAACATTGATATTTGTCAAAATGCAGGACTGGCATGCACAAATCAGCAATAGCACTTCGCTCTACCCCCGCATTGGGAAACACATCACTGGCACCACCACATGCACTATGTAGTGTTTCCCCACTGTGTTGAAGGCCGTCCAGGATGCTATCAGAATTCAGGGTAATGTAATATTAAGTTTACTCTACAGCAGCCCCAGCCATGCATGCAGCTTTTAGCCCCAGTCTTTTAGCACAATGTGGTTGAAACCATGACGAAGAATCTTATACAAGATTATTGTTTTAAAAGTCAGCCGGAGACAGCGTTTCGAATCACCCCATGAAGTGACATTAGCAAATAGCTGGCTGAGAAAGTCACTGACTGGAAAAGAAAAACCTGCTTTTGTCTCCCATGATCACTGTAAACTGTGTAAAATGTGTCGTGTGGGTGTGTGTGTCGTGTGTGTGTGGGCAGGGCTCATTCAACAATCTGCAGTTTACTGCTCTTCCAAATTCAAGAGATACTAAAGATGTGAATCAAAGTCTTTCTTGTCTGTATGTCTTTGACCTGCAACACTTCGCTCTCGTCAGAACTAAAACCGAAATGTCAGCAACAGACTCAGCGAGCCAGTTACTTTAAAAGTAGAGCAAGATGAAATAACAATGAATCCCTTTAATAATGAAATCCAATATCTCATGCATGATAACAGAACTGGCGAAAATAACTCAAATCTCACAGTGCCCACTCTTCGCTATGGAGACGATCTCACCTCAGACGGAAAATTCTGGCACACACACACAAAAAAAAATCTCCTAATAGAGAATCAGAGAATATGTCAGAAGCTGTGCCTACACAGATAATAATAGCTTTGAACAAATGCCTGTGTGTTCCTGTCTGTTTGTGTGTGTGTGTGTGTGTGTCCTACAGAACAGACTCGCACAGATGCAGACATACAAAGACTCTTTGTTAACGCTCTTTTTTGAGTCACGACAACTCCCAGAGAGTCACTGACACCGCTGTCGTCTCCACTGAGTTGGGGACAATTCAAACACACCCTAATGGAACAATCATGCAGGACGTGACCGCGTGGTTGATTCTGCTGTGCTGCAGAGGCGCTGATACCATTCATGGTTCAGTTAGTATAAACTTCATGGATGGCTGTGTCATTATTACATCCACAAAAGGTGTGAGGACCTGATAGCTGATTTACGACATGCTGAATTACTACATTGTGAGTAATACGGAGGAAAAATGAAAGTGGACGTATTATCCTCATTACAACTGTGAAGTTTTAAGGGAACAAGCAGCTATTTAAACATATGATATGTAATATAAAGCTAATTTCGGAGAGCAAGCGCACTGATATTGAATCTGACACATTTAGGTCCAGTGGCTGTTCAGCAGTTTAAACCACTACACCACTGCTGACAGCCCTGAACAATTAGCTTGTTGTCTTAATGACTTGATTAGCATGGTTGGCATGCGTGGACGTTGTTGTGTGCATGATGACCAGTTTATCATGTGCACGAGGGTGACAGGGGAGGGTAAAACCAACAAGCTAATTAGATAATCTCTGTGAAAATCAAAGCTCCAGTTGGCATGTGGTGCCTGTCAAACATGTGCACAGTGAAAAATGCTTTTGCCCAGCATCAAATTTAAACCAAACATTGTTTCTGGAAGTTTATTCCATCCTCTTTGCAATACCGTGAAGTACTGAGAATGCTGGTTGGTTCTTTTGTTCAACTTCAGAACATTTAATAAACTAATTTCCTGCCTTGTTGAAAGCACAGGATTCAGTTGACAGTTTGCTTCTTCACATGCTCTCCTGAGGGGCTCACAGGAATGACAGTCAGCCTCAATGTGCAATAATGTGCAAGTATCCATGACAACGCATGTGATGTTCATTTAAATGAATGAAGTTCCAGGAACATTCTGATTAAAACAACAGATAAGACCCTGAACTGTGGAATCAACTTGAAGGTAAAGTATGATGTCACCATATTATAATCTTATCCAATGCTATACAAGAAATTCCAAATAGATTTTATTTAAATATACAGGAAAAATGTGTGAACAAAATCTCTATGGTTGCCATAATGTTGAGGAAGATGTTATTTTAAAAATGAACTGTAAGAAACTTTAAGAAAAAAGGCTGATTGACTTAAAGTCAGTGTTTGCATAAAAAACTAGTAGTTTTACATTTAAAAAAAGATTTGTTTTATTTTACAAATCAAACCTTAACAGTGCAGAATTGTACTAAAAGCGGTGGACTGGTCACTCACGCTAAAGGTGGCAGGCGACCCGCTTTTCTCCGGCTGTTTGGCCCTATAGACGTGCCGTAGCCTCTGACGTCACTTCAGAGCGACAAGTAACAATGGTAAGTGAGCAAGCAATTTTCTGTCCGGCTCGTATATTTATTTTACTAAAACGTATTATTCGCCAATATAGCATAACCCAAAGGGTTTTTAACGTTAACATCCGCGCTGACATGTAGTTATATGTGGATTTATGTCTTGTTTGTGTAGTAATAACAGAATTAATAGTAGTTAAGAACCTACTCGCTGAATGCTAGCTACGTTAGCTTTTTTTCTCCGTTGGCTGCAGTCGTTACCCTAGCTCTAATTAGCGGAGTCATTCATATTGGAGCGGCAGCTTTCCCCCTTTTTATTATTATTTACGTATGTCATATTTCTTCGGGGATGACATTAATGTCGCAGAGTTTGTCTTCGCATCAGTGCAAGCTCGTGTTAACGTGTTGAGTTTAGCTAATTGTGCAGGTAGCGGAGCTAAGCTAGCATCACTGTAAACAGCTAATTCGCTTTTAAATATTGGTTATCGCTGTCTATCAGGACCAGAATACTTTGAATACTACTTTTCCTGTCTGATTTATTAACATATGCCTGATATTCTCCCAGGGTCAAAGCCAGAGTGGAGGCCATGGTCCAGGGGGAGGCAAGAAGGATGACAAGGTGAGAATGACACAGCTCCTGCTAGCTAATGTCTGAACTTGTTTTGGTAGCTAATATTACCATGTCAGGATGGTTACAAGTGACAACTGGGGCTGTAATAATTGCCAAACCTTCCAGGTTATAAATTATAATATATTCTATATAGAATTTTCAGATGTTTTGTTTATGTTTATCTCTTCTCCATATTTGACCTGCCAGACGCTCACGCTGTTTGTTAAACACTGGTCTACTACAGGCTTCATTCCTAACTTTATGTATGTATTTCTGCCCATAACCTGTTCTGATGTATGTCACCCCATGTTGTGTCAATTGAAGGATAAGAAAAAGAAGTATGAGCCTCCCATTCCCACCAGAGTTGGCAAGAAAAAGAAGAAGACCAAGGGACCAGATGCCGCTAGCAAACTACCACTGGGTAAGGAAATGATAAGGAAGAGTTGTGAAAATGCATTTTGTCTGTCTGTTGGCCCTTTTTGAAGTTTAGTTGGTTATTACAAGATGTGTTAGGTCTCTCTTGAGCTCACTGGAGGATACTGTTTGGCAGTTAACCCTGGTAGAAAGACTATTACTATTGAATCTCCTTGCATGGCACTATCGAGTAAAATGAGAAAGTATCTAAAACAAATGGTGAGATTTGAAAATGCATGATACTGACAGGAGTTGCAAAGTACTTGTTGTTGAATCAAATGGGTGTTTATGTAATTGTTTCGGCTGTAGCCTTGACAAATGCTGGGCTGTGTTTGCCTTTCAGTCACTCCTCACACTCAGTGCCGCCTAAAGCTGCTGAAGCAGGAGCGGATCAAAGATTACCTACTGATGGAGGAGGAGTTCATCAGGAACCAGGAGCAGATGAAGCCTCTGGAGGAAAAACAGGAGGTGAATCCTTGTTGTGTATATATATCTCACTTACTTGTGCCCTGTATATTTGGGTTTAATGCAGAGACATTAATCCTGTTATCTTTTATACAGGAGGAGAGGTCAAAGGTGGATGACCTGCGCGGGACCCCCATGTCTGTGGGTACTCTAGAAGAAATTATCGATGACAACCACGCCATTGTTTCCACCTCAGTGGGATCTGAGCACTATGTCAGCATCCTGTCCTTTGTGGATAAGGATCTGCTGGAGCCGGGCTGCTCTGTCCTGCTCAACCACAAGGTAAATATCAGTGAGAATCCTTATTTTAGGTCTACCTCCTTAAAAATAAGAAAAGTTTTTTTGAATCCAGATATCTTTGTTGCAGAATCAGATTCAAGACAATAAAAAGCAAATAATTACAGTTTGTAGTATTTCTCAGCTATGTCAGCCTTTTCTCCTATTGATTGTAGTTAAATGAAAATCTTACTCATTGCTCTGTTTTGTGCACCATGTTTAGGTTCATGCTGTGATTGGGGTGCTGATGGATGACACCGATCCCTTGGTGACAGTGATGAAAGTGGAGAAGGCCCCACAAGAGACCTACGCTGACATTGGAGGTCTGGACAATCAGATCCAGGAGATCAAGGTATGTCGCTAAAGGGCTTCATCCTGTAATTTGAAAACAACAGGGACTGAACTGTTATCTTGAAAATGGTAAAGTAAAACTACATAGAAGGGAGGCTAACAGTTAAAGTAATACAAGATCCAAAATCTCTGGTCATGTCGGTTGCTTGTATTAGTTAATCAGTTAGACACTGAGGCTGACTGTCTGATTTGCTTGTTATATGCAGGAGTCAGTGGAGTTGCCTCTTACACATCCAGAGTATTATGAAGAGATGGGCATCAAGCCCCCCAAAGGCGTGATCTTATACGGACCACCTGGCACAGGTAAGTGCATCTGTTAAACCTATACTCATAAAACCCAAGCAGAATTTATTTTTATTTTCTTTGGTATACTATAAAGATAAGGACAAGAACATTTCTGTATAACGCTGTACAAACTCTTTGCTATAGGTTTTAAAGCAGTAAGGCATCATTTATGCTATGAAATTGAAAATACTAAAGAAATAGAAAGATAAGAAACTAGTGCAGTTGGATGAGTGTTTGAATAAATGCCATCGCGGCTATATTTAAACATTCAAAGCGCTCAAACACCTGTGTATCACACAACAATGGAGCAATGCCAACACAGTGTCCTTGTGTTTTCCACAACACTCACTCCATTGTAGCTGACTGGAAACAGAAACTGGTTCCAAACAAGTGACTTAAAGGACTCAGGCAAGTGTTCTGCCTTTGAATAAATTTACCTCACAACAGTGTGACGGCTAACCTCAGCACATGTTGCTAATGGCTGAAGGTTTCTGGGCAGAACGTGAAAAAATGACTGTGTAAAAAACGTCTATGACCAACATACCGTGATTGTTTGGAACGGTAACCTTTTTACTCCGTGCTGTGGAGCTTGATGATCAGACGATTCAAACATGTTAAACTAGTAATCATCAGAAAGTTCCCTCCTGCGTCTAGACAGTAATCTGTGATGTCATTGTCATTCCCCAAACAATACATTCTTGGTGTGTGCTACCAGAATGACACCTAAACTTTTACCCTTTCCTTTGATTTTCAAGTTCAGTCACATTAATATGAAGGATTTTTTAGAGGAATCCAGACAGGAAGGTCTTGTTACCAGTTTGACATCATTGGCAAATTCCATTCGGCCATTAGAGACCTTTTGAAAAGGGCACCACAGCAGGGAAGGTAAAAGTGTCAGTAACCTCCTACAGTCTGTCAGTCTGGGAGCAGTATGCACATATGACATGTTAGAGGAGACTTGAGAGAAATTATCAGACCTTCTATAAGAGCTGTAATATTCTGAAATTGCTGCAGTGCTGCGGCTGCCAAGCTGCATTTTTAACGAGACAGAAATATAGAATCCTTTCCGTCTTTATATTCTCACCATCTATTGCTGCCATGATGACTTTGACCTCTGTCTGTCTCTATAAATTGGATAGAGAATTTTTTTTTTTTTTCCTAATATCAGTCCGGTTTAGTTATGTAGACAACAATTGCACGTCAAAACAGTCTAATACAGAAAGCAGCTTGAGTGAAAACCAGTGGTAACTCTTAACCAACTGTACTTCAACTGTTCTGCACCTACCAGGCAAGACACTGCTCGCCAAGGCTGTAGCCAATCAGACATCAGCCACCTTCCTGCGTGTGGTGGGCTCAGAGCTGATCCAGAAGTATCTCGGCGACGGGCCCAAGCTGGTCCGAGAGCTGTTCAGGGTGGCGGAGGAGCACGCGCCCTCTATCGTCTTCATCGATGAGATTGATGCCATCGGCACCAAGAGGTACGTAAATGTCTGCTGGGAGCTATTTTAGACAGAACGTGAGAGAGAGGGAGCAGTGATAATATCACATACGGTGTGAGGAATCAGAGGTGGATGACAAGGTGTTGGATGAGTAAGTGTGATACCTGGCTATGTCTTCAATATATTGCAGTTTTATTTTTACTCGGTGCTTGAGGGCATATTAACGGGTCAGGCTGAGTATGAACATCACACTTTGAAAGTTTGTGTTTCAGATGAGTGTGATTTAATGCTGTAGCTTTTCTCTCTCTTTCATTGAATAAAAGATGACAGGATCAGCGAGAACAACTCGGTGTAGAAAATATAAAATCAAAGTCTTTATTTTTACATTATGCTAACAGGAAAGGACGAACGGACAGAGACAGTAAACTGTGGGTGGGATATTGGCTGACTTGAATCAATGAGTTCTTTGGCTGGATGTTGACTCATGTAAATAATAAATGAGCTTGTTCTGTAGATCTGGGCAGGCTTTTTTACCTTGCACAGAAAAGACTGCAAACAACTCAGCTAAATGGGTTAGTGACAACAAGACTGCAGGATGGACGTCCTTGAAGTGTGGATGTAGGTCGATGAAGTGGATTCTGAAGATAAATGTTTCCTGTCTGTGTCGTGTAGGTATGACTCGAACTCTGGCGGCGAGAGGGAGATCCAGAGGACCATGTTGGAGCTGCTCAACCAGCTGGACGGCTTCGACTCGCGGGGAGACGTTAAAGTCATCATGGCCACCAATCGGATAGAAACTCTGGACCCAGCCCTCATCAGACCTGGTCAGTGGTGGTCTGAATGAGTCTTGGTCTGTCTGAGTTATAGCAGGAGGGAGAAATTACACTTAACAGTACAACATTCTTCCTCGTAATACTGGAGTAATTACTTTGACCTCAGCACATATTATTATATAGTTTATTAATTCATTCAGACTTGCACCAATTGTGCACTGAGACTGTTTGCAGTCCATGTGATCAGCTGATCACTGATAAAATCAGTTATTCAAAAGCTTTCCTGTAAACTGTAAAAGTAAAATGCAGGCAGCACCCCAGAGGCAAAGAAGCTTCCTTAATTGCTTTCATAATATTTGAGAAATTAACCAAATGTGATCAGGGTTTGATTAATAGCTGGCAGACTGCTGTGTTTATGCATGAAATATTAGCATTTTTCCACAGAATAAAATGTCATAAACATTTAAAATTGCCAAATGACTGTAAGAAGCTGTTCAAAGCAGCAGATTATGACATTTCTGTTTTCTTCCTCCCTCCTCCTCAGGGAGAATCGACCGCAAGATCGAGTTTCCCCTGCCGGATGAGAAGACCAAAAGGAGGATCTTCCAGATCCACACCAGCCGCATGACAGTAGCAGATGATGTCACCCTCGATGACCTCATTCTGGCTAAAGACGACCTATCAGGAGCAGACATTAAGGTAAGCGTAGCACCGTCCACCCACAGGTGGATTTCTCTCTGTTCACAGCAGCTGGATGTCAAATTGACGTGACACACTGATCTTAAGATCAGAAAGGTGCAGCTATTAACCCGTTCAGGTTAATGGCTCCAGATGGTCGGTACCGTTCTGTCGTCACTCCTCCGGATGTAATGGCATCTATGGAAGGACAGTCTTACCAGAAGGGTGGTGTAAGCGGCTCGGTCGGGGTTTTGTCCAATCGAACAACACCCCGGCCCTGTAGATGTACTCTGTCTCTGACTCCAGCCACTTATTGATCGTGTGAGTTGTTGGCAGCGAGCCCGTTCACACTGTGGCTCAGCAGAAAGGAGAAAACAGTCTGAAGCTGTTTGAAGGGGAGCAACAATTCTACATTATTGTAGCATCAACACTTATTTAATTGTGTTACATCCTCCTTTCAAAAACATCAGTCCAGAGTGTTTACTGTACGTTTCAAGCTTTACATCTGCTGCCCTCTTGTGGAGTCTGACAGAATTACACTCAGTTACTTATCTTCCATAACGT
Organism: Diplodus puntazzo; assembly: GCA_963678695.2. Classification (NCBI taxonomy): domain Eukaryota; kingdom Metazoa; phylum Chordata; class Actinopteri; order Spariformes; family Sparidae; genus Diplodus; species Diplodus puntazzo. Next base: position 26,414,968 of record OZ023172.1, read on the forward strand.
CATTAACAAAAGCTGGAAGTAAGCAGAAACATATTTATCTGATGCCGTCAGTGCTCAAGAACTTCAGATGAGCCCAAGCGTTACAGAGATGCCTCCACCCAAACTGAGAGGTCGAATGAATTAATAGTAGTGTTTCTGGTTATTCGACAAACCAGCTGCTTCCACATTTTGCTAGTTTAATCTCCCTTTTGTTTTCAGTGCATGAGTTACTAGTTTGCCCTGTTGTCTCATGTCAAGACAAAGCAGAGCAGCGTTTGTTTTTCTACTTGGTGTAATTCTTTTATTGAAGTCAAACTGGTGTCTGATCTTTGTTCCCCTCCATTTTTGTTTCTCCCCCTCTGTCCTCCAGGCCATCTGCACAGAAGCAGGCCTCATGGCTCTACGCGAGCGCCGTATGAAAGTCACCAACGAGGACTTCAAGAAGTCCAAGGAAAACGTCCTGTATAAAAAGCAGGAGGGCACGCCGGAGGGGCTTTACCTCTAACCTTCAAAACTTTAACTTCATCACTCCCCTCCCTCCCCCCTTCTCTATCTATCGCTGTGTGAAAGAGAGGAGGCAGCAGTTGAGTTGTCTGTCTCCCCCAGAGAGAGTTTTGATATATTTTGTGCACGTCATGTCTGGCTTTATCCCACTCTCCTGTTACCGTTATGTGTAAAGACAAAAAAATAAAAAAGGACAGAAAAATAAAAGGTGTTATTCATCTGTTTTTAGTCTTTTTATTTGTACAGACGCGGCATCTGTTTGCCGTCTGCTTCATATTGGATTCCTGTGTATCGAGTTCGTCGCTGCGCTGTAATATCTTTAGATAATTAATCGCATGAATTATTCAATTAATTCAGCCTCTGTTGTCGCCATTGTTGTTGCTAACAGAATCAATCGTCTCAATCTGCAAAACCACGTTTACTTTTCTCCTTACTTGTCTTTCTTACATACCTGAGGACGGTTTACCTGTTATTTCACGACCCTGAAGGAATCGCCCCTCCCCTCCTTTTTAAAAAGACACATCTTCGCTGATTACTAGAATATTCCACATGACTCCCACACACTTGACGACTGAGCAAGTACGCATAATTAAATCTCAGGGTTACAGAATGAGATAAAAACACGCCGACTGTAGCGTCTTCCTCTCCTCCAAAGTGTTAAAATAACTGTTCCTTAGCAATAGAGGAGTGAATTCTGCTGCATGTTTTGTTTTTTTTTTCCTGCACCAGGCAGGGAGATGAGAGCAGCCTGTGCTTTGATTTTGCTGTCCTCTATTCAAACAAGCCTTTACATTATTACAGCACGGTTAAGTAAATCCAGCTAAGCTGCCCCTTGCTGCAGTCCTGACATGCGGAGAACGGCAGTGCTGATTTAATTCCTCCTGATGTGGAGCCATGTGTAACTCAGTGCTCAGCAGAAAGTGGCCCCCTTGCAGCAGGCATCGAACCACTTTACGGGGGCCATCTCTGGGCTCAAGTGAAGGGGGGGAAACCAAGCTCCTGCTGCAGCCCCCCTCGGAAAACACTCTCTCCTTATTAAATCAGTCACGCATTTCAACCGCAGCTCATACATCGCAGCACATTCAGCAACTGGAAGAAAAAAAAAAACATTTAAATCAAGCGTGGCGTGTTGGGCCGGAGAGGCTGGGAGGGTTACAAGAAGAGGGGCGTGCGTTCTAATGAGGCGTTTGCCCTGTCAGCTCAAGGCAAACTCTGGGCCGGGTATTTCTGAACCGCCCCCGTGAGCACACAGATACTGATGTGCTGGGAGAGGGAGGAGGGGGGCTGATGATGGTGTTGGCATTCTCTGAAATGTCACTTCCACATTGCTGTTCATTCCCGATGTGTACAGATTGTGCTCTGCATGGAGAAAAAAAAGGCTCTTAAGATGAGTCCCCGAACGCATGAAGGGACGAGGCGAGGGCGATTTCAAGAGAAAAAACCGCCACATATTGAGCAAAAAAGCTGCTTTTCAAGATCGACTTGTGATGAATGTTTTTGTTGTGCAAATCCTACAATCACTCAAACATTTGTGTGAGTGCTGACTATTTCACACTCAATACCTCAGGCCCTTTTTTTTTAATTCAGCGTCTTTAAAGGGTAAGAAGCGGTTTAAGGTGAGTGAACCCAGCGACTGCAAATTCCTCTAAATGTAGTTCAAAAAAAGAAAACTTAACACACGCTGGCGTCTCTGCTGGATAAACTGGCCAGATCCTCGTTGTGAATGTCGAATGAAGAGTCGGAGAAATAAGTGTTTGTGCAGAGCGGCGAGAAAAATGAACGTGTGCTTATGTAATAGCTGTTTCTCCTGTTAAACGGGGCAAAACGCTGAACAAATTCGGTAAGAAAGTCCCGATTAGTTCCAGCAGATTAACACATGAAGTAGCTCAACTTCAGTTAGAGTTTACTTGACCTGACGAGAGGGGCGGCGCACACGGCCCGGACCTCGGACTGAACTGCAGAAGAGATTTGCTCCGTTTGTGGGGATATAAAATGGAAAAAATGTTGTTTACTCTGTTCCACATTAGCTGTAAACAGTGCGACAGCTACTCTTCCTGGATTCCAGAGTGAAACCACATCAGGTTTATATGATTAATGACATGCAAGCACATAAAATGAGGTGCAGCACAGATTAACTTGCGTATTATAATCTTATTCAAATAAACTTTGTGCCTCCATAAATCTGACTGAATAAATCTCTCAGGCTGTTTTTTAAAAGTGTGCAGGAATTTTCCAATAAACAATGGTAAGCTGCATATTACTATGTTAAACCGCTAGCTGCATGGCAAACTGAGCTAACTGAGCTAACTGGCTAACGGCAGCTACCGTTTGGAGGAGCAAGCTGTCCAGACTGGGAGCTCAAGAGCGGTATTGTGACACAGGACGGGCCGGGGCTAGCTGGTTAGCTGGTTAGTCAACATTTCAGCATTGAGATATCGTCGAAACTGTTACTTCCTAACATTCTGGAAATTCCTACATATTGCACCTTTAAAAGATTATTCAAAATAAGAAAGCAGGCACCGTTATGAATTAGAACAACGTACGGAAAAAAGGAAGCATGAGCACGAGAATGTATTCATTACACAGATGATTTATGATTTGTACGGGATGTCAAGTAGCCCAAAAAGACAAAACATATGATTTTATTTGACAGATGCATACGGAGCGGTCAGGTCGGTCTACTTCAAAGCTTTTGTTTTCAGGCTGCGGGGCAAAAACCAGTCTGGTTTCAGTGTCTGCACAGTCATTAAGCCTTGAAGGTTGTAAAACAGGTTGTGAGTTGTAGTCAGTGTGTCCAGAAGCTTATCACCCTCCTTCCCCTTCGAGAGGAGGGGGAGCGTTTCAGCTGCCCACCAAACTACATACACTTTTCAGTGGATTTAAGACTACAAGGGGCCGATGAGTTCAGACAGGACACCTTCTCTACACCAGCTATTCCTGATGTCCAATCTGTCCACAGGGTGGTGCTTCTTGTCCAGGTGCACTTCACACTAACACACACACACACACACACACACACACACCTCCAACAGGCTGCTGGAGGAGTTTTGTATGTATGTGTGCAGGTATATATATAAAAAAAACAATATAATCTTGATTTTGCCAAATTAATTCTGCGTCTAAAAAGTTTACTGTGTTATATTCAGGATGGTTTTCAAACTTAAAAACAAAAACACACACCCTCGGTTGTGCCATGCTTCATTGTTCACCTCACGCGGGCCTACCACACTTCGTCGCAGCCAATAGTAAGTCTGCGCACATCCCATATCGAGCCTATCAAACATTCAGCCCGCACCAATGAAAACCTGTCGCAGTTTCCTTCCGTCAAAAAAACCCCAAAACAAATATAAATAATTACCGTCGGTAATAAAAACCGCAGAGGCGACGTGGCGCTGAAAGCTGCGCCGCTTTCTGTTTTTACGTTTCCTGTATTTATATTTATTATATTTCCCCATCAAGTGCCACTGCCTGGTGCAATGCAGGTCCCGTGTAGCCAATCGATGCGCCCGACACATGGAGTATAATATTGCAGGTCTGCAGCGGCCAATCAGAAACGCGATCACACAACCGGCACAGCAAAAATTCTCCAGTGTCAACCGGGCCGCTTCCTACACTTGGAGGTATCCTTCCGCGGGGGGCTGCGAACTAGTGCCCGCCGTGTTGGCAGGAATATAACGCTAAAAAAGGAAAGATGGCTGATGTTGTGATCGTGATGCGTTAATTGGGATTTGATTTTTTTTTTGGTTTAGTTAAGGTCATTTATTAGATAAATACACGCGGAGACCTCACAGCGATCTGCTCCGATTTAAAGGCGCAGTCCGCCTTTTAAAAAAAAAAAAAAAAATGTTTAAAATTGCATCATAAGGCAACACAACTACAAATAAAAGGACGAATAAGTCTTCAGTGCTTTAATCTACTCTTTTACATTCATATTTTTGTATTTATGATTTTAGTAATTTTGCTTTTTATGTTATAATGACTTGTGGTGATGATCAGGAAGTGGAAATGTGGGTTAAATCAAAGATAAGATTAATTGTTAGAGGCTTTTTTTTTTTAAAGAAAAGACAGGAAACATAGTGGCGTATCTTTCGATGACAAAGACGGGGATCACTTTATCCACTAATTATTACACCCTAATGCCTTTAGAACTAGTTGGGCTCCTCTTTAATTTGCATTTTTGTTGCTAACTTGGCCTAAAAAAGTCTCCAGACCTCCAATCAAACATTACTCGTGGGACACATTTGGCCTTCTGGAGGTGATTATAAACAGCCAACATCCCTGTGAGAGGAGGCCTTACCTCACAGGACCTTATCCTCACATGACATGAGCGTTGCTTCCTGTGATGTGAGTCCAAAAAACCAAACAAACAAAAAAAAACCTTGAGCGAGATAAATCATGTCAACAAAACACAGCTCCGTCAGGTGCACCGTGTGTTTTAAACCTTCATGTAGAATAGTTGTTATGAAGGCAACAATCTTAAAATGCACAGATTGAAAACATCAGTGCAGAGATGGAACTGAACAACAACATTCGTGCACTTTAATATGAGTTTTTGGTTAAATATATAAGGATGCAGCTGAATGCACTGCAGGCGTTTTCAAACCCTTAGCTTTGATTGGCAGGTCTCCTGCTGGAGGCCGCGCGCTGCTGCAGCACTTCAGCAATAAGGAAGTGAGTGATCAGTGCGAGTGTGGCGGAGGGATACAGCAAAGGCAAATCCCTCCCCCCTCTCCTCCCCTACCACCACCCTCCCTCCTCCCTCCCTCCCCCCCATTCTGGCCACGGCCAATATACACACTCCTATCCCGCCAGTGGAACTCCATCTAAGGAACGACCACACTCCTAGTCTGCCTCCACAGACCAACAAGCACACAACTCATCCGACATGGTATGTATTTGTCATTCATTCTGTCTGTAGACTTAAAGGAAGGAGAAAAAGAGAAAGTGCGTGTTTAAGTGCGGTGAATCCGGCTTGTTAGGAGGGTGAAGCAGGTGTTAGCTGTGCGTGTTTTTATCTCTGTTCCTGTTTCACTCATTGATTCCTCTCCGGAGCGGCTCCGTGTGCGTAAAGGAGACGCCCGCAGAAAACTGAAAAAGCGCATTAGACGTGTTTATAATGTGAAGCCGCCTTGTCTGTTTGTGAAATGATGTTCAGCTTCGTGTAAAAAAAACAAAAAAGCTGGGGACCGTGTTTTCCGACTTTACAACTGCGCAATTCCACACACGGCGGTGTTCGCTCGCTCGCCTGCCCGCCCGGGCTTCACGGCGGCGGGGTCGGGTTCCAGCTCCGCGGCGCGCACGGAACCAGATCGAGTTAATTTCTGGACAAAGATTTTTGCGGTGGTGGGGTTGGGTGTCGGAATATAACTAGCAAAGCTATTCTGAGTCATTACAGCATAATTCTGCAGCCATAAAACGCATCAAGGGGGGGAGATTTTTTTTTTTTTTTTTTTTTTTTTTTTTTTTACAATCCGCCCGAGGAAGCGCAGGCGTGTTGAGGAGACGGTTTCTCCTCCTGAGCCAACGTGTTTCAGGCGTCATGTTGAATTTGAAACCCGCATATGACGCTCCCCCCTCTCTCCCTCTCTCTCTCTCTCTCTCTCTCGAGCTGGGTGCGTTTGGCTTCCCCTTTTCTTCTTCTTCTTCTTCTTCTTCTTCTGTATGTTGCACCATCTTTTGCTGGCTCGAGCCGCGCCGCGCCATGATGGCAGCTATTGTACATCTCGTCAAGTGTTCCGCATCGGAAACTGACCATATCCTGTAATTACAAAGGTTTATAGCTGTGTTGTATCTGCTTGGTTTTTTTTGGAAAGGCTACACACACATACACGCACAAACACACACACGCACGCACAAACACGCACGCACAGAGACAGAGAGAGACGCAGTTCCGCCTTCACTGCAGGCCCTGAGGGTTTATCTTGATTCTATGTTATCTATTTGTGTTATGTTGGCTGATTTGGTTGCCTCTTTGCAAATTTTTTTTTTCGATGTTACGCAAATGTGGCACCCATGGGAGAGTCGTCCAAGAAGAGTCACTGCAGTCTCTGCCACCAAAAAAAAACACCCCGAACAGCCGCTGAAGTTTCTCCTCCACTTTCTCTGAAACCAACAAAAAAAGTGCTAAAAAAAAAAAAAAATTGTGAATGTCACAGGACTTGTTGTCGCTTCAAACCGCGAGAGAAACCACGATGTTTCCGGAGGCCTCGGTGACTTGCAGAATGGCGTGGCCGTGCACACCGACCACGCCATTCTGACCTCCTCCTCTCCCAGATGTTGGGAGACACACGCGCTCCACACGCACACGCCGACATCTGCAACCGGCTTAATGAAACGGAGCCCTTCCGCGGGCTACGTCACACGAGGAGAAGTTATCGAGTGGAAGTGATCTGCATGCGGAAAAGAGGCCCTCAAACTAATCCATTGATTATCGAGCTTGATAGATCATTAATGGCCCGAGGGAGTCAAGAAGCTGTAGACATCCACCCCTCACCCCCACCCCTCACCCCCACCTCTACGCTGTGATCAAATATCCCATATATGGTATCGAGCTGCAATGCAGTTTCACGTTGCAACGCGCCGCAGTAATTGGAGTGTAAAGCGGAATTGTTATGGAGTTGGCCTGCGTATCAGCATCTCTGAAAAGTTAAATCCACAGGCGTAAGCCCCTTGTCTGCATCAATACGCCCGCTGAGGTGGAAACAGCCTCCCCCATTCAGGTGGAAGTATCGAATAAGTAGTCGGGCCATGCTAAGGCCCTATCCTGTTCCTGTTACGCTGTTGTTTGCTGATGCATGTTTAGTAAGTTGACGGACATCGGATCTGCCGCCGTGAATAATTTATGTGCTTGGCGGCAACACCTAGCCATGTCCTGTGTTCCCGGCGTCTCGGAGCGATGAGGTGCTCTCTGTGGTGCGGAGGAGTACCCGGCCACCTACCAGCACCAGGCCATATGGTGGACCGGCCTGGTCCGCGGGGTGTAGGGAAGCTGGTGTTGTTTACACCCACCCTCTCTCCCTCCTCCTCCTCCTCCTCCTCCCCCCCCCACCCCCCTCCAGACACAGGCCGGCCCCGAGGCCTCACTGTCTTTTGTCCGGCCTCAAAGAGACGAGGCGTTCAGCACTCTGGAGCTCAGTGCTCCTATAGAAAGGGAGCGCGTGTGCCACACTGACTCTTTGTGTTTGTGCTTGTGTTACGGTGAATGGAAATGAGTGTGAGTGTGTGTGTGTGTGTGTGTGTGTCACACCCATCTGTCAGTGTGACAGCTGGTTGTGCACCTTTCACATGGCGAATACAAAGAAGCTACTTCAGGGATTGTGTGGGCACCTCACAGTGACAGATCAGCAATATTCAGACACGCGTGCAGCATTAATGAAGAAGAAGAAGAAGATAATCGTTAGCGGTCTCTGGCACCATTTTGCGTCCCCCTATCCAGTGAAACGTGGTGTGAACAGGGAACGATGCTGTATATTTGTACAAGGGTGATATGACATCAAGTGAGAGCGAGAAGATATTCCTCGCTGGCCCGGTGAACCGCCTCCTGTCTCCCACAGTCCTGTTTGGAGCGCAGTGCTGGGGCCGGCTGCCCGGGCAACAGTGGGAGTGGTTGACCCACTCGTGCCAGCGGACCACTGCCAGCAGAACCCCCCCCCCCTTCCCCCAAACACTCACACACCCCTAATTCCCTACAAGCTGTTATTAAGACTGGAAGCCTGGCAGAGAACAACCCTGTGCAAAAGACACTGTGGAGGGTGAATCACAGGGAGTTTCCTCCGAACAGTATGTGACATATAGAGAGACACACCGAGGGGAAAGGTCTGGAGGAGCAGGAGGCGTTGGTATTGGCCAAAGTTCAAGTGCCAGGAAAAGAAGAAGGAAAGGGGAGAAAAAAAAAAGGAAGGGATGGGCCGGTAGTGGGCCTGGTGATGCAGCAGCACCATGAGGCCCCAGCAGCTTGGGCCTAAGCCAAGGGAGGCTCCATAGCACTGAGTCACCAAAGCCCACACCCAGTCCACTTAGAGAGACAGCGGGGGACAGAAAGAGACAGCAGGAGTGACACAGCATGACAGAGAGGGTGACTAAGGGAAGATGGGAGGGGAGGCTCATCAACAGAGAAATTAACATGAGGGAAAAAAACAGGAGAGATGAGACGGAGAGAGGAGCAGCAGAACAACCGGAGGAGGCCGAGCGGCGGTCGAGCTGGGTGGCATGTCAGCGCCGGGCAGAGCTGTTTTGTCTCTTGACATTTCCCATCCTCACAGATGGTAATGGAGACAGGAAGAGGGCGCGGGGAGGGAGGGAGGGAGCGAGGGAGGAAAAACAAGCGCTGTTATGTGTGTGTGTGTGTGTGGTGGTTTATTGAATCATGTCAGCTAATCGCATGAGCGCCGCCGAAGTTATCAATAAAACCTCTTCGCTGGCCGGATCAATCCATCCCGCTGTTCGCTCAAGCCGAGAATGAGAGGCCTTCTGTGTTGCTTTAAGAAAAGTTACAGGTCACGAGATGACCCGACGATCTTATCTTATCCACTCTCAACACAATCTTGTCTTTAGGCAGCAAATTCGATTAACCGTCTCGATACATACTAAAGTAAAGTAACTCCAGACGTGGAGTCCAAGGCTCAGATTTACTCGGCTTGTACAAACACATAAACACACCGACGGGCTGCAGGAATTTGCTGTGAGGCAGAACTGACTGCACGGACTAATTCACAGGAAACATGGGGATGGAAAGTATTGGTGTTGAGGAAGAATGCCATTAAGAGGGACTGTGTGTGTGTGTGTGTGTGTGTGTGTGTGTGTGTGTGTGTTTACAAGCGTGCACAGGCATGTACATGCACATCTGTGACTGCTTTGTGTGTGTTCCTTCTTCGCTGCCAGGCACAGTGATGTCAGCGTGGCTTGGTAACATCAATAATAACAATAATGATAATGATAAGTCCTGTTTTTCATCAGAACGCCGGGACGGGAGGGTGCTCGTGGGAGTTGTTTGCACCACACACACTCCGTGTTCACACTTTACTACTGAGCGTGTTTGTTTGAAATCAGTGGCTCCTTCACAAAGACGCCCGGTCCATCTACGCGAGAGGCCTGGCAGTGGATGCTCGCTCACCATTTAAAGCGCGTGAGTCACTATCAGCCATTAGAGAGCCGGCGCTAGCGGAGGAGAACGGGCTGGGAGGGGAACCGAACCGCGCCAAGCCAGCGGGCCTTTCTTTTTTTTTTTTTCCCCTCCTGTTGGTACGACCGTGGAAAAAAACACTCCCATGCTGATATGTCCTGAAACAACCCTGGCTAAATGTCTGGAGACGCGTTGCCCAGCGGTCCCTCTCATGTGGACCGCCGTGGTGCAGCCTACTAATTTGAACATCAATCCCATGGAGCCGCTCATCAGCTGGAAACGTAATCTTATCCAGTGAGCTTTCTGTGTGTGTTAGCTTCTTGGCTGTCTATCAAACAAACACAACCTTTTTTTAAAAAAAGCATCTTGATAAGCCTCTGCGATCAGTCTGAGCCAGGTCTGATTTTCAGCATCAATTTAATGGCAGTGACAGGCCGACTGGAGACGAGATGAACTCCCCAATTGGCATTAAACCATTACAGAGACAAGATCAATTTAGCATGGCGTGATTCTGCCTGAAATACCCTTCAGATAGGAAATGTTCAGGAGGTCTGAAGTTACCAGCCGTCAGTCTAATTTGTGGTATTTTCATGGGTAAATCTTGGCTGAGTCCAGCTCAGACCCCTGAACACTGCGGCCAGTGTTGAGCTGTGTGGCGCTCGGTGTGTGGGGAGCGCCAGGAATGTGGTGACGAAGCGGTTCAGGACTTGGAATGAGTGTTTTGTTGAGTAACTTCATTGTTTGTAACTCTCTCTCCCTCCTTCTCACTTTTTGTTTCTCCAACCACAGGCTGACCAACTAACAGAGGAGCAGATCGCAGGTAGGAACACGAAGAGATTTTCTGCTTTACTTCCCCTCGTACTGAAAGCCCCTTTCTTCACATTCACTGGCTGCTGTTTGATCACTTCCACAATGTGTTATTTTAAAAAAGAAAAAAAAAGCTTCCCCTCATCTGACACATGAGTGAGGTAATATCTGTCATTAGCTGTTCTGGGTACTTCCATGTCACTTCAAGAGAAAATTAAATGAGAACCTGACGTTGACGGCTTTGGCAGCCGCCCTCCCTCGGTGGATCATTAGTGTCTCTCAATGAACAGGAACAGCAAATATAAAGGAAGAAGAAGAAGAACGAGCAGCGTGTCGTGACTCAGGACTAAAACTTGTGCCGTCACAGTTTCCATGCAAGTTTATGAGTAGTTTCAATCACAGAGGCACCTTGACGTTTCTCGATAAATAAATGATGTGGCCTCTAAAACTAGAGGCTGCTGCACAGTTTCCTCTCAGTCTAAACCCCCTCTGTGGCTAATTAGCTTGTGCTAAGGCTCCAAGGCTAATGCTCACCATCGCCTGCTCTCCCTGGATAGCAGTTTTATGGCCTGTAGTTTAGAAGCCTGCTCGTACAAAGAGCAAACTGCTGCAGACAATAAAGCCGTTGCAGTAAAAATCTCTCTGCTTTTTTCCCCCCCCTCCTAACTTAAAATGAGCTGTGATTGCTCTTGTTTTTTTCTTTCACGGTGCGAGATAAGATCTCTGTGTGGTTTTGGAGCTCAGCACATTTACAACATCACTCGTGGGCTAATTCGCAGACGAGCGTGAACTCAGTGAACAGAGCCGCTGTAGTGACGAGGGATTGATTAACCTGTTCGACCTGACTGCAGCGTCCTAACACAACCCGGCTCTGTAAAGCGACACTTCTCTAACCTCCCACTCTCACCTTCACCTCCCTCCCTCCCTCCTCCCCCCCCCTGCAGAGTTCAAGGAGGCTTTCTCCTTATTCGACAAGGATGGCGACGGCACCATCACCACCAAAGAGCTCGGTACCGTCATGAGGTCGCTGGGCCAGAACCCCACAGAGGCCGAGCTGCAGGACATGATCAACGAGGTGGACGCTGACGGTCAGTATACATGTCGGATTCTAACGTCTGGTCAGGTGCCAGTTAAGGATACAGATCGAGTACACTTAACTTTGTCATTTTAGAGGTTTTAGAGTCAGAAGTTTCACACGACAGCCTTCATTTATCACAAGCTAAATCAGCTCGTGCTTACAGACAATTCAGCTATAATTTCTGCCACATCCTAAATAAAACGATGGACTAAATAACCGCGTGGCGCAATAAATGTGTTGCCTTATAAACATAGCAGGGCTTTATGTCTGTTATGTGAATCATTTTCAATACAGGGAGGAAAAATATGCCCCTCCATGTTCTCACTTCTGGCGGGCTTGCTGGGAAATTAATTTAAAAAAAGGTGAATAATCAGCAGTTAAACGGTGCCATTACTCACATTTACAGAGTTTATTGTAAGTGGAAGGAGAAGGGTTTTTAATATTTAGGTAATAAACTGATGCCGTTTCTTTCCTGTTCATTTTTAATCAATGAAATAACTTGTTGCTGCTGTCAGTCAGCAGTAAAATCGACACTCTTTCATCCACTTGTAGTTGGCGTCCCTCTGTTCGCTTGAATCATTTCAGGGGGAACGAGAACCATGAATTCACGCGACCATTTAATTACACGACATCTATAATAAAACCTCTGTAACAAAACGCACAAGGGATTAGATAAGAGCATCCATTACTTCCCCCTCTCGAAACACATGAGTGGTGTACAGTCGCGCTCCACCCTCCCCTTTTTCTACCAACTGTCAACCAACTGTCCAAGCCAACTGTCGAGCCAGCTTAATTTTCATATAACATGTCCCTGTGTGTCAGCAGTTTAGTCACTGCGTGTTCAGCTCCATCATAGTCGACCATGTCAGAGATATGGACGCGCGGGAGGCGCTTTCAGTGCCTGTGAGTGGAGTAAGTGTCAAAAGACTTTGTCGGGCGTTAGCGTGGCCTCGCTCAGTGCCGCAGTTCTGACAGATTCCTTTATTCACCTTGTGTGGAGCGTTTATCCTCCACCGCAGTGAATCCTAAAGGCTCTGAGACAGAAAGAGGAAGAGAGATCGGAGTCAGAGAAGCCGGCTAGTGGCTCCCGAGCTGGCTGTCCTTGGGGCGGGAGAGTGGAGGATGTTAGCTGTCAGTGGGGCCTTCACCCGCAGTGGTGCTCTGTCAGCTTATAGGATTTTTTGGGGGGAAATGGGACGGCATTGATCAGGAGAAATCAATCGCACCGCAGCTTGGCTGCCCCTTTTATTGAAACGTCCTCCCACCATCCTCAGTGCCCTCCCCCCCTCCCCCTCAGTTACACCCAAGAGCATGCATGCACGCACGCACACACACACACACCATCAGTAACATCCCCTTGTTCTGCCTCTGCCTCCCTTGGCTGATGCAATCTAGGTCAGACAGCAATGAAGCTAGTAATGGAAAATAAAAGTGGTTACATAAGGCCTCTCTGCGCTTTGCACATCCAGTACCCACATCGGCAGCAGCCATGGGATGTCAGCTGGCCCATTGAAAATCAGCCTTATTTACCAAACAAGGAGGCTGTTGCACAGAATTACAATGAATGGGAGACAGAGAGATGTAAGATAGGAAAGTCGTCTGGCTATTAGAGTGTAAAAAAAAACAAGCCGCAATTACAGTATCAACTCCTGCTGTGTATCTTTCCGACACACAGATGAGCAAACACGGCAACCGCTCCAGCTTGAGAACGATTCAGGAGGGCTTCATGTTTCCTGGCATGTAACAGACTAGATCACATCCGGTATGACACAAGAGAAAACTATTTAATTATAGATTGAATACGTCAGATATTATTAGCCTGAGTCCCAGCACATCCCCTCACCACCACCATCATCATCATCACCATCATCGTTACACAACCCGGCCCCTCTTCTCTTATCTCGGGGATGGAAGTTGGCTTTATGATGCAGGAAAAAACGATGACCACACACACACACACACAGCAGCAGCAGCGGAGATGCCTCAGCCTTCTATAGTTTGCGTCAGCACCTCTTATGTGTAATCGCACCATCTCCCACTCGGTTCACTCCTTATATTCTCTCCTCTTCACATCTCCCTCATCTCCATCTTTCTCTCTGCCGCCCACTCCCTCCCTCCCTCTCTATTTTCTCTCCCTTTCCCTCCCACCATTTTCTCTCTTCCCGCCTGCCTTCCTCCCATATCTTCATCCCTCCTTGCTTCCCTCCCTCCCTCCCTCCCTCCACCGCAGCAGCTGGCTGGAGGTGCAGTTGAGCAGATATAACTCGAGGGCTGCCTTCTGTAGTCACTGTCCCCCCTCAGAAGATGGTTTTCCAGTTGCAGTTCTGCCCTCCTCCAAGACTGGGACAACCCTCCCCCTCCCCCCACCACCACCACCACCACCATCAGCCTCCCTCCCAACCCCCAGTGGCAGCATGTGTTCCCTCGGTGCTGCTGGCTGTCTCTGTGTGTTAGATAACAGGTCCTTAGATTGTTACCCCGGGCCATGAGATCACCATCTGCCCCATCACATTACTGCATCCCTTTTCCTTCCCCACACACACACACACACATCCATTCTCGCCCGTTTCTCTCTCACCGTCTCGCTCGACGAGGCACGCTCAGTTATTGGTTAATCTGCATACAATCCCCCCGCCCCGTCCGTCCCACCCCAGGGCTAATCCCTCCGGGTACTTTGCCCTCGGTGTCCCTGACCTTCACTACAATCCAGAGTTTTTAGTATTTTTTTTTGTCAGTTTGTAATTACAAAAGACCAGCGCGTACTCCTAACGTCTCTGAGTATATAAGCAAGTCCTTCCACCACTGTCGGACCGGCCTTCCCCACCCTCCCTCCCTGTGGTTGCACACAGTTGAGCTGCTGAGCTCCTCATAGATCCTTCCTTCCTTGTCAGGAGGGTCTGATCCGCTGGTAATCCTGTCTTGACAAAAGCAACATGGATATTGATCCAACTGCACGCATACCCACCAGCACCGCAGCTGCCATTAACACCACCACAAGTGATAACCACTGACTGATTCTATCAGAAAGTTGGATGAGCTAAGAACACGTGAAAAAAGCAGCGCTGAAGAGGAACAAAAACTGGATTTACAGATGGATAAAAGTAGATAGGAGCGACCTTCATCTGGATTGAAGCTCCCCACAGCCTCCGCCCTCAGCCGGGGTTTCTGACAGGGACACAGCCTATGATTTATTCAGGCTGCTGGAAGGCCAAGCTGCACAGTATACTATATGTCTACATTATGGATGAGTGGCCATGGGTCCCCCCCTACAGTCCTGCTGCTCTGTGTATAACATACGCAACATCTTCCCAGGGCTTCCCTGAGGAAGAACAAAAAACACACACAGCGTCAGACACACATACATCCTCTGTGCTCCTCTCAGCCGGCAGTCTGCTGTGCTTATCACAGGAAGGAAGGTGTTTACTAAATAATTGGAGGGCTGCTTTCCTCTCTGCGATTAATTATGTCTCAGGTTGCTCCGTCACTGGCAGGAACGCCTCCGGAGAGAAGTTACGGTCCATAAGACAAATGTCAAACACGAGAGCAAAAATACATTTTAAAAAAAGAGGACTGCGGGACTAAATTAATATTTTCAGTCAGGTGCTTTTCATCAGCTAAATGCTGGATTATATTATCTCTGCTTATCTGAGTTTGCTTTTAAGTGATTGCGATTTCTGCTGATTAAAATGTGCCTCATTGATCACCCGCTCCAGGTAATGGAACCATCGACTTCCCCGAGTTTCTGACCATGATGGCCAGAAAAATGAAGGACACAGACAGCGAGGAGGAGATCCGCGAGGCTTTCCGGGTATTTGACAAGGTAAATAAGTTCACATGTTCATGTAGAGCAACAAGCTTTGATAAGTTTGATGATTGGTACCTGCTGACTTCCCGCTTGTTTAACGCCTGCCGCCAAACTTTTGCTCAGTGTGAACCTCCTCAGCTGCAAGTCTGCAGGATTTTTCTTTATGTTGCACCCCTTTGACCGTGTGTTTCGCCCCGTTTCCAGGACGGCAATGGCTACATCAGCGCCGCAGAGCTCCGTCACGTCATGACGAACCTGGGCGAGAAGCTAACGGACGAGGAGGTGGACGAGATGATCAGAGAAGCAGACATCGACGGAGACGGACAGGTCAACTACGAAGGTACAATAAGTTGTCGTAAAGGCAGCGAGCACTAAAGTGTCATGGTGCACAAATAGCTTTAGTTTTCTAGGCCATGCTGTAAGCTTTTATTAAACAGAGGGGACCAGAGCACTTGATTTTCCAAGCTGTGTATTTCTCTGAGGGCGACTGGAAGACAAGCCAGCCACACATAATATTAGTTATTAGATAGGGACTATAGATGGAGCCTGCTGAAACAGAGATGGGAGAGAAAAGCCATCCTTCTGAATCATCATCAGTGTGCCAGGAGCCTTTTCACTCATTTCTTTCTGGCTGCCTTCTCTCCCTCTTCCTCCCTCCCCTCTACGATCGGTCCCGTGGCGCATTACACGAGAGGCTGCGCTCACTTTCCAGAAAGGCTGTTGATATATTATGAACAGTCCATAAGTCATGGCTGAAAAAAAGTGCCCTACTTCTATGCTCCCATTGTCCCGTAGAGAGAATATGTACTGTGCAGACAGCGACAGCCTCCTCTTATTTATTTACTCGCACAAGTGTAAGCACAAAGCCAGAGCTTTTTAATCAAATGGCTTTAATGAGATGAACGTGGAAGCCGTTTGGAAAGGGGACACTAATTAGGATGTGTGTTCTGAACCTGCTCAACTTGATTAAAAAATTAATAAAGCATTTAACAATTTAGCAGGTGACTGCTCTTACTGGCAACAGGCTGTGCCAGAGCTTTAATCTGATGTCCTTATTGTCTTTTGTCCTCTCTCCTCTCTGCAGAGTTTGTACAGATGATGACTGCGAAGTGAAGCTTGCCCGCCCCGTCCTGTCCCCTCTTAGAAGAAACAAAAAAAAAAAATCAAAAAAAAAAAAAAAATCAAATGTTTTACTTACCTCTTGGAAAAAAAAAATGTTCATTTATTCATACTGTTTCTGTATAGAAAATAATTGAATGTTGAAATAAAATATCCTTCTGTCCACACAGGAAAAATATACAAAAAAAAAAAATACATACAAAAAATATTCTGCATGAAAAATGATGGTTAGTGATCCTGTCCCCTCCCCCCGGAGATCAGTTTAGCATCAGTACTTAACAAGTAAAAATAATAAACAACAAAACCCTGTAACTACCTTCAGACTCAAGCAAAAGCATCTGGCGAACTCCTTCCAGTTCCATTTGCTAGTGGTAAATGTCTGAGCTGGCCATCTCTTCTTTCTCTCTGTTTTCTGTTCTTCATGCATGCAAGCTTGAGACCGGAGCACTAACCCCCCTCCCCGCCCTCCCCCGTCCCTCCTCCGGGCTACCAGAGCGTGCTGATTCCACTATAAGCTGTCCTCTTGTTGGTTTGGTACAGTTTTTTTGTATTTGGAGAGGAACCCTGTACTGTTAAAGATGAGAGAATATAATACCAGGTTCTAACTCAAGCGTTGAAGTGGAATGGGACTTAATTGTATGCTAGATAAAAAGAGAAAAAAAAAACAATGTACAAAAAATACATTTTCAAAATGTTTGGCATGTTCTTTTTTTGTTTTTGTTATGTTATTTGGACAGCCATCTTAGTAGTTGTGCGTCCCGCCCTTTTTTTAAAACGAAAGGGGGGGGACATAAAGAGTCTTACGGTGAGCTTTCTATTTTTTTTTCTTTTATTTTTCCTCCTTTCTTTTCGCTGAGATGGAGCGTCTGTCCTCTTTTAATGCAAGAGAGAATCACTGGCCTTCACTTTTTCTTTTTTCTTCTTCTGTTTCTCGACTCAGTAAAACGAGCATTAGTGAGAGGTGTACTGTGTTCGCAGCGCATGCTGTTTAGGAGTGTCGGCGCACCAGTCTTCGCAACTGTTCATCTGAGTTCAGTTTACATTCATTCCAAGTTGTACATGCTAGTCTTTATTTTTTTTTTTCAAATAAAAAAGACCATGAACTTTATCACGTCTTATGTCATCTTTCTTGTGCTCGGGCCGCGAGGGGACGGCGTAACGAAAGTCTGCGTGCTGTTTAGCGACGAGGCAAATAATCCTAAATGGTTCCGAGCGGCGTTCTCTCCGTGTGCGGTGTCACCGGGTTGATGCGGCGCCGAGGCAGAACTCACAGAGTGTAATACTGTGCTCCATTACATGGCAGTGAGGTTGTGGAGAGAGTGAGCCGCTCACAGGGGAGGGAGAGGCAGCCGAGAGTGTTTGCTCTCTCGCTCAGCCGTAGATATACATACACATCTATGATGCCTCTCTCTCTCTCTCTCTCTCTCTCAAGACCCGGCCGGTTGCTAGGCAACAGGAACATGCTGTAACCGGGATGTTGGGGGTTTTTGAGAAGGCAAGTGGGAGTTTGAATAAACCCTCCTGCTTCTGCCGATGACTCCATGTTGGCTTGTCCTAGTAAGGCAAACCAGGCCACAACACTATACCGCTGTGTAGCACTTTTTTTTTTTCTTTTTAAAAAACAGCACACCGCGAGTGTCGGACCTGCAGGACACCGTGCCACCTAAATGTCTAAAAAGCCACGGAAGAGCTGCATTGTTTTACTATATTTGGACTGTAATTTGACCGTGTTTAGAGAGCAGCAAAGACAGGCTGAAACAGCCCTCCACCCACCTACAGAAAGCAGCGAGCACTTCACTTAATCATACCTCTATACATAGGCATGCACACACCTTATTCTCTCTACACAGAGGTGGGCGGGGCTCTGCTTTCAGGGGAAAAACACACAACATTCTGCACATTCCTCGTACACTCATTATCTCTGCAGATCTGTTTTAAATTAGATGCCGGCCAGCGACTGAGGAACGAACTTACTGGCATTAATCAGATAAACTGAAGTTTCGGTGAAGGGAAGGGCGGGTACCGAGAAACAGGATGAGAGAAAACGCTGCCCGAAGGCTGCCAGTAACTGGGAAGTATGTCTATCATCCCCCCTAATTACAGCCACTGTGTGAGATTTTGAAGAGAACCAGGCAACCAGATGCACCCAGCCTCCCTCGCCCCTCCCTGCAGCACCAGCCGAGCCAATGGGAAGGGCTGTAAAGTTGAGTGACGGCTGGGACTGACGCTCTGCCGTTCCAGGCCAACTCAGCCAGTCAGGTGCTCAAACCTTGACATTTACACTGGAGGGAAAATAGCAGAGCTGTTTGCTGAAGCTCCGCTGTGTTAACCATCTCAAAAATGAATGAGACATTATGGAATTTATAGTCACATGAATAAATAATGTGATTTTGATAAATGGAGCAATGAATTGCAGATTAATTTTGTACGTTATTTAAATTGAATTATTATCAAGTGATACTTAATTCAATGGCTGCTATGTTTTTTTTTTTTGTTTGTTTTTTTTGGAAAAGCAGGCTTAGCATGCTAACCAGCTAGCCCGCGGCCCGTCCTGGTCCAAATCCACCAACACTTCCTGGATCTCTGAGCTCCCAGTCCAGACCACTAGCTGCATGGCTAACTGAGCTCACTAGCTAACAGCAGCTACAGTTACAGTTAGCAGCAGTTAGTGGTTACCATGGTGACATGTCCCCCCCCATACAACACACACACACCTCTTCAGTTTAATGCCAAGTGAAACTCTGATCCAACCGAGCTAGTCAGCCAGCTGTTTTTGATAGCATGTTTAGCCTCGTTCAAATAAATTAAAGCTGACCTAACTGTTTTTATTTAACTTTTGGCAGCAGCTAGTTGGTTTATCTGGAATTAGAGTTAGGTAGCCGGTCAAAGTGTGGCTGTGGTTGTTGAGAGCTGCTAAAAGGAGGCAGGCGTACGGTAATTATTATATTTGTGGGGTCAGTTCTGCCCCCTGTGTGATGTCTGATCGGTAATGAACGATAATTTGACCTCTTTTCCAGCCAATCATGAGCGGTGTAGACTTCGATGATGGGGTGTTGTTCTCCTCCTCTGCTGCTTGAGTCGACACAGAGGTGGAGCTCTGTGTTGTTTTAAGGAAGAAATTTTAATCAAAAGAGACAAATCTTCACTGATATATCTGGACAAACTGAATAAACTGAAGGAACACACAGTCTCAAATTGTTTAACTTGTTCATTCAGTTATGGAAATGTATCAAATCCACATTTCTGAATTAGTATTCTTATCTTATTATGTTGTAAATAGCACTTTTTTTCCGAGTTTAAATGTTTTTGGAAGAAAACAAGCTGTCAGCGTGATGGACATCCCCTTTCACGTATCACAGCAACATCAGCTCGCTGGAAAAAAAACCAGACCCGATGTGGGAAGATTTGTTGGCGTGGTCTGTAAAATTACACAATGCGCCTATTTGTTCTCGTGGTTATGACTCATGTGTCGTTACTTTCCCCACCACTTTGATCACTTCCAGCCCTCTGGTACGACAGTCGAGCAGTTCCCGTCTGGTAACGCTGCAGGTGATTGGCTGAAAGGTGACCCGTGACAGGTTTAGATGACAGCCGCAAATTCCTGTGATTACATTTAAATTAAAACCGTATTGTGTTTAAACATTTATGGACTCATTTACCAATATAACGGCTCATTTTGTATATTTTTCATGTTTTAACTGTTAACTTAAAGGAGCACTTTGTAGTTTTGGGCACGACATTTTAAAATATCTCCACTGACTGATTATTTTCCTGCTCTCTTTGTTTTCATGACTGAAGTAACTGAATAAACAAACTGTCCTTAAAGACACAACACAGTTTCATGCTGTTTTACTTTGTTTATGTGGCGGACCCTGCCACCTGTCAAGCTTCAAACAGTGTTCTGGGGACCTTTTTTGTATTTTTGTTGTATTTCGACCTTTAGTTTGTATTATTTCCTCATTAATTTTGTAAATATGAGTATTATAGGTTTGAATTTACTCTCCAAAAACTGCATAGTGCCCCTTTAATACTGAGTTTCACACTGCAGAACAGAAATTTGGCCTGTATTTAAGCAGAATGGACTGTTTTCCTTCCTGCTAAGGGCGCTATCTGAGTGAAATCCAGAGATGTTAGCTCACAACAAGCTCCTTTTCAATATTTGTTCCACACACATTACCTCACTCACGCTCTGAAAGGCGCACAGTGTACAGCAGCATATAAACCCTAAAAACACAAGCACAGGTGCGCACACACAGAGAACAGGTGGGCCACTACATACACACACACACACACACACACACACAGAACAAACCCGCTAGGAAAACTGGTAGGTTTGTGCTGCCAACCAACCAATGAGTCGAAACCAAACACACCCTCTCAACCAATCCCAAGACAGAAAGGGTGTTTTTGTCAGCACTTGAGACTGCAGGTTCCCTGGAAAAGGCCTCCCTATCCTCACAGGGGAGGAAGGGACACTTGAGCACCCTGGGGGTTAAATTAAGAACATCAATATTTCACGTGTAAATGAAGCAGCACACTGCGGAGGCAGTAATGCGAGAAGGATTGACTGGGGCTGAGGTATCGCGTATCAGCGCCCCTGGAAAGAACAGACACACTTGTGAGACAGGCCAGTGACATGCAGCAGGAGTGTGTGTGTCTGATGTGTGTGAGGGAACGTATGCAGTGTGTGTGTGTGTGTGTGTGTGTGGGTGTAGGTGTGGGCGGGGCATGTGTGCGGCGACATGGAGCCCTGTTTGTTGGTGTAGTGTCCAGCTGTATTAGCAAGTTAAGGAAGTGGATGAGGTGAGCTGAGCCGGGCACAACATCAATACGGGGAAGCTTCTGGCACTTTCTGACACACACACACACACACACACACACACACAAACACACACGGCGGCAGAAGTCCATTAGCGCCTGCTTAACGTGTCATGGATGTCGTTATATTGAGCTGAACAGGCATATTTTTTCGTTGTGGAGGCAGCAACGTTTGAAAGGAGCGGACCGGTTCTCGATGAAGTTAAGGGTCCAGTTTCACCTGGCGCTGAAATAAAGAACAGCAGGAACGACCTTTCATAATGGCTTGATCTTTACGCTGTGCACACACACACACACACACACACACACACACACTAATACTACTTGAAAATATGTCTTGAGTTCGGTGCTGAATGGGCCTCACCTTGGGCAACACTGGAACTTTCCCTCCACTTCATTACTGTATTTTATCTTTTTTTTTTTGCTTCGCGGCCCGTCCTCTCCGGTTCTTTTACCTCGCTGTATTATTCATACCAGAAACGCAGAGACACCTACAGTAATTAGCTTGTATGGATTTAGCCATAATGTTTTTGCAGCCTCACTGCTTATTATGGGCCTTGGAGGGTCGTTTTCACCGTGTTGCGTTAATGACGACTGTAGAGGTGGTGGAGCAAAGCGCCGCAGGGGGGTTTGGCTGTTCTTGCTCCTCGGTACTCTGCAATGCAGCGTGTCCCCCCCTCCCTCCTTCCCTCCCTCCCTCTCCACCCACCTCCTCCTCCACCACCACCACCACAACCACCACCACCACCACCCCAACAAACCCCAGCTAAGCTCCCCTCTAAATCAGTCCCGGTGCCTTTTCAATTACTGGGAGCAGCGTGGGTCTCTCACTAACTCTTTCTCTCAACCTCTAATAGCCCCATCTCTCGCTTTTTTATCCTCCTCACTCTGTCATTCCCTCCGTCTTGATTTCTCGCTCTGTCTCCCTCTCTTGTCCTCTCCCTCTCTCTTTCCCCCTCATTTACCTTGCTCCCTCGTCTCTGCCTGCTCCATTTGTCTTACAGTGCATTTTCATTTTTATGGACTCCAATCACTCTTCCAGTTTTTTTTTTTTTTTTTATACCTTCTTCTTTTTCTTTCTGCAGCACGTCAGTGTCACCGTCACCCGTCTTTGGGCTTTTCCCTCATTGGCGCCAGGCCTCCCTCTATTTACCTAGAAGAATGGGCTCATCCATCTTTGATTGCTGTGAAATATTACGGCGGTGTCACGACAACCAAGCCTCCCTGAACCTCATGCAATATGCAGAGGCGATGATATAAGATTCCTGCTAATGAAAGAAACAGCAGGCAATACAAACAGCCCTTTAATAACAGCCTGGCAGAGCAGCCTGCTCCCTATTGGGCGTCAGGAGTGCAGTCAGCTGACTGTGGTCCGACATACATCAACCCTGGGCCCTTTGGGTTGAAGGCACCAGCACCCACGGATGCGTCTGAGACATGGGGGCCCACTGACACCACCATCAGTGCCATCAGAGTTCACGCACGGTCATGAACCGTCCTTTTGCTGCACGTATTGTCCAGACAGGGTCGAGACACATCGTCAAAGTGACGGTCAGAGTGAAGCTTTATATTCCCCCCCCCGCTCCGGACAACACAGTTATATGCGGAACAAATGCATGCACATGCAAAAAAGCAAATACGCCCACTCACACATACACATGGGCAGGCATCTGGGGTGGATGGATGGGTGGGTGGAGAAGGAGAGAGAGGGAGGAGGGGGGAGGGAGGGGGGGGATTTAGTGGCAGTGGATTGCATCAGCAGCTCCTCCAAGTGGGGATAAAACCCCCCGGACTGGAAAGACAAGAGAGAGAAATAGCGAGAAAGATCAATGCAGAGAGCCCAATCCGAAGAGACAGGAAAGAGATGCAGCATGGGGGAGCGAGGAGGAAGGGGGAGGGCGGGAAAAAAATCAAGGCAGTGATGGAAGGAGGAGAAAGAAGGTGAGGGGGGGGGTGGCAGAGAGAAAGCGCTGAGCTGGGATCCTCCTGCGAGGGATTTCCTCCCACTGATGTATTCCCCCTCTCTCCCCATTTTTTTTTTTCTCCTTTTTTTTTACCGCAACGTAATCTTTCCTGGGCTCATTGCATATTCCCTGCCAATACCCACCACTACCTTTACTTCAAACACTACTACTGCTGCTGCTGCTGCAGACCTACTGAGCCACGTCCTGCCCCGTCTGCACAACAGCTCGCTGCCAAGCCCCCGCTGATTGGCACCAACCTGACACTGGAGAGAGGGATGACGAGAGAGGAGAAGGAGGTATTAAAAAAAAAAGGGCAAGAGGAGAAAGAGGGGAAGAGAGCGGGGGCCAGTCTTGCAGAGGCAATGCAGAGGCAATACGATGCAAATGCAACATAATGCAGTGGTGCTGGGGGAGGCATTGCAGATGAGACAGGGCAAGGACGTCCAAGGGAAGGCTGTTTACTCCGAGCCGCCCCGCAGGCGCCGGGGATACGCCTGAAATTCACTCTTGACCTTGATGGACATAAGAGTATAAATTACACATTAGTTTGCAATTGAAATGCGCAACAGTCGCGAGAACGGTCCAACGTTTGTCCCGCAGTCCCAGACGACAGATTTGTTGTTATGAAGTGGCATGATATCCAAACTCCCGCTCCACCCGTCCTCCGAACACGAGCATAAACATTTATCAACTCACACACACTTCTAACAATCTACACACACGTGCGCAACTGTTCAATTATTCATCACCAATATACGCAACGTCTGGGCATAACACAAACGGCTCAAATGTAACTCGACACAGAAGAAGTCATTACGGCGACCGGGGCCGGGGGTTTAGGTAATGTAGACAACAGCAATCTACGCTGACGCAGTTCAGGGTAATACAATTTTCAGACGTAATCTTGTTTCCAGTCTTGTTAGTCTGCGTACAGTCGGGGGAGTCACACCGCCGTTCCCCCTCTTCCCTCGGCGAAACAAGTCTGGAGAATGTTCCCTTAAATGTTACCGTCCTCCTTTTGTGATTTAATAATTCAATAAAGCCGAGCTCAAAATGGTCTGCGCTCTCTCCGGGCTGCCAGGAACAATTCAATTAGACAGACGACGTGTTGTGACAGCCTGGTTTATGCTTAGATCCCCGTATTTGTTGGGCATGTTTGCGTAACCCCCCTCGGCCTAGACCACCTCTCCCGTCTTTCTCTCCCTCTGCCACTTCTTCCTGCATTGACAGTATATCAGAGTGCCAAGAAAGCTGAGGCAACTCGCCGACTCAGACGTTTTCTGTCCTGCTGTGACGAGCTGCGGGCCACATTTTGTGCTGTGGGGGTAAAAAAAAAAGAAAAAAAAAACTGCTGTCAAGGGGTAGTTGGAGGAGACAGCGGGGGGGGAATGTGATGGGAATGGAGAGGCTCTGCTTTGTATAATATTGTATCTGAAAGGTGCTGACGGGCGACAGTGTGGGAAGGGCAGAGCGCTCGTTCCCAGGATGGGTCGGTCAGCCAACCGTCAGCGCGGGCTAATCGGAGCAGTGTTGACTGACGGGGGGGGGCGACTGTCAGCAAGTGGAAAAAAGCCTTGTTATCAACACCGCGCCGAGGCTTTTCTGCACAACAGCATCGCTCTGTGTGAACACGTGTCATCTGTTACCTCAGGCCCGAAAAACAAAAAAAAACCAGGAGGTGACTATCCGCAGGTTAGGATACGGCCGAGACCTCAGACGACCCGGACGGTCATCAATATTTCAGCCTCAAAGACAAAAGCTCTTAGTAAGTAGTAAGAGCGTATCAGAGAAGAGAGCAGAGAGCAACGTGACATCGAAGAGAGAGGTTTGGAACAAGTTACCAATCCCAACTTTAAAGGCACAATATGGAGGAATAAGAGTTGCATGTATTATGTAACCAGCTCCTGTGTTAGCTGCGTAAACACTCGCACCCAAGTCTGCACTGTGTACCGATTATACTGACATCTTCAGATCCCTGTCGCTCCATGAAAGGTTTTCCAACTTACCGTTTTCATTTTACAGCTTGCAACGCTATCGACACTGTTCTTCTCCCTCTCTGCGGCGCGAAGCAAAGCAGAAGATTTCATTTAAAAAGCTCTCAGACCCGACAGTTCACTACCTGACAACGTTAGCATCTATCCATTTAGTTGGTAGTGAAAAAAAAGAGCTAAAAAGCAGAGATAATACTGGACATGTGTCTGGTGGGCAGAAAAATACGACTCCTTGTGTTGCTTTTCTGTCACACGCCACGTCATACTTTAATAGGCGACAATATGATAATGTTTACAGCTACCATGTGGGCCCAAATATCCATCACTGCTGCCTCGTGGCGGTACTGGCAGTAAAATGCTTACAGGCCAGAACAACCTACATAAAGATATAAACAAAGACATGTAAATCTAGAGGGGATGCCCCCAATGACAGCTACTATACAAAATGCCTCTTCCGGGTATAATAAACAAATGTGCTCCCACAAGCCCCGGTGAAATACAATGTCAGAACTGAAGGTGTATAAACGGGCTTCGGGTTTCATGGGTTCAAGACCGATGTGGGGCAGCAAAGACAACACAACAGGGCCTCAACAGACCAGAGTTTCTGGATGGTAATCTAATAGGCTGAGGTTCTCGGTTGCAGTTCAGGGTCTGCATCCTTCGAAGGACCCGGCCTTTGAGGTTTTCGAAGGTGAGTCCTTCGGAGAGTCTCGCCTTTGTGAGGCCACGAAGGATAGTAACGGTGCATCCTCCAAAAATAGGGAAAAGAAGGAGCATTTGTGGGCTGCAGAACCTGAACTGAGACACAGCAAGTGAGTCAGGAACAGATTCAGAACGAGTATCAGAGCCACCTGGGTGTCTGTTCCCCTCTCTTAAGCGTTCATAAAAAAGGGCGTCGTCACACCCTGATTGGCTGAGAGGGAAACGCCCCAAGCTACTTCCACTCCTCAATCAGGAGTCAGTCTCTCCTCACCTGCACACAGGTGATCTGAATCTCCTGCAGTCAGTCCAGAGAGAATCTGGAAATCAGCCGAAAACAAAGACAGATAGCAAATCTCAAACAATGGGACTGCTCGAGCCTTAAAGACATAAAAATAGATTGAAGAGACTCAGAGAATGTGCTGAACTATGCTTCATAAATCCACAATGCTACAATTGCAGAAAGTATCTGATTCTTAATGTGAGCATTATAAAAACATCGGAGGAAAATTATGCCACACTCGCAGCAAAAAATCAGACTCTGATAAATGGATACCGTTCAAAAACCTTTGAGTAATTAGCCAAAAAATCATCTTGAATAGCTTGAGAAATTACTCATCGAGAGGCCGCGTGCGTGCCACAGAACAAATGTGTTACATTAAAACGAGGAAGTTATTTGCTTTGACTGGCAGAGGAAAAAAAAAAATGCATCGAGGCTTTTTATGCATATGAAAGCGAATGTGTGTCTGATACATGCAACCGCAGAGACGAGGCTGGAAAGCAGCAGTGTCCTCTCCGCCGTGTCCACCCACACAGAGGCCTAGTCACCAGGTGGGCGGCTGGCAGTCCACTCTCATTGGCCAGCTGAGGCCGCCTGTCCGCTGGAAACAGCGAGCGCACGGTTTTTCCCAGCCAAAAGAAGAAGATGATTTCCATCTCCTCATCTCCCCACACCAACGTACCCCTGCCGCAGTGATGAGCAGGGGCTGATTCAGAACAGAGAATTACCTTGATATAAATAGTTGTGCCATCATCCTCCCTTTGATGAGCCTTTGCCGAGAAATTTTAAAGCGATGGCTGAGAATCGCGAGAATCGCGAGTGAGTCACCGTGAGCTCGGGAGGCCCGTCGGACCCCTCGGCCTCGTTCTAACCATCGAAAAGAGACACGGTTAATGTAAATGGAAGTCAATGGGTTTAAAAACAATCGCACACGGCGGCATTAAAACACTTCCCTAAGTGGTTTACGTCATATTAAACGAGGGCCTTCTGTTTCGACAGTAAAAGGGATTAATCAGACTTTATATCCACCTCAAACGCTCCTTTTAAAACTTAAAAAGCATTAGTGGGAAACTGAAAATGAGAGACACGTTCTTGCCTACATGGTTACATAACCGCCCGCTCTCTATACAGCTCTATATTCAACACATCTCAATTCATCCTCAAAGCACAGATTGCTGTTTGCTTTGCTAGGCCTTCTTTTTATTATTAATTTTCAGCATTTTCAGCAGGTGAAGCAGCTTTTTTTTTTTTTATTCTCCGTTAATGGTTTTCATTAAATTTTAAAATACATCATGTTCTGCTGTCTGAGCAGCTTATTTAAGTCCTTGGGCACAGTGCTTCTGTCTGGGCGGCTGTCTAGACAAAAGGGAACCAGGCGGTCTCCGTCAGAGCTCTTTCAGCAATTCTAGTCTTGCAATCTGTTAGTTTTTAATTACGTAACTTATATTGCGCACAGTCTCCTGTTGTTGTTATTTGATGCTAAGTTAAGATCGCATTTTGTTATTCACAGTCAACGAGAATAAACACATTTCATCCACTGACATAAATGAGATTAAAAAGGTCAATTTGGCGCCGTCGATAACAACAACTTTGGGGATTTAGCAACCGGTCAAGCATTCGTCTTTAAACGCTCCCTGACGTGCAGCCTTACGCTGAGCAGAGTCACTCACCTCTTCATCCCTTCCACTCGCCCTCTCTCCCCTCCGTTCTCCCTCTAATTACTGCCTGGCAAACTAATGAGGAGGGTTTGTTTGTTAAATACAAACAGCAGCCCGGCCCTTAATTAGCAGCCTCTCTGGCTTGTTTTTTGAAAACACTGTGGCGGAGAGAGTCGAGCAGCTAACAAAAGGCCCGGTCCTAGTTGACACGGGAGACAAATAAAGGTTAGCGCCACCCATCATCAAGCGTGTCGGGTGGGGGTGAGCTCCTCCAGCTCAGCGGTCTGTACAGTAGGTCTAAGAAAAATAAAAAATAAAACATCAGACGCAAAGCTAATTCTGTAAATTGGTACCTTCACGTTATCACATGAGCTCCTTACATCCACAAATGTCATTAAATCTCAGAACCTCAGAGGAAAATTGAATTCTTCTATTAGGATTTAGGGCCTTTTTCTAGGAAATTCAGGACTTCATTTGTAATAACAACCACGGTGCCATAAAAAGGTCAGCACAGGGTGAGGAACTCACTGTCAGGTGATCGTACAAGCGAGTAAAAGCTAAAAATTTAGCCACATTTTGTAAGGTACTGTACGTCACAGCTGAACCAGGAAGTTGGTCTGAATACTGTGATGGACGTTTATATCTGACAGTTTAAGTAACAATTTCACCGTTTGCATTGTTTTCTCATCATAATAAGTTTAGATAATCTGGAGGTTGTTGTTTAAATTGAAACTCTCGCCAAAATGCAACCTAGACTTTTTTTGTGAATGTACCCGAAAAACTTTGTCAAACCTTTGTGTAAAAGCATAATTACGGCCAAAGAGGGAACTTTTAAGATTTACCGTATTCTAGTTTTCAGGTCAAACTCATTTTCAATGGGAGTGCTACGGGCACTTTTACGATAGCATCAAAATCGTCTATTTTTAAAACAGTAAGAAGTCTCGACACAACATGAAACTTTGCTCGTAGTATCACCAGGGTCTCTGCACATGAACACGAGCATTGAGAACATTGTTTGTGTACACAGAGTTACTAAAAAGAAGGTTTTTGAACAACTCACGTTAGCAGTAGCTTGTTCCGCTCACCGCCGTCCTGCCAGCGGAGAAGTGTCGATCTCAGAATGTGACGTAACCTGGAGGACGTCGTGATTATGCTTTTAAACGAAGGTTTGACTCGGGTGCATTCACAAAAAAAAAGTTAAAAGTAGCATTAAAGGATCATTCCACATATTTTACACATTAAAGTGTGTTCATAGGTCTTGGGGAGCACTACTGCATGTCCAGATGAAGCTGTATGTAACCTGATGAATTGCCTCCAGTGATGTCACTCAGTGGTTAAGTTGCATTGTAGGTAATGTAGGCAACCAGGTTTTTTAAATAGCAGTCAACTGGTCTAGCATTGCAGAGCATTGCAGTTTGAAAACAAATGATCAAATGATATCAGCATTTTATTCCTTATATTCTTCTTCCTTTTCAAAACCCGGTGCCTACATTACCCACAATGCAACTCAGCCACTGAGCGACATTTCTACAGATGTGTCTCAATCCTGGTTGCTCAAATTGGATTTCCAAGTGTGTTTTTTAGCATCAAGACAACAAGACGCCAACTTCAAATCTAGAAAGATGGAAGTCCATCACAGCGGCTGAGCAGAATCCATTCTGCTGCTAGCCGGGTTCATGCGATGGATGGATCTCCATTTCACATCGCTTCGTGCTGGAGAAGCCACATCACCAGTGCACGTAGTTAATGATGCCGAGGTCATCACCACAGCAACCATCGCAGATGACGGTGTGATGGACACACAAGTCGGATCACTTGCAAATAATGAGACAGGCAGTCCGTCTTTTAGATCTGATTTGAGTAACAAATCTAATTTGCCTGCAGTCTGAACAAAGCTGAAGACCTAAATGAGACCTCAAGACTTCAAGGGCTTTCTCTTACACACAGCGCAGCAGAAGGGTCAACGCCCAGCGCCCACGTTGTGCAAACAGCAAATGTACTTGACCCCTGGGTGTGTTGGTCTTACAGTGAGGTGTGGTCAGGAACACTGATGGTGGATCGTCATCTTGAGTCATTAGAAAGCCACACATCAGTCTGTTTCCTGCTACTTAAAGAACGCCTGAGATCCACTTACACAGGCGGGTTCACACCGTGCACACACTCTGATTTTAAGGTTTGAGAGGCTGTTCACAGTCATTTTAAACATTTCATGTCACTGTAACAAACTAAAAGCTGTGGTTAAATTGTCACTGACACGGGTCAGCCACCATCCCAAAGTGTCAGTTTTTGATGCGTAGGGAAACCCAGAGCGTCATTATTTCAGTCAGATGGGTGTGAGACCCAAAAATCAACTTTTTTTTTACAAATAGCACCTTCAACCAACACTAGCTACAACGAATAAAAGTGAAGGAATAACACTTCTTCACACATACACACACAGACACAAGGCCATACAAAAGCATCAAAGCATGTTTTATTAAAGGCCTCAAGGCGAACTGGGGAGTAATGGAGCTTCTGTATTTAGTGCTGAGAGTCAAATCTAAGTGATGTTTTGTCCCAATGAAGCCAGTCCAGTGATAATGGAGGGTCAAAGGCTAAACAAACAGAGGCAGAGCTCGTTAAACTAAAAATACCCCGTTACTCTTCGCTGCCGTGGGCTGATAAAGAGTTGTATTGTCTGTTCACAAAGAAACGCAATTCATCCACACTTACTAAGAAACCTGTGTGGGACTCTGAAGATGAAAACCTGAGACGACAGCAGTGGCCTGCCGAACCAGGCCGCCGCCGGGCCGAGGCGTCTTCAGTTTCCACCTGTAGTCAGCCTCTCCGACGAGGGCCAATCACAGCGGCTCGGTGGCGCCGGCTGGCGAATGACAGACAGCCAAGGATCAATCGGTCGGGTGAGGGCAGCGGGTGGCTGAAGTCACTAAGGCAATATTTGAGGAAGCTGAATGGACCGCTAATGAGACACTGGATCCTAAATGATAACAGAGTGTTTATGAGAGGTCACCTGAGATGGCTGCTGAATAATGGAGCGGCTGCAGCCTGGTGAGGGCAGGTGCACTCAGCGGGCTGTGTGGTTGGAGCCGGAGCAGCCACAGGCCGGCATTAACAGGCTAACACTTAGCCACAGGAGAGGGGCAACAAGTGAGAGGGGCAAACAAAGGCCAGCGGGCACAGAGCCCGGGCCGGCACGAGGTACCGAGCAGGACCGGGGTCACTGTGATAATCAGACCCGACAGTATAGTGAGCAGCTCGCTGCAGTACGTGGCGGAAGTAGAACTGGATACTGAAGCTCCAATCTGTTTGAAACTGATGGAAATACACTCAGAGCAGAGTATCAAGAGCTGTCACGTACAAACAGCTAGCATGAATCGTGTCTACCTGACAGTTTATCAGACAGCTTCTGATTTAAATCCAACATTTGTGTTTGTTTAAGTAGGAAGAGCTCCACGCAGCTGCTTGACTTTCAAGTACGGATGCAAATTTCAAGCAATTTCTTTAACTGACAGTCGGCGGCCTCGACCATCGATTAGCAGTTCAATCATTAATGACAAAAACATGTTGGACGTGTTTCCATTAGACTTTCTGTCACTGTGTCTTTTTATTTTTTAAACTTTAAATAGACATATTTTCTCACAGTGTTGACATATTTGATGAGTTAGTATTTGTTATGTGTAACAAGATACCTCTTTAACTCGATGAACTGATTCATGATTGATCATTAATATTCCCGGTTTAAACATTTAATAGTTGAACGTTTGATAAATAAAAAGGAAATTAAGGGTGCTTTTATAAATAATTAAATAATTATTTGTGTAAAACTACCAAACTCAGCTATCATTTTGGCCCAAAATACAAAAAGTTCAAATGCGTCTTGCCATGGACAGCTAATGAAACACTTCAAAATCTATTTAGAAAAAACTTGTTCATCAATTAGTTGATAACAGCAGTTATTAAAATAATTGCAATTAAGGCCGCTCTTGGCTTCCGTAAGTTTTGGACTGTTAGTCAGACAAAACAAGCTTTTTGAATTATATTTTATTCTACTAGTTAAACATTTGATTGTCTTATTTTTATATCATATTAAAGGCCCATAGTCAGGAGATGTCTTTTAATTGCTTGTTTTGTCTGATCAACAGTCTAAAACTTTTACATTTTTCTATTTCAATGAGTGTGAATCTGCTAATTCTCACATCTGAGAGGCTGAAACCAGCAAACATTTTGTGTTTTTGCTGGACTTGGTTGTTAAATCCGTTCCTTTTTCCTGCCAGTAAGCGGGGATTACTGTCTCAGCGCTACACAAACACATTCACACTCACGTTCACACCTATCGGAATTATTAATTTCCAATTCAGCTCACCTGCCCGCCTAGATAGCCTTTAAGAACACCTGACACCTGGAGAAAAAACAAAACCCAGAGACTGTGGAAACTCTCCACACAGAAAGGCCCTGATGAGGTTTTGAACCCAGGACCTTCTGACCGTGTTGCACTGACACATTTTTTGATCGGTGCTGAACGCAGGTTTTCATTTGGCCTTTTAAAACCAGCTGGACCGTCGTAGTGATGCTGCCGTTGGTTCTGCTCCTGACCCGGTGAAACATTAATGAGGGCAGGCGTACTCTTAATAACCCCACTGGAAAATCCGGCTCTCTACCTTTTTTTTTTTTTTAGGAAGAACCTCGCTCACATTATCATAACGCCACAATAAGACACCGTTACATCACACTGTGTACAGTTATAATCGCCTCGGAAGCAGAGCAAATTTTGTCGTTATAAAAAGCCCGTTAGAATTGTTTGGACTTGAAGACGATTGGCTGACGGTGGATTCCATTAGTGCCTTCTCTCTGCATCTCCCTTCCTCATGTAGTCTGTCTCTCTCTCTCTCTGCCTCGCTCTCTAACCCATTAAAGGAAGCATCCATTTCACAATAAAAGCCCTTTTTTTCCCAGCCTTCGCCTGCATTAGTTCGCTGGCAGATAAAGGGAACAGAATGTCTCCTTATAAAGAAGATGCAAACACTTCCCCACCCATTCATTTTTCACTTTAAACATGTATGTGGATGGATGGATGGATGGATGGATGGATGGATGGAGGAGAGAGGGGGGGGTCAGGTAGCTCTTGAGTGCGCTCTGTCTTTATATATGTTCCAGTGCGCAGTCTGCGGGGCTTAACACGCACCCCCGGGCATCACTGAGGCTCAATGAAGCCAGCACATAAAGACAGAGCGAGCCTGCTCCTCTGCTCGCCCTCCTTCTGAGGGTTACATAAGAGTGGAAGATGCAGGCATACCGGCGCTGTTGCAGCCGGAGGTGAAAGTAGGCCTGTTAAGCCAAAGGGGTGATAAGAGGTGTGTGTGCATGTGTGTGTGTGTGTGTGTGGATGTTAGAGAGGACCATGTGAGGGAAAAAAAAAAAACACAGCTAGAAGCTAGTGGGCAGGGCTGAGGCAAATGGAGCCACTGCTGGACAGGAAATTCTATTTACTTATTCATAAATGGAGAGCTCGAGGGCTGGTTTTTAACACATTCACATGCTGTGACTGTGTGTGTGTGCTTTTTCAAAAAAAATGTAAAGCTGAGATCATTCTTACACACACAGACACGTGGGAAATAAATCAGGTAAGAGGTGAAATGCAGATCACATCGTCACCAGCGTCCATGTCAACACATGCTCGTACGATAAACAGGAAGCCGTGACTGACGCGACCTCCCTCCGGCTCTCTCCAGAAGCCAAAAAAGGTGAACCTGGGATGAAACATTCATTCACCTCAGCGGCGCACCCCCCTCCCTGGCCGGGGGCCCTCTGTGGAAACGACACGAGGCTTTTACCAAAGACAAGAGGACCTCATGAATATTCATGTCGCTCCAACACTGCTGGAGACGCAACAGAATTCGCTGAGATCAGCGCCGAGAAATCCCCGTTGTGCGAGAACACACAAGTACACTCGTGCGGTACAGTATGCATGCGTGGTGCTGCTGCTCTGCGTTTCTCCCGTCTTCCTCTGACATCCCGCCAGCCCACGCACATCCAACTGTCGAAATGCAACGCACATGCACACGCACGGACTCCGGTCCACCTACATGCTTTCATGTTTACGCGGTCTGGCCGGTGAATGCTGTGCGCTCCTCGCTCTGCTCAGCAAATCCAGACACAGTTTGTATCATAATTCAGCATCAGCCGGGCCGGTGAGTATTCAAAGGTGTGAGTGAGTTTGGATTCTTTGTGATGAATCCATTTCAGGACAGCTGCTTCTCCTTCACATTACTGGCCTATCAACCTGGCACTCACGCTGGGACTGTAATGAGCTTGACCTCTGCGCGACCTAATGAATTGATTTGGAGAGGCACCGCAGCACTTGGGACAATTTCACACCGTGTTCCCTCTTGTGTTTGTGAGTCAGTGCTTCTCCGTGGCGTCCTCGGATGGCTCGGCATCACATGCTCAACACCTGCCTTTCCACTGCGCAGTTGCTACAGTAGCTTCGACAGTAGAGAGGCACAGTCTTGATAATAAACGGAGCTGACAGCCGATCTGATGTCAGCTTTGGAGACTTGTGACGAGGCCAAGCCTATGGGCCCAGACATTGACAAGGACCCTCGTAACTACTGCTCAGCTCACAGCTGTGCATTTCATGTGGCGTTAAGAGTGAAATGTGGGTGACACAGGCACAAGTGGGAGTCAGTTTTGGGAGCTGTGTGGAGGCTACGGTGAGACTAATTGGTCTCCCTTGAAGATATTTGTGATAGCATGACTTAAAGCGAAGATTACATGTATTAACCAGATACAAAAAAAATAAAAGACGCTGTGTAAGACGTGAAAGCATCCATTCGTAAATGATTGCATTCTGTTTTTAAGGATTGTACACATGTCCCAACACATCTGGCACGGGGGTTGTAAATAAAAGCGAGCTGCTTTCACGTCTCGTACTTTGAAACATTGCAGGGAGGCTTATTCATTTCCAGCCATGTCAGCAACAATTTGTATTACTGTAATTTAACGAAGCAGAGCAGAAAACAATTAGTTGATTAATCTGCGACTATTGATCAAAAAGACTAAGCGTCTACAGTACCAGACGCGTTCAGCCGGCCCGCATGCTGCGTGGAATGATGACATTTGATTGGTCCACTGCTGTTTTCCAGATCTGACCCACAAACAGTCCATCATGGTCACAAACAAACCAGATGTCTGAGCCTGTACGTCGTCATCATGCCCACGACGACAATGCTAACATGCTGATGTTTGGCCAGAATGATGCTCATCCTGTAACACGTATTGCCAAATACTGCTTATGCTGACGTTAGCGGCATTAGCTTAGTGGATGTTTAGTGATAAATGGAAGTATTGGGCGAATAAAAATCTTAACCAGATGATGGTTCTACATGAAAAAGCCAGAGGATAAAAGCTAAAGAAGCTAAACACGATGTGGGACTGAGCGTTTGTGTTCAGAGGAACATGAAGCGTTACTCAGTGAACTGCAGTTTAATGTGGCAACACAAGTTTACTTGTTCTTCAAGTTTTATTTGAATGCCAATTGAAAAAACAGCCGGCAGGTACATTAGCGCCACCTACTGGACTGTAGTTAAGTCATGGATTAGCAGAAGAGCTTCTAAAATTCTCTCTGTTATTCCTGTTATTCTAATACACAATTACCTAATTAATCAGAGGATTGCTTACTTTTCCTTCCCTGACATATTACACAATGTAATATTGTTTATTCTATTATTTATGAGTGCATAGTCAGAGCTAAGAACCGTCTTAATGTTCATGCTTTTAACTAACAGCTAGCGATGCCGATGCTGATGATAAAGTAAAGCAACAACATTTTAAATTCGGGATGGTTTGCATTCACTTCAGGACATTTAAAGTTGTTTTTTTCCGGACCATTCTGGGACAGTGGTGGAAAGTTTAGTCTGGAGCCTTGCTCATCACGTACATAATGTCAGAGACACCGTTATACATGAACTGACCAGCTAGCTGTCGTGATTAGATTAAGGCCAACTGAGGTTCTTCTCGGTAGCAAACATGCGAAGATGGAGGGTTTCTGAAGTGGGCAGTGTTATTCTGAGCCGCCGGGTTGCTTCACTGTAATTGTTTATGTGGAGACCACTAATGACATTTATTGAACTGAATTCCAGCGGTCAATGCTGAGGCCACAGCTATTGGAATTATTCTGCTTGTAAGACGATGCTGAACAACAATAACAATGCACAAACACACAGGTTATGTAATGGGCTTAATATATACGTTGTTTTTTGTCATATTGCTGAAGGATCACATATGTCATATCCTATGTGCTCTGTTGAAATTACTTCCAGTGAATTGAGCTTCATTAAAATTGGAGAATCGCCTAAATATTTCAAATTCAAACCCATCGACAGCAGCATGAGGGGGAAACTCTCGGCACACTGAACTTGGCTGGTTTCAGGTTGCAAAAGTCTAATTTTGAAGTCACGTCCTTTCAATGCCATCTTTTAAGTAAGTGAAACATCTGATAAAGTAGATAGAGAGAGTGGGAAAACACCAGTGAGTGACAGCTCTGAATCCACGAGCCGCTGTTTATTATTACTGTGGTTTCAAGTCATAAAAAAGTTAGGAAGGGAGAGGCCGATTGTGGGATGGAAAAATGTGCATCATGTACCAAACGGGTAAAACATTTAAAGCCCAAATGAAGGCTTCATGTATAACGTAGCATGTACAGAAGGACAAGGAGGTGTGATAGAGAGCGTAAGGAGGAAACACACCATCACAGAGAAAAAGTGATGTAATGCTTAAAAAAATAAAGGCAGCTGGAGAGACGGGAGCACGACGCAGAGAAAGGAGACGGAGACGTTATTTTAAAATGTGGGGTCGTCCCCTGATGGCTCTTAACTTCCCGTCTGCACTCAGCCCAACAGCAGATTCAACTTTTAAACTCTCCCTCCGGTCTAAAGGGAATTAAGGACACTCCAGCGCCTCTCAATGCTGAACTTCTACTCTGGGAGATTCCCTGAAAGACGTGTGTGCTTAACAATATGTTCTGGTATCACGACAAATATATATTTAGGGTCGCAGTGAACAAGTACTTAATGAATGATCAACAACACCAAAAGTCTACATACTGGCAGCTCTGTGAGGCTGCACTTAGCTTGATGCTAACAATGACAAGGCTAGCTAGCTGATATAATATTTACCATGATCAACATCTTTCGGTTAACAGTGCCAGCAGGCTAATATTTGCAAATTAGCACTCCTGGTTAACACATTATCGTGTAATCAGTGCAAAAACTGATGTGAAACAATAACAACTTGTGGTTTTATAGAGGGCTCCTTCCATTTTTCTCATCATAGTTCTCAAGCAATTATAACAGGCAATCAATTCCAAGAAGTACTTTCACAGCTGCCTCCTTGTGTCACTCAGAATTGACGATATCAGGAGTTGAAATCTCAGTGAAATCCAAAAGTAAAACCTAAACATTTTGTTCAGCTTATTAAATCACCTACGAGGTACTTTTGCTTCCTGTTGATTCTGGCGCCCCCGGTGGACAAAAGTAGTATGAGCACTGTCGCCTCCTGTAGTAAAGATCTTGATCATGTGCGCTAGTTTCGAACTTGTAAACTTCGAACATATCATAAATACTTTCTTCCTTTTTAAAACCAGGCTTTTGCACGATGCCTGACATCGAGGAAGAGTATGGAGTTGTGTCTATGTGAGATTAATAACTGTAATAAATAAATTCATTCTCAGCACTCCACCATAAAAAAAATGTTTTAGTTATATGACTTATACAAACCCGCTTAAGTCAGAATCCGACCTGGTGAGAGGCATTAAAAATAACTACATAAAAATAGCCAATCCTCCTGCTGATGGTGTTGTTTGCCTATGTAGGTCATAAAGAGTTTCACAACCATTCGCTCCGTGTTGTTGAGCTTGTTTGTATCTAGATCCACATGTTAATTAACTGCTCCAATAAGCAACACACACAAGTAACACAGCAAAAGCAGTCTATTTAGGCAGTTTACATGGTGTGACTGAGAAGCTAACCATGGGTGATAACCATGAGGTGAAATAACAAGAGTTTTTCCGGTTCTTCCTTTTTTTTGCCAGCACTGCATGACTGGATGAATGCTGGACTTTTCCCGGGCTTGGACCAGTTACTGCCAGGAAACCAGTGGGATCTCAAACAAGATAAGGTGCTAATTAGGGAGCTTTAGAGGTGATGGCAGAGATTTTGTTAAGTTTGGGCTGAGCCGTGGCCATGTGCTTAACCCTGTTTCCAGTCTTTGTGCTATGCAAAGCTAACCAGCTGCTGGCTAACCTTACATTTAGTAGACAAAATGTTGTTGTTTAACATGCCGATGTTAAACCCCTGCTATTAAAGAGTGCAGCAGAGCGCTTCACCCCCTCTGTTAGCTGCCTCAAGACAGCTAACAGGAAGCAGGTCGAATTTGTCTTCAAAATAAGAGCTTTACATTGCACCCCACTGGAGTTTAGAACTGGGTTCTTAGCAGGGGGCTTTTAATTTGAAAGTAGTGACCATTTTAAAACCAGGAAACAGCTGATCACTGGACAGCCGCTGAGATCCAGGAGATGCAGCGTGTCCTGGATCTCAGCGGCTGTCCAGTGATCAGCTGTTTCCTGGTTTTAAAACTCCCCGGCTGTGGGTCGCACAACAGTGCCGGTCATCGACACCTCCGCCCATCTCACGCAATTGCCGGCAAATCGACGACTTGTATTTACAGCAATGGAGGTGGAAAAAAGTGTATCCTCCGATACACATTGGCGGAACAAAACAGACCCGCAATGTATCGCGGTCTGTCTAAATTTGTGAACCTAGCCGCAAAAAGGACGGCCTACTTGGTGGCTTTCTGCCCAGTATAAAAACGGCTAGATGTCCAAGTGGTGTCGACCTGCAACGAATATTTAATGAAGACGGTGTGTAGAGAGTGCAACATTTCCCAGCATGTCAACTGATATCAGCTGCATATACAAGACATTAAAATCTTGCTATTTAAAAGGTCACCACTGACTTTGTCCAGTTGATTTTATTTCCAGATTGGGAGACAAATTAATCAAATGTGGAAAGCAAAATGTGACAACTTGACAACGCTTCGTTAGCTACGTAAAGAAGGGTGTCATCAGCATTGAACGATATGATCTGTTTTACAAAAAGTGATGGACGCTGCTGATTTTCTGAGCCAGTGGTTTGAGGCAATGGGCGAATGGTGGCCGTGAAGGCAGTCAGCTGTACGAGCTCCCCATGATAGCGGAAACTGAACAATAAAAAGGGTACAAGTGCACAAGACTTTAATCACATTACTATTAAAACCCAGAAACATTTATGGCAAAATCACGACATCTTTATCCTCGAGTCTAGACTGATGAGCCTGATGACTTTGTGTTATTCTCTGCAAACATGGCCGACTGGGCACGTTACATTTACTAGTCTTGGAGGCATACAGTGTATGACATAACCTTACA
Organism: Diplodus puntazzo; assembly: GCA_963678695.2. Lineage (NCBI taxonomy): Eukaryota > Metazoa > Chordata > Actinopteri > Spariformes > Sparidae > Diplodus > Diplodus puntazzo. Next base: position 26,454,252 of record OZ023172.1, read on the forward strand.
TAGTGTACACAATGTGAAAAGACACCTGAAGGGCTCGGAGATTCAGTAAATGTATTTATGAATGAGAAGCAGAGAGAGAGAAAGAAGTGCATTAAGTGATATCATTGTGACCCATCAAAGTAAAGTGTTGAGTAAAAGCACCCCGAGGCGCCAACCTTTCCCGTCTTTAGCCATGGTTCGTTTCAGATGTTGCTAGCGTCCCCTCCCCCGTCTTTCCACTCGCATCCCAGTGGTCTTTGCTGTCAATCAAAGGCTCTGTGTGAGTGTGCGCATGAATGTTCCCCACAGAGTCAAGCATGCCATTATGAGGAGTGGTACTCTGGATATTCTGAGCCCAGGATGGTGCCGATTGGTCTCTCTTGTTGTACAGTACAAAGCAAACTAGCCCTTTGCAAGCTAACATTACACATAAAAGGAATCACAGTATTTGTGTGTGAATGCTAATTAAAGGGTAGCATGTGTGTTCATATGTTTGTCCACACACACACACACACACAGACAGAAGCCAAGCAGGTCACCCAACAGTAAACCAGCCCGGCCCGATAAGAAGCAGAGCAGCATCTCATTAAGGCTGGCAGCCTCCCCATTCCCTTTTTCTGCATCCAAACGGTAGAAAAACAAGCTTTGTAACTTGTCAAAGGGCACCACTTAAGGTTCTTTTTCATGCTTGAAAATGAGTAGAGCAGGGAATTCCTCAGAGGAAATATTTTCACAAACCCTGAAGATGAAACTGAGGGAAACAGAGTACCTGTCTGTGCGATGTGCTCTGTCAGCATCCTGTCAACAGTGCACAGCCAATTAGGACTGCAGCCAAATGGCTGGGTGAGCTTTCTGTTTCTCACTCCACTGATTCTGCGTCCCGCACAAACATACACAACCTGATATGCGCACAAACACACAAACACACACATGCAGTAAACATGGCTGGCGCACATTCAAGTGTACGTTCAAATGAAACGTGTATGTGCCTGCGTTCACACACACACACACACACACACATTGGTGCACAGGTATTTTCAGAAGGTAAGCAAACAAAACCAGAACGCTGACAGAAAGTATTTACGTATCTAAATTTTGATGCAGGAGAATCGGCCTGACTACCAAGTCTCTGTGGTCTCTTATCCTGTCGCTGATGCCAGTTGGCCATTTGACTACATTTCCATATTGGGCCTGCACTGAGCACTTGAGGCTGAGCCTGTAAGAGACGGGTAAGTTGTATGTGTTTATCCACTTGGAGAGATGATGGTGAACTCGATACCCCCTGTATGTAAAGTCACAGCTACAGTGCCACCACTGGCTGGGGAGCCCATCCAGACACACACATGCAGACAGGGAAGGAGATAAACACACACACACACACACCAACACCAACACACACACACACCCAAAAACATTGTCCCGGTCTGCCTCTGCCATGTCACAGTGGTTGCCAGCACTACTTTGCATATCAGAGCTGACATAATGAGGAGATACTGTATGGTGTCTGAGGACAGTGGGTGTGGAGGTGGAAGGTGATACTGCCACCTCGTCTGGTCAGCTAAATAAACCTGACACATGCAGGCTCGTCAGCCTGGTGGAGCTCCTCGGTTTCAAGCTATCAAGTCGAAAAGAGTTATTACTCCAGAAATCAAATATCACCGCTCTCTTACAAGATGAGAACTCTAGAACTCTAGAAGGAGGTCGAAGGTTTAGGAAAAAAACACCAATGTCATTAATATGTGCTGGTTGCAGATTCTCATCAAAAATTTTGGCAATTTATTATTTCTTCCTTTCATCACCACACATTTCTTCTCATTAGCTTTTTTTTTTTGGAAGGAATACTTATCATATCCTTCAAACACGGCTCCAACAACTTGGCCATTTGTCATCATGGCGCTCTGCTTTTTAAAATTTGACATGTAAGCAAGTAGCACTTACCGGGTGCCAAACAAGCTACTTGGGGAAAGTTCAAGAGGGAGCAGTATCCCACTCCAAGAGACAAGGCTGCACCAACTGTTCACTGAGCAGAAATTTAGCAAAGTGAAATGGCACACTTCACCTGTCGGTACTGCTGCAGGTGCTGCCTAGAAAGAGGAAGTCTGAGTTAAGATCCTGGTAAAGTCTTCATCGCAAAAAGGAAAGAGAAAGGCGAAGTTGGCTGAAAGAGACTCACATAGTCATTCGTAGGTTATTTAAACCGGCACCAGCATCCAACACATACCACCTGATAAAAATGGAACCTAGACACTAACATACAGATGTCCTTAACAGATGTTCCACTGCTGTTGCACTCCTTGTTGAGTGTACACAGACAGCCAAGGGAGGGGGGTCCTTCCAAGATAGGTGGCAAGAAGGACGGGGCTCTGTCTGAAGGCGCCACCTCAAAGAACTAAGCCTGCAGTTTGCGTCGTACGAAAGGGCAAACAACTCATTCACCCTCTCAGCTGTAGTGAAAACATGCAGCAATGCCATCTTGATGGATAACAGCTTTAAAGGCCTCTGTCCGGTGGGTTTAAAGTGGGAATTTCTAGTGAGGGGCAGAGTAGTGTACCACAGGATGCAGCCGCCTCAGTCAACCTCAGTAGAGGGTGGTTAAAAATAAACCCTCTCTAAACCCCACCTGACAAAAGGAGATCACTGATGCATACACACAAATAGCAGAATGTGACTGACAGGAAAGGGAGAACAGAACACATTGGGTAGCTCTCATGGCCCACCCACTCTCCTCACACACCGTCAGCCATTTCTGAGACTTTGCTCCATCAGTGCTGGAGTCAATCCATCATGCACCCTGTCCATCTGAGGATCCAAGCCTGGAGAGGCGTCCCCCGAGGTTCAGCACCGTGCTGGTCATGCCATCCACCTGTGACAACACTCCCCAGCTTGGGAGGGGGGGGGATTTTAGCTTTGCATTAGCATTGATACAACAGCATGCCTTAAGACCGCTGCTCAGTCTAAGAGGCTGGCAGGCAGTTCCTCCTGTCTGACTCTCTGACAGCTAAAGAATCAGATGGAGGGGATGCAAAATGTTAAGCAGCCTCTTCGGCCATGCCCCATGAGAAAACATAGCTACTCCCAAGGGTGGATGATCTTCTGTGGGTAAGGAGTGGATGTGCCGCTTTGAGGCATGACAGTCAAAGGCTGTCACTTCTCTTCCAGGCTGCATTCTTTGAACTGACTTCACAGTAGCCATCTTACTGGCTCTGAGGGTCTTTATAGGCCACTAGATTTCTTCTGGGTACCAAGAAAGACTTCACAATGCCTGCCAGATCTGAGATACTCCGATAGTAGGTTGGGATGTGACAGTCGCTGCATCTGTCATTTCAGCCAACAAAGACCACTCCTGTTGTGATTGAACTGTGAAACTTGCTAACGATCACAAGTAAGATATTGTTAGATGCTGTTCCTTGTTCTGTCCCTCGTTCTTGCAGAAGGCAGTTTTCAAATACCAGGACACAAGTGAGAGGTCAGGGGTACATCACAGATGCCAAGACACATTGCCAATGCACCATTGCGTTGACGAATGCCATAACACAGCACGCCAGTCTTCCTGTTCATTTGATTAAAGTCTACAAAACTGGAGTTGGGGGGCTATGCTTGGCATGTAGTCTGAGAAGTCGGGAGAAAAACTCCTACACAAGGCTCTATGTCCTTACCAAATATGGAGCCCCATCGTGTAAAAACACTAGAAATAGCCAAACCAGTGCTGGCACCTCATTGAAAAGAGGGCTTGGTGGTGGACGCGAGATGCTGGCAGAAGAATACTCAGGAGTATCTTGATAGATACTGAATCTCTGTGTTGTTGCATCTGTTGTACTGTTTGTGAAGTGGATGCCTGGTAAGATAGACCTTTCTGTAACCTGCAGTTGGATTTAGACTTTTTTTCTTTGGTGCCATCTTAAGTTGACTAATACAACTACTTTCCCAGCACATTCTAAATGTCATCCTAAGGGACGCGCTACGCTGTTTTATTCAACGTGAATTTGACATTTTTCTTGACAAGACATTTGTCGTTTTGTGGGAGAAGCGTCATTACTTATGCTTGAGTTCCTTAAAAGTGAATCATTTATTATTTTTACTTGACAAACAGAACAAATGTGTGGAAATCACATGCACTTGAAAGGAACGGCTGGCTCCATAAAACATTAATGGAATTTTATTAGGTGTGGTTGTGTGCCCACTACTTTTGTCCCACTCGCAGCCACTCTGAAACCATGTCAGTCAGCCAGCGCGCATGGAATAGATCAATGCGTAAACGGAGAGCATGCACAGCTTTAATGTTTAGTGTCCAGGCCATGACCTAAATAAAACGTTTCTTCTCCAATAGGCGGCATATAAACTTGCATGACAAGTGTGACGGGCAAGACAGGCCTATCTTTGAAGAGGCACCAACGTCATGCAAGAAGAGACGGCATGGACGGAGTGAGATGAATAAAAGGGCTGCAGCCTGATGCTGATGGTGGATTCTAGGCCACTGCCACACCTAGCGAGGTGATAGCAGGCGCATTTAGATCACAGGTTGCAGGCTGCAGCACTGTCCACTTGAATCCACGCCGCTCTCATCTCCCTCTTCAACTTAACGCTGATGATGAGCAGCTTGCCTCATCCCTTTGATGTAAACTTACACATGTATGCATTTAACATTCTCTTACACAATCGGCATCAAAGGTGCACGCCCACGCACGGGCCTGACACACAGCAACATGCATGCGTGCACAAAGAGATTTGCATACACGGCCTCTTGAAAATGCACAGCGATGCACACTCATACATCACACAGGAGGGGAAGGGGATATAAAGAATTTAGCACAGTGTGACACTTTCACGGTCTAATTAGCCCCAGTGTTGCAGTAAACACGTCCCAATGACCCTCCAGTTCTGGTTACTCATTAAGTATAGATGGGGCTGTAGATAGCCAGAATCTCGGGGACCAAGTATCCAGATTCAATCGGAATCAAGATGAAAAAAACCACAAAAGAAAATCCTGATATTTCCTGTGACGTCTCTGTGTGTGTTTATGTGCATTTGGTAAGCATGTTGCGTATATTTCTGATCATACTCAGCGGTGCATGTGCACGTTCACAGGAGTGCGTGAAGCAGATTCAAGGAAAGCTCTGAAGAGATGCTGCATGGCGTGTTGAGATACAGACAGCCCTGCTGCTTGTTTGCTGCTGCTGTCTTTGACGCGGTGATGGGGATTTTCCTCTTTCTCTGTCTCTCTCCCTCTCTCTGTTGCGGTAGCAGACGTGGCCAGCGAGCTGTGATCAAACTGTGCCTTCATCCCTCCTCTCTCCCTCTCTTTCTCCCTCTCTCATCAGCTGGAGGGCTTCAGCAGCAGGGTGCCCCAGATTCACAGACCACCTCCCTCCTCCCAACCAGTGCAGAGGCTGCCTCCCCTCCACTGTGGAGCACTACTGACACCTTCTGGTCTGAAGTGGTAGTGCAACAGGGGGAGAACAAGGCAGACCTCCTTGGTGGTTTTAAATGTGAGATTTTAAGATACTTTCTCTTTCCTAAACGTCATGGTTTTGACCCGGTGTGACCACGTGGTGAATTACAGCAAATACTACTCAATTAACACACTGGTTTTGGTTATAAAGCTCTATCTAAATAGGAAATTTAACCAATTAGGCTCTGAATTGATTGCTTTGAGTTTCTGGCTACAGTGCCACACATAATCAATACTCCCAATAGATCAATCAAAGGTTGCAGTGGTTCTGCGTGAGGTGTCTACAGAGGCCCAAGGCCAGGCAGATGGAGTGTGCGAGGCGAGGGCAAGAAAATGGTACATCAGCGCAGATCCTGAATCAATACCGGTATGTGGTGTTAATCTAGTGAGTGTCCTTCTGGCAGAAATAAGTGACTGAAAGGAAAAGAGCCATTATCAAATAGGACCAGCTCAGCATGTTTCTCCCAAACACACGCCACTTTTTTTCTTCTTCTACTTCTCTTTTTTTTTTTTGTGTCACAGAGTGGAGCCAGGGTTCAGCGAACCTCAGGGGTGACTTTGGGTTGAGCACTGTCAGGGACTTTCTCCATTATACACTGGAGTATTATATAAGATTGTATCTGGGCTTTAGTTTTTTTTTTTTTTTGTGCATGCTGGCCCAAATCCAAATCGGATATTTAAGTTCTTTGCAAAGCTCTTGATATACGTATTTTATCCACAAGCTCTTAAGGCCATGAAAAGGAAATTAGCTTGACTGAAGCTGAGCAGTGCAGGTTGATACTGTAATCATCTAAATGCACAGACGCTTTTCCTTTCTGCTGGAAAATGCAGGCAGAAAGCCTCTGAAAGTAAAGCGGAAACACAATTCTGCTCAAGTTAAAGCGACACGACGTGACTTAACAGAAAGACAGTTTGATTGTTGAGTCTCTTTCCATCCGTCCGTCCATCCATCAACCTCTTATCCTCTGCAGGGTCACGGGGCATTGGGTGAGTGGCGGGGTACGCCAGTCTCAGATCTTTGGCGTTAAAGCATGAATAATAATTGTTCATGTGCACGTTTGACTCTTTTTCAAATTTTTACAAACAAAATCTTTAATCAGCTGTACATGCATTGGCACAATGTCACATGATTTCTTTCTCTTATTTTTTTCCCCCCTCTTGATGTGGAAAGGAACCAGAGTTCATAAAAACGTCAAAAAAAAAAAAAAAAAAACAGAAATGAAAAACTTGCAACAAACTATCGAGAAGATGTTCTCAGTGAGAGCCACATTCGGCCTCACGTACACGGCATGTTCATGGCGTGATGTTGCGAGCACTTCTCTTTTATTGGCAGGTAATACTTTGAAATATGAGTGACACTTTATGCTAATCATCATTAATAAATGGTTAATTTATTGTTTGTTAAACTTTAGTTAATTGTTATTTCACTTTCAACAAACAATGGCATTTATTATGGATAAATTTGCTATGAAATGTAAAAGTTTTTAAACAGTTGCAACTTTATAATTGCCATCAAATTAAGGATTTCATTGTGAAATAACTACTAACTAAAGTTCAATAACTATTAACTACATTTATTAATGATGGTAAGATAAAGTGTTACCGAAATATGTATATAAAGCACCGTAAACACAACACAAAGCAACATCCCCTCCGTTAAATCAAGTATCATTTACAAAAACAAAGAAGGGTTTGATCGGACGGATTGTAGATACATTTTTAAAAAAACAAAAAAGAATCTCATCACCTTCGCTTTCTCGTTGAACTGTTAATACATCAATGTGGAGGAACCTTTTCACTGACAGCTCGACGGAAGACAAAGGGGAACAGGGAAAGAGAAGTGACAGTACAGAGGGAGAGAGGACGGGGAACAGGAGACAGTTCGATTCTTCAGAGGTGTCACATTTACACTGCAGGATTTGATACCCAGTCCTTTCAGCTCTTATATTCATAGCGCACACACACAAAATGGACTGAATAAAGACCAAAAAAAAAGACAAATGGCACGATGAGTTACAAATCTGAGCCAGTCCTACCTTCAATAGTGAGCTGTAGGCACTATCAGACAACATTATAGGAGATGGAGGGAAGAATCACAGTGAAATACTGAAAAACATACAGTCGTCTTTATATACAAAGGGCACCTCCTGTTACTGTCGAGGTTTTGCGTAGTGCGTGTGGCTGGCCTCTGTTTGAACTTAAAATACAGTGCTGGGAAAATTAGACGAACACATCAAGACATCAAGAGATCATTTAGTACAGCGGCTCCCCAAGTGGGTTCCAACAGAACCCGGGGGTGTTTCCTCGAAGACGAGTTCTATCTCATTATGTTCACGTTGTAATCATTTACTCAAAAAAACTGATTAATCATTCTTCATCTCCGCATTGACACTTGTGCGATAAATCAAATACTCAAATCTCAAACTGGGCTCCCTGGGGATCCTAACACAGATTCATCAGGCTCCGTGGAGCGTGACATTTTCAAAAAATGTAACCGGTGCGTCCGCAGAGGCGAATCAAACACGCCTCTGACGGCGTCCTCACACAGATCGGGTGGGGAAGGGTTTCACACTCACTCGTTCATTGACCCGCTTCAGTCCTCCTGGTGCTGACACAGTACAGAGTAAGGCTTCACTGCATTGTTATTAATAGTTCAGGCATTGTCTTGTCTCAGAAAGGCACGCGACTGAGCTCCGCCGCTCACAGATCGCTACTGCTCCGGTTCTTCTCCCTTTGTTTTGATTTTAGCAGCACGTTGCGTTGATCTCCGCTCCAGAGAAAATGACACTTTGTGACCTCGTCAGTAATATCAACATACCTACATATTTACAGGGGAGATCGTCTCCTTAGAGCTGAATAAGATGATATTTGTTTGTGAGACAGTTTCTCTTTTGTTACTTTTGCACAGAGGGATTGAAGTTAGCTGTGTTTTGTGTGTGTGTGTGACTGCACGTAATGTAGAAAAAAGATACCACTCGGAAAGGAGACGAAACGAAACACAGCAGGGATGATGGTCTTTGCCTGTATGCATATGTGTGTGTGTGTGTGTGTGTGTGTGTGTTTTCTTTTTTTACGAGTGCTTGATTGTGTATTTGCCTTTCAGCAGCTGGGAGATGTACAGCTTTGACTTGGTGCCGTCCAGCCGTTTGAACCACACCTCGTCGTTGTTGACGGTGGTGATGATGGCGCTGCGGGACACAAACACACAACTATGTTAGCACATGACATAGGATACAATCCTCATTTTCATATTCACAGACATCCACAATATCACTCCAAGTTTTTCCAATGATGTCAGGTTGCTAAATATGACCACAAATTCTAAAAAATTAGGTTTGTGCATGTGTTTCTTTGTGGAACTGATTCTAATTCTACTATTCAGTATAAACTAGAATCTTATCACCATACTTCACTATCTAAGGAAGTAACAAAGATAAAATGTGTGTACCTAAACGCTAAATACTGACAGGAAATGATGAGGTGTGATGACAGAATCTCACTGCAAGTTAAACTTGACACAAACAAAGCAAAATGTCTCATTTCAGACTGAATTACTACATTTTTCATAGTCCAAGATCTTTCTGGAGCTTTTCCACCACCACCCACATTTCTTTTTCCCCAGCTGCAAGTAGTTTCTCCATTTCATCGGTCCATTAACAAACAACAGCAGCATTTAGGCCTACTCAGCATGTTCATAGGGTTATTTTTGGTATTTTTTAAAACAAAAACAAGAAAAATACCACGAACGAGGCGCAGAAACATGACTGCTCCCTCACAGAACCCTCCAGCATAATTCTACCTGATTCTACCGTTTTTTTTTTTCCATCGCTGTATCATAAATGTCAGCGTGTTTCTCCCTAAATATAGACAACGTCCATTCCCTCAGTGTACAGACTCAAATACTCCAATATCATGACACATACTCCAAGTTCACATTAGTCAGTGATGCTTTATACACTCATAAGACCTATTGAGGAAGTGGGTGTCTGCGTCATCGCTTCAAAAAAAATCCTCTGCTTCTGCCGTCCAGACACTGACAATCAGAGTTATATCATTCCCCTGGTGGGAGTTTTTCCAAAAGGTCCGTAGAACACAGTTTACATCTTTACAAGAACACCAAAACGCACCGGAAAAGATTTGATTTTGGGAATAATCATGTATATATGGACAGGGCCTCAGTTTGCATACGATCTGGTGTGAGTAGACTTCATCTTGTCACTTTCAAAGTATGAATGAGTCCATAAAGTAAAAACCTCTTTAGATTAGTTATACTTGAATATTACCTTTATTTAGAAAGGTAGTTAAGATTTGAGAATCCAACACAATTGTATGCATCTGGTCGCTGGTGTTGGTGATGGTGTATCTCCTATAGGTGTTCAGTTAGCTTGAGATCTGGTGAATGTCCACACACACTTTCTCCGGTATGCTTTTCAGCAGCAGCCTGTTGAGGGAGGCTGGTGTGAAAACTACTAACATCAAAACATTCCCGAGCGTCCTGTCCCGACAGCACACAGGACAGAATGTGGCATCACAGTCATTCAGCCGGATGCTCACACTGTCTGTCTGTGTTTAAATCCGTCCCCGATCATTTCCATCACAAATAAATCCTCCATGTGACCGCGGCAACTCGGCCACACATGCACAATGAGTCAGGAATACAGACTGTCACAGATGAGTAGACACATCGGTGAGTGTTGTAACTCACACAGGCTATAAAATATAATCATCAGTCCCGCTTATTATTCCAAAGAGCTTTTTTAACTCTGCTCACACACACACAGACACACACACACCTAGTCGGGTACTCGTCCTTCCTGTTGATGCAGATGGCCTGTCCCCTGCAGTACCACTGGTTGTCATAGAAAAGTCGACCGTCCTCGGAGCGCGCCACATGGTGATGTCTGTCCGGCTTGACTGCAGGAACTGCAGGGAGAGCGTTTGAAGGAAAAAAAAGAGGACGTGAGTGGAGACAGCGTTACGGCACGGATGTAAAAGTTTGGAAGAAATACGGAAGGAAATATAAAAAGGACAGGAGGAGAGACAAAGACAGCTGAGGAGGCAACACTTGTCTCCTTTTCAGCTGTGAGCTTGAGTACTTTTAGCTCAAAGTATTGAATCAGCTCCTCCTGTGTGACTGCGGGTCGATCGCTGCACTCAGCCAGATATTGACTGTAACCGAGGACGAGGAGAAAACTCTTACCATCCACCTTCACCCTGTGTGGCCCCAGCGATGCCATCGCCTGTGAGGAGGCAGAGGAAGCAGACGGGAAAAGGTCAAATCGAAAGTCCAAAACATCCGCTAAAAGACTTCATCAACTGTTTGCAAAAATACCTTCCGTATCGCGGTCCAGTCTTCAAGAATATCCAGATCTTGCAGCATATAAACGATATAAGGCCGTGAAAGAGCGGTTAAGGAATAATATACAGCGAAGTGGCGGGAAAACATCCACAGCACATCGCAGATGAATGATGGGAGTAATGAGACAAGGACGGGACAAAGGGAAAAAGGATATCTGAAACGACAACGGGCTTCTTCTTCTTGACGGGGCAGAACGGGTCTTTCTTCTTGTTTTTCCGTGAGTGCAATCCATCATTCCACAACTCTGAAAAAACAAGAGAGGACAAAATTAGAGAGAGGAGACGAATCACTTCCTTCTGGAGGACATGTGCATCATGTTTCAAACATCTGTTTTTATAGATTTTCAGTGCAAACTCTGCATCTTCGTCAAATTTTGCAAAGTTTATTCAGTGATTATCATTAACAACACTTACTGCACCCTGTATCTCAGGTTTATCAGTACTTGTACTAAACATTTAATCAATAGATTTGTATAACTTATGAAATAAATACATTTTGAATATGTTCTAGTTTCTTATCTCCTTCCTGCCATTCTGTAGACCAAACAACTACTTGATTAATCGAGAAAGATGATAAAACTGATCGTTGGTTGCAGCCCTTATACTAAATATTAAAAATGGATGTGAAGAATTCTTTTCTCTCTTCCTTCTGGAGATGCTGGCCAGATGTCAGTATGACACTGCAGGCTCAACCTCTGATGGTTTTTATTTGATGAATAATCAAAAAAGACATTTCCGACAGTTGCCGGTTGCAGTCCCGGTCGGTACCTGAGGTGATGTCAATACTGTGTCTGTCTTCCTCCAGTCGTCTGATCTTCTCCTCCAGTTCACTCTGCACAGTGTCAAACAGCAGCAGCTTCTCACTCTGGGAGACAGAAACAAAAACATTAAAAACCATCTCCAGGAGAAGTTACTGTGGATTAATTCAGAGTTTGGGTTGTGGACACTGCGTTTCTCCGACACTGTCAAGGCAAAAAATATATGTGAACAAAATGTGGTTTGACGTATAAAAACGCAAAGCTCTGACTCATGTGTTGACCTCTCACCTCCCAGTGTTGGCAGGCAGCCTGGATCTCACACTCATACTTGTTCTTCACCGACTCCAAGCAAAGCTCTCTGTAGATCCCTGCGACAAGCATCCAAACATCAGATCAACATAAAGCAGCAAGAAGTAAAGATTTGACCTTATAGCAAGTTTTACTCCCATAGTTTGCCAAAATAGTGGTGAAATGCATTCTAAAAAAAAAAAACATTCTATGTCCGTCCACAAAGTCAGGCACATTAAGTCAGATGTAAATATTCATGTATATTAATTTGACTCACCAGCAACTTTGGTCCTGATCTGCATGTTCTCCTGCAGGTTGGCTAAAGGCTCCAGGTACTCCTGGGCACAGCCCGCCATGACCTCCTGCAGCTTGATGTCCACCTGGCTCAGACGCTCCTTGTACAACCTGAACAGTGAAAACACGAGGAGGCACATCGGTTCATAAACGTACATTATTTGAGCATTAAAGCTGAGCAATTAGAAAATATCTTGCGCCGCAGCAGAACAGAAGAGAGATGCAGAAATCTCTCACTGGTCTGCAGAATAACTAAACGGTGGTCTGGAGAACAGGATGCTGTGGCACGTCTACAGCAGGAGAGTTTTTATTGAATGCAGCAGCCGCGTTGAAAACAAGATTAGCATTATCAAAATAAAATTTCACCCCAAAATTAGGGAGGTGTCCTCGCCAGTCAGCACTACATAAACTAGTCAGTTATTCTCATTATTATCAATTTATTAGTGTGCACGTTTAAATAACATACTGACAGATCTTGCACTGGAATGTCTTGTCTTACTATTCAAATGTTGCGCGAAGATTTTAAAAGAATACTGTGTTCAATAAGTTATCTGTTTACTTTTTTTGTGAGTTACTGGGCGGCTGTGGCTCAGGGGTCGAGCCAGCGTCTCGTTATCGGAAGGTCGCTGGTTCGATTCTCCTGCTCTGCATGTTGAAGCGTCCTTGGGCAAGATACTGAACCCCAAAACTGAATTACTGTTAGTTGCTTTGGACAAAAGCGTCTGCTGAATGTAAACGTTGCTGATGTTCCAGAATAATGATTTCAAAGGGCTTTTATAACGTAGTCAATAACTTCGAGGACTGTTTTTAAAGATTAAATTGTGTTTAATTTTTGACTGTTTACGAGTTTAAATGATGGTCAGTTTAATGTCAGCATGGCTGATAAGGAAGATCACATCTGAGGCGCACAATCCAAGATGTTACAAGTGACTTGCTGGTGACTTTTTAAACAGCAGCGTAGAGAACGATCCCTGCAAAAAGACCCTTAACAAGACAGCCAGGTGACCTAGGTGAGTCTTCAGAGCACGGTCCATCATTTTAAATACTACGACAACAAATGGTAGACATGTGTGGTGACTTGGAGAGAGTATACCAAGAATCCAGGTGCGTCTCCAGGTAGAAATCCACCTTTAACATGAAGTAAAGTCTCCATTCAGGACAGACAGGTGTAGGTGTGTGACTTACTGCTCCTTCAGGTCAGTGAACTGTTTCTCCAGGGTGGTCATCTCATCCAGACACTCCATCCTCCTCCTCTCACAGTCCTCATCGTCCATCTCTGCTCATGTAAACAATGACAGGTCTGACATCAGCTCTTTACTTTCACCCACAGCCATCATCATCATCATCATCATCATAGCATCTCCACCTCAGCCTGTATCCACCCAGCTGGGCTCATTCTCATTAACAGCCACATATTGTGTTGGACCAACGTCCGACAGAGAAGTGTATTTTAATATTTTAGCTGTGTGTTGATGTTTAAGGCCTGTTTTGTGTTTTTTTTTTTCCTACCCGAGCTGTCTCCATCTTCAGACACGGACGAGCTAACGGTGTCCTCCTCGTCCGTGCTGCTGCCGTCTTGCTCGGGAAAATCCACCTCCATGTCTTCGTGGTTGTTTTCTTTCTTCTCCCGGGAGTGGACCGGCATCGTGAGGTCCAGATGGGCCGGTGCTGACGGGCTGGACGGGCTGTTCGTTGATTTCAGCCCGAAAAATGAGGCAAATACACCTCAGACAGCTAACCGGTTAGCTAGCTCGCATCTAGACAGCTGGTAACGCAAACATGGCCACCGTCAGCCAATCACACGGGGCTTTACTGAGCCCGTCCAATCAGATGTTAGTATGAGTAACCAAGTGCCACGCTAAGACTCTCGGGATTTGTAGTTCATTTAAAGTTTTTCTTAATACCTCATACATACGGAATGTGCAGGTATGTTAATGTACCTATGATGGTTTATTAGGTCATATTTGACTTTTATACTTAAATATATATTTCTTACTAAAGATTTAAAGAGTAAAGGTTCTGTTAGACCCTTTAAACTGTGCAAGTATTTAAAAACAAATGCTTTTTTATATTTTTTAAAAGATTAAACATAACATAAACAATTAAAATTAAAGTAGCTATGCTTAATTTTCCACAAATGAGGAACTGCAGACCAGCAAACGATTTCATAATTGTTCATAATTATTAGGATTTTAGTTTGTTTCTTTAAATCTATTTTTTTTAATTTATTAGTGTGATTTCTTTATAAGACCATTTCTTTTGATGTTATTATTTTTTTCTTTTTTTTTTTCTGTTTGATCTTACCAGCACAATTCTTCTTTCAGTTCCAGTCATGTGCCGGTCGGCTGCTGCTTTTTAACTCACCCTTTGTAAAGTCATTGTCAGCTGCAACAAATAGATTTAATAATAGGTATTAAATAATTGACTCATGCTTTAGAGATTTATAAAAAAAATGATGGAATATAACTATAACAACTTACGTACATCATCTCGTCTGCAGGAGATGCCGTATCCACTGCCCTCCACTCGTCTTCACACACCTTTAAAATACTCAATACACTCTGGAATTGTAAATTGCATTTCCTCACACCCGACCTTAGACAGTTTGGATTGGCAGTCACACATTTACTCTACGTTAGAGCTCAATATCCGAGGCTTTAGAGCATTCGTACATGTAAATGTAGGCAAAAGTTACTTTCATTTGCAATTTAAGTCAATTTTTTGCCTGAAAATGACTGTTGATACTCAAGTATATTTATAAATTATCATTATTTTTTTTATTTTAGCTCCCTGAAGACGCCTCAATGGACAGTTTGACCCTTGACCTGCTGGAACAGGACTGTAGAGCATCATTAATTAACTAACTTAACGCCTGGAATAAAACTGCATACTGCATATGAATTTAAAACTGCGGATGACTCACTAACTTTTGCTGATTGCTTGACAGAATGTGTCTTTATGCTTATGATTTATTGCATTTATAAGGTTTATCATCCTTTTTAATAATTAGCACCCCAATTAAGTATGAGTAAAAGGCCTATAACGTTAATAAAACTATTAATTACAGCTTATAAATCCTGTATGTAACGGTGGCTTATTAGAAAACGGCATGCTTTCTATGAGTTCTTGTCTTTTTACCTGCACGAATCTCGACTAAATCTACAGCAGAGAGCGAGCGCTGCTGAGGAAGCTGAGGTGGGTGGGTAGCACACCACAGAGGAAGTATCATATGTGCTGACTGCTGACTCACGACTGAGACCTGCAGGTCGGCACTCAAAGATGTTCACTACATGTTGTCAGCGCCATCATCACAGTCTGTCTGTCTGTCAGGGAGCTTCAGTACCTTTTTTTTTTTTAGCGCTGGGAGCAGACAGGAGGTTTCTGACGGTGAAGGCACCCTGTTCAGCTGCAGGGGTAACGTTGAGGAGGTGCCAGAGAGCCTTTTGCTGTCTGACTGGCAGATGATTCAAGCACCCCGGGGCGAAAGCTGTCACGGATCGCTGCTCGACTCTCTTCTCAGTCACCTGGGTGGGATTGATGGACAGACGGGGAGACGGAGGAGTGGGTGGAGGCTGGAGCTGTGGTGTTGTCTGATCACTGACAGTTGGAAAAGAAGAGACTTGCTTCTAATTGTTGGTGTTAATGTTGTGATTAATCTAAATTCAGGTGTAAGACAAACACCTTTTATAGACTTTTATATGCCATCAGTGAAACATTCATCCTGTTTGCAGGATGAACTCCTTTAGATTTCACTTCAGTAGGCCGTGTTTGGATTTTCTAAACCTCTCCCTGTATATATTTGACCCACTTTTTGGGATTATCTAAAGCTGTATTATATACTGTGCACGCATCACAGTGAGTTCTGCCAAACTATTGGTTACATCAGACCACAAGGGCTGTGTGAGGACTCCTCTGCATCAGATATGATCGCGTGGGATTATGTGAGGATGTGTGTTGCATGTTTGTCTGTTCTGTAAACGTTGAACACACACACACACACACACACACACACACACACACACACACACACACACACACACACACACAAGCTTGTGGCCGGGGAATAAAACCATATATACATTTCTAGACCGTTATACCATTTATACTATACCTGTAGATGACTGCGTATGACTACTGCTCGATGTGGTAAAAACAGTATATTGCAATTATTTTGACAAATATTGCATTTCATAATTTGTGGGAAGGGTAACTTTTGCATAACAAGTTTAATTTTTCAGTGAAAAAACTATCCTTGATCTTGATGATATGACATTTTTTTTAGGTCTGTACCAACAAACGTGTTTTTCCGACATCTGGAAAAGAAGATTTATTGGTCAGATCACCTCCTCAGGACTACAGCACCTCATAATAAAGCTTTGTTTGCACACATTTTATGTTTGATTTTGATATTGCACTTGGTCATATTGTGATTCTGGCATCATTTTGATTAATTGTGCAGGCCGACTGGATGTTTTATGACATTCTTGTCAATAGATATGGAAATATGGTCACATTACAAAAATTGACTTTGGTTTGATATCTGTCTGGTTATCATGCACATATATTATCTACCTGCATCTTCATGGAAATGTACAATGTAACAATCTTATATTATTTAAACTTTTACAGAGGTTTTTACTCACATTGCCCGCTTCTATTTGTGTCTATTCTTTAAGACTTTTAGTGTGTTTCTCTCCAGCTGGCAGAGTAAATATGTGATTGCAGCATCTGCAGTTCATATTTCAAGCACAGGAGGGCGATAAAGACCTGCGCTGAACTGCAGCTCCACAGTTCTTTGATTGTAAATCCATTCCTGAAGAGTTTGATTTACTCCAGTGTGGAAACAGACAGAACTCATGAGAGAGACAAGAACATAACCATCATCAAAGGAGCGTGGTTAAAGACTGGATTACTGGATTTAGGAATAAAAAGATGACTGAAAAGACTTTAAATATGATTAAATAATGAACACGAATATATAAATAAATATCTATATGAATGATTTAATTATTTGTGGCTTCATTTGATTTTCAAGCTTATAAAAATGATCATCATCAACACACAAACAAGAAGCTGGACTTTTCTCTTGCGACACAGCGGGTCTTCACTAAAATGCAGAAATGTCATGTGAGAATATTACACAGAGAAAAGAAAAAAAAAGATTGTGCCGCTCAGTCAGTTTGCGGTTTTGTCTTGTAGCCTCACTATTTCCGTGGCGTTGTAGCTCGCTGCCAGTCAGATCCATTTTCACACCGCTGTAAAGTGTGTCAGGAAACTTTGCTGCTCTAATTTGTATTTAGGGCAGTACAGCGCGATCGCAGAAAGTCTGAGTTGTCTTTGCGGTTTATTTCATAATAGTGAGCTTTCTATTTTTTTTCTTCTTCTTCTTTCTTTTTCTCACAGTCTCATACAAGTCCAGAGTGGGACTGCGAACACAATAGACTATTAATAAAGTTGCTCACAAAGGAATGTAGGAAGGAACTCAAGAATGGGAGTAAAAACCAAAACAGTGCAGCACACAGTTTATGGTCAATTTGCATTTTACTCAAGTCTCCTCCTACTCAGAAACTGCACCCTGGAAGAAGCATTTGCATTGTTTGAGCTGCTTTGCATGTGCACTCACAGGCCGGCCGGTGTTGTGATAACAGCGTGCAATCACGTCAATCCATCTCCTCAAACCACACAGTCTTACGTTTCTTTCCTTGTGTTGTCTTACGCGATTTTAGACCGGCTGGTTTCACACATACTTTAACCTTTCAACAAAGGTGTTGTTGTTGAAAAAAAGCATCTATTCTAAGAATCTCGGTGATCAATCTTTCACAACAAGCCCGACCGATCTGATCATTGACTCAGCCTGTGAGGAGCAGGTAGAGGTGCGAGCGAGGACTTGCTTCCTACCATTAAAAGAATGAATCAAAAAAACAAGTTAAAGTAGGTCTCTGATGCTTTTATCTCATCTCTTTGAACCGATGCAGCTTTTCATGCCTCGAAAAAAAGAATCACTCTCATATCGCAGGCATGTTCAATATGCAGCAGCAAGTATTGCGGATTGAGGCCAAGAAAAAAGGGTTTGTAAATCCCCAACATTAGCATTCCTCCTCCGCAAAACCACCGTTAAAACCATATTTAATATTTCAACCATTTAACTCTGTCACTGCGTTACAGAGCTGTTGGTTCTCGGCGTGTGTGGACATGGAGATCCTGGTGCCACATGTGAGAAAATGGCTACCTGTCAAATTGTGGTTCTGGTTCTGGAGTGGGTGCTTGGAGACCAGAACTGTGTTTACACCACTAGTACTGGACCTTTGGACTGGGACGAGCCGGGGAGAGCTTGTTAGCATGCTAACTTCAGTAGATATCGCTGCAACTCAATTCAAAGATGTCAAAACTTCTATTTCCTCACATTTTATTGACCATTTTAGTTCATTTCAGAACATCCTCAACCTAAATTCTCACATATTGCCCCTTCAACTGCATTTTGACTTGTTTTAAGTGGTTAATTTCAACATCAACAATCATTGTATCAGCTGACATGGGCGGGAAATATGCAATTTTACTGTCTAGATTGGAAAATCAATAGATCTGTATGCTAAATCTGATGCTATAGCTAGCAATGTGTTAGCTTAGCATAAACAGGAGGAAACAGCTAGCATGGATCACTCCAAAGGTAAATAATCTGTCTGCAGTACCAGCAACTGTGAAGCTCATTAATTAAAGGATAATTTCACCCAAAATGTTTGATTCAGATCTTGCCAACTCCGCCTGGAAGTTTTTGTAGTCCTCAAAATATTTCAACAGCAGTAGGAGGTTGTAGCATTCAACCACACCTGGGACTTGTTTTAAAATATTACCCATACCATTTTTAGACTTAAAGTATTACCTGAAGTTTTAGTTAATGTAAGACCTCATCTGAAGCGGGTGAGCGAGCTCTACGGCATATCGAGGTTGTAAATATTTTCATTTTGGATCTCAGGGCTTCCAGGTTATAGCTAAATGGCTAATAGGTTAGCTATTTGAAGCCATTCAATGTTGTTGTTTATTAAAACAAGTCCCTTTCGTCTTCAGTTCCTCAGGAGAATGCTGCGGTGCTGGGAGGAACCAGAAATGTTTCATGGATGACGAAACTTCACCTGACTTTCCATCAGCATGAGGTTGAGTAGATAACGCCTGAATTTTCATGTTTATGAAATATAGTTTGATTTGTTAGAGTAAAAAAACTACAATTTCTGCTTTTATGGTGCGTAACATGCTGGAAGTATTTCTCGGACATGTGCAGTCTTCACTAATTATCTGTTAATCTCACAGTGATGAGAATGAAACCACAAGTTTTCTAGAGCCAGACGAGCTTTTTTCCCCGTTTTCAGTCTTTATGCTAAAATAAGCTAAAATAAGTCATTCACCTGCCGGCTCTAGCTTGAGTCATAAGCTTGGTATCGGTCTTCTTATCTGCTGCAAGCAAGCGAATCTGAATATTCCAGTCAACTATTAAACAAATCGGAAAAACTCAGAGCCAAAATATCTCAAAACATCTGCTAAAGGCTAAACACCGGACCAGAGGTGTGCAACCTGCAGCTCTGCCGTCCGTCTGCAGATTCGTTCAGGCCGACAGTGATTCTAAAATTCTCTGACAGTAAAAATGTGCAGCCGACACACAGAACTGTATCCGTCCTATTCAGTTGTGATTAATTGAATGATTGCGTGTTAATATCATTGTGTTTTATGCTCAAGCCCGAGGGCTGACCGCTGCATGTGGCTGAGGATGAAAAAAAGAAAAAGAAATGTATTAAAATACAATTTTAAGTGTCCTGTGTTGGATTTATTATCATATGATGCTACATTTTCACAAAGGGAGGACTTAAGTTTGTCTGCATGCAGAGTTCTGTATTCCTCCTCTATTTCTATTTATCGGTCTTTTATTTCAATGCAAGACATGGCATCATTGAAATGGAAATGCAAAGTACCTATATGCTGTAAGCATACGTAGCCCAATGCAGAGCGTCCACATCATACAAATGAATGCTCATTAATTATCTATTAATAATCTTGAGAGGCTAGATTAGAGTCTCTAGGCTGCGTTACCTTCGTTATAAGACACAGTTGTGTTTTGCAGATTTTTTTGCCGAGGGATGATAGTAAAGGTTGCTGACCGCCGCACCAGGGTTAGTCCGGAAATATGCTTCTTTTTGTTTTTTGAGTAATCTGGATGAACTGACCCTTTATAGTATTTCCATGTAGCTATCAGACTTAGCCAACAACTATGAACCTGATAGTAATATGACCGTGAGAGATGCCTGGTGGCAGTAGGGCAGTAGGACAGATGGTATCACCTACAGTTAATTCCTTTGTGTGTCTTTTTGTGTGTTTGTGTGTGTGTAACACTGTGGGAATGCCTGGGGTAGGAAATAAAGGTATTACCCCTTCACCGAAAAACACCCACGTTTCCCCGAAAAAATATACATTTGTACATTCAGTGCGAAACTGAGGCAACAAAAGGGGAGGATCGCAGAGTTTTTCACCTCACTCTGAAAGTTTCAATCAACAGCCCCGTGTCTCAGATGTCTCCTGGCAGGTTTTCACAGGCTGAAAAAGCGCAGGGAAAGACGCGGAAACACTCTATTTTTCTCCCCCAAAATTCTTTATAACAGCAATGATCTCATGAATAACACAACGGAGAGGGAATAACTTTTTTTATAGGTATAAAAATCTGTACAGCTGTTTTTTTAATTTGGTCCAGGAAATGCACGCGATAAAAACACACACACACACACACACACACACACACACACACAACACACACACACACACACACTCATCACTCTATTAATATAATGTCAGATGTGATGGCATCTAACCTGATGTAATGAGACGATAAGAAACAAACCTACAGGACATTTTTTCAGCCACGATTGTGGTGGAAAAGCTCGACTCACATCATTAAACAGCGACTTAATACAAACCAGGAGTGAACCTGCCTACTGAAATACTCCTTTCTTTTTTCTTTCTTTCTTCTTTTTACATGAGCCACACACTGTGAAAACATACAGTGGGTGTAGTTTGTGTAAACTCTGGCTGTAAGAAGTGCTGCGTCACTGAGCCCACACAAGGGAATGGATTACTTTAGAGTTAACATGAGTGATTACTGTAATAATGGAGTGATAGCTTCCTCCTGAAACGGGAGGAAAAGTTGTCAAGACACGATGACAAGCGCACATTTGGTGAGCTGAGGATGTGTTTTTGGTCGGGCGGCTGAGCTCGGAGCAGATTCGAGCTACTGAGCTATGAATGACGAGATTAAAAAATGAAGTCATCTGGTCGTGTGGCCGTGTCTCGAACTGTGTCTCAGTGTCTGAAACGCTATAAAAATATGCATTACTTCACTCGTCATCACTTGGCCTCGCCGGTTTTACATGTGATTTGGCCGCAGCTCATCTTATTTTACTTGAACAAATAGACAAAGTAACCTGAGGCAACGTTAAACAACATTTTGGGGAATCAAATATTTGCTTTCCTGCCAGAGGTGAGATGAGACGAGACCAACATCACTCTCATGATGGACGCTAACAGCTCCAGCCAGAAGGCTATTGAAGGCTAGCAGAAACAGCTAACAACATAAGCACGCTCCAAGCTCCATTAACACATTAAATCACTATTGTTGAATCTGTATACAAGCAGGTACAAGAACTAGAGCCAAGAGGCTGCTAGCTTAGCATAAGAAGACCAGAAGCAAACAGCTAACCAGCCAGACCCTTTAAATTTGAACATTATACCGGCACACAACACTTAGAATTAACAATTTAACATGTTTTATCTGTGTACAAATTAATTAAGACAGATTTAACATTATATAAGGTTCTTGAATGCACATTTTGAACCTCTGAACAGTGCCTCGCTGCGCCTCCTGCTTTAAGATTTAAGTGAAGTGAAGTTAATTGCCCCCCCGCTTCGGCGCCATCAGAGGTTCAAGGCTTCGATCTTTGCAAGAACGTGACAAGTCCCAAAATGTCAAACAATTCCCTGTAGTGTAAAATACAAATTGCTTTCCGGCTATTACTAATTGTCTCGGTTTCATAAATTAGCCGTGACGTCATTTCAGTATTAGATTATTTTTCCCCGTCGATTGGTGTGAAATGTTTCGCCAGGCCTCACGTCGAACCTGGCAGCAGCACGAGTGACGAATCAACCGCTCCAACAAGAAACTGCACATCAAAACCGTCACGGCAGCAGAATTTATTACCGGACCGTTGCAGCAGTTTTCACTTCTTGTACCTAATAAACCGGCAACTACTGTACATGTAGCTGCAGTGTGCAAAAGCAAGCAGTTTTTTTTTCCTCAAAGCACGCAGGGTGAGGTTGGCGTGGCTGGTTAAACAGGAAAATGGGAGCTGTTCATGACTTAAGCGCTTCACCAACAGGGTGTGAGGCCCCCTGAGGCACTGCGCTGACTCAGATAAGTGGTACTTTACCAAACGCACAGACAGAGGGCAATGTACAGCACTCGACACTGAACTGGCGTCAGTGTTTTTTTTTTTTTTTTTCACAGCCGTTAGTGTCCATGGCAACCGGCGGTGTAAACACAAGGCGTGTGGTCACAAGGGCGCCTGCGCAGCCTTACACACACACACACACACACACACACACACAGAAGAAATTCTCAAAGATGTCAAGTGGAAGTTCCAATATTTCCCATGCGGGGCAAATATTTGACCATATATATACACACAAACAATCTTGGCAACAGGAGGAGAAAAAAACACACAGAGCTGCAAGAACAGAACGTCCTCAGCAGCATCATTATGATCCTCGGCGAGGTGAAAGAATGTGTGGAATTCAGTGTCACTATTAGCCTGAACGGGCGACATTCGTCTGATGTGACGCGAGTTCACAAACATGCACAGATACGGCCGGGCTGTGTGAGATTGTGACATCACAGCCCTGCCCAGCGTGCATGTGTGAGCATGTGCGTCCTTGTCTGTGTGTGGCGTCATCTCGACGGAGTATCGCCCCGCAGAGGTGTGAACGCTTCACTGCTCCTGGATACTGTTGCCATGTTTTCACCAAGTCCTCCTTTCACAACGTAAACAGAAGTCATCCTGGGAATTTTTGTTCATCCTAAATGTCAGGGGAGCACAGACAGGTAGCTCGGTCACGCACTCTGTAAACCAAAGTTGTGTAACAGAAAGGACTTTCCTCTTTGAGGCCTCTGAGCAAATGTGGGACAAAAGGGAGGGAGGGTGAGAGAAAAGAAAAGATAACACAAAGGTCAAAGGAAAATCACAAGGAAAATATTCAAAATTCCAACCAAGCTTCGTAGTATAGTTAGGCATTTTTTGCAAGACTGTTCGCAGCGTTTTCCAGGATCGAGGCTGATTTGTGCAAGATTTCACCTCCAGGGTTTGCGTTAAGCGTGTGCAATGCTAGACGGGTAAGTCCAGACCGTCCCATTGTGGAAAACGCAGTGTTGGTTTTCACGAGGGAGTCTCCACAAGGAAACTTCAGAATTTTCCCCCCATTCCCCTGCGATCAGCGTGACGCTTTGTAGTGTAACTGTGTAAAGACACGAGTGTTGAAATCCTGCATCCTTCCTGTGACTGACCCGTGAATGTGCACGAGCGCTACAACACACTGAAGCAGGATTTTAAAAACAAAAAACAAGAACGGCAGGTCTGATCATGATAACAAGAAAAAACATTCAGGTGCTTCTCTGCGAATGCAAATCTTAAGCATGCAATATGTCTTAAACAGGCAACCCAGTCAGCTCACATACGTCTCGCAGAAGTTATGTTGGAAGTACGGGGAGTGTTTGCAATTTGAAATCTGTACATGTGAGTCCACCAAATACCGATATCTCACAAAAGCTCTATTTTTCAAACGTAGCTCAGCCAGCGTCTGCAAGATGTATGTTACCACCAACTGAGGCCGCCGATAGCTCGGTTAGCCGTGCAGCTAGCGGGCGAGGGGAGTGCAGACGTTGTTCGTGGCTAGTTGCTAACTTCAACACAATACATAAACTTCTTTGACGTCCAAACTGGGTTAATAATTTGCGCTTAAAGGAGCTTTGTGAATCTTCTGTGACATGTTGAAAGCAGGAAGCCGGTTAGTGTTAGTGGACTCCTGAGCGGTCCCAACTTTTGGACTTTACAAAGAAATCCACAATTCAGCAGCATTAAACAACATAAACATATCGTCTACAGGCAACCGAGAGGAGACTAGACAAGATTAATTAATGTAAATTATTACAAATTGTTCCACAGAGCTCCTTGAAATTCACACATATTGCACATTTAAGCAGGATTAACACAAATACACAAAGAATACTTATATGCAGACTGTTTTTTTACTCTTTTTACCAACTCAGCTGCTCAAACTAACTCAAACAGTAATGTTGCAAACTCTTCTTCCCCTATTATATAAAATGCACTCGTGTGGTGATAACGTGCGTTGGCGACTGCGCCTAATATCTGATCTTTTGTGTGGTTGTTAACAGCCACCAGCATTCAAATGAATTATATAATAAACCGCTGTGGTTTGCCGAAGTAGGTGTGGGCCCTCAAGCTCATTGTCCGCTGTACATTCTCATGTTGGTTGCTTGAATGCCCCGTTCTTTAAATTTAGATTTGGAAAAATAAATACAGCCTCTTTTGCTGCTTTGGTTAGAAAAAAAAAAAAAACTTGACAGACAAGATAATTTCCCCAGAGTGCAGAAGGGAATTCTTCAAGAGCCTACCAGGGGCCCATTCATGCCCATCGCGCCTCATTCATTGACATAAAGCACATCACATGTCCCCTATAACCTACATCACAGGTGAAAAAAATAAGGTGTCTAATAGGAAACTACAAGTTTTCGTTCTGAGTCTGTTTGGGGGGGATTTTTCTCACAAAAGCACGGCTCCTGTGTGATTTCCCTTCGCTTTTTCGAAGATAAGTCAATTGGAAATCCCCGCCGAGGCTCCGCCCAGCCGAGAGCACAAAAACCAAGCGCACCTCCCTCCGCCACTACACTCTGCCCTGACCTCAAGGAGAGACACGGAGCTGCTTCTCCTATCTCCTCCCCCACCATCCCGCCGACAAGTCTTTAAACAAGGAAAAAAAGAAGAGTCGACATGGACGTGCACAGAGTTTCACACCACAACCAAATGGATTATAACTTCGACAGCGTGGAGCCCAAGCACGGGAAGATGCTGCCGTGCCAGGAGGACCGCGTTGACAGCGGCCTGGAGTCCCTGAAGGAGGACGACTGGGTGAGCGACTTCGAGGACATGAACGTGACGATCAAAAACGAGGATCTCACTCAGGAATACGAGCCCTGGAGGACTGCGGTGACGGAGGACGGTGACACGTAAGTGGATTTTTTTTTTTTTTAAATCTTATTTTTGTCCACTGTTATTATTATTGTAATTATCGTTACTTAGAATAATGCAAGCGCGCATTTTTGCAAAAATGTTCATCCATGCGCGTAAAGTTTGGCACTTTACGCGTTTCCGCGTATGGAAAGCTGCAGAAAGTGCGCATGAGAGTGTCGAAAGCTGCACGAAAACAAGAGGCCTTTAACTGTGTGTGTGTGTGTGTGTGTGCTCTCAGCCAAAGTACACACACATACACAGGCGCACGCACCCTGCATGTGCGCGCGCATGTGTATGTGTGTGTACTTTGGCTGAGAGCGCAGTCTGGGCGGCGCTAATGTCGCTCTGCCAGTTCAGGAAAGTCCCTGGCCCGCTGCCAGGAACTGATAAAGCATCAGATGTGTCAAGCCACAACTGGTGGAAATAACCCGACAAAACTCCATTCTTGCGAAACGCTCCACTGCTCGGGCTTTTGTTCGGTCTCATTTGGCTGGAAACCATTTCCTCCTTGTGTGTTTTGTTCTGAAAAGCACTATTTTAACTGACCTCTCTCTGTTCTCACCACACAGGCTTCTCCACTTGGCCATCATTCATGAAGCCACAGACCATGCCTTCCAGATGATCAAACTGTCCCACAATCACCCCTTCCTCAACGTCCAGAACCACCAGAGACAGGTAATCATCGACCCAGATGATTCATCATCAGCCACCAGACGTTCTAATCAAACACACAACTGGCCTTCAAAGACACACTTCTGATTAAAACATTATTTTTATGGTTCCCTCCTCAGACTGCCCTCCACCTCGCAGTGATCACAGAGCAGCCCCAGCTGGTCGAAAGGCTCCTGAAGGCCGGCTGTGACCCGCGGCTGTCGGACGACAGCGGGAACACGGCTCTCCACATCGCCTGCAAGAGGGGCTCCCTCGCCTGCTTCGGGGTCATCACCCAGAACTGCCAGCACCACCTCGCCTCCATCGTGTCCTTCCCCAACTACAATGGTAATTATCGAGTTACAATATAGACACTCAGTTGTTTCTCACCAGAGAAGTTCTTGAATTTTAACTGACCTCTCCTCACTTTTCTCTTCTTCACAGGACACAACTGTCTCCACTTGGCGTCCATCAACGGCTACATCTCATTGGTCGAAAACCTGGTTCAGCTCGGTGCAGACATCAATGCACAGGTAGGTGTCGTTAACTCAAAGAGGCAGCGAAGTGAACGTGTAGCAGAACAGATGTTTGAAGGAAAAGCAGCAGGAACCTAATGTTATTCTTCTTGTTGCCTGTAGGAACAGTGCAGTGGTCGGACGTCGCTCCACCTGGCCGTGGATCTCCAGAACCCCACACTGGTGCGTTGCCTCCTGGAGCTCGGCGCGGACGTTAACTGCTTTAACTACGGCGGCTTCACGCCGTACCATCTCACCTACGGGCGCCAGAACGAAGACATCCGCTGCCAGTTGTTTGAGAAGACGGCGCAGGAGCTGAGGGAGCTGCCTGAGAGCGAATCAGACGAGAGCGACATGGAGGATGTGGACCTATCGGACGATGAGGTCAGTTTCTGATTCAAGGTCCACACAACCAGTACCAGTTTAAAACTTCACGCCATCGTGTTTTTAAAGTTTGGTGTCCTAACGTTTCTTTATTTTCTCTCCTACAGCTGTACGATGACATAAAGTTTGGAAAGTAGAAGCATCCCTCTGCTGGTGGTGTGAACAGTTAAGCTGCTATTGGGTTGCCCAGCCACGGCCCCACATCCGAGGGACACGCCGGTCCACGTTCCCCGGTCCAGGTCCAGAGAGGTGCTGGCCCAGGGATCACAAAAATGAAGACGGCGTCCAGTCTGGTCAAAACCGGTCCAGATCAGCCAATGATCTGCACCAAAAAAAAAACAGAAAAACAGCAAGACCACGACCTCCATATAGACCTTCTATATACTGTATAAATATATATTGATCTGTAAATACCAGACGTGTGTAATATATTGTAAATACAGAGATATTATTTTTGTACCTTGTACATATGTGGTGTGAATTTAAACACTATTAACAAAAAACATGTTCAGAATAAAGAAGTTTATGGATATAAACGGCATCGACTGCGTGTGTTTCCTCCAGTCATGAGTGTAAATTCCCTCCATGTGATATCTCGGCCTTTCCACATTGTCAAGCAACCATTCATTTCTCACTTACACCCAGTGACGAGGAAGAGAGTCATCAAGCAGCCCAGACTTATGAAAGACACACAGACAGAAGCGATCGCGCTTCAGCCGGTTGGAACAGTCTGGGATTTCCTTGTTGAGGCGAGGTCACCGGGTCTCTGAGTCAGCGCACTGAAAGTCCCTGGGCGGCATAAGAGGAACAAAATGTACTTAAAATATTCCAGCCTGCCTCTGTGCCGCTCTGCTGAGGAGAAGCAGGAACTGGCACCAAAATACTAAAGAAATTTAGTGAGGAGGAAATCTTTTTTTTTTTTTACTAAGGCGGGAATACGCGCCAGAGAGAATCAGTCTGTGTCACCACGACCGGGAAACATCGTCAGCTGCAGTGGTGCTCAGGTTCAAGCACAAGTCCTCCATTGACAATGTCATGGAAGTGAAAGTATGCAGGTATAACATCATATTTTTGACTTTTATACTATACACCTTTAGATAATCATTACTCGTGTTTTAATGTAAAAAAAAACAGGATTTAACTGGGTTGACTTGAGGCTCATTTTAGACTATTTGGTGAAGGAAAAATCAAGATAAAAAACTGTTGTGGTTTCGTGGAAAATGGAAAAGAGAATACTTCAAAATCCAGAGGAGAGCTAAATATAAAAACATGTATTAAACGAGGAAGGTTATGTCAAAAAGCTTTTATTATTGTGTCCCTCATGAAGACCTCGAGGTCGAAACATGTTGGCTTTTTTATCTAAATATCCGGCCTTTTATAATTAAGCCGCCATATTTAAGACTTTTTAATATTTCTGTCCTTGTTTGATACGTTCGTTCACAGCTGGAGTGCCTCTGGTTTTTAAAATGTTATTTTGAATCAATGATTATTGTAATTATGGTTGCTGCTGATTATCTTTACCATTGATTGTTTGGTAAGTAAAAAAAAAAATCTTAAAATGTCATCACATTGTTAGTTTGATTCCAAATTACAGTGCAAACCTTAAAACTACTGAAAAATACAATAATTATAGGAAAAGCAGAAACGCTGGAGTCATTAAAGAACAAAACAAAAACATTTATGAAATAAAAAAGAAATAATAGTTTTGACAATACTACTGAGCTGCCAGTCCGGACAGCTAACGGCTGCTAACTGTAGCTGCTGTTAGCTGTGCAGCTGGTGGTTACGATGGTAATAAGCTGCTCCACAATTGTTTGAAAATATCTCACTTAAGGTGAAACAAATAAAGAATTTTACTTTAAAACATTCAAGAAATTATGTAAAATTATGAAGAGAATGTGAAGAAAAAGGAGTTTTGACATCATGTGTTGCAGAAACATCTACTGAAAATAGCATGCTAACATACTAGCCTCCAGTGCTAACAGTACAGGCGTGCTCCAATCAGCTAGCTAGATGGCTAACTGACTCGACATTCGTTGGGAGCCTAAATTCAAGAAGTGGTCGAATTCTGACATATTGCATCTTTAAATAAATTATCATAACAGTCACCAATTCATTTTCTGTCAATTGATATGGCGTACTTGTACATATTGTTGGGTGCTTTAATATAAAAACATTTATTTTCATATTTACATTATATTTCAAGTAAAAAGTTCAATATTTCTAGTGAGAATGGCATAAAAATAGACTCAAGTACGTACAAGTATCTGACGTATGCACCTAATTCCAGGTAAATCTATTTCCCTCTCTAGTCAGCTGATTTATGCATAGCAATCAGGACATTTTCAGAAAGGAATTTACCTGAAGTAACCGGCACACCCCACTTTAATTACCAGCATGAAGCCGACCCGGAGCCAACAGCATTTATATGGTGCTGTCAAGGTTTCCCCGAGTGATTAGATTTAATAGCAGTGTACACTGCAGCGAGCCTGTAATCGTCCTCCTGGCTGTAAACACTAACAAGGTTACAGACCTGTACAGGACTGAAGGGGGATTTTCCAAGGACCGAGTTGTACCTTCAGTAAAATTACATAAGAGTCTAAACGTAAATTCAAACAGAAAATAAATGATCAGGATGGGAAAAAGCACGACATTTCAGCTGGATTTCTACGTATGTAAGAGCTGCATGAAGACAGAGAGAAGTTTATGTGTGACGACACTGATGGGAAACGGTCTGGGATTGACAGCACATCATTTCTGATCACATGGCGATGACAAACCCTCGTTACATGCTGAGCTGGAGGCCGCATGTCAACTTTGTCATCGTCAAGTATCGAGGGGGAACCAAGTTTCCCTTTAAAAAGAGAAACTACTCCTGTTGTATGATACATCCGGTAAGTCGAAGCAATCTATTTCTGACATGTGCTGAATTGTAGAGAAAAATCAGGTCAGTGAGTAGTAAGAATACCTCTCCACAGCACCTGTGTATTCAGAGAATACAACACATTCAGGCCCACAACAGGAAGCTGAGAGGTAGAGCTCGGCACCGCTCAGGTTCCCAGAAACATTTCCCCTGCTGCTAAATTCAACCGACAGACAGAAAAAAAAACACAGCTGATGAAACCAAGACGTCTGTTTACACGAGCAAAATATGTGTGTACGCTAAATATACCGTGTATTTGCTGTAAAAATGGCAAACAGAAATCTGAGTATTCAGAATAAACCGATATAAAGACATTGGTTATTTTACTCCAAAAACTTTTTTTTTTTATTGTTGAATGAAACAGTGGGGTAAATGTACAGCAAACAAAGATAACACCGGTCTCCTTCTGGGAACTGAATATCCCATCATGCTCTAACTTAATCCAACAGGTGACGCGTCTCTGCTCGCTCAGTCCCGCTCTGCCAGGGCCATCAGGTGAGTGTCCACTTCAGTCTCTGTCAGGATCCTGCAGAGAGAGAGAGAGAGAGAGAATACAGGGAGATGGAACAAAAAATCTATTTTAACCACCGACTACAGCTGAAATCAATCATCAAAAAATACATCTGCTGAGATCGGGGATACTTCGGGTTACTTTTCAAAACAGCAGCTCCTTCCAGCTTCTTAAAGCTGCATTAAGGAATTTTCATTTTTTGTTGATTCTGGCGAACGCCGACGACAAAAGTGATATGAGCACCAATTCCCTTCCCTCATACAGAGCTCGATCCGGCCAGTGAGCTGATTTATTTTGGAAGAAGAGACAACCTATTTTATACTATTTTCCTTTTTTGAACACAGCTCCTTGCAGGGTGCATGTTGATGAAGTAATAAATCCATCTGAGGCTATGTAAGATAAATAACTTTAATATGATGACGGTAAAAAAAGGCACTCTTTGTTTTACGGCTTCTCTCCTCAGGCTGTGAGGCACCTCACTAAGTTTAGCTCTGTGTTGTTGGTGGGGAGCTCACACAGAGTCATTAGTATTAAGTTGAGACTTCCACATCCAGTTAAAAGATCCTTGTAGTACATATATCTGAGTATTTGATACTTCACCATATGTGTTTGAAACTGGATGGCTGGGAAAAGACAGATTCAGCAGACTAGAAAATGCTCCAATGATCATTTACTACCAGAAAGGCTGCAACCGAATATCACATTGAGGTAAAAAAATGTTCATGGGTGCACCAATTCCGATTCTAATACAAGTGGCAGAGACCAGAACACCATGTATTTCTGCGTTTTACCTGAACTTGGGGTCCTGCGTTGTGACAACGCCCACCTCGAGCTCAGAGGGCTTGAAGTCAATGGAGAGAACAGTCGACAGACAAGAGATCGCCGTCTGAAGGGAGGAAAAACAGAGAGGAGTGTTCAGGAGATAAGTGTGTGTTTATCTTATTTCTGTTGTATCGTATAATTGACTTGACATGACAGTAAAGGGTTATAAACTTAGTAACCACGCAACTGGAAACCACCTGTGCGGTTACTTTCACTTTCATGTTCCTCCCTCAGCAACCTGTCCAATATCGCTGAAGATAAATTTGTTCTGTACCTCAATAGTTTGTTCGAAGGTCCAGTCCAGTTTCTTTTTCACTTTCTTCTCCAGGAAGCTGGTGGCTTCTGTCTGCTTCACCCCGGCGGCGGTGGCCTTGAAGCCGCAGTAGTAGCCTGCTGGGTCGCATTTGTACACCTGAGGGCCGAACTCCTCGTCAACGCCGATCACGATCATACCTGCAGACACCGGCGTCAGAGAGGACGGCGACATTTAGCTCCAGAGCTTCACACATGTGGATCTGCTTAAAGTCAAAACACATCTCGACCATAATGAGTAAACTCCTCACTGACTGTAAAGTGATAGTTATACTTACAGCAGCCCAGTGGTCGCATCTCAGCGTTCTGCGTGTAGACTTGCGAGATGTCAGCAATTCTCTTACACAGCATGTCCACTGGGATCTCATAACCGTACTTGTACTGCCAGTTGGCTGCCTCGTAGCGAGCTCGCTGGACTTGAGACCTGCTGTCAGCTGCAAGGCGTCAGAGGGAGAAGGGATTGTGAAGCGGCTGATTTGTTCAATCAACACCGTCGTGTTTGTGCATGAAATCTCCAGTGCAATGATTTAATTGCATCTGCAGAAAGCTGTTCCTGTGTCAGATATTACACATGAGAGGAAGAGGAACTACCAACTACAGTAAATGCTGAGACTGAGGAGAACAGAAACATCAATCAAGACTCATCACTTTCAATTTTATCTGAAAATAAAAGGAATTTCTTAAAAATGTATTTTGGTTTTTACTGGCTTTCATATAGAACTTTTGTTCACATTTACTGAAAATGACTGTGATGCCTGCAGCAGAAACCACCACTGGGTTATAATAGTGGAGAGTTTGAGGAGCTACAACTTAAAAAAATGCTTCCAGTAAAAGAAAAAGTGGAGAGAAAACTGGGAAATAAATGCTAACACACTGCTGAATATGCACAATATGAAAGAAATGCATAAAAACAGATTGACTGAGTGTTTGTGCAGATATTGTTATTCTTTAAATACACCCATGAAACCGATACGTTGAGTCTACGACACAGAGACAACATCTTTTCTTACCCGTCATCCCAGACATTACACATCCAATATTATCTGTTATTCTGAAAAGGTGGGTCACTGTGGCGGCATCCAGGAGCTTGTCCTGTTTCAAGGAAGAACATGAATGAATGTTGGATAGTTTCCTCAATACTGTGTTAAAACACTCAGTTAACACTTCAGAGGTGCCCGAGGGGTTTCATGTGATTGGAATAAAGTGCATAACAACATTACACACACACACACACACACACACACACACACACACACGAGACACTAAGTATCATCTCACTCCTCTGAGACGCTCTCAGATTCTGATTAATAAATAATCACGAGTATAACGCAGTCAAGTCTCTCGCCAACAAAACACTATATAAATAAAAACTGAATAAAGAATCTGGTTTTGCTGGTTTAGACTTTAAAACTACATAAAATGACTGCTTTATCATTTTCATGTAATATAATATACTGTGACTGCCGGTTAGACAATATAGACAATTTAAGATAAAAAAGTAATACACAACTGTCTGTAGTCAACATGTGTCCACTCTTTTAAAATCATAATTCATATACGAATAATAAAACATCTAAATAAATGAAACATTGCACAAGCAGATGAACATTTCCCACAGAGGAGAATCTGAGGGGTTTTGTGATGCTTTGTTTGAAGATAGACGAATAGAATATGAACACAGGATGTGTATTCAGTCACAGACGAATGAATGAAGCATATCAGGTTACAATGAAATATGATCGCTGCACATGTAATGAGCTTTACAGTGAAAAAACAAAAAAAAAAACAATATGGCTGTTATCAGAAACAAGCGTTAATGAGGACGATGCAACTTGACCCCAACTGACTCTCCGACTTCTTCTCTTTCTGCATAATGTTCTTAAAAAACCTGACAACATATACGCTAATATCAATAAATCTCCAATTTATTCACTGCTAGATAAATATCGGCCGATGATTATCAGCCAACCAATATATCGGTCAG
Organism: Diplodus puntazzo; assembly: GCA_963678695.2. Lineage (NCBI taxonomy): Eukaryota > Metazoa > Chordata > Actinopteri > Spariformes > Sparidae > Diplodus > Diplodus puntazzo. The sequence goes on from OZ023172.1 coordinate 26,487,820, forward strand.
GCTCTAATGTTTACAATGCTCAGCCTGGGTGCAGTTAGGGGTGTAAATCGTAAGTTTCATCACATACGATATCGATCCTTTGGACTACGATACGATATTTCCTGATATCACAAAGTCTGCCACGATGCGATTTCGATTTGATTCGATACAGGAGCCTGCGATCAATATGAGATGATGTCATATGCCGATTTAACACCATCAGTTCCATTTAGATCAACTGACAAAAAGCAACAAAAATATAATTTGACAGTTTTACTACTGAACTCTTCAGTGGAAATATTATTTCTATCAATGGCTCCAGACATTTAAACAATCTATTGATTTTAGTAAAAACAAAGCGCTGTTTAGAAAGGAGCTGAGCGTGGACGGAAACACTGACACAGAAGTGCTGTGGGAATTTCAAAATAAAGGCGTATCTTAATGATGGCGGTGATATGAATCGATGTTTTCATTTTGCATCGATGCTATTGGATCACTGAATTGGTATATCGATCGGGATCGATGTATCGTTACACTCCTACTTTTCCAGTCCAGCACAAGTGTGAAAACAAAGACCCGACTTCAACTCACCGGTACTTTTTTCTGTGTTACAACAACTGCACAGTCCTTCCCCCTGACTGCTACTGATGTGAGTCCACCTTGGTTTATGGCCTTGAAAGCATATTCTGCAAACAAGCAAAGAGAAGAGGTTGTGATTAAGTGTACACATGCACCTGATAACAGCATTTAATGTAAGGGAAAGGTAAAGAAAAGTGTAGCATTCATGATTTTTAACAGTCAATCTGTACAAAAACAAACAGCTGTTGTCTGACTAGCCACCATCGAATCACTGAAAGCTTCTGTGGGCTCTCAGAAGTTTTCGCTTTAGGTCTTTGACTTCTAAATAAGTGCAACCTGCAGAATCTATGGCTGAATATCTAGGGACATTCCTTAAATCCCTTTAACTCTTCAAAGATGTGCTTTGTTATTTACTGTTTGTGGAGCAACTTCAGAATATAACTCCTCTATATTGCTTATCAAATGACACCAACACAGGTCCTGTCCATGTCCAGGTAAGTTGTGGATCAATTTCATGAATTTATACTCGATTACAACTTAATCAAACATGTGTGGTTCATATTTTGAGTGGATTTTTCCTTTAAGTTCCACCAACGATTACCGTAATCGAAAAAATACGTGGAATTACCGTCCCAATGACAAATGCTCTCATTATCAGGACAATTTAATTAAAATAATAATTAGACTAACTTTCCAACACCCTAACGGTTGACTCAATAACGGGTTGACACTTTCAGCAATGAATCAGCTTGCTTGACTGCAATGCTAATGATGCTAACTAGCCTACTAGCCAGCTAGCTGTTTTGAGTCGCGCTGTTCAGTGTAATTAAAGCACCGGCAAAGTAAACGTAAAATAGCGAAAGGCACACCACACGTAAGACTTTTACGGTTTTATATGACACTACTTTCGCTTTGGCGGAGAGTTATTATTAAGATGAACGCCAAGCTAGGCGAACCATGACAGAGCATTTAGCTAGCTAGCTAGCAAACAAGTGAGCCAGCAAGCCGGCTTATGTCCGAACGAATCCCGCACACTGACCGACTTGATAGAGTCTTCCTTCGGGAGAGAAGATGGTGATGTGTCGGTCGAACCCTGCACTCGAGCCTCGGGACATTTTGAAAGCCTAAGTTTGGCCGAGAAGTTCGTCCAAATGAAATTGCAAGCAGATTTTACTTCATGCACAATATTTCCACCCGGAAGTTGAACTGAAGGGGACCCGTAACTTCTTCCGGTGCGAGAGGCCTGCTTCGTTACCATGGTGATATAATAAATACAACCTGCCTTTTCCTCTGATGAGTTTGACAGCTATAATTAGCCTAAAAGCTATTTTAACATCAATATATTTTGTATGGCTAAAAGCTAAGTAGCCAACAGCATGTAAATTAGTTAAAATAAATATAACTTGACTGGCGTCTAACCTGAAAATGCAATTTTTACACTTGAATGTCTCCGGAAAAACAATAATACAATATAAATAACAAGGATTATTATGTCCTTGTTCATTAATTATTGTGTTATCTGTGTTTATTTGTCAGATAGTTTCATACTTTTACTCTAATAAGCCTTTTCAATGGATTACTTTTACTTATATTAGAGTATTTTTTGTAGCATTCTGACTTTTACTCATGTAAAGGTTCAAAATACTTCTTATTATTGGATTTTTGTAACTGAAACATTGATAATTAAGGATTAAGATGTTTTAAATACTGTTGTATAGCTTATTGGTTAAATGAAATGTAGCATATGGTGGTGTAATTGACACCAAACATTAGTAAGGTTACCTCATTAAAGTGATTTTCAAATTATTGTAGGCCTATTTTTATTTGTTATATTTTTACACAAACATAACAGGAGTCAAAACAACAAGTATTGGATCATATTATAGTGTATATTATGAGCATATTGTATAGTAGGCCTTAATATTGAGTGTAAAATAAAGGCACACCTTTTGACTTGTCATACTGTTACTGGAAAATGACAGGTGTCACTAATAAATTAATGATTGATTTCGATTGAATTTCCCAGTTTCTGACGGTGTAACAGTGAGCCAGCATGCACATTATCAGGAACCAGCTGTTTATTTAATTATTTACAGCTGTGCTATTGTACATGCCGGCTCACCGACGTGACTCACAGAAACACTTACATGGAAAGGTGCCACAGTCATTAGCAACACCTGTACTTTCCCTGCCATGACAAGTCCAAATGTACGCTGTAAAAAAAGAAGAAAAGGCCTGAATCTTACAATATTTAACTTTTGCCTTTTAAATGTGTCGGGAAGCGGGTGAGTCAACAACTGTATTGTCCGTGCAGCACAATATAAAGCAATTCAGTACAAACCCTCCAACCGCAGCCTGCTGTTACAGGCATGAGCTGACATATAAAATATAATACGTATAATCTCAATCAATAATAAAGAAACGGTGGGTTATGTTGACACTGTGTATTATCTGTGTCTCATCTTCTAAGCGTGACTTCCTTTTTTTGATACTGAAGATTTAACATTTAGTGAAACATTACCTATTTTATTACCAGTACTGTGTAAACTAAACAGCTTCCTTTTGCTATACAGCCAGAGACGCTAACAATGATTTCTGCAAAATCCTGCACAGCTAAAGCAAAACTATCCACACTATGTAACACTGTGACAAGGCGAAAATAGATTCACTCAGGTTTACTTTGCCCTATCACATATCAAGCCACATGAAAACAATGCCATCTTCACAACGGAACATGAGTTAGGTTTATTTTTTTATTAATTTGTGGCTGACCACTTGGAAGAAGTCCCGTTTCCTTGTTCCTGAAAATAAAGAAGCTCATGTGTCACCAGGGATTTTCCCAGTCCACAGGTAGATAACGCAGCTGAATGGAGGATGTTTGCTTCCTCTTTACAAGTTACTGACACATTTAGATAATGACTCATCAGTGTGGTATCATAATCTGTGATTATCTGGGTGTTGAATCTCAGGGCTGCGATTACAGCAGCAGTTGGGGTCTTTTAACACTTTCTGATACGGTTTAGAAGCCAAAAAAAAAAAAACAACAAAAAAAATCCCAGCATTTGACTCAATCATAGATGACACACATGGGAGTGTTTGTGTTTAACCACTGAACTACATTTATGACCCGATCACACAGCGCGTACGCAATAAGTTATTTTAGCAACAACAACAAACATCATTGGAAATATTAATGCAAAGTCCAGTATTGCAAAATGTTGCTGCCACTCCTGCACGGCCACAAGTACTCCTTCTAACTAAACAGTGATGCAGAATGATAAACACAAGAGTTACTGACATTGATTATGTAACTCCAGAATATTCAGATTTCAACTCCTTTAGAATCTTCATTGCACATATTTGGGACTTTGGATGATTCATAAACCATTAAATCAAATATGTTCTTCAGGCTTATTAAGGATCTTGTCTGAGTTCAATAAAAGGCTAAAATGCAAATGCATACAGTGTTTAATTGCGTTGCCAGAGCAGCCCCTGCTTTGATATTTAACAACCTGAGCAGCAAACCCCCCCACCCATGCCCTCACCCCTTCACCACTGATACTTCTCACTTTCCTCCCCTGTTCCTGTCCTCATCACCTCCTCTGCTTTCTCTCTTTCTCCCCCCACCCATCTTTCTGTTCTTACTCCACAAAAGCTCAGTCTTACAGTATCAGCGCAGCAGCGTTCGCACACTGTATTCACATTTTGAAACCAGAAAGACCCCCACCCCCGGGCCTAGGAGCCGAGGCGTGGGACTGAACTCTGGAGTGCAGGGGGATCTCCACCATCTACGAAAATACTTTTTCATATTGCAAAGCCGCAGCCTGGCTAATGTTTTCCAAGCACAGAAGTTCAGATGTTAGGCAATGCGGGAAACATGATTACGATGAGGCCTTTTTTTTTTTTCTTTCTCTGAAACAAAACATAACATTTGTTTGCTGGAGTCATTTTGTTTAAAATATTTGCAAAGGCTTTCTTTCCACCACCAGGGACATTTTTGCACATATTTTCAAAATTTCCCAAATATATTTCTCTGAAACCGTCCACAACCCTCTGCTGAGCGCCACTATGTACATTTTTTTCAACGCAGCATAAAACATGAAGCAGACAATCTAATTCATCTCAAAAACACAAAGTATTCATCTTATTCTACAGCACACAGTTTCTGAGAAGCTGCATGCTGCATGCAACTTCTCAGAACGGCTTATCTAAAGTGAACTAAAAACGCAGAAAAGTGATACAGGTCTGCTCAGTGTGTGTGATAACAACGCTGCGTGCTCGCTTCCTTTTAGTGCAGACACCTCTTTTTGGAACTTGTATGTTTTTCCTTGTAAATAATCTGGTGGTTTGTCATGTTGCAAACAGCGTCTGCGGTTGCACAATAGCCTTAAGGTGCTTCGCAATTAGTGGTGTTGCACTTGACTCTGAGGGAAATGCTTTTGTTATTCAACGCAAAAAAAGGAAAAAACATTATGTGATTAAAATGAAACAGAGTCATTAGATTGAGGACCGGCTGCTCAGCAGTGTTCAGAAGAATGCGGGCGCTCTTTAAAGTGGTGCCGTGACATTGGATTTTAAAACCTAAACCGCTCCGGTACTTTACACGGACCGACATGGATGCAGAACAGATGCCAGGCTTTCAAAATAAAATCACACCTGGTTTATATTAAAGGTGCAGTTTGTAGTTATAGGGGAAGATATTTTAATCACAAGAGAAAGATCTTTTATTTTTTTTATTTCCACACAGACTAAATAAACAAACTGTCCTTAAAGACAACGCAACTTCATATGGTTTTACTTTGTTTATATGTGGCGGACCCTGCCACCTTTCTAGTGACTAACAGTGACCCTATTTTCCTCTGAGAGCAGCTTGTTTATTCAGTTATGGAAGTATTATTATCTCCTTAATATTGCAAATATTAATGATAATTCCAAGGCTACACAGTGCCCCTTTAAAGTCCCGACCTGCTGATCTAATGTATATCTGTATCTGTGATCTACATTCGTCCTCACTTCACCTGTTTAAAAGAGAACATCGACAAACAAACTGTGCAACACTGGCTGGCTTAGATGTTTATTACCGTGGCTCCGTTGTACCTGAGGCTTCAGTGAGTTGGTCATGTTCCAGCAAGGTCACGTCTGCTTTAATACACTTTTTATTTACTGAGGAGCATTTTTTGGCGCGTGTTGACTAATCTTCACTCTTACTATTAAAGTAATATCTTTGGTTTTCTAACCGAATCCCCCTCAGTGCCGCTGTGATGATCCTCCAGATAAATACTGGACGTGTTACGACCCCAGTGAGAGTGAAGAACAGGGAAAACACAACTTACTGTGCAACTTTACTTTTGCATGAGCAGATAAGAAATGTAAATAATCTGAAAATAAAAGTCACGTTGGAGATAAAGAGAAGAAATAAAAGTCAAATTTATACAAATCATTATCGGATTCCTGGCCACCATGCAATCTGTATGTGTGCCTGATTTGAATAAAAAATAACATGTAAATGTGTGCAGAGCGTAGTGTGATCAGAGCTCGACCACATCGTCGAGACCACATCTGGAGGTGGTCTTGCTTGCATGATGATCGCATCTCACCTGGGTGAAAATGCAGCCTGCACAGCGTGAACCACAATCTTAAGAAAAACACATTCGCCCGACCTCAAGTTGAAAGGTCACTTCACTCCCTCTGTTCTTGCCGGCTCGAGCAGGCCGACAAGAAACTACAACCACTTGCAGCAGCTAAGCAGGTCGCACCTTGCAAAAAGCAGTTAGACGAGTGCGGATGAATAGGAGCCGATGAATGATGGCTGCCAGCTAATTTGCATTTTGGGATCTGAATGCAATGCGGGCAGGAACGAGACACAGAGAACACTTATTAAGACCAGGTGCGGCCTGGGGATCAGGTGTAATCGTCCGGTTAATGTAGTGTGTGAAAATCAGAGGTTAGAAAATGCAGATTGAAGATTTTTAAAGGTGTATTACAGCAATTTAGTAGTGTGCTTTCATAAAGGGGACATGTGAGAGACAGATACAGTTAAGACTGATGCAGCAGAGACATCCTGAGTTCTAGTATGTTTGGAGCTGGATCCTACATTTCCCATAATGCATGGGTTTTTTTAGGAACCCCTCCACCTTCTAAATGTCGATTTCTTTCAAACCTCAAGTTCAAGTTCAAGTTACTTTATTTGTACCCAGAGATAGAGTAGAGTTCTCATGCACACATATGGGAAAACATAGAGACACCATCACACATCATCCAACTAAGGACAATGGAAATTAAAAAATGGCAAATTAAGAAGTTCTTAAAAGTTATTAAAAAGTTCTTACAAAAATCTCACAGTTTTTGTAACGCCCTGCAACCACTACTTGGTCACAACACATGCAGCACTGCAGTAAAACTTGAAATTTGTTTGCATGGTGTGTAATGTGATTATTTCGGATGATGGCTGTTTGTCGTAACAGCATTTTATTTCAGTTGAAAAATGCTTTTTTGTTTTACTTTAAGATCTTTACTGCCTCTCCTCATGCTCAACGCTTCTTCAGACAACCATGGACTGCTGCCTGAAACAGTCGTTAGCAAAAATAATCCTAATTTTAAACTGACTCTGTGATATTTGTAGTTTTACTGCAGTTGTCCAGGTGATGTTGCCGCACCTACAGGAGCCGTCCAGGATGGCGGGCAGCTGCTCACATCAGGTCGTGACAGATTTCAGATTTCATGATGGTGATGTCATCAGGATCTTTTCTTTTTAATTTGATCAGACTCTGGGAATCTTCCTCCGGAGCCACAGAAGACATAACACGACTGTTTTTGCAGACTATGTTATTGTCATCGTGGCGAGTCAGCTTACCTCCGTGTTTAAAACTGTCAGGATGCCCCTTTAATATTTTACATACTGTCTGCTCGGAGTTTCAAGCTGAAATACCGAAGCCTTTCATGGTGCTTTATAATCTAAACCACAGGGACTGCAACAGTTTTACCGTCTGCTGGTGAGCAATAATTTAAAGCACATAATGACCGACGCAGCATTGATGTTGGGGCCGTGTGAGCGGACGCGGCTCGCGATTCGCTCCCAACGTGAGGTAACTTTAGAAGTGTTTAGGCAATGTGGTTGATGCATTATAAAGTGGGTTGAAATATAGACACCGCAGCGCTCGATGTAGATGAGTTTCAGCTGGAAAATGTAGCATCTGGTGTATTGACTTAGCAGTTTATTAAATCAAAGCCAGAGGCAAACAGGGCCGAAAAACGAGCAGGATGCCCGTAGCAAAAATCGCGATGGTTGCGCAATTACGCCGTGCGCTTTGATTAGTGCCTATTCTGCTTTTTGTCATCTCCAGTTATCAGAGAGACAAAAATCTAAAGGCTTTCTTTAGTTTACAGTTGTGTTCACGCGGCACAGTCCCGGGTGTAAGGTTATCTTGATGGTGATCGCAGAGTCCCTGGTTTGAACCGATCTCGCTCGTTATCTCTCACCTTTTCCCAGTAAAACCTGAGTTTGTGAATTGACTTAGCGGTGAGTAAGAGCTGACTGGGGCCTGACATGGGCTGCTCTATCAGGGTGAGCCATATATGAACAGGTGTCTGCGGTAACAATAGAGCCAACATGGAAGGGAGGGGATATCCGTGGTTTTAACCCACATATCCTACTATAAATGTCACATGTAAAAAAAAAAAAAAAAAAAACCTGCCTTAAATAACCCGCACATGATATCCCAGAGATAGACACGGCACGATGACATCCACAGGCGATGGGCACTTTAAATTCAAATCAGACGCCCTGCCTGTCTGCTCACGGCCTATAATGTAATAATAAGTGTGCAGAGAAACCCACACGGCTGATGTCAGAGTGGTGGGTGTGATCGATAGATAGCTTCACTCCTAAACACTTCCTCTTCTTCTTGAATTTAAGCTGTTCTGTAGGATAAATGGAGTAGAAAATGCCTGTTTGCACGTTTAAAAAATGCTCGGATATAAAGTAAAACACCCATGAATCAAACTGGATCACTTGAATCCGAACGGGGGCTTCAAATGACGAAAAACAACCTGAACTTGACGTTCTCACGAGCACGTCGCCTGCGTGAGGAAGTAAACAGGTCTCACGCCGCTGTGCCACAGGGCAGCAGGAAACCCAAAACCTCTTCTTCTTTTCTCAAGACGCTCTTGTCTTTTTTGAGGGCTGAGAGCCTCGCAGAGCGTCTCTTACACGACTCACCACCAGGCGTATTCAGACAGGCCTTAACTATCAGGTTCTACTGGTGAGCTTTGTCAGCCTCGCCTCGTACCCTGCTCACCGTATCATCCTCCTGGTCAATTATGCCTCACGCTGAGCTGTCTCATTATGTCTGCCTTTAATGCCCATCATTTGATAGCTGGTGTGCAAACCAGACATGCAGGGTTTTTTTTGTTTTTTTTACTCATGCGTTGACAGCAAGTGCAACTTTAGCTCCTCGCCCTCGGGCTCTGACGCCAGATCTTTCAACTTTGTTCAGGCTCTGAGCAGAAAAACCGAAAAAGCTGGCAACTCCAGCCGATCCAACAGCAACTCGTTGAATAAGGTTTGAATTTAGTATTAACTGATTTTCTGGATCAGTTTTGAGTTTTAGCTTTAGTTCTCCTGAGCGTATCCTGATATTAGTCTCTTTACGGCTGCCAGCTCCTCTGTGTTCATCAGCCAACATTATACTTTATATATACTTACTTTAAAGGGGCTCATTTTGAAAATCGAGCATTACACACAAAGCATCTAAATAAACGTGGCACTTCTTCCCAGCCGCACTAAAGTGATGCCCAGGACTGGAAACCGAAGAGAATTTCCAGGTGCAGATAGCTGATACAGAACCTGGAAAACCCATCTGTGGAGTAATTCTGGAGGCCAGTAGTTCCCGGTGGCCTCAGTAATAACAGAGTGGAGTCAGTAATCTCCTGATGGCTTAAGAAGAGAGGAAACACCCTGCTGCACTGCAGCAATGCCAACTGTCGGCTATCAGGCAGCGGTGGCCAAACCAACGGTGCTTGGTGCCATTACATACGAACATGATGATGAAAGAGATCCGTCAAACCCGTGTGTGGAAGAACCAACAAGAACAATAAGACTGTTGTATTATTAAGTCTCGGGCAGTTCTGGAGCGGGACCGCAGCTTGATAGACACGCTTTGCGGCGCACTTTGGATCGAGACCGGTCCAAGTCACCGAGCAGGCATGACTCACTTTGTGCACACTACTGTACGCCTATAAAAATCCCCCCTTTCACACACTCATGCATTCATTAATTGAATGTCCACATTGTCCGCAAGTGGAAAAACATGCGCTCATCGATCTTATTTTGGTTATGCTAGATACTCAAACAGAAGTAAGAATAAATAACTATATTCAGCCGTGGAGTCACGTCAGGGAGTGCGAGGGGAATTTGGAATGAGAAAAAAACTTTTCCCCCCAAATTAAACAACTGATATGACTGATGGTTAAGTCACTAAGCTGTTGTATAGTCTGGGAAAACATGGAGTCTATTCAGAGATGGAATCCAATTAATTAATGGGCGATATATTACTGTATTTAACATGTTTTTCACCTATGCAATGACTCTTCTCTTAAATCCTTTGGTGTCTCCCCCCTCCTCTCCCCTCTGCCTGTTCTTTCATGCTCCCCCACATTCCCCAAAGTGAGCAGCATCCAGGAAATCTAGCAGGGATAAGCTTACATGCAATATCCTCGGCCTAGGAAGATTTATTGCTCGCTTGAGGCTAACGCTGGTGCTTCAAAACTGCCTCCACGACTGTAAATTCGACTTTCATTTCAGCAGCGAAGATGTTATGAAAAAAACGCAGGAATGCGCTCGCAGAGGACTGCTGGAGTGGAATTTTTGCTGGGAATTTCCCACTAGTGTGTGTCTGCGCATGCGCACGGCACGAGGATGCATGTGGCTGAGGTGGAGCGCCTGTCGACTCTGAGTGAACTGAAACACGTCTGACTGACTCAGGTGCTCGTCTGCTTTTGAGGAGGTAAACAACGAGTGTGTGCCAGCGGAGGACGGTGCCAAGGACGCCTCCTGTTTGTGTGTGAAGCTAATTCAGATCAATTATGAAAACATGAATAGCAGCTGAGAATGTTCCCTGTTCTTTCACAACTCTGCATGCATGCAGGCTTACTCATTCACACCTTTTTTTTTTTTTTTTTACTTTTTTGGCGTACTTAGGTGTTTGTCTCACGAAGGGGCTTCATGCATTTCAAAGTAAAACTGCACTAAATGTTGGAAAGCTGCTTTATTTGGAGGAGTGGTGTCCAGACATGACATTTAACCTTAGCTGCAGTATTTACAATATTAACGAGGCAATAACACAAACTCAGAAATATTTATTTGTTCCAGAAGTGAATAAACAAGCTGTTCTCAGAGGAAAATAAGGTTCCAGGAACACTGTTTGAAGCTAGAGAGGTGGCAGGGTCCGCCACAGGAGCGCACAGTGAAACTGTGTCAGTGAGGATCTTTCTCTTCGGATTAAAATCTCCTCCCCAGAACGACATAGTGCACCTTTTATAAGAGCAGTTGTGCGGAGGTGGCGGACTGCTGCTGACCTCCAGTAGCACTGTTACTCAAAGGCTGCACTTCTCCCTTCTGAAATCCCCCAAACTTTCCCTCCGCCAAATCTCTCCTCCCAGCCGCCAGGATAATGGTCTTTTCAGGGCCTTCTCGTGATGCACAGCTCTGCCGCGGATCCGCCGCAGCTGGCGAATTGGTCCGCCTGGTGAGTGGCGGCTTACACCGGCCGTGTGCTCTCTGCCCTAATTGCTTTTCCAGGGTAGAGCAGAGGGCAGTGTTATGAAGAGGAGCCGCGGAGGGCTCGGAGGACGGGGGACGAGGAGGCGTGCGGGGAAGCTTTTCTGGCCCAGATGTGTGCAGTAGCAGCCGGGGCCAGGCGCACATCTGCAATCGTTTGAACTTACTGGGGGAATTCCTCTCTCACTGCGTGTCTCCATGTATTTTGTCCCGCTGAATCGTCAACTCGGGACAATGAGTGGCCTGACTGCCTCCCTCTGTTCTTCCTCTCATATTTCCCTCAGTGTGTCATGAACCGTTTCCCCCACAGACAGACAAACAAGGCTGGTCGAGTAGCGACTCCAGAACGCGTGGGATCCTTTGTGTTGGGGTCGTTTTAAAGGGAAGATAAAAGAGCCAAAGCCTTTTTCTCTGTAAATACACAGCACTTGCGTACGAGGTGCAGACATAACAAGCACTTAGCCATGAGGCTGTATTTGGTATCGTGGGCTTTGAGCGCACCTCACCGCACATGCCCTCACGGTGACAAAGACAAGAGATTGCAAAGATTTCAGCCGCAAGTGCTTTTTTATCAAAGCAGCGAGCTGGAGACAGGTTTCTGCTCGCCAAAAAAAAAAGGCAGTTGAAAATGTAAATAGCAATTTCAATTTAATGGCGCTGGTAAGTGGTTTAAATTTAACAAAAGGCTAAAAATATCTATTGTTTTGCTGCAGCGTGGGTTGGCCAGGCAGAGCACAACAAAAGCAGGGAGTTTCCTCTTCCTCAAGGCTGTCGGGAGATTTCCTTGTGTTAGCATTTTAAAGATTTGGGACGAGATGTCCTCACTGACAATGATCTACGCTCACGATTTATCTCTGCTCTCGAAAATCCCTCCGGGACACGCGCGTTCTTCACATTCTCTCCTCTCAGCATCGAGAAAACATCACGTAACATGTACTGGCTGGACCTGCACAGGCCAATGAAATCATGTTATCTGTGTGTGTGTTTGTTTAGGTGATGTCTTCTAATTACCACTCCCTGCAGACTCACACACTCAACATTTGCATGACCTTTCACTTCCTATACTCCTGTTTTGCAGGTTGTAGGTGACTGGACACAGATGAGGATGTCATATTCCGTTAATAGGACGGAGTGAAGCTGAATAAATATACACACATGCTACTAGAAACACATTTTTAAAAACAGAACTGAACCGGCTGCTTTCTTTGGCCTGTAGATACCAGACAGAGAGCTCCTCTATAAATACCAGGCTTTATGTTCTCCTTTCAAGATTAGTTGAACTTTCTAACTATAGACATGAGGAGAGTTTCACATGGGTTTCTGTGCTCGGCCCTCTGCAGCCAAGCCAGAAGCTCGTGTGTTTAAAGCTTCACTAATAGATATTTTATATTCAGAAGTGCCAGATGACTATGTGCAATATGAAACATGTGATCAAACAAAAGAGAATCAGAGAATGGGCTGTCTACACCCGGCCTGTTTCGGAGCAGATGCTTAAAAACCAGCAGTGTTTTTTTCCCGCACAGCAAACGTGTCGGAGAGCAAGCAGACCGAGATCGCCAACAAAGGGTGGTTTTCGACCCTGCTGCAGATAGTTCCCAGTCGACCGCAGGATTCTGTGATGCTAACAGTGTGATTTCAGCATGATTTTAAAAACTAACCCTATCCATCTGCCGATCGTGAAATCTGCTCAGGAAGCAGCGCTTTACAGCTTCATTATTTGGTTCCCTCTCGCTCCCGTCATCAGGATTGTCTGTAGACACGGCAGGCGTTTTCAGTTCAAAATAGACAAAAAAAGGCAAAGTTAGCGACTAACTGATCAACAAAGAGGAGCGATTACAGGCTAAAGATCCAGATGTTAATGTCAGTACTGGATAGAAACCCAAAAAGAGAGTGAATACTGGTGCTACATTTGTAAGGTGACCAGAAGCACAACTGCTAATGTTGCTCCATGCCGGCTGGATGTGCACGTTAGCATTGTCCAAGTGGTCTAAAAACACTTAATGCAGCTTCAAATTCTTGACTTTTGTCTGCTGCATAACTGCAGATGTTATTGTGTACTAACAGGCAATTATGAAAGGTATTAACTACATTAAGTTGTAGCAAATCAGCTGTTCTTTGGATGTTTTTATCAGCTTGTTCTGTGGTTTAAGCTTAAAAAACTTAAAGATGTTTTCAAAAGAATGAAGCGCCTTGACATACCAATGCAAGATGATACAAAACATGTGTTTATTATTATTGTAATCATATCTCACAACACACGAGCTTCTGCATGGTGCCTGTCTGTCTGGAGGACAGAGTATATCAGTGCTTCAGAAACGGAAACGGGAAAAAAAAAAAAACAATCCAATTTGTGCTTTACGCAGCTCGTGCTTTCATTCATGGTTGTCTGTGAATGACTGAAATAGAAGACAGCGTGCACGCAAATGTTAACCTGCGCTCAAGCTGAACTATTTGTCATTAACCCTGGAGGAGGCTGACTGATGTGCTGCCTACTTGTTTCAAACCCCTGTTCACACATCTCGCTGTAATTCAGACCTGAGAACACGAGTGACAATCACCGGGGGACTGCTCTTTACAGAGGAAAGTACCTAAAGTATACATCTGGACCTCAGTGTCCTTTTGCAGTTTCGCGCTCCACCCATGCAGGCCCATTACTCTGCAGAGGATGTTTCACTACCGTTTCCCTCTGACCAACGGTTACATAAGCCATTCTGAAAAAAGAAAAGGGTGCGGGCCTCCACCCTGCAAGACAAAACACCCACTGACCAGTCAAGGTTTCTCGAAGTCAGAGAGGCCAAAAAATAATCAGAGCCGCAGCTACTTGTTCCAAGTGGAAATGACATTTATGTGGTCGTGGCAAACATTTCGCTAATGCCTCATTACACTCCTTCTACTACACCGCTACGTTCCTTTCCCCCTATTTTACTTTAAACTGGGGCAAAGAAATGGGGGGGAACCAGACGGTGGCACAGATTCGGGGAAATGGAGGCGCATTTTCGAGTATAAATATGATATGAGTCAAATTTAAAGCCCTGGTTTTGATCATGAAACAATGGGCACACTGACAAGAAGGTCACCACCCTTCCTACAGTGGCAAGACATAAATGACGACTGTGAGTGACGCAGGGGCATTGTTTGGCATTTCTTCTTCTTCCTGGTTGTTTTATGACTTATTGTAGTTGTTTTATGTGTTCTTATGTCACTTCGTAGTCATTTTATGCTAGTTTGCAGTAGTTTTATGGCTTCTTTACGTAGTTTTATGTTAGTTTGTACATTTACACTGATGGCGGTGGCTGCCGTGCAAGTGCTGACCAGCACATCCGGAGCAGTTTGGGGTTCAGTATTTTGCCCAATGACACTTCAACATACAGACCGGGGGAATCGAACCAACGGCCTTCCAATAACGAGACGCTGGCCTGACCCCGGAGCCACAGCCGCCCCACCTTTGTAGTTGTTTGATGTCTCCTTCAAGCAGTTTGATCACTTGATTATTGTTTCATGTTTCTTTTAAGTTGTTATCTTGTAGCGATCTAGTCGTTTGATGTCTCTTTGTTATCCCTTTGCGTCACCGTGTAGCCTAAATCTCACAGTTTGTGTCTTTGTGGTTGTGTTGCATCTCTTTGTTTTTTCATTTTGTGTCTCTTTACGGTCGGAGCGCGCCGCCATCCTTCCGACCGTGTCCCTGATTGAAACTTGTACTTCCGATAGAGGTGTGAAATTATTACGAGCTGGTGTTTGTGAGAGTCTGATTGTGCGTGCGTATCAAAACAAATCAGGTCAGTTGTGCACAGGGACTTTTGAGAAGCTACAACCATGATTTGTATCCTGATGAGAAGAACGTCACAGAGGTCGTGATCAAGGACGCGCTTATCCACCGGTCGATGGCTGACGAGAGCTTGAGTCATAATGTGTTTGACAATCAGAGACAAGCTGATAACAATGAGATGCTGTCAGGTCCGTCCATTGATGAAGGAACTGAACTGACTCATACATTCCATTCAGGCCCGAAGAGGACGAAGAGGACGTGTTCTGCAGATAGATGCACCTCCGCTTAAAAACAAAGATGCTTAAATTCAATTACAAAGTCTGTGTGCAATGTGACTCTATTATCTTTCTTTTCTTTTTTCTTTTTTGGCAGAAAAAAAGACGTCTCCAGCTGTGGGCCGGCCTCAGGCAGCTCATAAACTGAGTCAGGCCCACAGCTTTCCGGACATCCAACACAGAACAACAGAGCACCGTGAACAAAATAACATAATGATTCTAAGAACAGAGAAGAGTAAAAGTGATACTTCTTGTGTAAATGACGACAAAAAAGTGAACTCTTAATGAAAGACAAGACTTTAGCTGGTCGCTAACTTTAAGTTTCCCTGTTTGACAGAAAAAAGAGCAGCCTATATATACAGAGACACACAATTTAAAGGTTAAAGTAGTGAAACTAAATAACTCATTGTCAAATAAAAGAGAAGTGTTTCATCAAGATATCAAATATTTGGAATTCTTTAACAACACTGAGGGTCCGGTTGGTCAAAATGACGTGAGGCATGGATAAAATGTGGCAGGGTCCGCCACAGGCATGGATAAAATGTGGCAGGGTCCGCCACAGGCATGGATAAAATGTAAAAATCTATCACTTCAGCTGCAGCAGAATGATTACATAGAAAACCACACAACCGAACATGAACTGGAGGCTTGTCGGCCAGAATTAGCTTGTGGCTGATGTTAATTTCAAACCTTGAAAACCCCCCATTCTTTTTTTTCTTTTTTTTTTATAACTGCATTTAATTTATCTGTTTTTTTTCTAGGCGACAGCAGGTCAATCAGCGCTGGAGCAGCTGGTACATCGCAGCTAGCGAAGGTTCACAGGTCATATTATCTTTGCATCGTTGTCATTGTAGCAGCCACCTGTACTAGCAAACTTGCAGCTGAGATAGGAGGCAGCTAGTGCCAGGGACTTTCCACAACCCAGTGTGTGTGTGTTGCACATGTGCTTGCGTGCGTGTGTGTGTGTGTGTGTGTGTTCAGTTCGTCTTTGACACTCGAGTGCGTGTGTCTGCGTTTGCGTGTTTGCGTGTGTGTTTTGGGTGTGTAAAGGGCACTTTGTGCAGACAGACAGACTGACTGAGCGAGTGTGAGAAGACTTTGCAGAGCAGCTTCACTCACATGTAACACAGATCATAATCATATGTGATGCTTTCTGTGCATGTAAAGATAAATATGCATGTGTGTGTTTGAGAGAAAGTAAAAGGAAACGAATGATGAGGATTCATATGCGTCGACGCTGACTGCGAACTGTGGATGAAACATGATTTTGATGCACAGCGGGCATATTTCCATAAACGTCACACTGTCATCGTGTTGCATGTGAACTGAAAGAAAAGCAACTCGATGCTCTACGAGCTACAATAAGACACATTCTGCTCCACTTTTACCCCCAGAGGGATGTGGCGACAAAACTAAAACTATCACTAAAATGTCAGCATCTTTCATTCCCCCAGTGACACTCAGCGTCGGCCCTCGAGTCTTCGTCTCGTTATAAGAGCTGTCTGTGTTTTTAAGCTGTTAGCCCACGGAGGAAGCAAAGGCTAAGGGGGTGAGACAGGAGACCAAGCGGAGCTGGAAATCCCCTGCCCTCACTAGGCCTGCCTCGTCTTAGACACACAGGGCCCCGCTGAGGCCCACATCAAAGGGGCTGCTGCTGTTCTCATCATCCTCCCTCCTCCTGTCTTTCTATATGTCTCACTGTCCCTCTGTGTCTTCACCCCCCCTCTCACCTTTGTCTCTGTTTCCATTCATATACATGTCTCTGTTACAACTGAGCAGCAGCCTGTTCTGATGTTTGATCCTGAGGAAGTTGGATTGCAGCGGGGGATTATTTTTTTTTTTTTTTGCGTCCCAACCCAGACAGGTTGCAGTCTCAGCTCTGAAGGGGTGTGTTGCATCTGCGGCACAAACTTTGCATATTTAAAGCATCTGTAACAATAATTTGGAAGTGACTAATCCGATGATTAACCGGGCGCCAGGCGCGTGAGCACACATGGCACTCAGGTGTGGTACATTTTTTTTAGGACGTGTGGTTAGACCCGTGCACCACCTTAGAGTACACCAGAAGACAGAGTGCTTGATAAACTGGTCTCCCCAGATCATTAAAAAAGCACCTCTGGTCGCCACCCCCACCCCCACCATCCTGCAAAAAAATGTCAGGTATGTTTGAAGCAGCAGCCGCTCGAGGCCTGACGCGTGGACACGCAGGCGGGGGAATCGACACACGTAGGTTTTAGTTTGGGACAGACCCTTTCACACACATCCCAAAATACACAAGCTCATATACGCGGGCAAGCATTCATGTGTGATCACACACACACACACACACTTTGAAGGCTGCACCAGTAAACACGAAGTCACAAGGAATGGCATTGTGAATTCTCAACTCTGGATTTTCCCTCTTAATCACAGATTGCCTGATGACTGCTGCGTGTCTCATGTCTCCCACAAGGAAGCTGCTCGAATAGATGGGAGTCAGCTTCCTCTCTGCCGCACCAGCTCGCAGACTGTCCGTCTCCAAAAGAGCAATAACGGACATTCGGTTAGACTTCTTCTTACGTAATCAGACTCCAAAATTCAGACAGAAGAAAAGCTGAACATGCACTTCATCGTATAATGTTGTCTGTTTATCGTTGATTTCATATCTTATCAGGACTCTTTCAACACGATGCGCTTTACTTCCACACCTTCATTTATATTGTCGGAGCAATTATTCAAAAATGTCCCCAGATTTTCCCCAAACTTCTCCCAAACTGAGTTTATTTACAATCACTGTTTGAACTTCAGTGACACCACTGGCCCATAATAACCCCAGTTAGTCCACTCCAGTTAAATCCAGTACTGCCCTCTAGTGGACTCTCTCGGGACGGCAGCATTTTGCCGGTTCATGATCTTCTCTTGAGCAACTTTAGACTCTAGGGAGAGTAACTTAGAAAAAAAGGAAGTGAAAATAATGACTAGATAGTCTAATAAAGATTAGGGAAGAGTTCATCCCCAAATAAATAACCCGGTAACTCAAGATGACCCACAGACCTTCTCGTGAGCAGTTTTATTTAGGGACTATTTTCTCTCCGTGTCATCAGGCAGAAGGAAGCATGCATCTATTCATGGAGGAGAGGCTAGCTAACTAAGCTAACAAAGCTAGCCAATGCTACAGCTCAGCTGTTAATGTTTCCATCCCGTACAGTCCAGAGGTAGATGCATAATCTGCGTGTTGATACGGACGGTGGATGTAGTTCGACTTTGAGTGCCGTAATATTCAAGAGACATCTCCACGGCTGATATCTCCAACTCAACCAAAAATGCTCTAGATGGATAGACAGTTCTACATGTAAGATGAAAAATATGTATTTTGATTTTGGGGGTGAACTGTCCCTTTAAAAACCTGCCTGCACAGTAAACAGTTGCGTGCCTGCGGGCACAGCTCTCTACACTTCTTCCACTTTCCTTTACCGACTAATTACAAAGTTAATGGCGCTTCCAGCCCTTTTTCTCACTCTGAATTATTAAGCCTGCATATTTTATGGTGTATTGAACCTGGACGCAGTGAGTTATTTTTGGGGCTGACACAGCTGAAACCAACACAGCAGCTGCGAAGATTTAGTTTGTGATTTGGTGTCTGCTGGCCGGCAGCGGAGGTTAAACGCTCGAGGCGATGACTTTATGTGCAGAGGCAGACGTAGAAGCGGAGAGTCTGCTGAGACCACATGAGAGGTCATTTCTTGGCTTGTTAGCTGAGGTGCTGAGCTCGTGTTGCAAAAGAAAAGATGACTTTATGGGACCTGTTGTCATCAATACTGACTTTTCCCCGCAAGCTTACATTGTGAATGAAGCGTCTGTAAAAAGGTGGATACATTCCCCCTCGAACTGGAGCCGTTCGGTCCGATAACATTTGGAAAGTCCAGCAGAGATACAGCTACTTTATCCCCATTCAAGTCAGCCGGGCGCTCCGGATATTTTCAAACCTTGGAAGTCAAGCTAGGCCTCAGAAAAGCCATTGAGCAGCTTTCAGAGGAATGAACGTGGCTCCACCTCCACTGATGTATCGACATTGAATGTAACGTCCTTGGTTTGTTGAAAATCCCGCCAGCCTCGAGCTGCCCCTCACATACACGCTTACAGAATCCTCAGATATATGAAGTTTACGAAACAAACAAGTCTCGAGGATTCCACAATGTGTGCATCAGAAAGAAAACTCCCATCTGAGGCTTTAAGTTTATACATAATTGACTCCAAAGCACATCAATAAATATCACAGATAAAAACAGCCAGGAGCTGTTTTTGAAGGATCCGAGTCTTTTTCAACGAGAGTGCGTTTGGTGGAGCGCCGACGAGGCCTCGCCTTCAGGCTCGCATCCCAACTGATACCCATCCAGTACCAACAGAAACAGTCGTCTGTGATTGGAAACATCATTTAAAATCTGCCCCGTGCCGTTGTTTTCTTAAATTATGCATTCCAGCGTGATGGGTCATCTTGCAGTGACTGTGTGCAGTGTGCAGCGTGTCAGTGGGTGGTATTGTGCGTCAGCCTGGATGTTGTGAGACGCTGCCTTGTGTGGCCCCGGCTGTGGCATTGGCACTGACTTCACATGTGACTATTAGAGACGAGCCACGGTCATCATGTCATCACCATAATGACGCGGTGCGAGATGTAAGCCGCCGCCGCCGCCGCCGAGAGAAGCATCGGGCCTCGCTTTTCACATTTTGTTTGTGAGTCTGCAGTTTTTCCCAAGTATATAATTTCCGATCAGCAGAGGCTTTTTGTAATCATAGTCGAACGGAAACTGAGCATTCCTGTCACGCGATGAGAAATGATTGCCAAACATTTCTTAAATTATAGACTATTAAAATGAAAAAAAAAATACTGAGCAAGAGAGATGTTGATGAAGGTTCTCAGTCATCCAGGTTGATGGTAATCGTAGGCGACCGGACGTGTTTCAGTTTCTTAAAGACGTTTCAGCTCTCTTCAGTTCTAACTAACTGGAGGGGTTTTAAACTCTGTGTGGAAGTCGTTAAGGACACTGCTAGCTCTGAGTTTCAGAGTTTCGTGGGGTGCTAGGTGCCAGGTGAGCCCAGGAAATGTAAACAATGCCTGGCTCCGTCTGAAGATAACATCTGTTTGCCAACTGCAGCGATCACCTTCTGGAGTCTCTGCTGGCCGGAGTGACGTCAGCGTTAACTGCCTCATCATCTCTCACATCTTCATCCCCGTCAACAAGTTTGTGCGCAAGAAGCGACACATTTTGTTTTATATCCACAGAAAAGTTGTTCTTCCCTCCATTTCCTGACAGTTCTGACCCGTACCCGTTAATTAACACAGAAAGCCAGAACTCTACTTCTTTGAACAGCCGTGCTCTCCCACGCTGCAGTGTCGGGTGTCAGATTGTATCTCTGAACACACTCATTATTCAAATGATTCTGTCACATATATATATTTATTAAATCAACTGGATTTTCTTTGATTCTTACTGTGAACAGAGGATAATGTTACAACAGGAAGATTGTTTGTTTGTTTTAAGAAAAAGGTTATGCAAAAATGACTTGATAAAATGTTATTTACTGTACGATTGTCACGATAACAAATGCAGGCAGTGTCGCGGTTGTGTTGCGATATGAGGAGTTCATCACTGCTGTAGAAAATAACAGCAGGTCATGACCGAGCCAATGTCACAGCGGTTTTAATATGCATACCACAATCAGGCCCTGCAGCTATTCCTCTGCTCCTTATCCATGTTTTCATTCACTCTGGCGTGTTTCACTGTTGCGTCGAGGGCGTGACGGCGGCAGAGTTCGTTCTGGACCACAGGAACCCGCTCCGACCCCGAGAATGGACGCATTGTGCGGCGGGCGGACGAGGTCTCTGACCTCAGAGCCGTCTGCTCACAGGTCAACACGAGGCTCTTTGTTACCGCGTGACAAAGACGATCGCTCACGTCACTCACGCCGCAGAACCGCTGCCAACACTGACTCTGGGAAACGACAGACTGTCCATTCACTCTGAATGATTTTGACAAACAGGACAAAGAAACGCGTGTAAAAATCAGACAAATATTATGATTTTTATTAACAATTCATTACAGTGTTACTAAAGCAATAGAAAAAAAATGCTTAAATTAAGTGCTCTGTCAGTTCAGTTCAAAATAAATACATAAATATTAAAAAATCGTACTAAAAAACAGTTAAAAATGTAAGTTTTTACTTACTGGTTATACAGACTTAGTGTAACAATGCTCCCTGCCATTGTGAAAGGCAAACACACCACATCTACCATGCGTCCGCACGTCCACAGCAGATAAGGCTGATAATAATAAGAGCAACGGAGAAACACCTAAACCCGTTTTCATAGTTTTTTTTTTTTAACAAAATGTCAGTCAGTCATTCTCACGGTCCGACGGATGATTTGATAACCGAGGCTAAATCTGCTCAGTGCAATGCAGCTTAATACACGTTAATACAGAACACAGAGAGCTAATGGACATGTGAGGGAGTGTTAGAAGGGCCAGCTCTTTGGTGCAGCCGCGTTGTATCGAGGGTTGCACCAGTTCGACCTGATCTGGACTGAAAGAAACAGCTGTCGCACGTGCGTCAGGTATTTGAAAAAGGCCAGAGCGAACTCGCTGAGTCGAAAGGCTATTTCACGTCTTTAGTCGTTTTCAAACGCGCGCCTCGTCCAGATGGGTCGCTGACATGGCTGTATTGGTGATTTAGGCACAGTGTCCGGTCCGTCAGAGGCACAGGGGAGCAACAATTCACCTTCACGCCACAGCAAAACGTTTCAAATCGGGGAGGCTGCCGCAGCAGCTGATGGTGCTGGAGACAGGCTGGATAACACGTGCGACGGCATGTCGCTCCGTTATCCAGCAGTCGCTGCATCATGAGCTGCTACGCTGTTGCAAAGGGACACTGAGCAGTCGGAGGAGTCGCTCCGCCGCTACCGGTGTCGCTCCGACGACCGCGATACAGCAGCGCTGCCCATCTAAAGCTGTGTCGTACACAAACCAAACGGTGCTCGGTGAAACAAGACAGTAGTGTTTCCTTCTTTTACAAACAGACAGACATTAAAGCACAAACGTCCTTTTTTTTTCTCTTTTTTAGGGATGCTTAGGTCGCCGTGACGATCGCAGGGACTACGATGGTGCTCGAAGGCGCCCGGTTCTCATTCTCGACCTGATAGGTCACATCAGGGCGAGCGTCGGCCTCCTCCGGCTGCTCCGCCGCGGTGATCGCTTCGTCTTCGTCGTCCTGAGGCTGCTCGACGGATCGCTCCGCTTCCTCCGACAGGCGGTTTTCCTCTTTCTCTTCCTCCCTCTGTCACACGGGGAATTACATCAGCTGCTGAAGCGGGTACAAACTCACAACGACAACAACAAAACCTCAGTGCGACATACCTCCTTCTTCATCCTGTAGTATTCATCGATAGCGTACTGATACTTGGCTGAAGTTATCCCAAAGAGGGAGGCCATCCTCTCCCCCAGGTAGTCGCAGGCTGCAAGAGAATAAGAGGCAATTTCAGCTGCCATGTTTCTGTGAGAAGAAAGCAGCGCTTCATCTTCAGGCTACATGACTTTACATATTCTTGTTCTGATCCACTGCTGTGCTCTCAAATTCTGGGTCTGCAGCATCAGCTGATCAGACTTCATCTAAATTTACACAGATTTGCAAAATATAGAAATGTTCTGTATCACAAAGCGAGTCCGTGTTAGAGTTTGGTTTGAGTTTAGTTGCTAGCTGACTGTTTCTCAACTATCTTAACTAACTGTCGCTCTCTGCGAGCGGAGTGAAGAGAAGAAGAGACGAAAAGTAACATCTGCTCATATACGTCCAATTAAAAGTGATGAATACGTGTAAATTGCTTCAAATTGTTACATAAATCCTTTTTAAAGTCCTTCCTGTTGCAGAAACAGAGCGGAAAAGTACTGATGCACAGAAATGGATGCCTTCCTGTCTGACTGTAGCAGTTTGTATTTATAACACGCTGAGCTAATTAGCTGCGTACGCAACGGCGTGTGTGCGATTAATATGCAGCTATAATCACCAGTTCGTTAGACTGCTAGTGTGTTAAAATACAGTCTGTTCATTAAAAGGCCTGTTTTGAAAACCAGCGTTCATTCGAAATGTATTTTCTAACTCACGGTAGACAAAATGGTTCCACTGATACATATAAAAAGTGTATTTTGTGCAACTTGACAGTTGTTTTGTAGAGAAGTTTTGCTGGTGCACACTGACAATAACCTGCAGCACGGCCTCATGGTTTCCTTCAGGTTGAATATGATCGTGTCGATGAACGAACCTGAGATGGTGGACGTCGCCGCCCTCCACATGTGGAACCAGAAGTACGGACCCCAGGTCAGCTTTGACTGCAACACACAACACGGACAGTCAGCAGGAGACTTCTGCAGCAAACACAGATGAGTCCTTTCTCCCTCTCTCCCCGTCCCTCCACCGTTCCTCACCCTCACCGCATCGACCGGGGAGGACAGCAGGTCTTTCCTCTCCGCCTCCTTCTCCTCCACCTCCTCCTCGTCGGTGCTGTACTCCTCCATGGTCTCCCCGCTGGAGAAATGGATGATCCTGCGAGGGACCTTCTCCCTCTGCTGCTGCCGCTCCTCCTCTCTCTTGTCCAGCTCTCCGAGCTCCACGCTCTCAAAGTCCTTCCCCAGGTTTGGGCTCTGGATGTGGGAGGAGCGAGGAGAGAGTCAGGACACGGAGGACACGGAGGACACGGAGGACACGGAGGACACGTCCTCCGCTTTGATATCTTGATATTCATATTTGGTAACACCTTATAAAATCTGTCATATCATTAAAATAAACAATTATATATGATAAAAACTTTAGTTGATCGTTATTCAAAGCAATTAAATGCTATTTATCAGCAACTGTTTATTGAAAGTAGCAACTGATCGTCAGTTGATTGATGATAATTGGTTAATAAAAGATGAGTGCTTCATTTATAAACATTATTCAGATGAGTTGCAACTGATGATTTTAACCTTTACGGCTGATTTATGAACCATTTCATCGTTTATACTTCATGATATCCGTATATGATGAAATTAGCATTTATATATTATTAAAAAATGCACATTTTCAGTTAAATAAACTTTAGTTAATAGCTATGTCACTGTTAAGAACAATGAAATGTGATTTATTAGCAACTGTTTATTAAAAAGTTGCAATTGACGTTCAACTGATCGATGATAAATGGTTAATAACAGGTGATTTTAACCTTTACGATTGATTTATGAACCATTTCATCATGAAGTTACTTCACTTAATCTAATAAGCTACACATTTACCATTTATCAATGATGGTTATTATATAAAGTGTTGCCCGTGTCAGTAAGTTTTATACATTTAAGTCTAAATTGGCCACATTTGTTACTTTTTTTCTTCTTCTGTCAGAATTTGAGTCCAGTTTTCATCTATTTGCTGCCACTGATATTATTATTTCCTAAATGATTATTGATCCTGTCAAAATGCAGATAAATGTACGTGTTTCTACTTTATAATATGTGTCATATGATTTAAAAAAATGCAAATTTAGTTAACAAAACTTGGGTTAATAGTTATTTCACTGTTGAAAAGAATGAAATGTTATTTACAAGCAATTTATGATTTAAAGGTTGCAATTAATGCTAATAAATAGAGTGTAGCTGATTTATAAACATTATTCAGATGAGCTGCAACTGATGATTTTAACCTTTAAGATTGATTTTTGAACCATTTCATAGTGAAATTACTTCACTTAATTAATTAAACCATATTTGTTACTTTTCTTCTTCTTCTTCTGTCAGAATTTGAGTCGAGTTTTCATCTATGATTTCCTAAATGACTACTGATCCTGTCAGAATGCAGAGAAATGCACAGATTTATACTGCAGTCTGCACAATGTTCTGGATGGATGGATGGGATGGATGGATGGGTGGAGGTGAGGGTGGAGGTGGAGGACCTCAGTATAAATCCTCTCTCCGGCCCTGCAGACAGGGTGTGTTATTACAGCTTCACTGAGAGAGAAACATCATTTCCTTGTGTGATAACAAACAAACACAGCTGACAAGTGACAACAAGCTACAGGCGACACCTCCACCTCCACCATGACTCCTCCATGACTCCACCATGACTCCACCACACTCGGTAAACACGAGTAAACGCGTCTCGTCGAAGAGGAAGCTGTTCACAGACCTGCTGCAGCTCCATCGTCTGTCCTATCGACACGTTCACGTTGGTGAGATACAGCGAGATGTCGGCCATCGTCGCCGTCTTCTTTGTATCTGAGGATGCTGCTGCGCCCCGCGACGCTGCTCCTCCGCACGACCACACCCGGAAGTGAAGTGCGTGCTTACGTCACGTCAGCGGAGACTTAACGTAAACACGGAGGTGATACAGCTTGAATGTGAATAATTACGCTTTGTGTTTTTGATTATATACATATTTTAGAAAAATAAATACAAATACGTAAATAGATAAATATTACATACATAAAAAAACGTTTTTATTTTTTGTTGTTGTTGCTGTAAACTAATTGCCTACAACTAAATAAGTTAATTTAAGCTTTAATTGCTTTGGAAAATAATTATCCTATTTTTTTTTTTACTGTATTTATTAGTATTTATGTTAAAAGCATGTTTATGTGGGTGAAGTTGTTACTGAAAAATGGCTGAAAATGTTAAATAATTGACATTTCAGTAGAGAAAAAAAAGAAAAGAAATGTAATCTATATCTACTGACTACTCTACTGTACTTTTTTCCCCACATTTTTATGATAATTATTAGGCTTTAACTTTCCTCTTCTGTATTATGATGTTATTATTTTACTTTTCCTTATGCTTTTTTAGGCTTAGTACTGGTTATATTCATTTCGAGAGATCATTTTCCAGGACATTTTCAGTGACAGGGAGCACGCACACCTCACTAAAATGTTCCTTACTTAATCAGTTTATAATCCCAGTTACTTTTTCCTCTTGTGAACTACGGTGTATTATTTATGGCTTCGTGATAACCGATAAATAAAAAGCATGAACACCAGTAGCCGAGGGCTGCTGAAGGTTTCAACAAGAGCGATATTAAAAACACAAAAGAAAAATTAGACAGGTGTCTTAAAATGAACATATAACTCGCTCCCTCCTAAGAAAAATCTACATTGATAAAAGACTATACAGAATAAAACTAATACTATGCTGTATTGTGTAGGTTTGGGGAGTTTAAATAATGTTCAAGGACAACACAAGGTTTTCAAGGACATTTTGCATTTGCTGTAATTTTCCATGACTGGAAAAACTGGTTAAATGTTTATCAGATTTTCCAGGTTTTCCAGGATGCCTGGGAACCCTGACATATAATCAGTATAAATAAATATATAAGGTAAAGAACCTGAGTGTTTCCTCTACCTGTGCAGCATTATTTCTGTGGGAATTTACTTTTACGACCACTAGATGTCAGTAAAACTCCATCTAAGTCATACGAGCTCCTCTGAGGCAGGTGTGTCTGCGTGGGCGGTGAATTATTTAGGTCTGAATCCTGAGTTCTCCTGCAGAATGTATGTGCTAATCTAATTATATGCGCTCTGTAATCAATTATCACTCTTTAGTTACCTGCTCTGACCCGCAGAGCTGCAAAGTAACTTCAGCAGAGGAGAATTTACCGGAGGCCACAGACTGTGCAGCTTTCTCTCCGGCCCATGATGTCATTAGACGGATAAAACTGGAGACTCCCCATTAAAAATGCAAGTCAGCCTCATTTTGTGAATCCACACAAATGTTTGCTGGAGGTGCACGAAGAAGTCAGCTCCATTTTTAAACACTTTTATTAATTATGAGCCAAAAAAAAAAGTGCTTCCTCATCTCCAGAATATGCCAGAATCTCCTCACCCTCGTGCTCCTCTTAACATCATTTCTTTGAAAAATGAATCGAGCCCCTCCAGGATTTTAAAGCTTTCACATCTGCTCATCTCTGTTCGTTTGTGCAGAAGCAGCGCTGCAGTCGTTTGTCCATCGGCTCCTCAGTTTTTTTTCCTATTAACACCTGACGACGGCGTTTAAGCAGGCGCCTTGTAATCAGTCACACGGCTGCTCGGGTCAGCTGTTTATTGGACAAAACATTATTAATCTTGAGCTGTCAAAAGTTATGGATTTCTCAAAAGGGTACAATCACAGACACGGGGATGCATCTCTGGTGTCTAATGGAATGAAAAGGTTACTGCTATCATATGACGCTGCAACTCACTGAACTTTGAGGAGCTGCAGGTCTCAGGTTGTTGTGTTAGTAGATGGATTTTATGCCTTAAGAGTTTTTTCCACCACCACGCAGTTATTTTTATAATTTCTCCGTGACTTTAATGCACCAGGTGCAGGAAATAAAAGAAACCAGACAAAAAAAATATCAGTAAATCAACTTTATTAGAGTTTTTTTTCTTCTTTTTTTAAGAGACTGCATTTTTCTCTGATTGGATTCTCACCTTAAAATTTCCCCTCTCAAGGATTCACTTGAAAGTGGCGTGAAATCACCTGTGTCAGGCTGGCTGCGGAGCTGTTGTTTCACGCAGATCGGATTTGATTGGAGCATTCTCCACTCTTGAAGGGAGCCAAAAAAACCCGAGAGGGCGAACAGCCCCGGGGTTTTGATTCGACTGCACCAAATAAGGTGTAAAACAAAAACAAAAACGCCGAGCCTGAGTGGTAATCGGTTTGTGGATGTTGTTCACCCTCTCTGGCTTTGGGAGAAAAAGTCGTACGTGTCTCAATAAAAGCGGAATGACTTGAGAGCCCGGGCCGGATATTTATGGCGTCGGTTCAAATGGCAGGAGCTTTGGGCGCAGATATTAGGATTTCATGAAGCTAGTGTTGCCTAAAAAACCCTGAGCAAAGTTTATTCAGGTGACCTGTGCGCGCAGGAGCAATACATTTGATATGAGTGCACATGTGTGTTATCTCCGCCTCATGTTAAACAGCCTTCTCCCAGCTTTTAATGACATTACACGTATAATGGTGCATTCCCTTACAGCGATGTCCCTTTTACACCCAGCTGTCGACGTGAATCATCCCTCGCACTGGGCCATTGCCTCCAGAATGTTATAGGACCACACGGCCTCACACATGCTTCTTTTTTTCACTAAGACTGTAGGAGTGTTGTTAACAGCTCTTCAAAACACAGGAACAGACGGACATGAAGGGGCTCTGAGAGGTGGCGAGTCAACAAAAGGAGCTGAAATAAAATGTTCCATTCCCATGGTTACATTCAGGTAATAAATAGACTCGATGGCCGTAAAGGCAACACAGAGGACACACACACACAAAAAAAACCCACCTCTCTGCTTTTAGCTTCTGTTCTCTTCACTCATGACAGTCGCATTAGTCAGACACGGAATGAATCACAGACTTTTCTCTTCAACTTGCATTAACTCGTCACACGGCGTGACACTTTCACAGATGTCTACGCGGCGACGAGCCCAGTGGTCATCGCGCGCCAGAGCTCAAGGTTAGTCACGCTGAACGGCTGAATCAGTGAATGACGACGTTACCGGATGTAAAGTTGCTCGTTAGACGTATTAGCTGAACAGAATCTGATCAAACAGCAGTGTTCGTGTTGGAGAAATAACTCGAAAGAAAGAATCAGAACTTCTCTTATTGGTGAGAGCCAAACAATCCAACATGCGATAGGCTCAACACCCCAGGACAGCAATGTGGTGCCCGTTTATGGACTTAAAACTACTATTTCAATGCCTATCAAGCCTTCCATCCTCACAGGGCACATGGTGCAGCTTACAGTGGTGACAGTGGGCAGATTTACCACTATGAGCTTTTAATAATTTTCCAACGGCGTGTCCTTGATTTCATACACAGGCAGACAAATGCAGCCGTACTCATTTTTTTTGCCGGTAAACCTGCGAACTGAAACCTTCGACGGCAGATGGTTTGAATCGTAGCAGTGCTGTGTTGTGCAGAGAAGTGGGCGACGTGCCATAAAGGTGCAGTGCATAGGATTTAGGAAGATCTATAAGCACACATGGAATTACACTTTTAGTGATGATTAACACCCGGATCAAAGAGTCGTTGTGCTTTTCCTACAGGATGGGATGTAAGTATATCATGCTTAAATGGGTCGCCAAGTTTACTGCTCCGTTTGGGAGCAGCACGGCGCAGCACGGATTTGACAGCTGGAGCTGCGACACCGAGGAGTTCCCTGTGATAATTAGAGAAACACGTGCAAGTGCAGTTATGTCATGAACACAACAACGAGAAGTGTTGGATTTGTCTCTTTTTTTAGATTTCTGTGCTGGCGTCAACAAAATGAACCGGATGTTTTGCTGTTGTTGTTGTTGCGGTGTCTGACTTCCTGTTTGCTCTGTGCTGAATTCGGCTGAATTGATGCGCCGTGCCCCGGCTATCTGCAGAAATAATGCATTGTGTAGCCGCTACGGAAGTGTCCGGACTGCCGGAGCTGCAACGGAGTAGATACACAACACAGCAGAGCCAGTGAAAGTACACACATACAGCATGTTTACATGCACAGCTTAGTCGGATTACAGCCATAGTTCGACTGTGCTACTCAATCGGACAACTGCAATTGTCCGAGTATACATGCCAGTGAGAAAATCGAATTATTGGCCGAAGCATGTCATACCCCGGTACGATAGGTGGCGCTGTACCCACTTCAACTAGTGGTAACAGAGCCACCTCCGGCTGACCTTTTTAGGTCACCAGCTGCCTCGGCATTCGAGAAAGATGGCGTACGAAGAGCGAGATGAAGCTACATCTCTGTACATTTCGTAGATGGTGTACATGATAATTACACAAACTAGATGCACAATGGCGCTCTTGCTTGCGGTTATTGCAGAAGAAAGATTCCGTCCTTCTATTTCCGGCTCGCGGACCTGGCAAAACAATCTGGAGCCTGCGCAAAACGCAAAAATCTGATCCGATCTGATGGAACGTATACATGCAGGAGTAATGCGACTATCAATCGAATAATCTCGGTGTTTTAATTCGACTATGAGAAATCCGATCCGGTCCGATTTTAGTCAGACTAAGGTGTATACAGGCATCTTAAAAATCCTATCATAGTTTATTGTTTATTGTTTATGTTGTTTATTTCGGGCATGTCAGTTCATCATCATCACATTTCATCATTGTTCAAATAATACAATATACATGGCCGAAAGGGAAAAAAAGCGGGAGAAGCTAAAGCTTATCTAGTCCCGCCCCCATTACCCACAGGATAAAATCTTCATCCTAATCTTTTGTTATCTTTTGCACTTTACATTTTTACCTAACACTTCTTTTAGTATGACATTTGACAAAACATATTACAGCAGTAGCATACAGAGCTGAATTCAACTCTAGACAGTACATACAGATAATCGGTAAGATAGTCGGACTAACACAGTATTTCAGTTTTCTTAATATTACCCAGTTTCAATGTGGTGAAGTGAAGATGAAAAACAGGCATTTTTCTCTTCGTAGACAATTATTCAAAATTACTCAAGCACCTTAACTTCCCACAACATTTCTCTGTAACATGTAAATACACTGTTGTGGTACCTTATAATTACACATTTGTTTTTGTTTTTTGCATAGACCCCACCGGATGAAAACGCGCCAGCCGTCCGTGCAGAACGTGACGAGCAGCAGGAGATCTTCTCGGAGCGCAGACGGGGCCTGACTCTCTGCATTACAGCGACACAAAAGGAAATGAGGTGGCATCTCTTAGGCAAGAAAGCAGGGAGAGAATATTAAATACAATTTCATGGGATATTTGGGCCCCAGCTGTGCTGATAAAAGGCTTTTCATTGCTTACTCTGCTTTTGGGTGGATTTTGCGAGCAATGTAACCGCAGCAGAATGGAGAAGCTAGAAAAGGACACAAGAGTATCACCGGTTTATACGCCTTGTTTGTTTTTTTTTTTTACACTTACCGGCTGCAGCATTTGAATTGTTAATAGAGCACAAAACGATGCGGGATAAAAAAAAAAACAAACAACCTGCCGTGATGCATGTGCACGTGCGTCTAAAGCTCATTTCAGAGGCAGATAGCAGCCGCAGCTCTCAAACTGTGCGTGTACGAACAAGTCCGTGTGTTTGTGTTCATTAACACCTCATTTTTAAAGCAGAAAAACAATATGTACTTCATCCTGTGTTTTCTAATCAGCGCCCCCCTGACTCTCCAAGGTGTTTATCTGCGCTTCCCGCCTCCCGAGCAAACCGCCTATCGCACACATTAATTTCCCTCCATGTTTGCACAAGTCCAGACATCAAACATCCGAGCGGAGGAAGCCACGCACTCCGAGCGGGATCATCTGACTACCGGCCCTCGTTACTGAGCAATTTGATATGAATATTTTTTTTTTTTTATGCACTTGAAATATTTCCTTGACTCAAAATACCTTTTTGAGGTCAATCTCTAACACATTTCATCCGTGCTCTCAGCGCTGAATGAGTTTTTGAGACATTCAGAATGTTCCAGACATAAATCTATTGATACATGTGAAAGGTGTAATGCTTTTAAAGAGACACCGAAATGTTGGCTGAAATTATTCCCCGGTTTAGTGGAGATAGGCTGAAAGGTGCAGGCGCCATGAATAAAAATACACTTCTCTTAGGAAACTATGAGCGTTCGGTTGATTTTTCCCTGCAGTTCAAATTTGCTCAGCTCTGTTCTTATAGCGTTAGCAGAGATGGCGGTGCTCCTGTATGCACTCAGCCACCCACATTACCGTTACTAAAACAAAGTAATTAAGCATCGAAATCAATGTGATTGATCTGAATATACTTATACAGTGTGCAGGAGTGCCTGAGTGATTAAATAAATGCAGTGTACAGGATATTAGACTGGCAAATTACATCAGAATCTGGCCGTATTAATCAGCCGGACCGGGCCACAGGAAGTTCAAACACATGAAAAAATGCATCAGTTGTATTTGGACGGGTCGGGTTTGTTTGTGTCCGACTGTATTCTCGGATCAGTTCACAAGGTCGACCTCCTGATTTATTCATCTGGCGTGTTGCTGGCAGGAGAGGGATTACGCTCGCTGTGTTGGAATTCATGAAATGAGAGGATGAGGTGGTAAACAGTGCAGGAGTGATGTAACCGTCCACGGTTCTGATCGAGCGGATCCTTTCAAGATCCTCTTCATCGAGTTATGGATGAAATCCATGGAAGTCAGCTCGTTCTAATGTTTTTTTTTTAAAAGTATTGTTGGATTGTAATGCAAGACGCGCGTGTGTGTGTGTGTGTGTCCAAGGGCAGAGCGTTCAAACATTAACCCTCATTCTGTACACAACATGCATAATTCACATTTCAACAGATCATCTTAAACTTGAACTATTCATGTTTTTGGATTTTCATGGACTGAATGTCTTTGAGTTAACAGCTCAGTTCCATGGCAGGCGGTCAGAGGCGCTCCTTGAAACTCCTTGAAATCTGCTTTTCTTATCGTGGGAGATCAAATGATAAAAAAATCCCCATTCGATGAAATTTGCTTGGACACACTGATGTGTGCGTACCGCTAACGTTGACTAGTCATCGTTGTCTCACATTGTAACGCCACAAAAAGCCTCGAACAAAGAGAGAATAGGAGGCAGGGAGAGGGGAAACGTGACAGGAAAGAGGAAAGTAAAGTGGGAATTGCGACTAGAAGTGGAGGAAAAGATGTAAGGACGGAACAAATGAACTACGCGTAAAACAATGACGGGCTTTGAGGAGCTCTAGCTGCAAGCTTTTATTGTTTTATTATCATCTTACTTACAGCAGCGCCACCGCTACATCGTATAACTTCACCTCGTAGTGAACAATGTCCTGTCCTGCTGCCAGAGGGGGGAAATATCCACCCTTGGGTTCAATCGTTGGACGACTTTGAGTATTTGTGTTGTTCCACAGGAGTTGGTTTGCAGAGACGATGTGATTAATATCACTCTGCAAATTCAGCGGGTCGCATAACCTCTGAAGTAACCTGGATGCATGAAATAAGCAGTTCTGATTAGACTAAATAAGTACCCAACCCCTCTAACACAACCATGAGTTAAATTCATGTCTTTCTTATTGCTTATCCTTAAGAATTGTTCCAACTGTCCCAGTTTCCACTTCCCATGATGCCGAGTTTATCATCTTGGGGGTGTCTCAGAGGGCACCGGAGCACCAGCATCCAGCTACCGCTAAATATAAATGCCTCTTCTGAGCCATTCATTCATTTTATTCAATAGCTGTGGTAGATTTTTGTTCGGGGTGCGTAAATACAAATTCTTCCCCGAGTGGCAGCTCTCGATCTCCATCACATCTGTGTGCTCATGTATAAAAACGCAAGAGGAGGAAAAAGAGAGGGAGAAGGAGAGAGCTGTTCTGCTTTTCTGACATCTGCAGCTTCTGAGCTCTTCACAAATCAGAACCGGCTGCTTCTTCTTCTTCTTCTTCTTCTTCTGCCTCAGACAGGTTGGAAGACGTCTGGGCTGTCAGAACATCTATCAATAAAATACATCACACGCACTCACAGCACACACAGAGGCAGACACACGTACACACCTCTGACATGAAGATGAGTGGCACACATCAATGTTTCCATCTTCGGCTCACTGAGGGGAGCCCTTACGGAGGGGCCGCCGCTGCAACGAGGAAGCTGAGCTCGCCCCGCCGCTCTGTCACGACCGCGGAAATTACTTACGATAATTTATATGACGTGATCGTGCTTAAAGGGGGGGGGGGGAGTTCTGCAACATGCTGGAAGATCGGCGTGGAGGAAACATGAGAGACAGCAGGAGAAACAAGCAGTAGCTGTTTCATGACTCGTGCCCTGAAGTGTGCATCAAACGCCGTCATCAGCTGGCGTGCGTGAGATGCCGGAAATGCGTCTCAAACACACACACACATGCATACACACGCCAAATCTATGATTACTTTCATTTCATCTCCACACAGACTTTATTACTCTTGAACCTACGCTGAGCCATCGGGGGAATAAAAGAAGAACCTGAAAAGATGGGTTGGATGACGGTTTGCAGGCCGACACACGTTTTCAGTCGAGATGAACTGCTGCGCGGCACCGAGCTGATGATTCTGCTGTAATTGCGCCGATGATTTGTTTGTCGGCCTCCAGTGAGGACGCAGAGTTCTCTGACGGAAGGAAAATGTTCTTTTAGCCCCGCCGATGTGTCCAAATCTTGTTTTTGTCGACTTAAATAGCGTAATCCATTTTAATTTCCTCTGACGCACTTTTCGATAATTCAAGACACGTCATTTTTAGATAAAAAAGCTAATGAAAAATTAGCATACAATTAGGCAGTCATAAATATTTGATAATTAGAAAATGCATTCTATTATTTGTCATTAACTCCGACGTAAGTTTTCTAATTCATGAAGAAGTTTATCACCATGAATAACACATAAAACAGACATTATCATTCTTGTGACTGTTATGGCTAAAGGCACCTTTCTTTTTTGACAACAAAGCGAGCGAACTGAGCTCCAGTTGAACTCCAGCACCCTCTGCATGCGAGAGCCACTTCCACCGGAGCTCAGCGAGACGTTTACCTCCCCCAAACTAGACACAACCTCGACAAATCTCCTCACAATAGAGAAACTCGGGGTTATGGGAGGACACAAAACAAAGACCGCAGAGTTCAAGGGCCCCAAATTGAGGCCAGAGAAATGTTTCTGTCACTGACCAAGCACAGCGGCGCAGTTAGCCGTGTCATTTTGCTGTCCCGCCTCTGTGATAGATGGACGGCGGTGAACCTCAGAGGGAAAAATTCTGACATCTCTGAGAGTGTGTGTGCACATGCGCCCCACAAGCACACACACACACACACAAAAAAAAATGCTTGTGCCAACCCCCCTCGGATGCCTCTCAGCACGTGCGCTTACAAATGAATGTGTGGGCACGCTGCGTTCCTCTGGAGGCAGGATGCCGTTTCCACATCCTTCTCTGCCTATAATTAGCCGTCCTGATAAAACACCGGTTTGCTGGCGCTCGCAGGATCAAACAGTGATGAGCAGGCAGCTCTCTTCACAGCACACTGCAGACGCCAGGTGGCTGTCCTTGAGTTGAGTGCTGGGCTATATGCAGTACGCATCTGGAGGGCAATTAATCAGAAAAAGGCGATTGTGATGTGATACGATGACACTCTCGCAATCACAATTATCGGAGACGGAGTCCTCGGGATTGGATGCAAGCTTTAATTTGAGATATTAAGGAGGATTTGTAAATGTTTAGGAGGTTTTCGTCAGCGTCGCGTGTCATTAAAGGTGCCCCTCGGATAGGAACTGACTCTGTTACAGTGTCTATCAGCATGTCTCCTCGTCTTCTTCCATCCCATTTCACACAAATACGGCTGCACAATCACACATGACTGTGCACACAAACACACTCCTCTATCTTAATCACCAGCAGGTCAGGGATCCAATGAAAATGCCCCCCCCCCTGCCCAATTTTTCATATTTTATTTCATTCTTGCAACAAAAACATTTCAGAGATCTTTAGAGTTATTACAGATCAAAGCATGTCCTCTTCTGCTCACCTACAGCAGCTCCCCTCTCTCTTTATCTACATTATCACAGAGAGCTGATCTAGTTAAATGCGCTTTATAAAGGTTGCCCGTGTCTTTAGATGGGTTTTGATACTCAAAGGGGCTGCAGGTAACAATTTGTAGCAATTTACATAAATTAATTACTTTTTTTATTAGTCATATCCGAGCAGATTGGACGTGACGCAGGTACAAATGTTCACAGGCGAGGTGATGTTTTTGATCTTCTTTTTCCATGCGACCAAGCTGTTACCTTGAATAAACTTGTGGAGTTCTCTGGGAATGTTAGCATGCTAACATGCTTGGCTAAGATGGTTAATATTTGCTGTGTCTCAGTTCAGGGTCTGCATCCTCTGAAGGACTCGGCCTTTGAGGTCTTTGAAGGCGAGAGACCTTGTTAACCTCGTCAGCCGTTGTTAAATGGGACGGTCTCGCCTTTGGAGCGTTTCCTGGTTGCGCCACCAGATGTTTTACCCTTACGTCACGATTTCTGCCACCCAGTCCTGCGAAAGTGGTCTCGATAACTACGCCACGTGATGTCGCCATTTTCTCTCTTTCTTTCTTCTTATTGGGGCGCGCAAAGAATCTTGGGATGTGTGAGACCATGAAGGATCGTAGCGGTGCATCCTCCAAAGACAGGGAAAGAAGGAGCATCTGGATTGGGACAGACTTCGCACGCTTTGTGACGTAATTGGCCTTCAAATGCTCCTCCGAAGGATGCAGACCATGAACTGAGACACAGCGACTGTGTAAACCGACCGTGACATCATCCATCGATTTGTGGTCTTGAATTCGGCACGATGGCCACCGCCATCTTGGTCCATTTTTGGAGCCAGAAGTGACCATATTTGGATGAGAGGGTGGAGCTGGGCAGGACATTCTGATTGGATCTGACTTAGAACTTGAGTACAACGCTGTCGTCGTGTCCTGTCAGTCACCGGATAGCCCCGCCCCTCAATCATAACCTGCTTTATGGCTTATTTTACTCTAAATGGAACAATACTGTACACCACGCTGTGTTTCTGCAGACTTTAAACTAACAACTGATCAACTGGTCATTTCCCTCATAAGCTTACATAAAACAGACTTCTTTTCGAAACCAGTGTATTCGCCCCCTGCTGGAATGTGAAATAATGCAGCTTTAAGGCACTTCTACTTTGATTCACTTTTCAGACTCTGGAGCTCATTGACTGCATATTTTATACAGTTAACAGTATACTTTTTACAATATTAGCATATTAGCATCGTCACTGTGAGCATTTATATAAGGCCAACTTATTAAATATTGGAAGCGGATGCTGCATTTCTTCAGGGTTCAAATGACAGTCTACTTTCCCGGCAGCCTTCCCATCCCGGTAATTCAAACACGGTCCTTTAGTGGCATAATGTGAACCTACTGTTAAGACTGTCAGTCTGCAGCTCTCTCTGTGACTCCAAGCTGAGAGGAGAGCTTCTGCACTTTCTGTGCAAAAAGGTAAAAGTGAACTGCTGGTGGGAGGTTGCCTGGATTTTGGCCCACTGATTACATCTTAAATGTCAACAACTCCCTGTGGAAAGATTCAGGGTCAGGGCGCTCTGGGATATTTTGGCCTGACACAGTGAAGGTTCACTAATGTAACTTCAGTTCAGAGAGATAGAGGAAGGTTCTCTGCCCTCGAAATCACTCTCACTAGATGCGGCTGGCTCCCAGAATTAAAAGCTTTACTTTGAATTTAAACCTTGAAATAAACTCAAACTGTCAAAATAAGATTCCAGAAATTGCTGTTGATCCCGTATGACTTCTACGCCGTACTGTTACAGTGATGTCAGATGACTTCACTCCACTTTTACTTCTCTTTATCTTCAACTTGTACTTTAAAGTGTCACTGCAGCAGCTCCACAATGACAGCGAAACTCATTTGCAGTGTCCGACCGCTTTGGGTTGAAAGCCGCTGCGCTTAATTGACACTTTTGGCTTTGTGTGACGGAAGCTTTTGTGAAAAAGAGAAACACTTACTGTAAACTGTCATTAGAGAGGCAGCGATTCATTTAAATGTTGAAATCCTGTCTACTGCACCAACACAAATGGTGAAAAAGAGGTTATAATTGGCCATCACGGAAACAATAATGGCCGTCATGTCAGCTGTTCACAATTTGCCTCTTCCCTCATCCCCTCGCTTCCTTCTCTCCCAGTTAACAAAGCAATATAAAAGACAAAGACACTGGCAGACGGACAGAAACCGACTCAAATGAGTTGCTAATCTGACATAATCAGACAGGCAGCGTGTCCCTGGACTTAAGGTCAAGGAGTAGTCTCATGTGAGCTGCAGGAGGATGAGGCGGAGGGGTAAGAGGGCAGAGGAGGTGAGGGGTGAGGAAGAGGACGGAGATCGGTGGGCAGGAGAGGGTTAGAGGTTGTGGAGGAACAGAGGGAGAGTGAAGAGAGCAGCGATGGTTCGTGGTTGTGAGTGGGCGGCTCGCTGAATTGATCAGGACAATGTCAGAGTTGCCTCTTTCACCACCCAGCCATCGCTGAGAGTGCTGATGTTCCACTTTCCCCGGCGAAAATCCAGAATTCATGACGTGTCTCATTACTCGGCTTGTTGAACTGAACGTATTTTTTCCATATTCTATATACAATTGCAGCAAATGAGTAAGTATGTGAGGGTAAACATGAATTCTCTGGAGGCTGTAAAGATTCATTCAAATGAATGTTTCTCTCACAGCTTCCTCTTGAAGACAAACAGAACCGCGTCTTGAATGCTAATTATATTTTATATAGCAGGAGGTTCCCTCACATCAACTCCTTTCTCAGCTACTGTAAGCAGCTTCATCTAGCGGTATAATAACGGTACACGACCTGCTAATCACAACGTATTATTTACGAATATTTAACGTTTGGACATTTACATTAAATAGGTGGTGGAGACCAAAAAGAAGCTAAAAGGACAGTTCCACATATCAACTCCAAGATAGAATATATAAGTCTTATGCTTTATAATTTCTAAAAAAGACCAGACCGTTGTGCTCAGGGAAGGTCGTGGATGAGACTGAACTTTATAAATTGTGTTTGCAGCCAGATTAGCCACTTGTACACCTGTATGTTAACTGACTAGCAACGGCACGCACCATGTTCGTGTGTTTGATTACAGGTCAGCTCTCAGTGAACTCAACTTCAGTGAAGTTAAGAACTTTTCGCCTCTCGCTCCAGTCAGCAGTCAACATTACAGCACCCGACAGTCAATCACTGCTGCGGTCAGGTTTCATTCCAAAAGTTCAGAAGTAATCTCCGAGCTCCACTTCTGTCTCTGAACTGTTCCGGATCAGAACAGAATCTGATGTGTATTCCTCCAGAAGGCCGGGCTCTGCAGCTAACTCTCTGCAAATTTCTACATTAACATTACATGTTTATGAACTGACTGTCATATTGTGGAGGCAGAGGGGATGCTGTCAGAGTTACATGCAAGAAGGCTGCCAAGCCAGTAACCAGCGTTCAAGACTGCGTTCAATATTTGCAAATGTGAATATTCAGGATATTCCAGCCTTGTTTGTGATGACCAAAACAATTATTTTAAGCCTAAAAATGGCCTTTTCCTGACCATAACCAAATAGTTTTTATGCCTGAACCAAACGTACGTACGTGAAGATATCAACTCCCATCATCTCCATCTACCTTCCGTTTTTGTTTCAATTCAGAGCCCTCTAGCATCAGAAATGACATAATGTGTATAAAATAGTTTTCCTGATTCAAATCAACATTGACTTTCTATGAATACCACAAACTCAATGAAAAGCAGAACTTGGAGCTAGAGGAGCCTTCGGGACGACTGGTGACTTTCGCCCAGCCGTGAATTTGACAGTTGTTAAACGTCATGTTGATCCGATGAACCTGCGTCTGATATTACACAGGGATGTGTTGTTTGAATGCCTGCGAGAGCACTTGATATGTTTATCTTTTTGTTTATTTCTTGAATCATTTCCCAGCTTTTCCGCCGAGTTCCCCTGTGTCTGCGTTTTCCACCAAATGAGTGCAGCGATTCTGGTAAAAGGGAAATCCAATATCCCAATAACGCCGGAGTCCCCGCACGCATCCAGTGATCAGAAAAAGATTTGTGGGCCCGGAGAGAGCAGAAAAACAAAGGATCGAGTTTTCCCATTTGCTCTCAGTAGGAAATCTGTAATGTGAGGGCAAAGGGCTCAGTGGGCTCTTGTCTGATAAGTCGGGGCATTCTGTGTTAGTCGCATTGATGAAAAAAAATCCTTTAAAGGGTTTAAGTTTTCACGCTGCTGAAGTCAATGCAGACTTCTGTTGGGCGCAGGGACTGTCTCTCCTCTCGTTTTCTGTTTTCTATCCCTCTTTGGTCCTCTCCTTGTAATTCTTCGTCCCTGTGAAATTCTGTCTCTTTTCTGCCTCCGTATCCTCCCTCGATCTCTCATTGTCTCCTTTGGGTTTATTTTCTACGTCTCTACCCTTATTTTCACATACTGTACCTTTCGCTGAGGGGCATCAATACCAGTCCAGAGTGGACAATTTATTACGACGGGGGTGGAATGAAAATACCAACCTGACAATCAATTCGCTTCTAGGCTGTGTGTGTGTCCTGCATCGCAATTTATCTCTATTGTTGATTTTTATCTCCTAGTTGCTGGGGTTGTTCTTCAGTAGTTTGCTCGTCTCAATCAATGGTTCACATTTCTTCTAGCTCATCTTTCCGTTCAACAACCCTGCAGAATGTCTCGGGTGTAATATCAGCTGAAGAGAAGCGATGCACATGTGGACGGTTTACCAAAGCAAGTAGTCGCTGAATAGGTTTGTGAACATCAGGACTGCCGCAGAATGATTTGTCGCAGCTTTTCTTTTCATTTTCTCATGAAAAGAAGAGATGAAGTGACAATCTTAGGTCAAGGCATGTAGAGAGAGACACACGGAGAGAGAGAGATAACATCCAGAGGCATCCATGAAGCACTTCTATATTTCTGAAAGGACGTTATTATGATTCGTGCAACTGTCCTCGAATCAAAGAAATCTAGTGGCATGTATAGCATCTACTGTATAGGAAATTCATGCTCTGTGCTCACATTGAGGGATAAATGAAAAAGCCACATGTGCTTTGTATCTCCGCACAATCAGCTTCAAGCAGAGCAATTTCCATTTCAAGGTTGCCTCAGCGACGATAGACGTATGGAACAGTGGGGGTCACTTTATTTTTCCCCATATGTGGCAACTCTGACGTTACTAAAGCAGACTATCTGCAGTGACATGAGCAGAAATGTCCAAGGAAATGTGACAAATTAATTATTTGACAGTTATTATCACAGAAAGACGTCACGGCCGGACCACAAACCCCGGCATGATCAGGCATTGTCCTCATACCTAATATATTAAATAGATTGATTGCCGGTGACTCCAACAATTACATATTTTTCACCATTCCCAACACAACATGACCCTTGTGACCAAAAAACATCAGATGTATTGGATCGTAAAGCTCAGGAACTAAATACCGCTACAGAAAACGTACCGTGTGGACACCAGAAACATGGAGGTGTTAAAAAGGTGTTTATTAGCAGGGTGTTGAGGCTGGAGGCTTCGCCGGAGAGGTGAGGTGACTCATGGTGGGAAGCAGGCCTGAGGGCCCAGGTGAAGCCGGCTGGTGGCAGAGGTCGTGGTGAGGCCGGGGAGTATATCCAGGAGCTGACTGATGACTGGGGAGACGTAGAAAGAAAACAAGGTTAAAGCGAAGAAACTGGAGACGCTCTAGAAAGTTTTCACTAGAAGGCCGTGTACCACGTCTGGTCAATGAAATAATGTGGCAGCGAGTGGAGATGGGACCGAGGTTTTAACCTGCCGCTGATTATCTCAATGAACTGCAGGTGTGTGACAGGTGGGAGCTCCGGCCACACGGGAAACCACGACCAAGCACCTCCACAAGCCATTAAAAACATTTGCTGTTTGAAATATCTCTTTACTATCTCATGGTAAGCATAGCAACTCAAAGACAACAGCTGTTTTAATGATTTTTTTAAAAAAAAAATTACAATTCTTTCGCACCTTGTCGTCATCAAAAAAGGCGGAGAGGTGGCTGT
Organism: Diplodus puntazzo; assembly: GCA_963678695.2. NCBI lineage: Eukaryota > Metazoa > Chordata > Actinopteri > Spariformes > Sparidae > Diplodus > Diplodus puntazzo. The sequence continues at coordinate 26,529,771 of OZ023172.1, forward strand.
GCATGCTGGGTAACTTCAAATTCCAATGGACTCCGACGTTATAAGTGGAGTAAAAGAGCTGAAACAGAAATTCTCCTAATCACAAAGTCATTTCTGCTTAGAAATTCATGTAAGTGATGCAAACCCACACACTGATGCTACGATTATGCAGGATTGCTGCACAGTAAGCGTGTAGAACGTAACACATCTTATGAGCTCATCCTTTATTTATAATGGTCTGCAAAAAAGAAACACGAGACCAAAAAAAAAGCAAAAGCAAAAAAAAAAAAAAAGCAGACACCTTGACTAATAGTCTGTAATAACGTTGCACACACATTCCATAATAGATTCAGTGAACTGAAACGTAAACAACATTAGCCTACTCGTAGAATTGCTATTTTTTTTCCCCCAATACTTCCTCCCGACCATGTGTTCTCCGGAGCTATCTTTAAATGGGAGCATGTGTGTGTGCTGTGCGAGGCCCCTGAGGGCGACAACAAACCAGCAGCCCTCTGACCTCCAGTTAGAATGAGGTCTTTCCATCTCTGGACAACTTGCCCTTCGAAGCTTTCTGCTGTCACTTAAATGGCTAATGGCTCCCATTCCCTCGGTACAAGGAAATTAGGGGGCCAAATACAACAAAGTGGCCCGGCTTTTGGTGTTTTGGGGATAACAGATTGTTTCTAAAGTAGTGGAAGGGGCCACGCTCATTGTGAGGAAGCCTCATCAATCATCATTTAACGGCCTTTAAATGGGTGTTTCGCCTCCCTAAGGGATTTCAGAATTGAACTGCCAGAGATATAAAGGGCAAAGCCTACTGTACGTTTTCTGGTCTAAGCAGTTTGTAAAGTAACTCTGTGCTCAACTCACGCTCAGCGTTCGGACGTGCATGAATGTTTCAGGAAACTTCCGATCCGACAATCACCATGAAATTGCTAGATAGATATAGTAAATAGGCCGCGGCTCGATATAAATTGTAGCAAACGTTCTTTAAACCGCAATTTTCCCGCTGACAGATGTCAGATGCTGCTCAGTAAGAGCCAGCATTACTGTATAAACAGTGTCAGTGACACGTATTCATGACAAGAGGGAATGCTGATGATGACGAGCGAGTGAAGAGGACCGTTGATGCCCTCATCAAATGACTATTATATGTAATTTATGAAATCCACATCCACAGGCACTAGAGTTTTAAGCAAAAATCAGAAATGCAGTACATCAATCAACACGGGCCCTTTTCACCGCTGATTACTGGACTCAGAATTATCCACTTCACAAAAAAGATGTCATGTGTTTTTTTGTTTTTTTTTTACTCAGATTTAACAACATTAAAGGTGCTTTAACAAATGGCTTTCAAAATAGGCCTAAACAGGCACATTAATTTGTGCAGGAGCTAAGTTCAGCACCACTTTCATGTCTGCAAGATTGAAAATCGACCAGCCCGGTCAGTGGCCTTACGCTTCCAAGTTCGACACTGTGGGAACCCCTCTAGCATCATTTATTGAAGCCTCTGCACCCCTCTGGTCCAGTGGGATTAAGTATGAGAGTAGTCAGAACAGAAGCCCCTTTTAGATAGAAAAGGTGGCACATTTGCAGCAAGGTAAAGGCTGCAATCTGCCACCTTGTCTATCGAAAAGCGAGGTGTAATATTCCTTCTTTTCCAAATAGCCGCCACTTGGCCGCCATTGGGGTAGGTGTAAATATGTGACGTGAGGCACGAAGTTGGGCATGAAGCAGGTCGAATTTGTCTTCAAAATAAGAGCTTTACATTGCACCCCATTGGAGTTTAGAACTGGGTTCTTAGAGGGAGGCTTTTAATTTGAAAGTAGCGACCGTTAGTAGCTCGCTGCTACGACAACAAGCAGACAACGAAGACAGCTACAGAAACCGAGGAGACGCAGCATCTCCTGGATCTCGGCGGCTGCCCAGTTGCTCATCTTGACGTCTGCGGATGAAATGATGGACTGACTGCTGTGATCAGCTGTTTCCTGGTTTTAAAACTCCCCGGCTGTGGGTCACACAACAGTGCAGGTCATCGACACCTCCGCCCATCTCACGCAACTGCCGGCACATCGACGTCTCGGATTTACAACAATGGAGGTGGAAAAAAGTGAACCATCCTCATATTGGTGGACCAAAACAGACCCCCAATATAATGTCTGTCTAAATCCAGGACCTAGCCACAAAAAGTACAGCCACATTGGCGGCTTGCTGCCCAGGATAAAAACAGCTAAAGTTAGTGGTTGGTTGGGGTAGTTGGATGGGTCCTGCACTGGACTTTCCCTCCGAAGACCAGGGTTAGCATCGAGTTTGTGACCAAGAATAAAGAGTGATTTGTTTTAACGTTATGTCATGTGTCTTTCGTAACTTCCAATACATGAGTCACATGAATAAACAGTTAGTTTAACCCTGAAGTCTGTCCAAGTAGTTTGGGGTGCCTAAAACTAACCAAATACTTTTAGAGCCTGAACCTAACCGAGTAGTTTTTGGGCCTTAGTCTGACCAAGTACTGTTTGTGCCTAGACCTAAACAAACCGTGACTGTTTGCTAAGGTTACCTAGTCCAAAAGTGAAAGTGTAACCAGACATTGCATATGATCCATTACTACAGGCACACCACTATAGTTTGAAGCTTAAGGCCACTGACCAAGAGATCATATTCAAACAGCAGCAAACCATCCATACGTCACATCGTCAGATATATTTATTACTGTTTTACTTCGGCAACACGATGTTCTGCCGCTCGTCTCCGGTCAAGGATTAAATGAAATTATTTAAATTACAGCGTTTTGAGAGAACAAATTCCTCCATATGAATAGTCTCTGTGCCTGAATCAGGCCCGGGTGACCTCGCCCTGACTGTTGTAGCTCAGAGAGCTTCAGGATGGTAGAATTTGTCCAATGACCAAAGTACTTACCTTATGATTGCAGCTCTCTTCCCCCCCTCATCTTTGAAGGACCCAATTTTTCAATCAGTCATTCAAGGTTTTTACTTTTGCATTGGAAAAAAAAAAAATGTTCAAAGAAAACAGCCAAAGCTTATTCTCATTATCTCCAAACCTCCTTTTGACAAGATAATGCCAGATTTTGGGAGTTTGGATCCATCCAACCTCTTACAAGGCAAAAAGCTGTAACAGTAGTGATTTTCCAACAAGAAGAGTTGTTAAGTGACAGCTTGATGTGCGCCTCTGAATACACAAGTGACAAAAAAAGAAAACAATTAAAAACACATTCAGTTAATTTAACTCGTACAATTGTCACTCGCGCTTCATTTCATCGCTCTAACTTGTCAATTGAAGTTACTTTTCTTGAAAGAAGAAGCATCTTTCCTGCTTCAATTTGTGTTGCCACCAGCAATTTTATAGTAGAATGAGCTCTTTTGTGGATCTGAAAAGCAATCATCATTTCATATTTTTTTTTGAAAGTCTTGGCAGCCTCCACTCCTTTCTCATGTGGATTTAAGACATGGGACTGTGATCAGGCATTGTCAGGCACATGCTGGCAGTTTGTATGGGCTTTTTCTTTTTTTTTTTTCTCCCTCCAACAGGATTAAAATGCTCCATTATCAAGCGTATATTGGAAGGGGTGAAATTTCCAATGTTTATTCACTGCAGGTGATGATGAATGGCTTGCCTGCGACGAGTGTCCTGTGTCAATCAGTCGGGTTGGCTCATTAGGTCAGCAGATTCTCAGCCACAGGGGGATGGTTATTCAAATCCCTGAAAATATGCAGAGACAGTGAAAACACCTTGGCCCCATGAATAACAATAGCCTCATGCCGCAACGGCCTAATGTGAGGAATACGGCCACGGTGATACGCGGACGTGTCGGAGACTCACAGTGAATCAGACAACATCATGCATATTAAAATGATCTGCAGAGGAACAAAAGCCAAACGTGTCAGTCATGTGTAAATGCGTTACACACAAACAAACACACACATACATTGATTATACAAAAATAATGCACCTTATGTTTTCATCTTTAAGCAAACATCTGTGTAGTTTAATACGTGCTTATAACATATGTGTACTTCAAAGTGTGCTCTAGGTGTGTGAAGTAAACCAGGTATATTGGTTGTATATTTGTAAGTGATCTGTTTCTGTGTTGGTTACACACTTCAGTGGTTCATGTAAGTGTACTGCTAGTTTACAACCATAGCATTAATATGTCATGTCTCCTCGTGCACTGTTTGCATGTTATATTTACAAAAACTGGACCACGTTAAAGGGAATTTGCTAGTAAAGTATAAAAGTACATGGTCTAATGTACATCTAATGAAGTATACTCAGTAGCCGTTTTTATTCTGGGAAGCAAGCCGCCAATGTGGCCGTCCTTTTTGTGGCTAGGTCCTGGATTTAGACAGACTGTGGTAAAGTGGGGGTCTGTTTTGGTCCACCAATATGAGGAGGGTACCCTTTTTTCCACCTCCATTGTTGTAAATCCGAGACGTCGATGTGCCGGCAGTTGCGTGAGATGGGCGGAGGTGTCGATGACGTGCACTGTTGTGCGACCCACAGCTGATCACAGCAGTCAGTCCATCACGTCATGCTAGTGTCTCCTCGGTCTCTGTAGCTGTCTTTGCTGTCCGCTTGTTGTTGTAGCGGCAAGCTACTAAGGGTCGTTACTTTCAAATTAAAAGCCCCCTGTTAAGAATCTAGTTCTAAACTCCCATGGGGTGCAATGTAAAGCTCTTATTTAGAAGACAAATTCGACCTGTTTCACTGTTCATGCCCAACTACGCCTACCCCAGTGGCGGCCAAGTGGTGGCTTTCTAGAAAAGAAGGAATATTAAACCTCCCTTTTCGATAGACAGGGCGGCACATTGCAGCCTTTACCTTGCTGCAAATGTGCCACCTTTTCTATCTAAAAGGGGTTAGTGTTAACATACTGTACATTATGCAGGTCCTTCCATTAGTGGTCCTGCAAAAAAAAACACTTAAAACAAAAAGATGTAGCTTTGTGACGGCGTGAAGTAGCGCAGGATCGTGGGAGTTGTTGTCTTCCCTTCATCTGGAGCAGAAACTTTCACAGACGAAGTTATGTACAGAAGTTATATTCACACATTGAAACACACCCTTCCCTTGAATAAAATATTAATTTCTCTCTTGGTTTGAACATAAAATCAGGACACAACTCAACAAGATATATCACAAAGTTTAGTCATTTCACATTTTAGTGCTGAAATATTTATATCTTTTAAAATGACATCAGCAGCACAGTTTACCATCATTTTGTAGTCAACTTACAAAAAATTTTACTAGCTCAGTCTACTAAAGTGTAAATACAAGTACCCTCCCAGTCTTACTGTGTGTTCCACACTATCATACATTATCTGGCCTTATAATTAAAGTCAGAATGAGCAAGATTTATTGGTTGTTTTGAATATTACCAGAAAAGAAGTGAAGGCTGACATCCAGAAACATCCCGAACAGAAAACAATAAGAAAATACAGGCAGAGCATTTGCTTTTCTGCAGATACAGACACCAAACACCACTCACAGAGGTGACGATTGAGAGGGATGACTTTGGTGTGAGCGTATTCGTTGTTTTCTATGGAAACAAACTGCTGATTACCTTTAAAGTAATGCGTTTACATGTCTAACAAGAAGAAAAACATGTTAATTTGCTTCGTTTATCTGTTTTCCCCAGTTGTTAGAGAAACATTTTATAAACTAAAGTTCAAGAAAAATTACAATGACGAATATTCCCTCTGCCTGAGCAGCCTTGGTTAAAACTTTTTAATGAAACGAGAGTATTTTGTTCTGAGCAGCAGACTTAACTAATGAATGGGCTAATTAGCCTGCTAACAAAATGATCAAAGAAGTGAGGTTATTAAAGGGCCGCGTTCGGCCGACGGGCCGGCAGTCGTGTTGGTCTGATGTAGAGCTTAAATGCTGATACGGTATGCAGCGTGTGTCCTGCGCTCGGCTGACTGACGCGAGGCGGTTTATAACAGATTTTTTTTTTGCCCGGTGAAACTTCACCAGCCCAACATCTGCAGTCCATCCTGCCTCTTCAGCCAGTATCCCCCCCTATGTCTGTGTGTCCTTGCTATTCCTTCAGCGCAGGAGTGGGATGGAAAGGTAATGCCTCGCAGCTTTTTTGAACGGTAGGCGCTGATCTCCGGCTGGGAGCCAGGCCTCGAGCTCCGCCTGTAGAGAAAATGCATGTCCTGCGCTGATCTCTCCATCTCACTCATTCTTTAACAGATTCTCTCTCTTCGTCTTGTTTACACTTTCTTCCGCTCGCTGTATTTCTCTGTATTTTCCTCCTCTCTCTCTGTTTGGCGTCCGCCCTCCCTCCTCGGCAGAATATCTGGGTTGAGTTCAGGAACCAGCCAGTCACAGTGAACACCGGCGGGGAGGAGGGGAAGGGGAGAGACCGTAAACTCTGACTATGTGCCAGCGCTGTTATTTTCTTCATCACAGAACCCGCCTTGACACAAATAATGGAATGCACTGGCAGTCTTTCAGAAAGACAGCGAGGGGAAAGTGGGCCACTGCCAACCCTAGGCTATGCAAATCCATCCGCAGCCGTCTGAGTTTAGAAATCTAATGATCAGACCGAACCCAGGCGCTTTCCATCCTCCCTCTCGCTCTGCTCTTTTTTTTTTGGGTTTTTTTTCCCAATCTCTGACTTTTCTCTCATTTCCTTTCCCCGCTCCTCATTCCTCCTCACCACTTAGTTCCCCAGCTCCGTTGCTGGCTCTGCCATCTGGTGCCGGTGCCCCAGAGATGGACTCGGCTCTGGTTTGCGACCACGGAGGGAGGGGGCAGGCGGGCGGGCGGAGTGGGGGGGGGGGCTTAGAGTGGGAGTCTGGCACCACGGCTGCTGATTCCAGAATAATCTACGCTGCGCTGTTGTGACTCATTTTGCCTCTGATGGGCACCGTGACCACTCGAGCATGTGCCTGCAATTAGGAGTTATGTTAAGTAAAAACTGCAATTTGCAAAGGCAAGCATGAAGGTGCACTTCAGTAGAACAAAGCAAATTGAAAGGGGGGGTGGAGGCGTGTGTGTGTGTGTGTGTGTGTGTGTGTGTGTGTGTGTGTGTGTGTGTGTGGGGCTCATGTGGAGAAGCCAATAAATCTATCGAGGATTTGATTTAGTCGTAGTTGTCTGTGTGAGACAAACTTGAACAGCTCTGAGATTGGACACAAGGCGTAACACAGCCATGTACCAGAGTAACCTCAACGATTTGATGGGGATTCGTCAAATAGCTCATTTTTAGACGTGACAGGATTTGATTTTGAAATCCTTTAATACTCCGGTTTGATTGTGCATACATTAGAAAGCGCTAATCTCATTCTGCCGTTGCAGCAGGGGGGTTTGTTCACCTTTTTTTATTTTACTGCCGCCTCACTTTTCTTTTTTACAGCCAACACTGCAGTGCAACATTAACGCTTCACCATCTGATCTTCATGCACTATGATTATCTCTAAGAACTCCTGTCAGGAGCTGACGTGAACAGCAGCGAGGGGAACATGTTTAAGCATCTGTTTTCAGTTTCAGCTGCAGGTCTGACCGTGAAGATTGTAGCTGAAAGTGCCGCTATTTTTAACCCCTGTCTATACAGAACACTTACTGTCACATACAGCTGGATGTGGGGAAGAAAATGAACAAAACAGGCCACTTATATCATTATTTTTTTTTATATACACTTTTCCCCCACTTGCAGGAGTTGGAGGCATTAGTATGTGTCTGTGTTTGTCTGCATCTTAAATTAAAAGTTTGACATTTGGGAAATATGCTTCTTCGCTTCACTGCTGAGAGATTTATGAGGAAAATTGACACGACTCTCACGTCTGTCAGCTTAAATATGAAGCTGGAGACGGTTAGCTTAGCATCGGATAAAAAAAAAAAAAGGGAGAGCTAAAGCTAACAAATTAACCGGCTGAGGAGAAAAAATGAGGACGAGAAATAAGAAAAAAGTTGTTTTTTACACTTGTAAGCAAAATAATGTGATGATCAGAGGGGCTGATGTTTAGTTACCTTTGAACAGAGCTAGACGAGCTTTACTTTAGCTTCCAGTCTTGATGCTAGTCTGAGCTAACTGTTGGTTTTAAAGCTCAGTTTGCAGCACTGACTCCAGAATTAATGCTCGCATATTACAATACAGCTAAGTGAAACTGCCTTTGTGAGCACGAAACCAGTTGATAATATTAACAAGATGTCGGGACATTTTTTCCTGACATGTTGGTGGATGTTTGAATGAGACGTTGGGAACGTTTGCAGTCGAAAACCTGTTATTTTTGCATCAGTGACAGAACCAGGTCAGCTAGAACCAGATCTTTTCCTGACCCTAACCAACGTTTTTTGTGCCTCCACCTAACTAGACCGTAAGCACAACATTGTTATGACATAAAAATGTAAATACAGCATACGTGAATGTAAAGTCTGTGGTTTGCAGAAGCCTTAATTGCCATATCTTTTCATTCTGTCTGACTGGGAGTACTCTGTAAAACTCTTGGTCTCGCGCACCATGATTAATCTGTGGTGGACAGTATTTACACTCAAAATAATACAAACCAAAAACACATGCTGCATTCAGAATCATCTGTTTTCATTCGCATCCATCTGTGTGTGTGTAGATGAATCCAAATTACATGGGAGGAATGATTTAATACCGCGGGCCCAGGGAACATGGTCGACGAGCACGTACGCTGAAAATGAAATTACTATAAGCAGAAACTGTGGGAATGCTAAAAACAAAAAAAAAACAAGATACGGCTTCATGTCTCAGAACAAACAAACCTGCCATATGTAGGAAGCCAGCACAGCAGATCGCAGTTAAAGGAGAGGAAGGTGTGTGAAGTTTTCAGAGTCGCAGCGTTCTGAAGTACATAGGGACGTGTTTTAAAACATATAATACAGCCGGTGTCCGATGTGATTCTAGACTCCAGAAGCCCTGAGATCATCCCCAACTGATTTGAAAAGACGTGATTCACACCTTTTTGTAAAGCTGAACTCTTCAAAGGTTGTAAATGTTGTCTTTTCAAATAAGTCTGGGATCTTCTGGAGACTTGGATTATGCCGGACGAGCTGTTCGGAGCCATTTAGAGTTTTTTTTTAAGTCCCCATCTACTTCAGTTGTGTGAGAAAATGCCGTGAAGCTCCAGAAATGTTTTGTGGGCTACAAAACTTCAGCCGACTTTTCTGACTTTTTTGGGCGAGTAGGTAAAGACAACTAAGCCGGTATCACATTAGTTGAAGTTCTCCTTTAAAGCTGGTGCACTGTTTGTCATAAAAAGTCAAATGAAGGGCACAGGACGAGACAAAAGCTCAGCTGTTTTCCAAAACTCATGATCACATCATGGGCTTATTGTGAATGTGACTGTACCCGGGCGTTGCTCCAGACGGGGTTAGAGACATTATAGTCTTTGATTGTTAACAAATGTCCTGATTGCTAACATCGTAGCCCTTTAAAAAGTTAAGACTAAAAGAACTTAACAACCTGTGTTTGCTATTAGCTGAAAACCTCAGATAACTGTTGGCTTCTTTAAAACATGAAAGAACTTTAAACTTAGAAAACTTATGAAACATCTCTCAATCCTCATCTCGCTGTCCCCATAAAAGATTTATGGGCAAATCTGTTTACGAATCGCTGATTTATCAAGAGGCTGAGACGACACGGAGAAACTGTTAACACAGGATGTCTGTAATGTGAACGCCAAACTGCTCACGATGAAAGGAGTCTGCAGTCGTTCCCCACCCAAAAAAAAATCACACGTGGCTGTTTCATTTACGTGTTAACACACCAGAAAAAAAAAAAAAGTCCAACGCTTGATTCAAAATTTCAGCAGCTGCTGTTAACATGCTGAGACATTAAAGCGGAGCTGCAGGGGTGCAGAGAGAGATCGTATGTAGAATACAGTTTGCATCTGGTCTGATCTCAGTCGGGGACAAATGCAGCTTTCAAGTACAATTTGAACAGATGGTTTGTATCCGTTCAGCGTGGAGAGGCAATGCGTGCAGAAGTTTGCCAAACAAGTTTCCAGGCTGTCGGTTTGGATCACGTTACTTCTCACCTGAAGTTATTTTTACTGGACGTTACACAGGAGGAGTGGGAGGCAGGGGTGTGTGTGCTCAGCAAGATTTACCTGCCATCACCTTTCTTATCCTTTTTTTTAGTGGCAGGTTTCTGTCCACCTGGTGAAGTCGTGTGTCGATGCATTATACATTCTCAAATGTGTTGCTGGACGACCAACAGGCAGATTTGTGTGTGAGTGTTATTTTTATTATATGTGTGGGCATAATCTAACAAGATTTGAACAATATTACACATTTTATTTGTTGCTAAGTGCATCTTATCTCAATCACAAACAAACAAATCAAACAGGCGTGCAGGGAGCTACATTTTGAAATGAACAAGGACTCACTTGTGAAAAAGAAAGCAGTCTGACGGCGTCAGCTATGAAAGATTATGATTGCCTGCTACGCTCTTATTCACTGAGCTGCTGGTTACAGGTTACAAGAGGTGTAAATCACAGAGCACATTGTTGATTTGAATTGATTCAGTTCAGTTTAAAGGTTTGAACAACACATTTTGTTTACTGTTTCCTAAGCTTAAGAAATCACAGCTCATTCTGTACCACTGACAGTGAAAGCGCCACCATTTTAATGTACTTTAGATTATACAGCAGTAAGTGAACGCATCACAGCTCAAACATACTTTGCTTTGTACAACAGCGTGTGCGACATCTATCAGTCAGACAGTAACCGATCACATCGCAGCTCGAATCTTTAGACAGTAAGTTAATGCATCACGGCTCAGATAAACGTCAGCATGTACAACAGTAAGTGAACGCATCATTGTTCAGGTGTACTTGAAGGAGGCCCGTATACAACAGCAAGTGAATGAGTCACAGCTCAAATGTACTTCAGCACGTTGTACAGAAAATGAACACGGGTACTTCAGCGTGTAACACATCAGTAAGTGAACGCACTTCACTTAGAACGTGAACTTCAAATTCGTGGCTCTTCACTTCTCCTCCAGATGACGAGGCGTCGTTTGGCGGCCATATCGTCGGAAAAAATATTCCTCATCATCTTTTTTACTTTTTATCGAAATGCGACTAGAAACTCAGCAGCTCCTCGACCTACAGTACGTCTATGATCCAACATGTTCTAGCTGTGTGTATTTATTTGGGTTTAAATATGCATCATAAGTTATACACAATATTAGTCAGTTATTAAATGACTGAAAGGTGAAAGCTGTGAAAAGAAAACAATGATTAATTCTGTTTTTTGAGCGGTGTTCGTGAGATGTGTTAAAATGTAATTACATTTCTGTTAGTTTAAACCTTATCTTGAGAATATATGCAAAATAAAAATGTCCCGACGTTCCTCCGTGACATGTTATTCACAGGAAATACACTATGTTTAATTTCTTGTTCGATCAGAATGATACATTTACATTCAGTGGCTTTACGCGTGATGTGCGGGGCTGAAGTCTGGCTGCGTGCTCTCCTCATCATGCAGAGAAACCAAACTGTCTTCTCTTTACAGACTATGATGTAGCTGAAATGGTATGAAGATGGCAGCCGGATAACCTTGATGGAGGCCGCTGTGCTTTTAGCTCCATTACTGGATGTATGATATAATGTACTTCCTTCAGATAGCGAGCGCATTTTCAAAAGACGAGACTTCAACGATCTCTTTGATGAATAAAATAGCTGTAGAGTCCATAGTGGGCTGCAGGGTTACACGGAAGATACACAACGAATGAAATGCAAAGTATAATTTCACGATCAAACTTTTTCTGAGCCGAGCAGAGACGAGCGCTTTATCGCGATGCCAATATCTGATCACATCCAACGGGCCAAAAAATCCATATTGTTTGATATGTGACATGTAACCTCAATATGTGAGTAATTACTGTTTCATCTCTGGGCCGCGTCAGATGTTGGAGGATGGCAGGGCAAGATGGTTCAGGAGCCTCAGGGGAGAGAGGGAGAGAGGGAGAGTCTATGTTCTGGGAACCAAGACAGCTTTTATATGGAGGTTTTGATCAGCCCTCAGGATACATCGAGCCTGAGAGTTGAGTGTGTGTGTGTGTGTGTGTGTGTGTGAGGAGCATGTGGTGGTTATTCATGTGTCCTCTTGTGTTTAAATTCTCATCTGTGTGTGTTTAAGCTTTTATATGACTTTATGTTTCTAATGAGCAGGTTGTTAACGGTGTTCCCTGCATGTGTGTGGGTGTGAGTTGTGAAAGCCGATGGGCGTGGACGTCACGCCGCCGCGCCGCCGTGCGATGTGAACACTCTCACTTGAAGGTGACAGTCTGTGCGAGAGGTTGAGGGGACCGTGTTTTCCCGCTGTCTGGCCACGACCGGGTCAGACTTCCTGCTACCGACACGAGCCCATTAACGCAACGAGGTTCAGAGGTTCAGCCCGGCCCACTGGCGCTCGGAGCCAAGCAGTCAATTTAGGAAGCAGAGGACAGGCGTCTTCTTTTAATGAAACAAAATGGGATTTGATGCAATCCATAAAATGTTGCAGGCTTTATGAACACGGCTGTATGCAAAATCTTATTATATATTATAACAGCAATAGTCAGCCAGAGGCCCGCTGGGTAACATCAGCTCTCACACCTCATCCCCATCACAATGTTTCCATGAGCGAACGAGCTTCTGGGGACGAAGACAGGAGCTGTTAAAAAGGCTGAATAGCTGTCTACGTGTACGATAACCTCCCGTAACTGCTCTGAAGTTTTTATTAATAAAAAACCCTGGAATGAAATGGTGATAAAGCTCTCAAACAACAATCCTTAATTTTTCCGTAACCCCCTGAAACCTATCGACGACTCAAGCTGATAAAATCAAAGATAAATAAAACAAAAAATGTATCAATAAAAAGGAGAATACGCCATTAAATGCACAAACTATTAAAAAGTTATGAGGAATTATTATTAATGTATCTTTATATTGACTGTTTTTAATAAATACATTCATATATTTCTTTTTCATGTAGTGATTCATGTAATGTTTGGCCACAGGTAAAAGAAAACAGCTGCCACACACGCTGCTGCTGCTGCTGCTGCTGGAAAGCTTGTTGCTTGAATATTATATTTTGGTCATTACTGGTGAGAGATCTCTTCATTTATCTGTTCCAGTCAGGAACGCTCTCAACGTAGGTTTAACCATTTATTGCAACATGGAATTTGCCCTTTTAAGATATAATTTAAGGTCTCACGTCATTCAGTCAATTCCAAGGCATTTCTTCACGCCCAGCAACATGAAAATACATTAACATGTCATCATATATCAATTTTCTTCCTTAAGTATTTGTGTTAAATGCCATGAAGATGCACTTTTTTCCTTCTCTAGGATGAGAAGGGGAATCACTGCTTTTCGGTGCCAAGAGTCGCCTTCAGCTTCGCCGCATGTGTCGTTAGAGAAGACAGACAGAAAGATTAATCCTGCATCTTTTGTTCTGACTTCACACAAGCACAGTGGTCAGCCACTGTGAAGCTGATGTAAAGGTGACGGGGTCACAGTCTGTGTGAAAGCTAAAGTAACTAGCGTCCCGCTGAGCAGGTCATTCTCTGTTATGAACCGGAGCCCATTAACGCAGCAGGAGCCAAACAGAGAGCCCGACACCAGTTGATAATTTTCTGGCTAGATTTTCTGCTTAATATGAGGAAACTTTCTGCTTCTCTGGGTTATTTTTATTTACAGCAGTTACATGCAGCGCCTTGTAGTTCAGGCTTCACTTAACCCATGATTTTAATGGTCTGACACAACACTATCTTACAGATCTTTACCATGACGGGGCCTTAAGTTAGTCCATCACTGAAACCTACAGATGGTGGAGCTTCTCTGAGTGTGGCCCTACGACTCAGAGAGAACTCTCTTTAATCATTTAAAGCAACAACATGCAAGAACTGGTATTTTTCTTGCTACAGTTTTGGATTGCAATTCACCGCTGTTGTTAGCATGGATGTCTGTACACGTGCAGTTATTATGGTTTCATTATTATGATCACAAACTAGTATGTCTTATAATGTTATTTTCTTACTCAAGTAAGAGATTTGTGTACTTCTAACTGAGCTAACTAGCTAATTGCAGAGAGTCAGTTACATTACAGACAGTTACAGCTGTCATCAGTAAATTATAGAGTTGAGGCTGAACATCTGAAAGAAATTAGAGAGAAAAACAAGAAATATCTCCAAAGCACGATCCCGTTTCTCCAACATGGTCGACGTTTTGTGTCACAGTGTTGTAAAGCATCTCAATGGAGATCTTACGTGCTAACGGGGCGAAGAATCAGTCGGACAGAGGCGTCATTCTCCCTTTAATGCAATATGTAAGTCACTAGCTCTTAACTAACTTTCTCTGCACAAAATTAGCCTTAAGCTAGTGACAACAGTGGCACATTTAGCTGTAAAAGAGCTAAATATTTCCCTCCGGAGATAGTGGAGACCAAAAGTAGATCTAAAAGAAGTGTGACTGATAGACTTTTTGTACGTACGTTCATTACATGGCCAGAAGATAAATTTCAACTGAGCACTGATGTTGTTCTGTGTGCTAACATGTTAGCGTTACAGCTTTATGTCATTGTACTGTTAGCTTGTTGAGGTGCCTTGCGTATTGAGACAAACATTATCTTAACATTTGCATGTTAACACACTAACATGCATGTGAAAGACCCTCACTGATGCAATTAGTTTGTAGCATGGTATAAACGTTGCTATTTCATAGGTTTACATCATCTTTGTATCATATTGTAAAACATCCCTCTGTCTCACATGACTCACACGCTCAGTGACGGTTAATTAAACTTAATCATTTTGAGCTGGTTGGTTTAAAAGTGTGTGTGACCGGGCTACGTTTGGTTTCACGCAGTCGTGTCACCACAACAGTCGATTTTTCAAATGGAAATTTGTTACGCGCCATTTCATCCGCGGTTTCCATTGTTCCTATTTCAGAATCACAGCACTTATCCAAAATAATGAATCAGTTTTATCTTCCCACTGTCAAACCATTCGCTTCACGGGCCCGGACCCCACTAATGGCCGCTTGTGGCTGTATTTATTATTAATGCCGGGCATCAGGCGCTTACGGGATCCATTCGGTCCACGCGGCTTTAAATCTGGTCCTCCATCTCACTCTGCTCTCCGCTTGACTCGTTTCTGCTTTTTAACTCTCGCTGCTTTCAAGTATAAATATTTCATGTGCGATGTGAATTATCATTTCGCGTCTAGCTGATCAATAAATCGCGGGACACACCTGGGACGATTTTTGCATGAATGCATTCGGATTAAACGTAATCGCTGAAGAATTCAATCACGCGTGATCGAGCTGTCTGCCTTTTTCATGTGGCATGAGGGTATTTTAAGAGCACTTTGAGCTTTGCGAGCGAATGTCTCGACAGTCAGCCCTGAAATTCTGCCAAATTGACACGTCGCGGCTGAAGAACGGCGAGGATCTTCCCTGAAACAGTGCAGCGCAGGAAGGCTTCTCTTACTGTTCAGATTATTAGAGCGCTGTTGATCAAATTTATGACTGTAATTTTGTATGGACATGCTTGTGTTTTTCCATTTACATATGGTTTATAGAGCTGTGATTTCATTTGCATAATAGGAGCTCAAAGTGAAATGCTGATGAAAGCAGAAGGGAGGGCTCTCAGTAAACTTTTTATGGGCCGCTGTTAAAAGAGGAGAAAGCAAATACCACACTGCATTATACACCCAGCACACACAGGCACACACTACAGGATGGCAAAAAAAAAAGATGAAGGGGAATTTGAATCCTGTAGTTGTTTTTGTCCCCGTGAATCGACAGTGGACATCAATATCTTTCAAATTCCAAAGAAAACAAGCAGCAGTCAATAAACCGTCCACGCACAATTAAACACAAAACAAAGAGAAACAGAAACAGAAAGACTGCTGCTCATGCGGTGAGAATACTAAGAAAAAAACCTCAAGCTTCAGCTCAGGGAAGTCGTTAAATCCAACAACTAATTAATCCCGTTTAGCATTTTTATATGTATTCATATATTCAGAAATGTGCGTATGATGCATGCCCGCAGGCAGCGTTAGGGTGGTGATAGATGAGACTATAGCAACACCAAGAATTAGAAAAAAAAACCCAGAAACAAAAGTGTCTGAGTTAGCTGCACATCACAAACATGTCCTCAGATGATGTCACCTGAGGTGGCTTCAGTCAGGGCCGAAGCAAAAACCTGAAAGAACGGAACAAAATGATGTTTCTTTGTGGAGTGTACCCACAACTGAAGCCTCAGCAGTGTGGCCTCTTGCCTCCTATACATCCCACCGATTCTCCACTGGGTGCTACCATTGCTGCTCCCTCATGAATTATGGGTTCGATCTGAGTTTAGCAGCGTACGAATTCTGGCATCAAGTGGAGTTCCTTTGTTCTTCGATGAACAGGAGGTCAGAAAAAACGTTTGAGCTCTGAGTTATATATCGAACGCAGCATTAGAACAAAGTGAAGTCACCAAGGCCTCTATTTCAGACTCATGGCTAGATCAGCTGCTACTAACATAACACACCGGAAATCTCCAGCTGGCTCCGGGTGAATTGCATTGTGGGTAATATAGGGACCAGACTAAGACAAGGAAGAAGAACATAGTGTCTGTTAAGCCCCAGCTAGCCCTAATAAGAAATCAAGCTTGTTCTTTCCATGGACCATTCAAATGATTCGAGCCCTAAAGCTTCTGCACAGCAGTTTGTTTATGTTTAGACAATGAAATAACTTGGTTAGGTTTGGGAAAACATTGTGGTTTGGGTTAAAAACCCTTGTGCTTGTTTCACCCATCCACCATCCCAGATCACCTCTTCGTACAGCTCCTTCGCTCTTTAAACCAGTTTTCCTGACTTCCTCCTTTGAAGTCGTCATAACTACTACAGCCACTAGAGGTCGTCGCCCAACAAGAAACATTAAAATGGGTCTAAGCACACTGAATTCACAGTCGACCTTCATCTTCGCTTTCCTGATGAGCACAGGCTGTTCAATGTCGTTCATGTCAGCTACTGTGTTTAAAGCACGGAACTGTGTGTTGATGCTTCGCCTGTCAGTCAAGGACAGATATGCAACTTCCACAGGTTCCCTCCTCCTCCTGCAAGGATCTGCTTATAATTACTCCCAAAAAATGACTTATTCAAAGGACTCTGGTGGAAGTGAGCCTCGCCATTTGCATCCTCTGTCCTCCACACGGGGGAGAAAGGGAAGAAGAAGAAGACGGAGGGTGTATATGCTTTTGAGCTTACCGAATGAAAGAGTAGGAATTATAAATGATACTCTGCTAGTGGATAACAAATGAAGCCTTTACACATCAACCGGACCGTGTTTGATGTCACTGTGTGTGAAATCCGAGGTGTTAGGCTACATGTTCCTCTGAGGGCCAGAGCCTCAGCATGTACATCAGAGTGACACTCCAGCCCCCCCTCCGCCACCACGACACTCCCACGCGCTGTCTCCCTCTCCCCAGGCTCACTGGTTGTCCATGACCATCCATCTGCACCAGTGATCAGGTGGTTTCAAACCGTGGCCTTGACAAGCAGGTGTGGCTCCTTTTGAAAGGTGCTTTTTGGTGTAATGTGGGAGACGGGGACATGAGGGCGAGTATCTGTGAGCAGGTTAGTGTGTGTGTGTGTGTGTGTGTGCACCGCAGAGAATATCACCAACGTGTTCTGCCCTTTCCAGACTGTCTGTTGTCTCTCAAGCGTGCTCGTCGCCTGCCAACCTGAGCGAGTCAGGTCCCGTGTTCTGACCCTCCTGCAAAGACCGATCAGAATGACCGGCTCCCAGCGACTGACGCCTTCGTGCCGCTCTTATTCCATTATCGCTTGAGTCTACCACGGACCACGGATCAATTATGAAAGTATCTGGCGCAATCAAGCTCGCGCACCCACTTCAGACAGGCTGAATGCTTTAAGCTCATCAGCTACAGTGGTGATATTAGCTTTTAAAAGGGTCAAAATTACGTCTTTCACAATCAATTTTAGATGTTGAGGCTTCCATAGACTTGGATTACGCAACAGAAGCTCCATGGAGCCATCTTATACTTTCAGTTTCAGATTTTTCTTACAGTATTTTAAAACTCTACTCAGTCATTTTGAAGAAATCTGCTACACATTATAGATCAAACTCATCAAATGAGCATTGAACAGATATTGAATATTTGTAAATGTGGCTGACTAATATTTATTGTGCTTCCATTAGCATTTTATCACATTGTACAGATGTTTGTATTCTTCCTGTTCCACTCTCAATACACTAAATGCAAGTATCAGTGCGAGATTTGAATATAAACCGGACGGACGCAGCAACAGAACTTATTGAAGTGGCTCCTCCTCCTTCGTTGAATCCCTCTGTAACGAGGCTCTGAACTAATCACACAGAATAAATACTTTGAGTACTTTGGTTGATTAGCATATTAAAATTTCTGCTAACCGAATCTCTGTGTTGTCGTCTGCCTGCACCACTTTAGCTGTAATAAACCTTAACTGGTGTTTGCACTGGGCTGTGGTGGTGCGTCCACTCTGCCGCTCTGTTATCTGCAGAGCTGCAGCATTGAATGCATTAAACCACTTATTTGGAGGCTTTTAGATGCTTCTATTTCTGGGGATTTAAACTTATTTTCCTTGAGCTTTTCAACCATGTAAATTGGGTCAGCGGCAGTCAACTGCTGGGTCAGTGTTGACACGATTTTTTCGAGGATACTTCTGCAGGTATGGAACAAGGGCAGCGGAGTTAGGGGACCGAGTCACGCAACCGAACGTAATTGGCGTTAGATGGGAGACGGCTGGATTTGTGTAGTGGCTAACCTTCTGGTGCTCCCAGTGGTCGGCCTGCCCTCGTTACTACCAAAGAAATAGTCCTTGTGAATGTTGGTCACAGCATGTTCTGTGGAATATCCAGAGCAAAGCAATGGAGGCTGTTTCTGGGCAGGTACATTAGGTATTTTGCACAGGGTGTTCAGAAACAACCACACAGTATAGGTCGACTGTGCAGATATTTAATATCTAATAAATGTTCTGACTGTCTACAAGATGGAACCCCTTTGGTGACATTGCAGGATGTTAGCGAGTACTGTTTACGCACACTGTGGAAAAGAATACAGCTAAATAAACATTTATGCATTTCCTCCCCCCCAAAAAATGGGTGAATCCACCCTTTAGTTCCTACAGAGCGTGCTTCAATCTAGCGATGCTAGCTCGTGAATGTCTGGTTTGGTCTCTTCAGTTGTTACCTCACCAGTTGTCTGTGCTGGAATTATAATTATTTTTTTAATAAATGGGAAAAGATGGAGGGGTTCGAAGCCCAAATTTCAGACAGATGGTCGGGGCCAGTGCCAGTGTAGGCCTGGGCGAGAGGCCGGGTACAAGGTGGGCCCAAGTGAGAGACAAACCACACACAGCTAATCTGGCACACCATCAAACCTCTTGGCAGCTCTCCGAGGGTAACAATTACCGAAGCAAGGTGCTGTAGAGCCGCCCTGCTTTGAAAACGAAATGAAATGAGTTTTTCCCTCCACAGCTACAATTGGTACAGAAATGCTGATTATCTTTCAAACGTGTGCGTGGTTTTCCTTTGTTCCTAATCCACTGAGAAATATAAAGCAGATTAGACGGACAGACAGGCAGACGGAGAAAGAGCTGCTTTGTGCTGCGGCTCGGTGTTTAACATTTACTCACTCCACATCTCTCCCTCGGTCAACAGTTTATTTGGTTCAACAGCTCGCAGGGAAGACAGAAGTGTCCGGCGGAAAAAAAAACTTCAGCTAAAAGCGTTGGTTCAGGGACGGTAAGGGCTGACTGTAATGAGGCACCGAGGGGCCCTGACAGACCGGAGACAAAAGAGCCCACTGGAGTCCTTCACACTCGCAGGAGAAAGGAGAAGTGCCAATTCTCCTGTCCTCCCCCTCTGGGTTTGATACTCTGAGTGGCTCTGTTCTTCTCTTAGCCGCTGATCAATACGTCCTCTTCTTTTCTGGTCAGCTTGTCACTGCGCCCGTGGGGAGATGTGCAGTAAAAGTGCCAGAGTTCCTTAAAAGCAGCTGTGGCCTCCCCGCCGCCGCCGCCCATCATCCGCCAGCCGCTGCTACCCCGGCGCCTGCTCTCATGTGAGAAGATATTACCCATGAGGAGCGGCGACTGAGGACTTCTTATCCAATGAGGGATGCTGCTGCAGGGCACCGTGCGTGACTGCAGAGGGAAAAAAACATGTATGTCTTCATAATCATCAGGGCCCGTTCAAATTTAGCCTCGCAATCTGTCGGGACTAATCTGATCACAAGTCGACAGCTTCAGATGTGATCGCACACTAAAGCACTGATGATGCATTAGAATCAGATGTCTAACCCGTACGAGTCTACGTATTTGTCAAGACACAAACCCGACTGTTTTCTAGTGTAATATATTTTATATCAGTTTTTAAAGCCCCAAACTTTAAAATTATGCAAATGTATGTATTTTTATGCATTTGGCACTTGTTTTTTTGATTATATTATATGCATGAAGTTAGTTGTGCATAAGGAAATAAAGAGCAATAATGCTTTTTTGCTCCTGTAAGTCTCGATCAGGGGTATTCAGAGGTCACAAAAGCTTTTTTTTTTGCCGGTTGGCTGGATATTACAAGCAATTATAGAGCTTTTGACAACTTGGTGGGAATTTACTCTGAGATAGGATCATTTTACATACTCTTCAGAATAGGTTAATGACTAAATACTTTCAAATTTAACGACATTCCCATCAGCCTCAGCTGCAGTTTGCATGTGGTGCTAATTGGCAAATAGTCGCATGTTTAACTAAGATGTTGAACGCAGTAAACACATTTGCAAAATGTCAGCATTTAAACAAAGTTACTGTGAGCATGTTAGCTTTAAGCTCAAAGGACTGTGAAGCCCGATGAGCCCAGCAGAGGAACTCTTTGTAATTCAAGTGCTTTTCTCACTCCGGATTTAATTTGTCTTAAATTGATCAATGCTTTAGTTCCTGTATTCTCCCAGTGATCGCCAAATAAGATGATTTATGTCTGATGAGACTAAGAAAAGAAAACTCAGAGGAGCCAAAGAGAACAACAAGAGAACTCCTTGTTGTGTTTGTGCTGTTGTTCTCAAACTGGACGGAATAATTTCTCTTGTATTACTCAGGTCTCCTGCTCCTTATTGCTCCTGAGGGGAGAAACAGGTCAGACTTTAGTAATCTCCAAAACAGAAGATGATACGTTTATGATGAGACAAAGAAAAGACAAATGTGAGCAGCAGAGTTTTCCTCTGGGTTCAACGTCACTGACTCTGGGTTTTTCAGATAAAAAGTGATGATCTGTAGTCTGAATTCATCAAACAGAATACAGACGAAGACATTGTGATGTGGCGTTACGGTGAGTTCAAATGAAACAGAACATGTCCTACAGCGACAGGTGGATCAGACGACGACAGGACGTCTGTGTTGTTTCACGGCTGTATGAGTTGAACACGGCGAACATGCTAAAGGCTCGTTAATGCTTTACGTCAGATATAAATACAGGCACGGACAGAGCCTTCTATCCGTGTTTCAGCACATTTTCTGAAAGGATTCAGACACGACCCCAATGTAACAGTACCTGCGGCGGTCATAGGGGGCACTGTGCGGCATGTCTAAGTGTTGCTCTCTAGTGGACATCCGTACAATCCTGAAGGACGCAGAGAGTGTGCGAGCAGTGACGGGATGATCGTTTGAAATGTTCGGATCTATTTTCGTTCATGAAGGGAGCATGAATCACTCAGAGGTGTTTTCAAAATAGTGTCTAGTTCTGTGTCTCAGTTCAGGGTCTGCATCCTCTGAAGGACTCGGCCTTTGTGGTCTTTGAAGGCGAGTCCTTACGTCACGATTTCTGCCGCCCAGGCCCGCGCAAGTGACGATCTACGCCACACGATGTCGCTATTTTCTCTCTTTATTTCTTCTTTTTCGGGCACGCAACAGATCTTGGTATATGTGAGGCCACGAAGGATCGTAGCGGTGCATCCTCCAAATAGAGCGAAAAGAAGGAGCGTTTGGAGGAGCCTACGAATTGGGCCAGCCTGTGCACGGTGTTGTCACGTAATTGGCCTTAAAATGCATCCAGCCCCTGAATTGAGACCCAGCATAGATGTGACAGCAGACGGGGCCAGAGTCAGACATTACCGCAGCAACTGGCCTTTACATCACAGGTAAATTTGTTTTTCATCACCTCTTTTCAGGCTGAAATGTAGGTTGACCGCATAATGCACTGCTGAGCGAGGTGCTTCATGACCACCTGAGGTCTCACTGAAGTCTTTGCCGTTAGCTTTACAGTTTTACTGTGTCGTCCAAATAACTCTGATGCACAACCTCTTTTTGAACTCTAACTTTTTATTAATCCGTTCTCTTTCATCATCTATAAAGCCAGTTTCTTGTAATCTTTCATTATTTATTTGCTAAGTTTAGCTTTGGTTTTTATTGTCTTTTAAAATGCCAGATTAAAACAAATTCTAACGTCTCATTTTTAATATGATCAAATGCTCCCGTAAAGCACTTTGAATTGCCTTGTATTAATAAACTTGCCTTGCCCTGGTTGCAGGCACAAGCTGTGCCAGCTTAGGTGGAACAAACAGTAACTTACAGGACTGTCAGTTGAAAATAAATTAAAAGAAACTTTGCCCTTATGAACGGGAAGTTTTTCTTACTTTTTTTCCTGAGCCACGACCCGCATACCAAGCAACTAACATTTACTGTATCCTAAAATAAAACAGGTCCTTGGTTGACTTATTTTCCTATCCCCTTTCTCCTTTCCTGTGCTGGAGTGACCATCCCTATAACACCAGCACTGGGGTTTTTTTTGCAGATTCATTCAATATTCTTGTATTTGTCCTACGATGTTGTTGGAGGACCTCATTACTAAACACTGCAGGGAACATCTCTTGAAGCAGGAAACACAAGAGGGCACAGAATCTAAATAAAAGTGTCCCAGACCACAGTGAAGGACTGCCTAGTCAACTTTTTTAGTCTTGCGTATAGTCCCAGACACATTTGGATCCCGTTCATTTGTCTATGCCAAACAACTGGGACAAGGTTGGGAAGTCTGTACCTGAGGCAAGGTACCAAACAGCCTCTGCCAGCTGTACAGCCAAGTCTAAGCATGTGTTCTTTCCTGTTCTGCAGCGGTAGCAGTTTCGCAGCGAGCCAAAAGGGAAAAAAAAGAAACGCGATCACGAACCCCGTCATTCTAAAAGACATTCGAGGGGTGATTCTGACGCCTGATCGGAAGCAGATGTTGACATATCTGGATACAAACCATGTCGACGGAGAACCGCAGTCCCAAAACAAAACGCATTACTCCAGAAAGGACACAGCTGTTCATCACCTCGGCGCAACACAATATTCATCACATTAATCCTGCCGAGTCATTTGATCTAATTATCTCGCAGCGAGCGCAAAAACAAAATGTGCCAGAGGTGTGAGATTTCATTTGTTTCTCTGCATTATACCGTCTGACATTGCCGCTGTTGAATGTCATTGTGAAACACAGATGTCAGCGCTATGTGAGTCTGATTGCCGCATCGTTTCCCCCGAACTTAATGCGATCCCGAGTGAGTTGATTATTAGGATTATTTGGATGTAAGCTGGATTTCCCCCTGAAACAGAAAGGCCTGCGCTGTAACTCAGGGTGATGATGATGTCGTGGTTCTGGCAGAAAAAGGGAACACAATTTATTTTTTGACCATTTTGGTCAATAGTTTAATAAACTCTGAAAAATCTTTATCTGGAGAAGCAGCTCTTTTTCTTTTATAGATGACTGTAACTTATGGGCACGGCAGGAACATGTTAACCATATGTCAGTGTTACATACAATACACTGAAATCCCCCCAGAAAAGGATCACAGTGAAGCCCTCGTAAATCTTATGGTATGGAAACAGTCATGTAGCAGAATTCTGCCAAACTCAGCCACTGAATGCTCAAGTTGTAAAATATGAACGGAAATCTATTCTTTTTCATTTTTTTTTCCCTTTCCATCAGTTTTTTATGCATATAAAAGATCTTGAAAGTTACAAAGATACAAGTCTGCACCAACTGAAGCTCCTCTCTCCCACGCTCCTCGAACGCCTCGTCAGTAGTCCCGCCTTAAAGTCCTTGACTTTGTGACATCACACTACATCACCATATCACACTTTTACTTAATATCATCCTAGTCGTTAGTTTGGCACGTTAAGAATTAGTTGTTGTTGTTGTCAGCCGTGCTGGTTCAGGCGTGTGTGAGCCGACCAATCAGAGAAGACATGGTATTCAGGAGGCGGGCCTTAAAGAGAGTGTTTCAGTCAGAGACAGAAAATAAACACAACATGTCTTCTTTACTAAAAGCATAATGACTCAGCAGGGACACAGGTTTGAACCCTCAGAGGTTAGACAGGAGAGGGAATTTTTGAAATAAGAATTCAGATAAAAGGTCCGTCCTTTTTCCTCCGGGACACAACTGAACTCACTTTAACACCAACATCAAATTTTAACTTTTCTTTCCTTTAATTCAGCTCCGGAGGAAAAAAAAAAATCCTCCCTCCTCTGTTTTGATCTTTATTTGTCTGAAGCTATCAGCTCCACAGATTCAAAAGGAAAAAAAGAAAAGAAGTGCCTTATAAATGATCCTGCACTATAAGAGAAATTTAACTCAGTGATCAAATTCAACTCTCAACTCTGTTTGTGTTCTCAGAGCTCGAAGTCGGCGCCAATTTTGCTTTCATGTTGAGCGAATGAGGACTTAACAGAGACCCGACACCCCCCACGCCACTTCTCCCGAAAGAAGAGTCAAAACAAGACAAACTTATTCATTCTTATTAATTTGGCACATATGAATTTCAGATGCCTTCTTCAACAGAGCATTATATGTAGGACAGGTGTCCTGCTGGGCCTGCAGGTGGCAGTAGAGGGAGAGAAAAACTGGACAGGAAACATTGGAAACAGGGTTTTAGAAACAAGGATTAAGTCAGGGGTTTTAACACTGTATCTGAAATACTCTCCGTCCATATAAACACACATAAAAACACATATCATGACTGTTCACATACAGTGAGCATAAGTGTGCCGGTGTAAACAGGAAGTAGATCGTACAGCCTGCTCTGTGGTTGGCCGCAAGAAATCTCAGCTGATGTAAACACTGACAACACAGCGTCTGTGTATCTGTAGTTTTCAAAACGCTCAGTGACCCTAAATGCCGCTTACATTTGTAGGAAGGGCCCAAACAGATGGTGCCAGTCGGTAGAGCGTGCACGGTGCACCCCATGCACAGATGACGTGTCCTCGCCACAGAGGAAGAGAGTTCGAATCCCTCCTTTGTGGCTCTTTGCTGCAGGTCACCCTCCCTTCTCCCTCTCATCCTGTTTCCAGTCACTCTTCAACAGTACTGCCCAAAAAAATAATAAGAAGAAAAGAAATAAGCAGCCTTTGATTGACAAAGGAAACGACTGTGAGCTCCAGGTTTCTAATGCTCGAATAACAAACGGCAAAAACCAGACGTGCAAATTTTGAAAATAGGCAAACGAAACCAAATAACATGCTGGAAAGCCAACAGAGGTAAAGGAAACAGACATCTGGCAAAGACTGGGTGGAAATAGGTCAGTTCATGTACCGCGGGGCTGATAAGGGAAAGTGGGAACAGGTGAGCAGGTGGGCGGAGGAGGTCAGATGATGGAGAATGTCGGGACAAAAGGAGGGAGTGGCTGGATCAGAGGAAAAGGGAGGGGATGCGTGACTCAGAGCTATTTGGAGTAATGGTCCGGGAGTTGAGTAAGTCACATCTGGGTTAGGAGCAGCTTCTCAGAATAAAACATTTGCAGTTGAAGCTACAACAACATAATTTTCTTTGGTGTGTCTGAGGCGAGGTTGGGGAGTAGAGCCGGGAGGAAACGCGGCAGGGCGCACGGGGATGCATAAACAGCACCGCAACACCAAGACGTATGCATGTGTTACAGTTATTAGAATGGAAAACGTTCAACTCGAGTCTGGATGTGAGGTATGCTCTGAGCAAAAGATGTATCATTTATAAGCCGAGGGGGCAAGGTTTCTAAAAGAGATGGAGATATTGCTAAACAAAAGAAGGCAAACACCAGTCGGAGACCTCGGGACGTTCAGCTTCATTTCAGAGTGATGGTGCTGCAGCGCGGAAGGCAGAGACGAAACTGGAATACAAACAAGAGGCACGTCCGCAGGATTGGAAATTAAGAGGAGTTGAAAGAGGTGGAAATGCATTCCAGCGAAGTCTATACATGTCTTTAAGGGCCGTTTCATTATAGATATCCTTTCAACACGTGGATATCTCTGGAATATAAAGGGAGGGGATTGGATGGCGCTAAATTGTTGTTCCTAATTGGCGATAAGTCATGCTCGCCGCCATACGGATATTGTAAGAGACATGATAGGTTCCAGGAGACGGTTGTTCTTCTTCGTGCATCAATCTTATGAAATAGCTAACGGCTAAACCTGCTTCAGCAGACTGACTCTTTGTGCGCATACCCCAGAGAGAGAAGTGTGAGAAAGTGTGTATCCACATTCTTTGCAAGGCATCAAACCAGTCGAGCCTGTCAGAACATCTGTGATATATAACTGATGTGAAAGGTTCGGTTCAACCCAATCACCAAAGCAAAGGTTGGCGATGCACTTTTTTCTGCATACCACATATATGTTAATACTAAACATGTCTTTATGTTGCAACCTTTGTGTTCCTTCAGGTTCAATTGTTGTATTTTCATTGAGGAAACACTTTGCTCATTCCTTTGTTACCCGGGAGTTCCACTAGCTGCATGTGCTGTTGCGAAACGACTCCATCACGGTTTCGCTCCGTCGTCCTTTAACACCAAACCAGCTGCGTTTTGAGCACCACACGGCGCAAAACTACTGGACAGCTGGAGTTGTGAAACCGACGAGTTCCTGAGATGATAACAATATACATATGTGTTATAAATACAACAACAAACAGACAAAAGGTTAGTGTTCCCAAAAGAAGGATTTGAAAAAGTGCATATATTTGTCTCTTTTTTGAGATTTTTCCATTGTTTTATTCTTAAAATTAACCAGATGGTTTGTTGTTGTTTCGGAGTCTGACTTCCTTTTTGCTCTGTGCTGAATTCAGCTGATTTGATACGCAGGCAGAAATAGAAGCTTTACATACTGTATCTCCTATGAAACGGTCCGGATTCCCCCGACTGAGTACATACACAACGCTGCCGTGACGGATCAGACGTAGACCGAACATGGATCTGGTGAAGTTTAGGGGTTAGGTTTGGTCACACAAAGCACTTGGTGAGAGTTAGAAAAAGATCACGTT
The DNA here is from genome assembly GCA_963678695.2 of Diplodus puntazzo. NCBI lineage: Eukaryota > Metazoa > Chordata > Actinopteri > Spariformes > Sparidae > Diplodus > Diplodus puntazzo. Next base: position 26,557,032 of record OZ023172.1, read on the forward strand.
TTCGTTAGCTACAGATGTCCCAACTTGCTTTTTAATCAGCGGTTACTGGCTCCATCTCCATCATCCCCTCCACCTCCTGATATGTGTTGTCATAAAAATTGAATATGAATGTGATGATATGACACATACTGTAGAAATGTTAAACTCTTACATAAACTATGACATGCGCAGATATGAACGAATCAGCAGGCTGACTACCAACATTTCACCCTGAAGACTCGGCTGCTTTGTTGCTCTTTAAAGCGTAGCAGTGCCTTGAAATCCAGTGAATTCATGGTGTTCCCAACAATTTAGTAGAGCTCATTTTGAGTTGTGATAAAAAAAAAAAAATGGTTATGTAACTCAAGCTGATTGAGCCACCTCAAGCATGAAATAAAACACTCCGCCATGAAAAAATCCCCAGGGTGCACTGCAGGAAACCGTTCAGGTGGCTTCCTTCCAGGAGGGTCGGCGCTGAACAATCACTCTTGATGTATGACTGAGGTGAAATTTATTAGGTAGTCATACTTTATTTAAAACAAATTGAGTTTTATATGGCTTCCTGGAAAGAATGACCTTAATTATACCTAAATTATGTGATCATTTTAACAAAAACTCGCCCAACCAGGGTTCAGTTTTTCAAGCTTAATAGTGACAGAGAACACAAAATTCTTTCTTCGTTAGTATTATTTTCTTTTTTTGTTTTTTAATGACACTTATCAGGTAAATGCAGGAGATGAAACCACTAACAATGATGATATCTCCCACTTGCAATTAAAATTTAATCTCAGTTGTTTGATAGAGGTTCATAATTAAAAAAACTGTTTGAAAAAGAAGGTGTTTTTGGTTTCTAACAGCAACAAAATGTTGGGGATGTGAAAGGAAACACTGGAGGATTCTTGAAAAACACTGATTTGCATCTTTAAATGTTAACAGTCGTCTATTTGTGTTTCAAATTGTGGCACTTTCATATAAAACACTAGAAAACAACAGCTATAGAAAACACTGTCTTTACTCCCGTAACCTCCTCAGGATCAATGCATCCTCTGCAGAGTTGGACACTTTCCTGTCAGTCGGAGCCGCCATGCACGAGAAAAAAAAATAAAATAAAAAGGTACCAAAAACAGCTCTGCTGCCCGTGTCAGGCGTTTGTGTTATTTTTTGCAGCTGAACGTTAAAGTTTAACGGGGGCCTTTGCCATCTCGCTCTACAGAAACTGGTAAACTGTGAACAGAGGTACATCTGACAAAAAAAAAGAAAAACACACAAACACGGCGCTGTTGAGACGCAGCGTTATAAAAATACTCCCGCGCCCTCCCTCAGCTGCAGTCAGATGGATATATGGCGAGAGGAGACGCAGGGAGAGAAGACAGCGGACCTGAAATAGCCTCCTGAAATAGCCCGAAGCATCCTGGGAAAGAGACCTGCCTCCGCCTGCTGTTAATTCCCCTCCGTCCTTGAATGTGTGTGTGTGTGTGTGTAGCAATAGATGTGTTTGTGTGTGTTTGTGTGTTTACTCTCAACCTCTTTTTCTCCCATTTTTCCCCCCTCGCTTCCCTCCTCCTCCTCCTCCTCCTCCTCCACCTCCTCCTCCTCCTCCTCCTCCTCCGCCTCCTTCCTTCCGATTTGATTTAAATAAAAGCCACCCAGTTAAATTGAAGTGTCAGGGTGGAAATCCAAAATGTGTTTAAGTGAAACAGGATTTTTTTTTTTATGAGTAAACATTTCATATTGCGCACTCTCTCTCTTTCTCTCTCTATCTATCCACGCTCATGTTTATTCATTTCCGCCGTGCAGGGCTATGAAGTAATGCTCCGTTTTGGTTGCTTGCACTATTCATTAGCTTGCGTATCGCCGGAGGTGTAGTCACTTATAACGGGGGTTTTCGGAGCTGCTGTTGGCAGCCACGTTATTGACAGAACCATATGGATTTAATTTCATATTCATCACGCCAAACCCCAGAGAAACGGGTCCGCGCGATTTGTGTCTTTGTGCGACGGTGAGGCGACGTAGCGTTCGTGTGACAGAAAGTAAGAAAGAAGAGGGAAGAAGCGAGGTGAGTGTGTGTGTGTGTGTGTGTGTGTGTGTCTCAATCCTTTAGATCTCAATCCCATCCTATCTATTTTCTTTGTGTGTGTGTGTGTGTGTGTGTTGGGGGGGATTGTTTTAGAGACAGCGCCATTTCTGGATGCCATCATCACTCAAGCTCGCCCAAGGTCTCAGGCATGAGATGTTGCCATGCATCAAGGTATTGTTGATCAATATTGATTGATCTGTGCAACTTCAGGGAATATCAGTGCCCATCTCTGCCTCTCACGCCGTTCTGTTTATGTAATTAATATGGAAGACAAGTAGTAACTCGGCCATAACTTTTTAACCTTGCAGAAAAGCCACGATAAATCAAAAGCAGGGCTCCGTCAGACGGATCGGGCTGGCAGGGTTATTGCGGCGCTGCTCCGAGGCCGTGTGGGAACGAGCCGACTGCACAGGAGCAACATTTTTTCCCACATCCAGCAGAACAACCGTGTTTGGTTTGAAAATGACATCCAGTATCAGCATGGGTCACCTGATACCCCTCTTAACATGGGTTTGTTTGCCACGTTGTTTGAAAGACATGCGGCCAGATATGTTTTCTGTCGGTGCTCGGTGCATGGAGGAATGTTTCTGTTTGGTCTGCGGGTTTGGCAAAGAGATGTGGATCTCTCTGCTCCGTGACAAACCCTCTCTGCAGCCCCTCTCCAACGGATAATAACAGCTATTTTCAAAATAAGTCTCATATTTTTTCGAGGTTTTGACATAATGCCAATCAATTAAGATGAAAATGATGTTACACAGTTACACAACAACAGTGACCGCTGTCCAACATGTCAGCCAAACCACGTCCTTTTCAACACAATATCACTGCAACACGGCAGTTTGACCCGCCCACACGAGCTTTCTTCTGAATACATCTTGAGTGTATTGTGGTATTAAATGAATAAATAAATAAAAAGCCCAATCAAGAGATTATGGCCATGTTGGCCAAAGGATGATCCCACTGACTTTCCCCCCCACAATGACATCAAAATATTTTGTTTTCGGATCATCATGTCTCCCTCCGCAGGATACATATTTCATCTAGGTGTGTTTATTATAACAAAAACGTTTCCCATCAGCCAGCTGGATCCCAAGTCTTCTTTGTGTTAAATGCTACGACAAAACCTGCTCAACATCAGCGTGTTGATTTTGTTTTTATTTGGAGCATGTTAGCATGTTAGCTCACAGCCTGAACTCGGCCTCGTAGAGCTGCTACATTAGAATAACTGATGAAATTACTGATGATTCCAACATGTGTTTCACCAACAAAACGTCATATCTCCTCCATTTCCTCCTCATGACACCACAAAGATAATTAGCCATTGTTAGCATATGGGGTTGCTATTATTCTGATAATTGTCCAGTTAGCCCTACAAACACTGTAATATTTTAGTTTAAGGAGTGTCACTGGAAAAATCACTCAACGAATCAGATCGTAGCCATCATCTTAAAAGCATAACTAGCCTGTTACTTATCTACATTCACAAAAACACTAAGTGAGTGTGGATAAGGCTGATAAATCAGTAAACGTAAGTATGATCGAGCTGACTTTATGTCAACGGCTTCTCGCAATTGCAGCTTCTGTGTCAACTGAAAATAACGTTATACGGAGGTGACGCTTGCTAACAAGTCAGCTAACGTCAAAAGCAAAAGAACTGGACGGGATGACCCTGATGATGTCACCCGGCAGAGACCTCTTGATGAACTAAACCAATCAAGTGGAATTATGGGAACTGTAGTATTTAGTAGTAGCAAAGATGAAACTATGATCAAAAGTAAAGCAGCATGACGGAAAATGTTGTCTTTAACCTGCAGCTGAAAAAAATGCATTTCAATTTTTCATCTCCTAAAGTGCTTCTGCCGGTGCGTCTCGTCAGGGTCAAGCGGTGAGATTTCGTGTCGGTGTTCATCCCGGAGTAATTAGCTGCGATGATTTTATGCGGCTGAAAGCAAAAAGAGCATGTATGGCTGAGTGAAATTAACTATGAATGGATTCTGTCTGATATAATTCCAACAACACCTGTTCAAGCTGCTGAATCAGCCCAGTTTCGGGAGTCATTACAGTCCGTATGCATTTCAAACCAATTCCATCACACACACACACACACACACACACACACCGCTGAGACCCTGCATCGTATACCAAACTGGAGAAGAGCCAGCTTTGAATCATTTTCTCTCTCTTTTTAAACTCATTCTGGAAGGTTTTAATTGCAGACATGGTTACACATGTGGTAATTATTTGTCTCTGAAAAAAACAAAAAAACGATGCATAATTGTTTACTTCATTCAGAGCTTTTTCGAGTCCGCAGATAATTGCATCTGTTAGTCTTATTTCCCATGTCAAAGGCCGTGGATAAATCAATCATTCTCTTTTTTTTCTTTCTGGATGGGTGATGATTTGTTGTGCTTCAACATTTGTAGGTCAGTAAATTCTCAGTTCTCCGACGCGAGTGTTTTCACTTTGGCACGGTTTGGAGGACGTGTGTTCCACCAGCCAGCTGCAAAATGTTGTGTCGGGCTGTCCGAAGAATTTTTCAACAGGGAGCGACTAATCACTTCGTACGTTTACACCAGTCGTATGTCGGCACGATGAGGACGAGACGTCGACCGGGGTGATAAATTATCTGTGATCGTGGCGAAGTTGACGTCTGCCAGAGTGTTTGGACGTAACCTGCCGGACCAGATCTTGTTTGATTTGTGAGAAACTCTTTGACAAACATGTTTTTTTCTTTGGTGTCTCATCATTTCTGAATTGTACAGCAAATGTCTTATTATATATTAAAGAACAGTTTAATCCATACATTAGTTACCACCAGCAAATGTCGCCTCTGTGTTGGTGAACCATGTTCTTTGTATTTGAGCTTTTTTAGTGTTGCTTCATATTCTAATCAGTGTACGCTCATTAGTGCGTACCGGCCAATTAGATGCTGTTATTTTAAAAATAGCTCTCCCACACATACACAGGATGAAGCACAGGTAGCACAGCCAACACGGGACCAGAGCTCGTATTTATCAAGCGTCTCAGAGCCACTCGAAGGAATTGTGCTGAAAGTGAACGCAGGACTGAAAAACACTCGTATCTCAGAGTCAGCGGGGATTCAGACCCAAGACAGCGCTTCATTAAAACAGTACACGAGGCTGCGCTGGTGGTTTGTTTTCAGGTACCGGTGAGACAATGGAGTACAATCCAGGAAGTCGTCTTGTTTGAAAGGATTTTGCAACTCTTCTTTAAGTTTCTCTGGTATCTAAAAGGGCTCGCTGTCCTCAAATGTAACCGTGCAAATCATCTGTGTGCAAATAACATGATGTTAGACCTTCAGTACATATGCCAAAGTCCAATTTTGCATGCACCAGCTACCAAACACATGCTTTACTGTGTTTCCTGATAAAATGGACTTCACCACCTCTTTAACTGGACTTGATCACTTTCACTCCTGTAGAAAGTAAAGATGAAAGATTCTCCAGTGGCTGATTTTGGTGTGGACACATATAATTGGCTGTCTTTTATACAACCTTATTTAACTTTCGTGTGTTACTCATTTCATGACGACCCTGATGAAGCCGATCGTGTTGGTCTAATAATAAAGTTGTCCTACTTTTTCTCTTCTGCATGCACCTTGTGAGGAGGTGAAGTTCTGCCAGATATCCAGACCCTGCGAATACCACAAATAAAAGTGGAGTGGCAGGTTGGGTTGATGGTCCTAAATGTCCCGTATGAAACTAAATAGTAAACACTGTCTTGTTTTACCGTATGGATGTAAAACATATAACTCAGGGAATAATACGTGGATCTTGCTGACAATTTATTTAGGTGGCTGGGATTTCTGAGTGACACGACTGTTATGGAATGCGCTCGACGGAGTGACATTCTGGTTTTAATGAAATTGTGTGATGTTTATTTTACTGAAGTTATTTTAGCATCCATCCATCCATCCATCCGTTTCCTGTCACTTATCCGGCAGCTAAAGAAGGTAAACAAGTTGTCCCGCTCCCTTTACCAGTTTTCCAGCTCCTCCTGGGGATCCTGAGGCATCGCAGGCCAGATAAGATATATAATCATCTCTCCAGCGTGTTCTGGGTCCACCCGGGGTCCTTCTAGTGGGACGTGCCTGGAAAACCTCCAAAGGAAGGCGCCCGGGAGGCATCCTGATCAGATGCCCGGACCACCTCGACTGGCTGCTTTTGACACGGAGCAGCAGCGTCTCTGCTCCGAGCTCCCTCCGGACATCTGAGCTCCTCACCCAATCTGTGAGGCTGAGCCCGGATAACCTACGGAGGAAGCTCATTTATCTGCATGGATCCGCTCTCTCATTCTTCCAAGCAATTTCTCCCTTTATTGTAGGAATTGTAGAGTTCTCTGAATATACAGTTATATTTTTACTGTTTCCTTCGAACCATCACAACACGTTTTAGAAGCAGCTCCTCAGATTTCAGGTTGGTGATTTCGAAACTGCACACACGCTGTAATCAACCCTGTCTGCTAGACAACGTGACATATATGATTTATTTAATCAGAGTTGTTGAATCACTCAGACTACAGAAGCATCACTGAGAACCTTTGGCCGGTTGAGACTCTATCTCCCACTCTGCTCCATAAATGATGCATCACATACAGTACAGAACAGAACAGAACCACGCTTTCCACAGAGAAATGGGAAGAAGAGTGGACTCAGCTGGGCGGGTTATTATCTATTAATGTAGTGCAGACAAGGATAACATCAAAGAGGGGGAATTTGGATGACAATACTATCAAGGACAACAATGGAGCCCATTAGCTGTAAATGCAGGACAACAGGCGGAGACGGGACCCGAGAGATCCTCGCTGTTATTCTCGTGTCGGTAAAAACAGAGTAGAAAGCAGCAGATCGGACGCCGCACGCAGAAGACGGTAAAGGTTGTTTTAAAAACAATAATATTCTGATGTAGACACATGTTTTCTGGCGCTAATGATGGACGTTGAGACATCAGGCAGCTGACAAAGATTGTGTAGCACCACTGACGTCACTGATGATCTATTTCTAAAACTTCTGGTATTTATATTTTACTGTATATTGTCACATATTGATATTGACATAGAGTATTAGCAACTTTTTCTGCAGCTTTAAGTCAGAAAAAGCAGGACAATAAAAAACAGCCTGGAACAGAAAAAAACGATCACGTCCACAAGGATATTTTCAGAGATCGATGTGAAGCCCACTGGACTGTGTGTGTATTAGCCAGTTAGCTTGTTGCACTTCAATATGAAGATCTCCGCGTTCAGTAGCGACCACAATAAACACAGCGGGATTTGCATTTATGGATTTTCTCCTGGCGCTGTGTATCTGTGTGTCATGTTTCTTGCTGGGGGTAAGAGAACTCTATTCATAGTCTCGGAGTATCCTCGCAAAAGTGCAGAGCGCCATCCGAGGACATCTGCAGATATTCAGGTTTTCAGGTCCAACGGTGAAACAACATGGTTGTATACTTACTTATATTCTCTCAGGCTCATGATTAAAACATCAGAATGAGCACTGTATAATTTATAATTACACTGTTGGTTATATATTTCCTGGAGCCGCTGATACTATTTGCAGGTGATGAATGATTTTCAATCAGATGTAAAAAGACGGTTGAATGTGAATCATCTCACCGAGTCGTAGTATTTTCTCCCTACTGTATCAGGTAATAAACATAGAAACACCTACATACATATATTTATATATATAATAAGACTGTTGTTGTCGTGCAGAACATTAGCAGGATTTGCATCAACAATAAAAAATGCATGACACTAAAAAAAGAAAAACCCCAGAATAAGCAAATCAACAACACGGCATTTGCTAAAAATCGATGCGGCGCCCGCTCGGCTGTTCATGAACCAATGAGCTTGTTGAGCTATAATATGAAGTTCCTTGTGTCCTGCAGCCACCGCGGTGCATCCAAAACACCATTTGCATTTATAGATTTTCTTCCAGCGCCGTGTATCTGCGTGTCATGCTCTTGCTGGGGGGAAATAGGATCTCTATTCATAGTCTTTATCCATTTCATCTCCACCGCCGTCTTGACCGAGGGGCCTTTTGGATTCAGTCCCACTCGCACACAAATGATTTACTATGGGCAGGCCGGTCTGTCGGAAAGGGGGCCGGGCACAAGGGCGCTTGTTCATGACTTTGTGGATACAATGAATTCAAGAAGTGAGAAAGCAATCTCGTACGACACTTCCCCTCCAAAAAACACTGCCGCCTTCCAAATTTCCCACACGCTTAAATGAACTCCTCTCTGACGGAGTGCAAACAGAAGTTCACAAAAGGAAGTTTTGAATTGAACTGAGTGGTTAGACACGGAAAATTTGCATACGCTGTCAATGATAAAAAAATATATTTCTGTGTGCGGTTTAACAAAAGTAGCTGCCTGAAAGCTAAAGCAGATAATGCTGCACTTTACTTGAGGGGAGACAAAAACACTAATTGATTTACATGATATGGAGGTAATTAATAATTATGTTTTCAGCAATTTCGCAGCTGATTTAATCAACAACATTGTTAAGAGCTCAGTACGTAGACTCAGACGTTCAGAGCACTTAAGCACCTGGTTGCAGAGTAATTACCCAGACAGAGAAGTATTATTGAATTATCAGTTAAGCTGTGTGGGGCACAAATATCGAATGTATATAAACGTGCATTTATTTTGATTTATGTAAATTATATTCTGACCTTTTTTATGACATTTACTTGTCAAAAGTAAATGACAGCAGGGTCTATTAAAATTAACATAATGCTTTCTAACAATACGATGAAACTCGTGTACTTGAATATTTATGAAACTATACTCACAGATCAGATATGTGAAGTGAAGTCTGTTGTTACAGCACAAGATACTTTTGTTTTTGCATTTTTAAAAAAGCTAAACTAACTAACTAAACCTAAACCTGACTGAGACGTTTTAGGAGCATGAACCTAACCGGGTAGTTTTGAGGACGTGTTGGATTGTGACCACACTGAGTTGTTATTTTGTCCAGATGACCAACATTAAAATTCAGCAGTACACATTGGACAGATGTTACTTCCTGTCCACCCCGTCAGTCACTCCAACCATCATCCGCCCTTCCTCTGTTACGGTTGGACTTCCAAGGTGATCTTCAGGTAACTACCGGCAGTTTACTATCAGCAGTGCAAAGGTATTGCTGGGAAGAAGAACATCACCTTGCAACATTGCTCTACGATTGTCAGTCCATTTTTTGTAAGAGTGTCTTCCAGGTCGACCTTTAACCAGTCAGAAGTCCAGTTCATCTGCATCCTCAGTCAATTTAAGATTAAATTACTATTTGGAGGGTTTGAAGGGATTCTGATCCAGTAAACATGTCGTCCACTGAGGCAATGTGATCGTACACGCTGCACAGTTTTTATTGAAATGCTATCAAACCTCAGCTATTCAGGATTTTGTGTGCCTTGTTTTTAACTTTTTCTCTCCCTCTCTCCCAAAAAGCACTGAACTTACAACATCAATCACGTCTTCCTTCGCAGGTACATCTGTATTTTTTAAACTGACGCTCGGTTCGTGTCGTATTTTGAGTGTTGAGCGCGCTCGTGTTGTTCACACATCCCTCGCCAAGGCAGCACATCAAAACCAGCAGCTGTCAAAGTAAAGACAAAAAAAAAAAAAAAATGGCATGATGGTTGAGTAAACAGCCAGCTAGTTTATTGGAACAGTTTTCAGGTCAGAAACATGGTGTCAAGAGCACTCAGGAAAGCATCAAAACACCAGAAAGCACAACCCAGATTATGCCAGCAGCTATTTTCCTCCAGAGTTTCTAGTTTGTGCAATTATTGTTAAAAAATGACAGACAGGAACGCTTTCTCTTCCTGATAGCTCTTCCTTTCCACACGCACTACTCCTGACTTAAAATATAGGACACGGGCTTGTTTGGAGACAATCGACTCCATCAGGTGTTTGACAGATGCGATGTCTACATGCTGTGTGATTTCACCGCCGGTTCTATTGATCACAAGATGTTTCGACTCGGCTCGAGCGTGGCTTGGGAAAGTGTGGAGTAAGCTGTAATTTCATGCAATTATTCAGGACAGGTGAGTGTCTCTAGCAGCTTTGGGTGATGTGGAAGGAAGTGTCCTCGACCAAATTGGTGTCAGGTATTAATTTGACACCGCGGCACACTTCACTCTGAAGTGCATTTGCGATGAATAGCAGAGTGCGGCATTTGGAAACCCGTCGACGATTCTGCCGCTACGGTTGCCTTCCTCTTTTAAACTTTAAACCCTCCTCACATATGGAAACTTCTTTAAAGTGTGTGTGTGTGTGTGTGTGCGAGAGAGAGAATGTGTTATAGAGGGGAGGCGGCGTGTTTCTCGTCAATGCAAATCATTCACTGCCTGCAATCTGGCTCCAGCTGGCGTGATGCTCTGGAATATTGGCAAGTGAGGCGGGCGGGTCGATAAGGATTTTAACCGCATCTTAAAACGGGTAATGGTGGACCTTTATGTGTGTCATTGTCACTTACCCAAAAGTCACGGCTCCTAAGCGCCACCATCCATCACCTGCCTGCCTGCCACATGCCTCTTTCTGCCTAACTGATTCACTTAAGCTCTGTTTGTTTGTTTGCTCTCAAAGTCACTTTCATTTATGATCGAGGCCGCGGCACGGGCTGCGATTGCATGTGGAGCTGTACAGATAGACAGACAGGGGTGGTCAAGGCCGCCCTGAAATTACTCACCCCACACTAAAGCCTGTCAGAATGGATATTGCGCTTATATGAAGCGAGTTTCTGCACCTATTCTTTAGAGCAAAAGAAGGGTGAAGCTGTGTTTCGTCTGTGGCTTCAGTCTCTCTCCTCTTCATAAATGCGATCGCCTGCAGTGATTTACGTCTCAAACACAATGCTTCCCCTAAATAAAAACAACTCTGACATGAGAAAGTCATTTAACAGCTAAGGAAAAAAAAAAAAGGAAGAAGAAAAATAGTAATCTAATAGTGAGTCACTCGCTGTATGGCTGCGGGCAAGTTTGTCAGAAGTATTTTAAGACTTTTTAATGATCTGCTTCGGAAAGAACGAGGAGCTCTGTTTAAATTGAAACTGTAGGGAGACGGCTTTGGAAATGATTTCATGCTGTTGATTTAAAAAAAAAAAAAAAAAAAGGTTGCTGTTTTGGTTCTTCGCCCTCGAGGTGAGTCACAGCACGCACCGTCACTGCCACACTGCTGCCCTTGAACGACTGCAGAGTGTGTCTCACCTTTTCACGACCACAGTTTTCAGTCACAAACATCTCTACGTTTTCACCGCTCAACACTCGGAAATGCAGTTTTCAATGTGGGGGAACTTCATTTAATGGTGACACATGATCAACACTGAATATCTCGCTTTGTTTCACTCTATATGCGTCTTATTTGTTGTGATAAAGTTGAATATGCAAACATTTTTGAGGAGGCTGTTCGGAGCTGATGCAGATAATAACTGAATATTCATTATTGGGTGAACTCCCCCTTTAAACAATGACGTGACCAGTGTTGCTGACTGCTTTCATTGTAGTTTGCAGGTACCAGCTAACAACTGATATTAAGTGTGTTTCCCCAGATTTCCATCATCATCATCATCATGAGCCTGTACATGAAATCATTGTACCGGGCATCATTTGTGTTGAAGTGAAGCAACACTGAGGTCAGAACCGGCCCGGAATGAGCAGGAAAGAAAAAACACCACACATGTTTGGCAGCTGTGCGTCGTCATTCAGACCGAGGCCTCCATTAAAAGTAGTTAGCATGGAGGATCTTCATTAAAGTTTCATTCCCTGTGTACCAGGAGGATGTTGGCAGAGCCGCTTCATCTTCATGTATATTTACAAAGCTTTGGCAAGCGTCCCGCTCATTTTTGTGGCTAACTGGCGAAGATGTTGAGTTTCCCTAAGCAACTGTCAGGAGCTGCAGAGGACGGTTGGCAGACTTTAAGTTTGGGAAGAAATGCTCGTTAAGCCAAAGCTGTCACGATAAATTAAATACCCACTCCATTTTTGAAGTTTGTTTTCTCTGCTGCTCGCTGTCTGACCCTCTGTCATGAGGACGCCATTGGGAACGAGCCGTGGACACGCAGGGTCAACGCTGCTTTTCTCTTCAGCTTGACTGATGTGTGTGATTAACTGGCGTTGCCTTCAGACTTTTCAGGTCTGAAGGTAATCGGCCGCACCGCAGAGGGGCGGGGTCGGAGAAAACAAAGTTCTGGCTTTCATCCGCTCTCCGAATATTGTGATTGAAAGCTGAAAGGTCTTTCCTTTTGAACGAGCGCTCTGATCTAGAAAACAAAGAAGGTCTCGTACCTTCCAAACCGCCCCAACGATTTCCAGGATATTAACAACTTGGCAAACACCGTCTTATTCAATTGTTTCCGAGCCAGTGTGAAGTGGAGGAGAAGAAAGGAAAACAAGGGGGAAACAGAGGCACCACATTCGAACGGAGGAGGAGGAGGACGCAGTCACCTCGCGTCCATCCTGCTGGAGGAAAGGACTTCATTGAGTATTTTGTTTTCATCTGAGTCAGGACACAGCGAGAATCACTTGACAAACGTGTGTGTGTGTGTGTGTGTGTGTGTGCACGTGAAAGTCGTATGAAATAAATAGGGAGAATACCTGCGCGTATGTGTGAGTGTGTCTGCGTACTTGTTACAAGGCACTCTCATTTACATATAGAGCGCTGGGCCCTCAGGAGGTAAGTGGACTTTAACAGTGAGATAGCTCTGCTATTTATTGCTTTTCATGCTGCAGTGAATACCTGAGAGCCGCAACTTCTCAAACGTGGCAGTGAAATCCATACACAAATGACCAACAGCCATCACTGTTCTCCAGTAAGTGCTTCTGCACTCTGAAAGAGAAAGCCGGGATGCTGTTAGCCACACAATGCACCAATATCTATAATCTCTTTCTCTGTTACTACACAGACAGCCGGATGCGTAACAGTAGGCGATGACACGCTGAAAGAGACGAGCGGTGAAAGTTTGTCCGCCAAAACTTTTTTTCTCAAAGTCAATGAAAACTTTTAGATTTGACAATCTATTTGATTTGATTTGTATTGCCCCCAAACTATTGGCAGCGCAGCCCACCCACACAATAAACTAATATCAGAATGTCAGCCTGTCAACAAAAAAAAAAAAGTCAGTTTGCATTTTCAGAGAATGATGTTACAATCCATCAATGTCAAGCTAATCTGAATTGGAAATTATATTACAAACCCCGGAATAAACCTGTGTTTTTTTTGTCTAGTCCAGTCAGCAGCATGGAAGATTTATAGCTATGTCATTATTCTAAACATAATCTTAGTTCTGCTGTGTGATTTAGCAGTGATTTATAGTCATTCCATTTACTTGTAAACCGTGGCAGGGAGTGACAGAAAAGGACAGCCTAATATGCTAACAGCCACACTGCCGCTGATATGAAAATACAGCTGGGCGGAGGAAGCTTGGAGCTGTGCAGCGACGTCGTCTCGCTGCAGCTGCAGACCTGTCATCAGCGCCGAGCTCGGCGACGCTGATTACATGGAAACATTTACATCATCCCGGAGAAAAACCATGATGCCACTGGTTTTAATCACCGCTCTCATGTCATCATCATTCATATTACCATCAGCATTTCTTAAATCCTAATTAGTTTGCTCGGTCATGCTTATCAAACATTATCATAATCAACATATTTTCCATACAGACTCCTGAATAAACTGTGGGTGATAATAGTGGTGGCGAGGTGTCTACATGAGCTGGAGGGAAACTTTCCTGAAGGCAAAAAAAATACATACATTTTCAAAATGAACACACACACAACAATGCTCCTGTAATTAGTAAGAAGTTGTTAAAATCTTCCAAAAAAAGTAGCGAAAAACCAAAACAAAACAAAAGTAGCACAACGCTAGCCCTAAACTTTAGTTCCACTTGGACCTCGTCCCACTCGAGTCCCTCTAGCTAGCTTGGTATGAGCTCGCTAGGTCATAAAAAGCAGTTGTGAAATAATGTTAGTCATGCTAACATCCTGACGTTAGCTAGTCAGAGATTCCTGCGCACACAGTGACGGTAAAATCAATATCAGTAATTATGGGTATAACTTTAGCATACCAATTAGCGTTATTAGCATGAGCTAAGCAGGAAACCATTGGAACTTGTGTCCCAATCAGTAAATGTGTTAACATATTTCCTTCTTTTTCCTCTCTGACCCAACTGTTCACAGCAATAAGTTAGCTCAGAAATAACAACCTACACAGGCGTTTTAATTGTGTTAATTTAATGATTTAACCAGTTTGTACACCTCACCTACGCCCCCCTCCTGTCTATGACTGCACTCCTGTCGCTCTCTGTTGTGATGTATGCAGATGACACCACCATCATCAGTCAGACTGGTGCACAGAGAGCAATCTACTGCTCGATGTTACACTGCGTTGATTGTTGATTAAGACCACAGAGAACAACAGTCACACATCACCACACTGGTAGAAAAAAGAAAAAGCAAGGCAAATGCTTTTACTTTTCTTAAGGACGTTAAATTCCGGTGCCAAGGTCTTGTCAACTTTTACAGAGGAGCAATAAAAAGCAATCAGCCTGGAAACATCGCAAACTGGCATGGCTCGCGCACTAAGCCAGGACGGGAAGTCTCTGCGGCCGGGTGATTAAAACCGACCAGAACATCACTGGTACCCATCCACTGAGCATCAGCATTATCGGTAACATCACTCGCTGGCACGGTTCTAGCACGGCAGTAAATCTCTGCAGCGGGTGATTAAAACGGCTTGGTATCCGTCTCCCGTGCATCAGTGACGTCGCTCAAGTGAGGTATCTGCATAAAGCCCGACGAAGTTACAGAATTACAGTTAAATAATCCGTGAGCATCGAAACTTTCAGAATCAGAATCAGAAATCCTTTAATGTCCCGCAGACGGGGAAATTTGTTTGGAACTTTGCTGCCCTCCTGGTCTGTCTGTGCACATTTGGCTGTTCACTCTACTTTCTTGACCATCATGGAAGTATTTTTGTTGCATTCTTTCTGCTTTTCTTCCATTGCATGTTTTATCCTTCAAGGCCTCTGTATATTTCTCCTCGGCCACTCTGGGAGCTTTGTATAACCTCTCTTGTATCAAAGTGCATCAGGCAAAAGCCAAATAAGTCAGTCGATAATTATTCATAACTGCAGCAGATAGACGGATGTGACCCTGCAGCCGGAGGCCCTGTTGCTGGAAAGCCTCGGGGCCACACTTTGGAGAACACTGGTGGTTATTGACGAATGTGAAGTCACTCACCCAGATTAGCCTTTAGCCTTGGAAAGAATACGCCCCTGTGCCTTTGACTAGTTATTGCTTCCTGCTGTACACATCATACGTCTGTGCTATTGATTGGCCTTGCCTGCTCCAGAGCTCTAATTGTGGTGCGGGCCTCGCATTTCACCGACAGTAATAGGTTACACAGAAGAATGAAGATGCAGTCGCTAGATATTGATCACGCGGAATCCACACCTCTGGCAAAATTAACGAGACAATGCATATGGATCAATACTGCTTTCCCCTCACTTGGCAAAAGATTCCTCGCCCCCTCCGTCGTCTTTCTTCTTCTCCAACGTCGCTGACTGTAATCTGAGCAAAAGTGCTGATTTGGGCTCATTTCTCCAAAAGCATCTCATTAAAGTTCATCATGCAGTATCAGTTGTAAAACCGCCAGGAATCTCATTATGGATTAGCGGCGGGAAAGCTCACCTCAATTGTTTAACTGTGGACTGAAGAACGTGTCGCCATGTAAACGAATGAGTGCGAGCGCGATCCGTTTGATTCAGCAAATCTGATCGCGGCGACCGCATCCTGTCCTCGTTCGGAGGAGAAAAAAAATGGCAGAAATAGGAAACGTGATGTACGTGAGATTCAGGATTACAGAAGATTAATGACCCGATAATTTTTCCTGTGTATATTGTGACGATCGCAGCCACAAAAACTCATCTCACTCGCGAAAACACGAGACCGACCGACGAGGACGTTACAGCAGACGAAAATCGATTCTTGATTCCCATAATTAGCGCGGCAGAGATACTGATTGAAACAATATGAATGTGGTTTTGGTGTGTGTGTGTGAGAGACTGTGGAGATCATTATGAAGGGGGTTCTTCGAGGCCTCAGGGCAGCAGAGTACTCACACATGTAATTACTCACACTCGACGCCGGGCCCTCCCATGGCGAGGCCCAGCGCAGGGGTTTTGGGGTGTCAAGCATCCCGCTGCCTGTTTTCTCTCTGCATGCTTACCAACAGAAAGGAACCGTTTCATCAGTGTCTCCTTTAATCTCACACACACACACACACACTCAGGTACTCGTGCATAGATGGAGGTTGACCGCTCTGCTCGTCAGTCTTAACCTCCTGTAACCCTCAAGAGTGCAGGATTCTTGGAAGAGAGAGATGAGAGTGAACTTTCAGCAGCAGCTAATTAAGGCAGTTTGGGGCATAAAGTAAAAAAAAATCTGTTTACAGTTTGAGGGAAGAGATGTTCAAGGCTGGGTTATAAAAGTCTGCTAATTTTGTTAAACACTATCAGAAGTTGATCTAATACACACAACAAAATACAGATTTTCTGGTCACAACAACATTTAAAAAGGTTGATATTTTGCCCCAATTTGTAGATACACTTATGAAGAAATAGTTAATCTATAAGTGGGGTTGTAGTTCCCCTGCTCAGATGGGAGTCGACACCATCAGTCGGCTTTCTGTGGTTTCTGTTCAGTCGCTCCCACTTCACCTTTGGTTTTTGGGTCGAATCCCTTCGTTGGTCTGTCATTTTGATAGAATCAGAGTGTGGTTGTGTGTTTTATTCCCATCGCCACCTTTCAAACACTAAAGGGACCAGTTAGCTTTGACCCTTTTTCTGATTTGAGCAGGTGCTTTGTTAGTTTCCCAGCCTGCGACCTCCGTCCTTCAGGTTTTGCTCTCCGGAGAAACGAGACAGTGTCTTCTCCTCAGAGGGGCTGCGGATATACTCGTATATAAGACTCACCCATTTACAGCCTGGCATACTCTTATTTTAAATCATTTGGATTCACTGTTATGTGAAGGCTTAAATCTGGAAAAAAAATGGTCCAAAAACCACTCTAGCATCCACTGATACCCAGCTATTTCTGAGAATAAAACATGAGCATGGGCTCAAACTACAGAAGGACAACTGTGCTCGTATCACATGTTTTAAAGTCTATAGCATAAGCCTAACTAATAGATACAGTCTATAAAGTTCTTTTCAACAAATGTTTGAGGTCGTCTTTGTGTTTCTGGGACTGAGAACACTAAAGCTGCAGGTTAAATGAAAATTATGGTGCAGTTTTACAAGCCTGATTGCCAAAAAGTTGATGAACGTGAATTAAAACAATTCTGACACCTGTTACCAGTTAACCACCCAGACAGGTGTTTCTTGGACATACTACAATTTTCCCAGCTCGTATGAAACGTGTCGCTAGCTATCAAACTATATTTACAGAAAAACAACTAAGTTAAAGAGGTAAAACATTAAATATAGTGTATTTGTGCCGTTTTAAATCGAGTCCAAACATCCTGGGAGTCACAATGAAGTGTTTACATCACACTACAACTCCCTCTCC
This sequence comes from Diplodus puntazzo, assembly GCA_963678695.2. NCBI lineage: Eukaryota > Metazoa > Chordata > Actinopteri > Spariformes > Sparidae > Diplodus > Diplodus puntazzo. The sequence goes on from OZ023172.1 coordinate 26,574,674, forward strand.
TCTCAACTCCTCTGTGCCTCTCTAAAAAAAGGTCTATCACACACATATATTTAAGAGCAGGCTGTGATGTGGCCACAATTTCAGGAACAAAAGCGGTTTCTGCCTGGCACTCAATTATTAAAACACAGGTGTGTGTGTGTGTCGCAGCTTCTTTGATCGGGGCTGTTCTGTTGGCTCCCTCCACTGCAGAAGAGATTGCAGTCATTTTTAGCTAAATTGCCGCCAGCGATTGCTCGAGCTTGTGCTGGTTATTGAGATTGTACAATTGCGAAATGCCCCCGAGGGGAGGGGGCGGACTCGGTGTTACTGTATGAATGATGCCGAATGATATTTCATTAGATTCAAATTGCGGCGTCGCTGCCAGCAGTAATCTGGCTGGAACAGAATCCCTGAAGCACCTTCCTCAAGAGAAAGAATGAAGTAATGTGAATATGTGTGCATACCTGGTGACTTGGAAGTAATTAATGAGGACGTTCCTTTTTGGTTTGACTGAAGCTTCATTTCAGAGCAAATTTTTCCCTTATATATTTATGTTTTTCCTCAGCTGTGGGGTGTGAATGAGAGCCCTTCATCTGAACAGCGACAGGAGCGGTTACAGGTACAGCAGGAACATTTAGTGCGAGATAAGAAGCGTTAAACTCTCAGGAGTCACGACGCTGAAGTGGGAAACACAATTTCCATACTGACGCACATTCACACATCTTCTAGTCGGTTGTTTACTAAAGGAGATATGTTATGTAACACATTTTCTTTGTCATCACACAAGCAATTTTGATTTCCTGTCTTTTTTTTTTTTTATCTTGTCTCCTGTGTTTTATCATTATGCAAATACGACCGGTTCAAACATTCACTCGTTCAAGAAAAAGAAAACAGACTCCAGATCCAACACTAGATTTTGTCACACTTTTTTCTCGGACTCGAGCAACGACAGGATTCCTCTAAACAGTTTTAAGTTTTCGAGCTGGCTGTCTGACAAAGCTGCGTGTAAATACACCCTGCCCCACTTTTTTTTCTATCCATCATCTGTAACAGGCAATTAAAAGTCGGTTCCAGCAGCGCGCGTGAGCAGTAAAAATTAAAGCTTCGGCCTCACGTCTCATCTCTCTTCACTTCAGCTGTTTTTACTGCCCTCCCGGGCGCTTAACGCGAAGACGAAAAATGGTCGCCAACAAGGTGGTGTTATCGATGGCGCTGACATTTTGCGGTTACACCTTTCAAGTACTTGGCAATATCAGTTTTCCGTCTGCTGAGGTTCGACTCCCTCTCTCTCTCCTCCTCGCCGTCTCTGCAGCTTTATCTCTCATGTACAGTATAAGCACATGATCCACTCCATCTCTCCAACTCTTTATATGTCTCTGACAGTGAACAGTAATCCTAAACTCCCTTTATGCCATTGTTTACCTCTCTCCCATCATGCATTTTGATGCATGTCTGCGAGGAGAGATGGCCAGCTCCATTAATTAGGAGCACGGCGCTGTTAGAAGGGATCCGCAGGGAGAGATGGCGGTACTTGCTGCTCTCAACCTGCCCACCTTGTCCTCCCACAGTGCTGGTGATTAATGATGTCAGCCATATCAGGGGGGCCCTTATCAGACATGGACTCTCCCACCAAACAAAGCCAGGGTTAGAAGCTCGCTGTTTAACTGATGAAGTGGAAAGTGGAAAGCCGAGTGACGCCGTGAATGCTAATGACCTCTGGCGTCGATTGTTAGGCGAGCGCCTGGGAACATTAACTGCTCTCCTCCCCAGTTTGAGGCACACTGTAATCATGATGTGTATGATCACGTACCACTGGATGCTCCGGGGTTTTTCCATGTATTACTTAGTAGTGGAGGAAGCATGAATGCCTGAGTACATTTAGTCAGACAATAATGTTAAAGGGCTCCGTTCTAGTAGAGTGTTAAATAAGTATACAAATACACGAAGCAACAAATGTAGAAGTCCTTATAGTAAGTGACTCCCTGTTGTATACAGTATATTATAGGAGTAATATTACATATGCAAGAATTTTGTTGCAGTTGATTTAAAATCAAATGATTCTGGAAATAAATGTCCGTATTGTGAAGCAACAAAGAAATCTCCATCTCTCCCACAGAGAACACTGCTCCTGAACGCCTCGTCAGTAGTCCCGCCCTCAAGTTTGTGACATTGTGACATCACACTGTATGACCAGGTCACATATTAGCATTGCGGCTGGTTTGCCACATAACAGTTGATACCAGTTTGTTTTGTTAGCTGTCCCGCGTCAGGCGTGTGTGAGACGACCAATCAGAGCAGACCTGATATTAAGGAGGCGGGCTTTAAGCGAACATATGCTTTTCATTTTCTTTATCTTGTAAACATTTCAGGATCCGTCTGTCACATTCTTTCTTTTGTCACCATGAACCACAGCCTTTGTCAATGCTGTTTCTTTTCTGTCTGTTCAAGGTTTTTTTTATCATAATTGTACAACACAAGGTTGTACAAGGAAATGTACGCTGTAGCCATTTTATGCTACACAAGAAGAGCAATGATTAATGGTTGAATGCAGAGCTAAGCTGCTCTGTAGCGTGGCAGTGAGGTGGTGTGTGCTTCTGTATCTTTTGTCAGATAGCAGCAGGGTTTAAAGATTATGGCTGTGTTGTCTTTTGGTTTCTGCAGACTACTCGGTTTACCGATATCACCAGAGATGCTGATGGTGAGTTTAATCAGCCGCTGCAGAGCCGTCCTGTCCTCTGCAATGTGCAAACCATACATATTTGTGATGTTTCCAGTCAGGATGCTTTCTGTTGCTCCTGTACAAGTTGATGAGAACTTGGCACAGGAATTTAATCTTCTTAAGTTTCCTTAAGCTGTAGAGCCTTTTTTTAAAAACCATGGCGACAATGTGTGATTCATAGATGATGTCAGGTCAGTTCAGGAGGACTCGATGTGTAGATTTACAGCTGCACTCAGGTCATTGAATCAGACTCTGTGTCAAAACAGTGACCTGTACATCCGTTTGTCCATCTATCAATTCATTTAGTTTGTATTGATTGAACACAACATGTTTTCAGAGTTTACTTTCTCTTAGTTTTTCTCGTATTTTTGTCAGATGTTTCCCTTTTTATAAAATATATGGGACTTAATGTTGTGGAGGCTGAATATGTTTTTTTTATTTCTTATTTATGAAAAGTATTTTGCAAGTAAACTCCAGCTGTTTGATCTTGATGCAGCAGAGTAAAAAGTACAGTGTTTTTCTCTGAAATGCAGTCGAGTCAGATATTAAAAAATGGATGTTCTTCGGTATGCTACTGAAGAAAAGTGCACTTAGTTAAATTTCACCACTCGAAAAAGACCTTTCAACTTAATGGACGGCTACGCGCTGAGGCGCAAGTGCGCATTTTCACACCAGGCAGCAAGGTTATATCATTTAATGGGATGCTTTGAATTAACGATCTTATCAGATCTGATGGAAGCACCCGAGATCAATAAAGCAATCTGTGTGTCTAATCAAACTCTAATCTTTGTCAAGTTATGCGAGTTATCTACTGGTTATGAGATATCTGCTCTGATACACTTGCTTTCAACTTTATCATCTACGTGCATTGCATATATATTGAAACAAGGAGCTGGATGAGACCTTGCATGTGCGATATATCAGCCGTATCTGTCCTCGGCTGAGAGAGAGAGAGAGAGAAAGAGAAAGATTGGATCTCATCCTCCTGACGATCTGCCACTACAAAGGCGATATCTCTCCCCTGTCCTCAGATTGCTATCTCTTACGGGACAGAAATAGAATACTGTACCAGATATAAGACACTCGTGTTTTATCAGGCTGATTAAGCAGCAAGAAAGCAAGAAACAAATACGGCACGTGAAAGGCTACTTCAGCAATTATCACCGCGCTCGCCATCTGAGCTCGAATAAGAGCGACATAACCTGCCGTATACGCCGTGGAGGAAACGACAAAATCCACTTCACTTCACGAGATCAAACAGAGCTACATGCGAAAATGATTTGAATAAACTCCCTGGAGCACAGAGTAAACACCACCTACAGGAATAGATCCTTTTCATGTCAAAGAAGAAGAAGAAGAAGGCGCACGCTGTTGTGTTTACATCTCACGAGTGCTCGGCACAAAAGAAACCTACACATGCAGAGACGGTTAATTTGTTTCTGTTTGTTCCCTGCACCTAATTTGCTGGAGGCAAATGTCAAAACATACACGCCCGGAAATTAATACTTAATGACAGTCATTTATTAGCTGTTCGCCTATTGTCATGGGAAATGTGAGAGAGTAGGGATGCTTGATAGAATTTACAAATTGGACAGAGTTTCAACTGATGAGAAATGCGGACAAATATGAAAGCACTTACATGTGCGTGGGTGTTTGTTTTTGTGTAATTATTTTCATTTTTTATTGCCTCATGAGCGGGATGGCCCTCGGGACGGCAGTGTTGGATGGATTTTGTCAAGACAGTCATGATCCCCAGAGGATGGATCCTAATGTCGCTAGTAATCGCTTGATTTTTTTTTCCTCTGGTGCTAACTTGATGATTGCACCTCTTGCTTTTTTAGTAAAAATGTTTTAATGATCATTTCTCTTTGATTCCAGCATGATGTTTACACTTAATTATTGGATAGATTATCACGAAGTTTGGTACAGACATTCATCATGTGCAGAAGATGGATCTTATTGACTCTGATGATCCTCCTGAGCTTTAATCTAGCACCACCAGCAGCTCAATGTTTTCTTTCAGAAATATCTTTACATCTACAAGATGTAGTGGCAAAAAAATTGACGTGCATAGTTCCCAGATGATTAATCGTAATAACTCTATCCCCTCACTTTTCTCTAGCGCCATCATGAGGTTGACGTTTGTGTGTTTGAATGAAACATCTCAAGAACTATTTGATGGACTGCTATGAAATGTTGTAACTCACATTCATGTCCTCCTCAGGATGAAATGTTAAAGGTCCCATTATACTGATTTTCATCAATTTCACACAGCTGTCAGAGGTCCAACCACTCTGTATTCCATATGCATTGCCCCAAACCCATCCGTGGTCCTGAATTTCAGCTGTCTAAAAGTCGCCCATCGTCTCCCACCTGCACGTTTCCAGACTTTTTACTGTGACAACCAAGCTCCATCGTAATATCATTAACATTAAACTCGCTTCAAACGCCATTGCATAGCGGACCGAAGTGAAGCTAACTAGTTAGCCAGTTTCCAGCTGACTCCACCATACTCGGAGGCAACTGTAAATACTATCAATCCGCGGCAACACTTACTCGTGGCTCGGGTGCAGTTGCTGGGTCCAGTATGGTTGGGACTGATCCGTTTACGAGGGTCAGTGTCGAGGCAAAGCCAGCTTTGCAGTCCGATGTGAAGTGGTTAGCACACACACACACAAGCTAACACGAACCGCAGCCGGCACGTTGTCATTAAAAAATGAAACGCACTGTCTCTTCTGTTGTTCTGTAGCTGGGACAGAATATGGGCACTTATGATGATTTTAACAACCAACAACAGATTAATTTGCATGTCTAGCTCTGAGCGACAACGTTGCGAAACACTGCTGTCTCACTGCTGGACACACTAACTTCACCTCGGGGATGGACGCCTCCCTCTCGGATATCTCCTGTCACCGCGCAGAGGAGGTCGGCCTATGAAAATGACTCCTTTCGTTACGTAATGAAAGCAGCAGAATCTGAACAGCCTGTAGGAGCGCCGTGTTACCAGTGGCTGGGCTGCAGAGACCATGCAGGACTCACTTGTTTTCCTCTTTCTGGGAGTTGGCAGGCTCAGAGAGGACCAGTTTATATATGTAGAGACCAGAGAAAATGTGTTTTTCATAATATGGGACCTTTAAGACTTTGGTGATCCCTTATCTTTGCATTGAGGTTGAAATTGCAAACTGCAAACTTAACTGCATTAACATGGGCCCCGATAATCAACTAATAATCAGGATAATAGCTCAATCCACCTCGATTGGAAGCGGCTGATCCGTTGCTTCCTCTGCTCGGTCTGCTGCCATGTGAAAGCAGCAGTGTGCCTCGCTGCGTGTTGTATCTGGATCCCATTTGAAGTGTGACTCAATAATGGCTGCCAGCAAATTGTCTATGAGGTGCGTGTGAATCCAGTTTTACCCACCGAGGGATCCCTCTTGCCTCATTTGCCATGAAATTTTAAAAGAATACGAGGCGTCCTCCGCCGAGTGTGGCTCCTTCTTCGCTTTCAGCATCTTCTCTTCATCGCTCTCATTCATCCTGTGTGCCGGAGAGGTCCGCAAGACTCATTAGCGCCCGCCTATGCGTTTCATGCCGTGTTTCCCCAAAGGCATTACTAGCACCATTAGCCCAGGCAGCACTGAGATTTCAAACTGCCTGGGCAGACGGATGCCTTCCAAACCAAAGTGTGCTTCTTTCTTTAATTAGCATTTTTCAAACATCAATATATTTTCCTCTGGCCTCCCAGGACCAAAACTCTGCCGAGTTAATTATTAAAGCCTTGCTGTCTTCCACTTTCATTTTCTCCCACCTCCTCCACTTCCTTTGAAAGCAGTCATGGTTTCCAAGTTTCTGCCTCCAGTTGGATGTGAATGCAGGGACATCCAGCGACAGCTCTCTCCCTCAGGTACGATTTAATAGCATGCATTTTGTGTATAAAATGATCAATTTGGGTCCAAACCAAGAATGCAAGCTGCATTACTTTCCATGAATGCCGCTGTGTGTGAGGCTTTGCTGTCCACAGGCCAGTCTGAAATTATGTTTACAGTCTCCTGGTTAATATATTGTTTCCTGTCAGATTTTGGTAATCATTGTGGCATTTTTGAAGTGAGGCAGGAACAGAATCATCTCCTGAAAATATGATGACTCCTCTTCAGAACTCCCCCAGGTGGAGAACAGAGGGTAATATCTCCATCTGTCATAAAAAGGGAGACACAGTGAGGCCACAGACTTGAGAAGACAGGGGATTGAATCGGAGGAACAATATGGTTGAGGAGATAAAGTTGAAAAGGAGCGAGATAACCCTCCTCCGCCTCTTTTGGCATCGGCAAGCCTCTGTGACAGAGAGAGGTAGGGAGGTGTCACGGCCTGTCAGGCTTCAGCTCAAACAAGGAACCTCCTCACTGAGTCCAGCAACGCTCACATCAACTGCAGGGAACCATGAGAAGTAAAATACTGGGAGACTACTGTACATAGATGCAAGACTGTTTTTACAAACAATGGTCCTATGTCTTTAATGGACGACACACAACACATATGGTGTTTACATCTGTTTCATAGAACTGTTGATTGTGATGCAGCCAACAACATTGGTTGCGTTTGTATCTCTGTACAGATGACGTGCTTTTTACCTGCGCTTCAGAAATACCAACATCTTTTACCACCTTTGCTGAGGGGATTTGAGGATAATTCTAATGGAAAACTTAGTTTTATGACAATGTAGTTCTTATTTTGGTAGCTCCAGTTATTGATTCTTTGGTTATCATAGCATAGCAATCAAAACAGACATTTCTTTGGTATTTGTTGGGGAAGAATCTGCATGAAATATGTCAGGAAGTCATTTTTTACAGCTGCACACCTTCAACTCCTCAGTGAAGAAACCAACTCCTTTTCCCTCAGTATTATTATCAGATTACCATTGTGTTTGAAACCAGAATATTCCCAAATAGGTACTTTTGCTTTTTTCGCTTTGACAGAAAAGTGTTTTGTCATCATCTTGTCACATTATAAGTAAAAAGTAATCCCTGCTACTTCGTGCTCCTTCTTAATTTCCCAAGAACTACTTCACGGATCTTGATGAAAACAATCTGCAGGGTCTGAAGTCTAACTAAAAAAATAAAAAAAAGTAAACTGACCCTGGGGGCGGTGGGCAACTAATATCTTCAGTGTAAAACCAACTAATGATAGTGCAAGGGATGAACAAGCTCCTGCTGGGCAAAATTTAGTTGGCAGACAAAAGAAAATTAAATGTCAAACTGTTAACATCCATCAGAACTTGTAGCTGGACTTCCTCGCACAGTTTTGACCCCCAACAGTGTGTTCAGATCCAACAGAACCAATGGCTGGAGCTATAATAAAATCCAGTAATCAAAGGTGTTTTTAAAATGTTTCTTCAAGACTATTAAACATTTTACAGAGCTACAGTGGCAACGACACCTGCAGTAAAAAAAATGATTCAAACGGACCCTAAAGCGAAGACATTGTGATATCATCTCAAGTTGTTTTGAGCCAATCACAGTTAATTTTACTGGCAGAAGATTTCCCTCCGAAACATCATTGCAATCTTAGAAACCTGCTTCCTTGCAACAAAGAAATTAATTTATGAGAAAACTAAATGAGATTGTAATTTGAGTAGAAGGGCTATTAAAGGCCACAGGCAAAATATCAAGTATTAACAAATACATTTTTTACAGCTTGTCTTTCTGTTCGCACATCTGTTGTTCTTCTGAAACAGGATGGCCTGCTATAAACTTCCATACCATTAGACCCATATAATACTGTTTACTAGAGATGTACATCTCAGATTTTTAAGGCTTGTCCTGGTACTCAGTGAAGATTCACTACAGGAAAGAGTCCAATTATCTGATTAGCGTTTCAATATAACTGCTGTCATTTTCTATTTGATCTAATGCTCTGTACAGAGAGAAAACTGTCTGATTTGACAGGCTAAAAAAAAAAAAAATTGATTTTGAAGGGGAGGAAGATGACAAGTCACACAAGCAGTGTCAGCGCATTTGTATGAAGGTGCATACGAGCTAATGTAGGAGATCCTGAGGAGCGGCTGAGTTCTGTTAAAATCACATTGGATTAAATAGAAAATGACAGCAATTCTATTGAAACACATGAGCAGAGAAAAGAAAGTCTTGCACATATGGTAATATGACAGTGATAGATTTGCCTTTAAAGGCATACAGCTGAAAAGCTGTTGAACACCTTCACATACAGTTGAACACGATTTCATGTCAGATGGATATAGTCAGTCTACGCTCAGCCTTTGTTTTATGATGTGCTGTGTTGGCAGAGACAAAAGGACTGTGATAATAACCCAGATGATGTCACAGTGATGTCACCAGGGTTATCTCAGTTTGGGCTGCACTAAATGGAGATGTTGACGAGGTTTGGAGGCTTAATGAAAGATGCTTTCAAGTTACATTAATGGAAATAAAGGACTCTTGAAGCGTGACTCATACGAGTGTTGATGGTTATTACCTCTGCCAAGCAGGTTTTATGTTCCCTCATGTCTGTTGGTGGGTTGGATTGATGGGTGGGTGGATTCAAGTTCTTGGTTGGTGGATGAGTTGGGTTAGTTGGTGGATTGGTTGTTGGCCTAGTTGGTTGGTGGTTGGGTTAGTTGATGGTTTGGTTGATTGGTGGATCGGGTTAGTCGGTGGATCGGTTGGCGGTTGGGTTGGTTAGTGGATTGGTTGTTGGCCTGGTTAGTTGGTGGTTTGGTTGATTAGTGGATTGGTGGATCGGGTTAGTTAGTGGATTGGTTGACGGTTGGGTTAGTTGATGCTTTAGTTGGTGTTGGATTGGTTAGTTGGTGGGTGGTTGGTTTGGTTAGTTGACTGGTTTGATGGTTTGGTTGATTGGTGGATTGGTGGATCGGGTTTGTCAGTGTATTGGTTGGTGGTTGGGTTGGTTTGTGGATTGGCTGGTTGATGGATTGGTTGGTGGTTGGGTTGGTTAGTTGGTGGGTGGTTGGTTTGGTTAGTTGACTGGTTTGATGGTTGGGTTGGGGTGGGTTGGGGTGGCTGATTGGGTTATTGGTGTGTCAGCAGGAATACAAAAAAAACTGCTGAATGGATTTTCACGACACAAGGATGGAGAATTGGCCACGGCCCAGAACAGACACGGATCTGAATAAAGAGAGGAATCCAGGATTTAATTCTCACGTTAATTAACAATGTGAGGGAGTTGTTAATTTCTCTGGAAATATTGAATTTTTCTCTGCCATATTGAGGTGGCTGGTATGAAGGTATGCACTCTACTGAGCGCTGTTCTACTTTTTTCAATCAACTTATGGAGATGAAATACTAAACCACTTAAGGAGTTCCTCAAACTCCATCTTGTACCAACGTCTGCTGGTGAAGATCATGTTGCACCATCACACTCTTCAGAAGAGCCCCCTGAATGGACCTGTGGTGAGCTTGTTCTCTCAACTGCTGTTTCAACTCCTTTTAAAGCTTAAAACTTCAAAAACACTGTTCTAGTGAATTATAATATTCTTTTCTTACAGCTTCCTCACATGAATAAATAAATTGCTCCTTCACTCCATCCAATGAGGTTTAATTGCACCGATGAGGTTGTTTTTCCTTCCAGAGAGCAGCTCTGCCTCTATGAAATGTTTGTATAATTAAGATTCCAATCTGTCAGCTTCCTCCGGTCCCATATGTTTGATCTGAGGCAGCCTCATCGCACACAGCTAGTCTGGTCTCATCGATGTGATCCAGGATACTGCTACACCCTCAGGGTGAGCTGTTTTTTTGAACAGATGCAGGTAGAACAAAGTCGCTGGAACACGCCCACAAAGATATAAAGTCATATTTGGTTCAACTGTCAAAACATCGAAGACACCTTATCAAATAAGTGTGATACAAGCAGGCGGGGTAACCTCAGCGACAGCAGACAACATGCCTCTTCTTCAGCAGGTGGGGGAACAGATGCTGAGGCAAAACAAAAGCAGACAAAGAGGAAACGGGAGCGATATTTCTGCAAATTTATTTCATCAAAGCGTTTTCTGCCATCTGATGCTCAGAACTTTCCTGCCAACCGGAACCTAATCGTGTTTTTGCCTGCCTGTTAACCTTCAATGCAACATATCAACATAATTATGTGAGTGTTTGATGAATTGCTTTCAGTGTTCAAAAACTGAAACTCTTTGATATGTCAATGTTTTCCATTATAAATCCCTTCTGACGGCCTCTTAGCATCCTTAATTTTCATTGTTCCTCGATGTTCAAAGCGCTCACACACCCTCGCTCTCTATGCCCACAAACAAACACACACACATTTTGCCTTAGATTATGTCGAGTGATAATATCTTATTTGAAGCAGCCAGAACTGCTTTATGGACAAAGAAACAGACACAGGCTTGCAGGCTTTTTATATTTATGGGAAGTCTCAATCTGCTGCCTGCGGTGTATGGAAGATATAAAATGGCCACATAGAAATCATTCAAACACAGGAATGAAGAGAAATACAATGCAGTGTGTCTCTAATTATATGAGAATGAATATTTAATGAAAATCATGCTGCATGCTGAACCAATTTTAAGGTTTTTTACTTTAGTAACTTGGTATGTTTGTCAGCAGGATTTCACAGAAACTACTCGGACGGATCAATGAAACTTTTCTCAGGAAATAATGCATGGATCTTATTAAAAAATAACAATAACTGCACGAAATGGAGATGTTGAGCTTGAAAGACAAGTTGTTGACGAGGCTTGGAGGCTTCATGAAAGATGCTTTCATGTTACATTAATGGAACTGGAGGACTCTTGAAGCGCGACTCATATTACTGTTTACGGTTATTACCTCTGCCAAGGAGGTTTTATTCTCCCTCTCACTGTTGGTTGTTGGGTTGATTGGTGGTTGGAACCAAGTTCTTGGTTGATGGGTGGGTTGGGTTGTTGTCAACCCAGACTTGACTTAATCAAATGGGACTTTAGGTCCTCTGTTTGTTTGTTGGGTCTCAGCTCAGAACAGACCACATTAGCTTTTGGTGCAGATCTGGATAAAAGGGACTGATCTAAGATCGTTTTCTTTGCAAGGTTGGGCATTTTTTGACATTTTCTCATGAATGAGAAAATAAACTGATGTATTTAGGCAGCTAGTATTTATGAGGTATGCTAGTATTTGGGCTTTTGTGGAGGTATGCACTCTACCTACTGCCATTCTAGTGTTTTACCTGTGTCTGTTTGTTTGCATGTTGCTTGGTTTGTTTGCATGATTTCACAAAAACTACTGAATGGAATTAATGGAATAGACCCCATGAACTTTTGTTGCAGATATTGATGAACGGACGGTTCCGTGTGACTTTTTCTCACTTTCTTTAACTAGTTAAATCTTCCATGTTAGTGAGTCTCACTTTTCTAATCTCAAAAGAAGACATTAGACTAAGTTGGTATTAGTTGTTTTTTAAGACTTTCTCAGATCCCAGTCTGTCTGTCTGTCTGGGGAACTGAAGCCTCACATTAGAAAAAGGCAACTTTTTTGGATATTTGCTCCATTTTGCCTAACAATGCGAATGCAGGTTTGAATAAATTTAACTGTAAAATGTTTCCTACTGTAAGTTCTTCGACCAGCTGTGACTTGGAAGTATTAGCATATGTATTGGATGGGAATAGGCTGGGAGAGAATGCGGCTTTGTGCGGACTCTTATGCCTTTAGCCTCAAAAAGCTCGGCGCAGCTTTGTCATTCAAATCATCCCGAGGGAGCAAAAATGTGAAATAATCTGAGAGTGGCAGAGGAAATACTCGCTAATTTACATTCAGTCAGAAGTGACCTTTAGTGAAACAGCAGCCTGCGAGGAACACGAGTTTTGCTGCTTATATCTCTATAAAATAGTCCTTTTTGGTTTTGTTTTGTTTGTTAGTCTTAATGCAATGTCCTGTAAATAAGATTTATTGGACTGAGTCTCATTACTTGTCTCCCTACGAGGCCTTTCTGCCACAATTTAGAGTCTGATTTCACCTCTGAAAGACAGAAGTGCCTGTTTTGGATCCGTCTAGCAAATAAAAACATTCAGACCCAAATGGGAGCATTTTCATCTGCGGCCACTTTAACACACACACACACACAAATTGTTTTGTCCGTGAAAATAAAATGATACAGAGACATTTGTGATGGCTTTTCCATCATCTCCCTGCACATATAACCATCTGTAAATCCATCATGTTCTCCGTGGTGTGCTCTTTTTCACAGGTGCTCCAGCTGTCATGTGAGTCCTTTTGACATTTGCCTTGGATTGGGAAGCCATCTGTGAATGTGATGAGCTTTTTTTTTTTTTTTATGTACAGCTTCTCATACGAACGACGCACAGCCCAATGCCTCGGGTAAGAGTTGTTTAGAATGCAGCCCCACATCTACGTTTTCTTTTCCTTTCCTCTTTCCCTCTCTGTCTGTATATTTTTTGCGCCTCTCCGTTTGCATTTGATCTTTAATGTGATAGGAATAAAAAATAAAAAAAAAAACACCCACACCACACGCTGCTGTGAAGAAACGCTCGGCGGATCAATACCTCGAGCCGTCGCTACTCTTGTACGCTTCGGAGTCACGTTTCATTCCTCGCACGCAGTAATTAATTTTGCCTCATATTTGGACTGATTGACCATTACTGCTCATTAGGTTGGTGAACTCTGAGGTGCAGGCAGTGATTCGCAGGTCTGGGACCAGGCTCTGTGATTAGTATGCGATTAACGTCCGATAGAGATGATGAGGGGTGCTGATGGTTGCTTATCCAGCCTTCAAAAAAAACACAAGGCCCGGGGCCTGATCATGATCCATCAATACACTGCATGAAAATATGCTCTCTAGCAAAGATCGGATCTTATTTTTAAGGTGAAAAACACAGGAATGCAACCAAGGACCTAAATAATGTTGGCATTTCCTGGCAGCGTTATATATTATTGTAATAAGCCTGTGAGTGGTGAAGCAACCTTGTCTCCTACAAGTTATGTTCCTCCACCACAGCACTGTTTCATCCATATATGTTTTGAAGGAAACTGATTTGCCGTGTGGCAACATTTGTCGTCTCCGTCCTGCAGAGAAGTCAAATATACTACTTCTTTCCACATGTGCAGTAGCTCTAAGACCTATAAACCCACTTTTAATGTGCAAAAATGGTGGAGTTGCCCTTTAAGCGCAGGTTAATGTGAAGGGGACAGATCATGGTTAGGGCTTATGAAGAGGACAGTAAATGTAGGTCTGTGCAAACTCTGGTTCTGACCCGTCCACCACCCCCAAACTCCACACCAACGCCCTGCCGGGCCTTATGAAGGCTCAGTGCTCGACTGCCTTAAAGATATAAAAATATAAATCTTTTTTAGTCGGATATTGTCGGAGAAGCAAGTATTATAAATGAACATTCTGCAGACGTGTTAATCAGAAACGTTTTGTGACGTCACAGAGACCTTTATTAAAATGTTTCCTCATTATATTGATCAATAGAAATACCCGACATAATTATTCTTCAATTGGCATTGGATTAAAACGGCAAACAGAATGGCAATTCAGTCTGATTATCAACTTAGTGATGCATCGTCATAACCAAATTGAGCTGACTTGGAGCTCCTGTAAATTAAACAGATCTAATTCTGCGTGTTTGTTTGTTCCTTCCCCCTCGGCTTTATGAAAAGCTCAGCTGGTAATAGCTCTGATGCTCCGCGAACAAGGAGGGAACAGAGCAAACCTTTTAAACAGAGCGCGGCGGGGAGAGACGGGATGTTGTTCTGGGACAATGGGACAGTCGCTGTTGTTATGCAGCGAAGCAAAAATCAATGCAGCAGTTTTGTAAGTGACAGGCAGTGGGAGGCAGCCGAGTGGTAAGTTGTCAAGTCTTTCAAACTGTCAAGGTGGAGTTGTGTAAAACTTTATGTAACCAGACAAAGTGCTTTGTAACTGCAAGAGTGTGTAAAAAAAAATATTTAAAAAGTGAATTCAGAAAGTCTCCAACAAAGCTCGATGCTACTATATTTACATTAGGTAATTTTCCTTGTAGTTAATCCGTAATAAGTCCACATAAGATGCTTATTAACATTAATAGCATAATAAACATTTTATTGTCAGACACTTTTAAGCAACAAGGACAAACAAACAGTGAACAAGTTTCTTACAGTTGTTTATAACAGCATTAAAACATTTCATTGATTTTGACTTTCCTACTGTTGTTGCTTTATTTAGATTAATAAACACTTTATTATGCATTTATTAGCAGTTAGCTATTCACAGTTAGTAGCAGCGCTTTATTAGGGTTAATGAAACCTTTATTAGTCACATATTAATATGAAGGCAGGCAGTAGGAGGCTGATGTCGACATGATCCTGTTTACTTTAGCGGTTCTTTGTCGTGCTCCTGACTGAGCATAACAACAGACTAATCGTCATATAACACTTCATATTTGATTCTTGGTCCTAGCGTGGGTGATAAACTGAGCGTGTCTTTAAAGTTCACTGTCAGGTGATAATTTGAAGTCTGCGCTCGAAATGAGCTACTAAGTAGTTGAGACTTGGACCAAGGTAGAGAGTTTACAGGCGTCAATGTTCAGCGGTATGAAATTAAATTTGACGGTTTTTTGAGAGTGTTTGATAGAATGAGCACGGCAAACGGCTGGGAGGGGAGGAGGAGGGTGGGAGGAGGAGGGGAGGAGGGGAGGAGGAGGAGGGGAGGAGGGGAGGATGGGGGGAGGAGAGGAGGAAGAGGAGGGGAGGAGGAAGAGGGAGGAGGAGGGGAGGAGGAGGAGGGAAGATCAACAGTGAAGTTTAAGCTCGAGAAGATGTAAACAAAGTTGCTTTTTAAGAAGCTGCTGAGCATCTCGAATTTTCACACAAATGTGTGTCCTCCGATAATGCCTGCAGTCGCTGCATCAGAACCGGCGAAATTCAGGCAAAAAAAAAAGAAATCAAAGCAGTTTTTTTTCAAACGCAACCAAATTCATCGTTCTTCGGCTGAACCCGGCTTTGATGCCAGCTTGAATTGGACGAACGTGGCGGTGAAAAGTGATTGATTATTTCCTGTTTTTTCTTCTAAAAATGTGACTTTGCCCCCCCTTCATCTCTCTTTATTTCACAATTCTTTCGATTTACTTTGAGAGATGCTCGGCTGTGAAGGTAATCTGAGTGCGCCCGCTTGCAGCTTGCAGTCAGACAAGGTGTTCCCTTTGATTCAGGCTGGATGAGGAACTTTTTGGCTCACAGGCATTTTTTCTTCCCTTCAGCACAGAACGCGACATAATGCTTACAAAAAGGCACAGCGCTCATTTGTTTGAGGATGGCAGTTTTTCCTAGCATGATATTCAAATGAGTATTAAGCAGTGCTCTGGGAATCTGGGTTAACATCTATAAAAAATGCTAAATGCTCCGGCCCTGATCATTACACAATCATTGTTTGTTGCCAGAAGAACATTTTCAGTACACACTTACAAAAGGAACAAACTGCCCACTAATCTTAGATTTTGCTCATGTTGGTTTCTCAAGGTCTGCAGCTTTTGTTAAAGATGCTAGAAAAAAAAGACCTTCAGCCTCGAACATTTACTGATTTCTTTGCCCGTAGAAACGAAATAAGAGAAAAATAAAACTCCAGAACCAATTATTTCTTACCTCGTGCAAACAGTTATGAACCAGGCTTGTTTGAAAGCTGATGCACTTTCCCTGCAATCAGTCAGAGCACGAAATATGAGCCTACAAGACTCTCGATCCTTTGTTACATGTGCATCAGACTGAGCAAATGAGGGCAATACTCGGCTGAATGTCTCGCTTTTCATTTCTGCGTCCGTGTTAGCCGGTTAGAGAAGCGACACAATTCAGAGTGTTTTATCACAAATTTCATCAGGACAGGTTCTCAGGTGAGGGTCAGTTTAGTTCCTGTGCACTCTTTGTCTTCCTCCTGCCCAATCTCTCGCTCTTTCAACAGCGATGAAGGAAAACCCCGTCATCATATTTATTGATAACTATCAAAGGCAAACTTGGTGAGATTATTTTGGAGAACAATAATTCAAACTCATAATTTTGATATTCACGATCTTAATGAGGTAATCATATGAATATTTATTTGTGCCGTAAGTCAACAAACAAGCTGTTCTCAGTTTATCTCAGAAAATAAAGCCCCCAGAACACTGTTTGAAGCTAGAATGGTGGCAGGGTCCGCCACATATAAACAAAGTCATCAGTATGAAATTGTGTTGTCCTTTAAAAGGTCAGAAAACAAAGACAGTTGGTTTAGTTTTCTTTTCTGGTTTAAAATGTTTTCCCAAAAACTACGTATCGCACCTTTAAAAAAAAGAAAGACATTACTGCAGCTGGAATATTTTTATTTTTTAGTTTTATTTCCTGCTTTTGAGTAAAACGTATCACAGCAAGAATGTTTGTTTCAGCAGTCGTGCAAACATCATATTTTCTTCTTTCCTGACATTTGGTGTAGAGAGAAATAAAGAAAACGACGGTGAAACTGTTAAAAGTTTTTATTTTGCTCGTACAAACACTTTCAGATACATTCAAATGTTTCACGGGTGAGTTTATTGCTCCTCCGTCTTCCACTTTAGTCATGATCACATTTGACCCCTTCATCGCAGAGACTGAAAATGACAGACCCCCGCGAGAAAACAAACATTATTTGGAACGGAGCGGCTTCTCAAAAACCTTCAATTTGACGGAAATCGCCTCAAACACTCGTCTTTGAGTGCACCTGACAGCAAACACAGGACGTCGTCTCCTCTAAATCCCTGCAGATGTTGCAGTGAATTTCAGGTTGAGTCACAAAGTGGAGCGATATCAACACTTCTGCTGCAGTATATTTTCAGTACGAGGCTTCAGAAAGTCTTTAATATCTCAGTGGAACATCAATTTTGTTGACTGCCGTTTACACAAGGACGTAAACTGGCTGAATGACACACACACACACACACACACACACACACACACACCGCTTTCTGCAGCTTCATCAACTCGGCTCTGAAGTTTGCATATAAACTCTGAACTAACAGAAGTCTCGTAACTCTCAGACGCTCGCCATGCTTCTGCAGAGCTAACAAAAACTTCTCTGCCCGTTAGCGCCATGACATCATCTAATCAGCACCCCGCGCTTCATGTGTAGCAAAACACGCACTCTACTTAATTAATTGAATTGCGAGGTCGTCCACTTGGACGCTCGCATTACAGGCTTCAGTAAATTAATTGGGTGAATCTCTCGTTCCCTTCAGTTGGCATCAGCGACTGTCAAAGGGAGATAAAAAAAAAAAAATCCTTGGATCTTACGAAACCTAAGAGACGTCTGATGCGGCAACAGAAGGAGTGATTAAAAAGGTGCGGGATTGGTTTAATTCTTCTTTTCATGTTATCACTAGTCGTACATCTTGCTCATTTGGATTCGTTTGATTGAAAAAAAAAAAAGGCCTTTTAATGGGGCTTTGTGATCGTTACAAGTGTGGAACATTTTGTGATGATTTAATAAGGATTACTTTAAACTCCGGGATCAGGTCACGGGTGATTCTGCGAGGCCCCGGCCTGCCGCTTCATTGCCGCAAGAACAAAAACTATACTGTTGAGCTTATACAGCTACAGTTAAAACCCGGCCGCACAGTCCATTCTCAGCACCTCACTGATGGCTCTTGAACAGCTCCAATGGAGCAGATTGGAGTAAAGTGTTTTACACAAGGGCACCTTGACAGCAGGTGTTGAGGGAGGAGGGGGAAAAAAAAAGTCTGGAGGAGAGTAGATTTCTCACATGGGTTCCTGTTTGAGTAATAGCGCCTTTTCTTTTAAAACAAAACCCCCAGAATTAAAGCTGACCGGCCGCCGCCTGGCAAAAGAACGTATTGCGCGATCAGTGGAGGTTAATGTTCTCCGAAGGACAGAGATCAACCTGCAATATGTCAGACCGGGGATGCCACGTCAAGCGCTGGATCACAGCGTTCGATAATGGCTTCATCTTCAGCCTCTCGGAGTGCGAGATGGAGAAAATGAAGCCCCTTTCAACTCTGAGGGCGCACGTGACCTGGAAGATTCCCTCGGTGAAAAGGTCCAGGAGAGCTACAGGTACGGACAAGTAGGCGGGCCTCGTGGCAATTTAGCCTCGACTAATTCCAGCTCTCTGCTCAAATCTCTGTATCTCAATTACTTCTGACATTTTACATTTAGATTCTGCACACAAGACGGAGAGAGAGAGAGAGAGAGAGAGAGAGGAGGGGAAGAGATTGTTTTTGAAGAGAGGACTGACTGGCGGCTTAAGACAGAAAGTCTTTTCTTCTTTTCTTTTAAAATCTTTATATGGAAAAAAAATAATAAATCAAGTTAAAGGGCGGTTTGTCGCAGGAATATAAAACACTTAACCCAGTTCACCTCGATCTGCGTCCGCCCAGCATCCATTTTCATTTTGCTCATCATTCCACTCCAGCCACATACAGACAATGTGAGGCAAATATGAAAACATTGTTGTGTAGGTCTGTTGGTTCACTTTGGTCCAAACTGACTTTAACGTTGTTTCTTTCGGGTGGATTGCCATGAAAATTCATTCCCACAGGAGAGATCTGAGATAAACTTTTCATCTTCTCATTAGGTCAAAACTTAATTTATTTTCCTTTCGTACTTGCTGAGATGGTTATCTATCAGGCACAACAGTAATTAAATGACTTTACTCATTACATTACTTTAGTTATTCAGCTCGTCTACATCAAACAGCCTCTGCAGCCAACAGTCAGATCTCTCCGTGTTCAACATGTGTAGAGATAGAGGACGAGAAATTGGTTTAACAAGCAGCCAGCCTTCGGTTCGGTAATATTTATAGCCCAGATGAAGACGAGTGCACTCTGCACTGCAGCGAGGCCGCCTGGTTTCTCACTTCGATTGCTAATGTTAGCAAAGCAGCTTAAAAAGAAAGAACTCTGAAGGTCCAGAGGGTTGAATGTCTCCTATTTTGGTAGACTGCTGTAGTGCCTGTTCGAAACATGGTGTTCAGAAAGGCGGAGGGGTTCGTCTGTGGAGTTTCTGCTCGCAGCTCTCGAGAAAACCCAATTAAACCAAATTAAGAGCTGACGCGGTGCTTCCTTGGGTCATGAGTGATACACCTGCCATGACGTAGCTGCATCCACCAAGCAGCGCTCCAGTGTTTATCATCTGAGTACCGATGTTAGGCGCAGATTATCTATTAACACGAGGGATTTCTCTCTCTGTGTGACAAACAGATTTCAGAATCAGCTAGGATTTAAAAAAGTTCAGTATTGTGAGTGTGAGCCTGGTCAGTGATGAAGCCAGCACTCTGAAGACACGCCGCTAAGACTGTGTCAGCTGTTTATTCTAGATTTAGTCGTACTCAACATGTCATGATTTCAAATTAGATCAAATTCGACACTGCGCTTCCTTGAATCTTCAGCAACGTTCCTGCAGAGCGCGAAGTCGAACACATGAACAGTTCTCGAGATACGTGAGTCACAGACTGACGGGAAGTGGTTCGATGCTAACCAAGCTAACACATAGGCTACTGAACGAGTCCATCAGTTGAACACAGAGACCGTAGACAGTTAAATCTTTACTCTCTGCATCCTGAGTCCAGTTGTGACATTTCCTCCCTCCTAAATATTCCACAGTCAACTGTCAGCGGTATTATAACAAAGTGGAAGCGATTGGGAACGACAGCAACTCAGCCACGAAGTGGGAGGCCACGTAAAATGACGGAGCGGGGTCAGCGGATGCTGAGGCGCGTAGTGCGCAGAGGTCGCCAACTTTCTGCAGAGTCTACAGACCTCCAAACTTCATGTGGCCTTCAGATTAGCTCAAGAACAGTGCAGAGAGAACTTCATGGAATGGGTTTCTATGGCGTCGGATGCAGTGGTGTAAAGCACGCCGCCACAGGACTCTAAGGCAGTGGAGACGCGTTCTCTGGAGTTTGGGGATGGCCCCTTCCTGTTCCAACATGACTGTGCACCAGCAGGTCCGTAAAGACACGGATGAGAGAGTTTGGTGTGGATGAACTTGACTGGCCTGCACAGAGTCCTGACCTCAACCCGATAGAACACCTTTGGGATGAATTAGAGCGCAGACTGAGAGCCAGGCCTTCCTGTCCAACATCAGTGTGTGACCTCACAAATGCACTTCTGGAAGAATGGTCAAAAATTCCCATAAACACTCCTAAACCTTGTGGAAAGCCTTCCCAGAAGAGTTGAAGCTGTTATAACTGCAAAAGGTGGACCGACGTCATATTAAACCCTATGGATTAAGGCAGGTGAGCGAATACTTTTGGCAATATAGTGTGTGTTCGGGCAGAAGTTGGTAGTGTTGTTGTAAAAAAACACACACGAGGAGTTAAGAGACTCTCAGCGAGTCTGATCAGGCTCTTCTTGAAAAGCAAGTGGGCCACAAGTGAGCCAGTAATCTTCACACAAATTTGTGTTTAGTTTCAACTTCCACTGAGAGCCGCCGAGCCAGGCTGTGCTGCAGAACACCGTGAAAAACTCTGAATCATTGATTTACAAAAACAGAAAAATAACCTGGCTGCTGGCTCCAAAAAACATCTGAGTCGAGGGGGAGAGAGCGAACGCATCGCTGGAACTTCTTTAAGTTCATGTGAGGAGTCGATCAGAACAGTCAGGCGGCCGACGATCAGCAGGAAGTCGTGTGTTTTCTTACCGGAGAAGCAGCTCCGGACGCCCACTTAAAAGATAATGTATGGTGGAGTTCAGTGTCAGTGCTCTGCTTGTATCAGCTCTCTCAACCCCAGACATGACATGATATTAAAGGAGTTAGAGTGCAGGAGGTGAGGAGAGGTGAATGCGAAACACTTAATCAATATCATCCAGCCGGCCTGCCGACACACACACACACACACACACACACGCTCTTCACATGGGCTCTTGGCTTTGATGTGTGCGCCGTATTGCTTTTTTTTTTTTCAGAAAATCCACGGGTCAAACAGGTCGGGGCTGCAGGTGCTCAAGTTCAATTCCTGCCAACATCGGATTCAACACGAAAAAACATCAAATTTAAGAGAAATCCTGTTAAATGTATAAAATGCGCCGATACAGACGATAGAACGTCTGCGAGCTTTCCGCCTCTGATCCTGTGAATTCGTGTAGGAGGCAGAAAACGGACCCGACACGCGTAAACACCCCGAAACCTCAAAGAACAAAGTCGAGTGTGCGCTATCTGTCTAGACTTATCCGGGGCTAGTGGAATTGAGCCAGGTGACTGGATGAGAGAGATCAAAGTTCTTGTCAGGCGTGCGGCCGAATGGAAGCCGAAGCCGAGTAGTTACCGAGACTCAGGATTTGCGTCCATCAACGTAAGCCTCGGCCGCCTTTGTTCTCCACGGATCTCTGGTAAACACGGACATTTTGACTCTACACCAGCGAGTAACTTTCCTCAGCTTGATATATATCCACAACATATTGTTTCATCTATGATGTCTCTCCCCCCACACACGCCTGTGGAACCAAGAGGAGCTAAGCTTAAGAGGAGCTTGTCCCGGATAATCAAATCCTTATCTTTGAAGAGGGAAACGCTGCCGTCTTAAAAAAGGACATGGTGCAAAGGACGAGCAAGGGAGCTTAACTTTTTATTTCCCTTTTCCTCTCCAGTATCTGCCGGAGAGTACTGACATGCGCCCTCTTTGTCAGCCCCTTCCATTTCTTCTTATTATAGACGAATTCTGTCCATTTTTATTTCATCTGTCTGCTTCAGATCGGGGGGGGAGATGTTAGAAGCACCTGACCGGGTGCCAGCATCATAGCGAGGCTTTACTTCCCTTAACCCTCCCTTTCTCTCCCTCCTCTTCTCCATCACCGGGCCTCTCATTCTTTCTCTCTCAGAACACAAGCGCAGCAGCCATTCTGTTCCAACCTGCTGTCCGCATGACAGCGCAGGGGAGAGATGATGGAAAAGCACTTTGCCCAGGCTCCTGTGTTTGAAAGCCTTTTTTTTTTTTTTCCGAGCAGAGAGAGAGGGAACGCTCTACCACAAAAACTTCTTTTATAATAGTAAAAAAAAAAAAGGTGCAGGAGAGAAACATGCAGCAGAATCAGGAGAAATCAGAACAGAAGAAAAAGGCGTTCGGCTCCCAGAAAAACCAGCGTGTGAATTTAAAACACCTTATCTGGAGGCGATTCTACTCTACTTTCTTTTCAAGGTGCATAAAAAAAAAGGGGGGGGGGGGGGGGGGGAAAAAAGGAGGCCAGCAAAACTATACACATTAATTCTACTCTGCTAGGCGCAGGGAATCCAAGCCTACTGTGTGGGATGGAGAAAATAAAGTACGAGGAGAAAAAAACACAGCCTGCCTGACTAAATGATGGTGTTAGGATTATTGGGGACCACCAGCTCAGTGAAGCAGAAAATGGGAATATGCTTGTGAGGGCACACCAGTTTACTGGAGAGAGGAACCGCCGGCTCCCCGAGAGGCGGGCGGGCCGACCTCGGCACAAACATCCAGCAGAGTTAGAAAAAAAAAAACATAAAACTGTGCCATAATCTAATTGTAACTAATTGGAATTCATCACCAGCGTATGCATTTCAGAACATTAGTGAAATCCCAGATTCAGAACAATTTGAAGAGCGTTTTTAAACGGCTGAATTCAGCGAGGGTGAAAATTAATCACAGTCATTATGAGGCGGTAATTAATTTAGCGCTCGTGCACTCATTGCTGTGTCACGGCCTGTGTTTGCTTCTCTATTCTGACCCGGGACAAAACGTTCTTTGGAATCTAATCTTAGGACAGAAGAGATGGAACCAGTTAATGAATCCACTGAACACTTTCAGTCATCCGTTCGTTCTATTGTTGCAAAATTCTCGTTTTTTTAACGACTGAGGTGGACTTGAAAATGCGAAACCACAGCAGGAAGAGCATTTTTGAATAATCATTAAAGTCCCACTGCACTCAAAACTGTGTTTTGAGTGAACTTCGTTCCTACAGTTGAATGTTTGAGCTTCACTTTGCAGGATAGTGCAGTATTTGAAAAAAGAAAGCTCTTTTCACATTTGTGGTTCAAAGAGAAGATCGTCTTCTTTCCCCTTTTAAAGTCTGATTTTAAGAGGCGGCGATGGGAGCGTGAGTTGTGACATCACAAATAATGTGGAAGCCAATCCTGGTCCAGTATACAGCACATGGAAACTGGAGTCCTGGAGTTAAAGTAGTGAAATTAAAGATATTTGTGTTTTCATGTATTCTGTCTATTATACTTTTATGGCTGCAAAAACAAAAACATGTCAGACACACATTCTAGATTTTCTTTATCTTAAGTATTGTATGAAAATTATTGGGGTGAACTTTATTTCACTTTTTTAAAAAGTGGAAATCTCCGTCAGAGGACGAGAACATAGGTCCCAGATGAAAACGCCGACAACAACTATGAGATTCAGAGAAGAAAAATTCATTTCAGCTCAAAGTCGGTCGAGTCAGAGAAAATTTTCCTCGAGCAAAAGGTCAAGAGCATCATCATTTCTGACATGATTCAGTGCGATATGATATATTTTATTTCCTGCGCCTTCAGTTCGGATTTGAGTGGGAACTTTTAATAAATCGTCACCGTCTCAGATATGAGTCATACTGATTTTGAAGTGCCGGTGGGAGGAATGCAAGTCCGTTCTTAATTAAAAGCTCTGTTTTCACCGTCTGTTTTTTACTCCTACTGATATCTCTCGTCTGCGTTTGCATCCGCCTGACTTCAGCAACAGCGCTTCTAGTGTAGGACACAAATTTAATCAGCTGAGTTTAGCGTCACGTGAGGGAACGCACGTGAGTCGGACAATCAGTCCGAGCTTTTCCTCTGCTGGTTGTGCCGTTGAAACAGAAGCGCTCCGGGTGTGGACCAGAACCGATAGAGTCTCGACTCTAAACGCTGACTGGGACCTTTAAGATGATTTAACCCAACAGCAACATACGTTAGCTAATATAAAAATGCCCTGTGGAAAAACAAGGCCGTTGCAGTTTAAAACTACAGTGTAACAACATCCTGCACACATGATTGGGCCAGTGTCAACATAAATCAGTGCTCTGCCGCCTCATGGCTGGCTGAGGCTGCACCTCTCTGGACAGGAAGTGTGATGGCACCCAGCAAACAAAAACAGCACCTGAAGTGATTTGTGTTGCATTCCGTAGGCGGAGGAAGGAGCACCTCAGCTGCATCAGTCGACCGTAGAGAGGATAAGAGACGCAGTCTGGGATACAGATGTGTTGGTCTTTGTCCTCCTCTCCTCTGATGCCTCCGGCGATCCCGGCACATCCCTAAAGCAGCGATAGAGCTCACGGTTTCGTCAGCCCTGAGAATCGCGCCTCACTAACCCCTTAGTGCTGCCATCTCTGCGCACTACCTCAAAGAGAGGTGTTCAATTACTGATTCTCACATGAAGCCAGTCACCACGGAGGCATGTTCCAGTGCACAGTCTGTTGCACACATTTAAAAACCTGAGCCTCCAGCTACCGGCTCTTGTGCAGCCTCCGCCTCATCAGATCAGTCTGTCTGTAAAGCAGGAAGCTTTCAAAAGGAGATCTGACGAGGGATGATAAGCTAATGTCCGTGCAAATGCAAATCCTCATTAATAATCTATGAGTGACAAAAGAGGATTGGCAGTACGTGTCGTAGCAGTCTTCAAATTACACTCACCTACAGTTAAAAGTGTGCTCAAGGAATTAATTCAGTATCATTTGCCTGAGACTTAAGAGAGCGACTCGTGCTTACGCTGCATTTAAACGCCAGGCAGACTTTTTAAAAAAGGGAATCAGTTCACCTACAGAGCTAACGCCTTTAGCCGAGCAGCTACAGTGAAGGCTTCAGCTTGAAAAAAGGTGTGATTGCTTTGCTGTGGAGCTCAGACGAATGCAGCTGCTGAACAACATCATCACACCAAGTGGTCTATTTGACTAAACCAGAATCAGACCTTCAGGCACGGAGTCAGCCGCCACCGTCTCCAGGCTCTGACCCCAGATAATAACAGGCAAATGTGTGTCTCCTGAAGCGCAGAGGCTCAGGTGAGCTGCTCCCGGACCGACGGCTCGCGGCGGTAGCTCTGTGATGAGGCGCGGTGGGAGGAAAGTGATGAGGAGTTTCCATGGTGAAGAGTCCCGCTGAGGTTACAGAGGCAGCAAACGTCTGGTAATCAGGAAGTCCAGCCAGAGGCGGTGTCACGCTCGCCGGATTGCTTAATCTCCTCACGTTATCTCCTCATGAGGCGGCTGCTCCTCCTCTCCGCTCAGACGCTCGCTGCTCTGCAAGCACAGGAGGGAGGATGAGGGGAACTGTGGGAAAAAGCTTTGGGAGGGATCACCCTGTCAGAAATAGAAACATTCATGTACACAGCGAGGAAGGTTGGAGACAAACGGCCAAAAACCTTTCACTTTGAGACATGTTGTGTAAAATTCTGGCTTATTGTACTAAATAAAGCCTGAGCTGCAGCAATAAACAGTGTTATCAGTTTTTTATTGAAGTCATTTACCCCCGACTCAGCTCTGCAGAGTGTTTAAATGACTTGAAACTTTTTTGTTTGGCCTCAACAAAAATGCTGCAGACAAACTTACCAGCTAATTAATGAACATCACGCAACATTTAGCAGCTAAAGAACCAAATAAGAGAGGTGGGTGGATGGATTTTAGTCTCTTTTTAGGTGTGCTCAAGAACAGCTACATTACAGCATCATTCTCTATCATTATCCTGACACACAAACACACAATGAAATGTTACTAGTGTCGACAACTTATGACGTTACATCTCATTATTTCTGCTCTGACGACGACGACTAGGCTGAAACTTCATTTAATTTCAGCACCACTGAGAAGCTGAATCCTCTCAAACATTAACTTTCCTTCGCTGGTTTGTTCTGTTTGAGATGTTGCATGAATTTGGAGACAGTCGAGACATCAGCTAAAGATCTCATGACCCTAAAGAAATGTTGTTTTTCCCCCCACAGATGCGTTTCTGTGTTTCTCAGTGAAACTTCCTGATTCAGACTTCAGCTTTTGATGTTTCCTGACTGCGTTGTTTGCCTCCTGGTTGACAGCACGAGGACGGAAAGAGAGAGCAGGACAGAGAACGAGGTGAGCGAGTGGACAGGTAGTCAGCACCTCATAGTCATAATATCACGTCAGCTGCTGGTTTGCCCACATTCGTTGCGGTGGACTCCACGTAGCAGTGCTGTCACTTATTTAAAAGTTTGAATGAATTTGAAATGACACCCAATTTGTTCGAATGAATACAAATGTGAGGTTGCAGACTTGACGCCGCTCTGGCAGCTCGGCTCGTCTCGGCCTCCGCTGCCGGGCCGAGTCCACAGATGTGTTGTCAGACTCGACAGACAGAACCCAAAATACCTCCACACACACACACACACACACACACACCTTCTCAGGTACTTCGGCGTCAGCTTCGCCCGCTAGTGTCCTCTATTTTCATAGCAACCAACATAACTAAACAAGCTAAATTGATCGGTCAAGGATCAATACGACGTGCAGTAGGTCAAGTTGATGGTGACGTTTCGGAGCGCCCTCTACTGGATCACAAGGCAAACTACCTCAAACAGTCTGTTGAGCTTATAGACTTTAATTTCGCCCACTGGTGGAGACGGAGTGAATATTTAGAATTAATATTTATAATTAATTTGGGATTGAGTGTGAATTTGACTTTCATTCACCGTTTTGCCCGAAACAAAACTCCAGAGATTTTCTAATGATGCTTTGTCTCGTCTGACAGAGTGAATCAACAACTTCTGCTAAAATAAATGCAGAATTAGCTTTATTAGCTCAATTTTGCATAGAAGACTTTTCTCAGTGAAACATTTATTACCTTTTTTCAATAAAATAAGATGAAATAAAACTGTATTTATCTCACAAACATGTTCACTTGTTACAGCAGTTCAGAAAAAGTGATTGAGTGTTGGTTGAAAAGTTGAACAGGACAATAAAATAGATAAAATCAGTTCAAGTTAAAGACACGATTCACACCTTCGCTCTAAAATGGCGCTTTAAATATTCCTTTGTTGGAAAACTGGCTCAGCCGGCGCTTGTGTTGTCTCCAGTCTGCCACTGTGTGTGTTAGTGTGTATTTTAATCTCAGTGTGTATGTGCCACCGACACTTCTGACTTTCTCAATATGGCGACAAAGCCTCAAATGGAAAATCTCCCAATAAAAAGTAAAAAAAATAAAAAGTCTACATCACAGACGCGTCTTTGTACTGCCGTCTCGCTGAGAACTCGAATGCTCGGCCCATTCTTTTAAACTGCAATCAATTGCCATCGAAACGGCTGGAAACTGTTCAGTGCGAAATGCATTTTTGGTGTTATTTTTAATTTCAGTCGAGTCTTCTTGATCTCGGCTTCAAAAACCCGGCACATTCCTCCTCGGGGGCTTACAATGACTCACATTCGGGCCAGGAAACCAGGAGCGATTGAGCAGTTTCAATCACACGCATGAAGACTTTTTAAAAAAACAAGATCAATCAATATCCACCTCTTAAAGTTAACTCGCAGAAATTCACTTTAATCGAAACTGTCATTCAACCTCAGACGCTAAGTAACCATCTCTGCCGCTCATCAGCGCCTGAATGCCAATGACCTGGAATCGCTCACTTCAAACGGGGCTGGAGGATAAACCTATAAAAGCTAAAGACCGTCTTTGTCCTGAGGATGCCTCCTGCTCCACATTCCTCTGACCTAATTTCCCTTTTTCACACTGTCAATAAAACTAAATTGTGCCACGGCATCAAAATAAACAGAACGGCTTTAATAACTATTTCAAGAAGAGGAGAAAAATACTCAGCTAGTTTGGATGTGCTCCAGATACGGAAAAGGAGCGAGCAAATGTGGAGAGGAACATGAAAACAGTCGGCATGAGAAGCTTCGCTGGCTGGTGCGCCGGTCCACAGGAGGTCCAAAAGTCGGCGTGTTTAGTTCAGTGAGGCGGGATTTCTCCGTATACGCGATGCATTCAGGGAACTATTCACACAAGAACCAGCAAAAGCAACTCTGGAGCAGAGCAGTGGATCGACTGTAACTTTGCGACTGTATGATAGAAGCTAACGTTTTCTCCACTGGGCCCGTTTTGTGAGAACATTTAGAAACAAAAAGGATTTTCCCATCAGCTCGCCAAAATCAACAATTATCTGGAATGACCCATTTGAGTCCCAGCAGGAAGAAAAAGCAGCAGTGCTCTAAGTTTAGACAGCTGAAAGTTCTGGGTAAATAAAGTTAAAGGACATGACAAAAGATATTATGCTTGATTATAAACTTTATTTGTACAGCATCTTTAAAACAAAAAACAGCCCCAAAGTTTTATAGAACCAAATCAAACACAAAAGTGAATAAAACAAAGCCACTAAAACTAAATCACAGTGTCAGAGAATGTAATCTTAGTTATTTCAGCTAATTTTGGTGGAATTTGTTATTGATTTTATCATGTAAAAATTGAGCAGCAAATACTCAAATTAGCTGCATTCGTATTTTATGTTTTAAGCAAATTTATACTACACCTTTCAAAATGTTCTCACAGAGTGTTTTACTGATGAAAGGGCAGAGTAACACAGCACATTTATATAAGAAAAGGAATAGAAAGAATGAGTTGAAGGCAATTTAATTTAATTTCTTTGGTAATGAATTGATTTTGATGAAAAGATCTGGTGAGTATAAAAGGCCTTGGCAGAGGTATGCGCTCTATTGAGTGCCATTCTAATTTAATTAAGCGACTGATTAATCTTTGGCCATGAAAAAGTGTTGCCTCCTGACGGCGAGCATCTTCAGCAGCGACCTCAAGCTTCACCAGCGCGTGCAACTTAAAATGTCCAACCAATTAAATCATTTGTGGAAAAAAAACAGTCAAACTTGAGGAAGCAGAATGTGGTCAGAGAGCCAATGGTTAACGTCAGTGTGGGTATTTGTTCTTATCAAATTATAAAATACTTCTTAATACACTTAACAGTTTACATTTACGTTCCCTCACTATCTGAAGTGTCTCCTGTTCAGTTTCCCCAGAAAGCAAAACCTGAAGGACAAACAAAGCACTGCACACATCAGACAGAAGGTCGAAGCTAACGGGTCCCTCGGCGTCTAAAAGGAGGCAGTGGGAATAAAACACACAGCCTGAACACACTGATTCTATCAAAATGACAGACCAACAAAAGGACTGGACCCAAAAAAGCAGAGGTGAAGTGGGAGTCGCTGGAAACACAATGTGTAGAAACTGGGCCAAAAGAAAAACCTCAAACACGCTCAGCAGAACAGAAAGCCGACTGATGGCGTCGACTGCCTGGAGACACGCGGCCACCTGAGCAGGTGAGCTGCAGCCGCCTTATAAAACCTCCAGCCAATCTGAGGGAAACATCACAGGTGCACCCAGTAGCTCCTGATGACCTGAGACCTGGATCCTTGAAAATCTCTGCTCACCTCTGAGGAGAATCTCTGATCCCTGTCCATAACACACCAAGCTGTTGTTTAGCTAGCCGACTCTCCGTGGTTCAGGCGAGGTGACGCATAAAACTAAAACTGTGTGAACAGTCGACGGCAGAAATATGAGTGTGTATTCTTTGTGTCTGATTTACAAAGCTGGGCCTGTTTCTGCTTTATAAATCTGAGTCATTACGGGAAAACCTGGCACACATGCACACGCTTCACTTCCACTCCCAAAACAATTATTCTCCATAAATGGGCGTAGAAATGCCCTCAAAGCCCACCGTGTGTTCCCGACAGCGTCAGAGCGGCTGTCATCGTCAGGGTTCTACATGGCTGTGGCTTATTTATAGCTCCCAGATATGCACCTGTAACCATCCGACCAACGTCTCAGTCGCCGTTATTAGCGTGCAGCGTCTCTCCTCACACATGCACCTCCGTCCAGTCGCTCCCCGGCGCCCTGACGGAGAATAACAGTATACAGAAACACTCGAGCTGCTATTATTTGGCCTTTCTGAGCTGGCTGCATGATTAACTGCCTCCTCTGCCGCCTCATCCCGACTTCAGGGGTTTGGGGGGAGGACGGGGTGTCCCCTATCAATATTTGAGACCTGACCTGAGCCCTCGGGTTTCATCATCTACAGAAAATAAAACCTGCCGATGCAATATCGCCGAGCTTCCAGTCGCTCGTGAAGGCGCCACACATTCAGATGCTTCTCTCTTTCCTCGTGTGTGTCCTGTCCGACTGTCTCCAACGAGTGAATGTATCGCTTCTCTGATCCTCATAAGTGTATTTTCAAATCCAGTTTGAGCCCCCTTTTTTTCTTTCAGGTGTTAGAGTGTCCGGCGCAAAAAGGAGCCAAAATCATACATCAAGTCCAACGTTTTCTTTCCCCCTCAGTTCCTCTCCTGCTGACGGATACGTCTTGGAAAACAGATATGAGGTTGTAGCCAAAAACAGAATGGCTTCCCAGCAGCGGCGCCTATACATCATTGTAAATAATTCACAGAAGTGAAGCTAGCTTTCCTGAGGCCAGCACACGCCCAGGCCCAACATGTGCTCCATCTTGCTCACTGTGAAATTCCCCAAAGGCACGACGTTGACCCGGGGCAGGCAGCTCGGGGACGTGTTCCAACAGGAGAGCATTACTCCTCAACCTGCGAATGCAGTTTTCATTAGGTGCCAAAAAGTGACAGCAAAAATTGGATTTTCGTGCTTTACTTGTTCTTTATCTGCTGAAAATTTCAAAGTGTCAGCTCAATGAGAAGTTTGGATTCCTTTGGTGTCCAGGTCGAAATAAATCTCCGACTCGTATTATCTGCGCCGGCTTGGATGGAGCTGTGAGCTTCACTGGAAGTGAATGAGCAGAAATAAATGTTAGACTACGTGGAGTTTATCTTCTCCACACTACGTCTGTGAAATCACATATACTCCACTGAGGAGCCTAAAGGCTTAAAGCAGGCTACCTGTAGTACGGCTTGTTTATGGAGGCGGCGAGGGGGAAAAACATCAGTGGATGGAAAAGATCGACAAAAGAGAGAAAATACATCAACAGAACTGGAAGCACAATAACAGTCCAACAAGACTGACAACACTTTTGATCACTGTGACACAACTGAGAACATCACACAGGACACACAGCCG
Organism: Diplodus puntazzo; assembly: GCA_963678695.2. Classification (NCBI taxonomy): domain Eukaryota; kingdom Metazoa; phylum Chordata; class Actinopteri; order Spariformes; family Sparidae; genus Diplodus; species Diplodus puntazzo. Next base: position 26,606,363 of record OZ023172.1, read on the forward strand.
GCTGCTGCATAGCTTAACTTAGCTTAGCTTAGCATCATGACTATAAACAAGAGAGACAGCTAGCCTAGCTCTGTCCACAGTGGGTTGGCAGACCCTTTTTTGTTAACTACTGAGCTGTTTACACTGTTTTTTTTGTGCTCATTTAAACTAAATTGGCAGAGACATTATGTAAAAATGCATCACTCATCTTCTTTAAACTACTGTCAAAATACAAATCCAGGGTTTCTGTGACAATCTGACGGATGTAATGTAACATCAGGGCTAACTGCAAACAGAACTCGGCAGGTCGGAACAATATGTGTCTTGAAAATGTACGCCGTGAAGTAAACGTGCATATTTAAGCATTTTCTTTTGGGTAAAATATTTACATAATGTTGCAGAGAAGCAGCTCACCTGAGGTGCAGAGGTAACAAAATCTCTCCTGCTCTCCTGGACAAGAAATAGTCCGACACATCAACCCGTGTAAAATGTTTCTTTTTTTGTCGTTTATTGACATTTATACATTTTTATATGGACCATATAACCAAAATATAGGCTAATATGCTAATAAGTAAGCTCAAGATGTGCTCGTAGGCGGATTTATTTTACATCTGTATGTCTCTCCTCTTTGTTCTAAGTTCAGTTTCCTTTAATGTGTTTGTGAAATGTGGTCGTCTCTTCTCTTTTCGATGGTTTGTTTTGCCCACTAATGTTCTGTTGCTGCCCCTCGGGGCTGCCCGTATTTATGGCACATCCAAAATGCAGATCACTGAAGTCATAAAAGGAGATGGAAGAGCCAAACTACATAACAGGGATGCAGAGAGAGAGGAGAGAGGGACTGCACTGGGGTTGGCTTTTATTGGTGAGCCAGGACCTTTTTTCCAATCGCATTATCACGAAGGAAGAGAGACGCCGCAGGGGAGCGTTTTTTAGGGGACAGTATCTCCGGTGAAGAATCATTTTTAATTCAGGCTCTCTAACTTATTTTATCAGCTCTCAGGACCACTGCTGAGTAAACACTTTTAAAATTGAAGGTGAGAAAGCCTCCCTGGTTTTTTTGGACATAAAAAATGCATCAGCCGTGTGAATGTAGAACAGTATATCATCCCTGAAAACACTGCAGCCTTCCTCTCTCGGCTCGCTACTCCTGCTCACCGGCGGTCGGATGCAGTAAACCAGGTTCAATTTGTTTTGATAGTGCGTCAGATTTATGATTGAGAGCTGTTGCATATATAGGAGAAAATAACCTTATATTTCACAGTAGTTTACGGTGTGAGTTACCTCCCAATTTGCGAGGAGGAATAAACAAAATGTTGTGGCTTCCTGGTGCAGCAGACATGATCCTTTTCACAGCGCTGGCCTCCTATTGATTTTTTTCACATAGCAACCTGTGCTGTGGCCTTGCACCAAAGCCCACACACTGTTTGAATGATGACACTGTTAATACATCAACATGCCCGAGTCGACCGGCCCGATACCGACAATTGTGGAGCTGCTCGGCCGTGTAATGGCGCCTTTTGTGTTGAAGTCTTAACATCGCAGACCGATCAGCGATGCATGCAGGGAGGACGATGTGTTGAGTCATATTTGTCTCATTCTTATTTTCATACACGTGTCTCTGGTTCAGCTTAAAGTTGGGTTTAGTCGATGTGTTTGGACAGATGAACCCATCAGCGCCGCGAGTCAGTGATACCGAGTCAAGCTTCAGCGTGTTATAAATACGATGCGGTCAGAAGCATCAGATGTCTCCGGTTTCAAAAATCTATGCTGCTTTAAAAAAAACACACCTATTTACTTATCTTTAAAGGGGAAGGTCCACCTAAAGTTCAGTATTTTCGCACGTTCATGCAGATTGAAAGTTTCGTAGTTCCCAAAACATTTCTGGACACAGCAGAGCGGAACAACGTCGCGGCATCATCCTAAAGGAATAAAGTAGATGGTGACTCAGGGATCCCGCAAACGTTTGGAAGGACGTTGTTGAAACTCTTTTGACGGTAGAAATCTTCACTGTAGTTGCTTAGTTTAAAACATTAGCATGCACTCTGTCTGAAGTGACTAAGGTGATGCACATTCATAAAAATCTGCATGAAAAGTTTGTGTCTAGGACAAAGTTCCCTCCTGAAAATAGATACCTGAGCTTAAACTGCCTGACATCTTTAGTAAACCTGAAGCTATACTCTCCGTTCCTTAAATACCTTGTAAACATAGTTGAGTCCACCGAAGCCGAGGACCAGCTATCTCTTTCAGCTCAGCTTTAAGCTGACTTTCAGCTGACACAGCGGCGTGCCTGTGATCCATGGCAGTGATAGCTTTTGGCTGTTTTGACACGGGGGCACCGAGATTGTTTTGTGTGCGAGGGTGTGAGGGCCAGTCGGTCATCGGAGCTGGGAGGATTTATCACTGCATGCTGGGTATTGATTTATTCCCAGGCTCAGGTCTGTCCCTCCCCTCCCCTCCTGAGCCTGTGGCCTCTGATATTCCTCCGAGTGGTATCGGCTCCATAGGAGCTTCTAATCCCTGCAGCTGATATACAGTCGCCCTGCCTTGTTGTAAAACATTGATTGTCCTATAATAACAAGTACAGATTGTGTGCAGTCCCGCTGCGTATTTGTGGAAATCACCCATACTTTTTTTTTCTTAATTAAAAAAAAAAAGATTGGGGGATTCTTTCCAGGCGTCGCAGGATAAGAACTGTTGTGGTCAAGCCAGACTTATTTGTACAGATCGGTCTCGCGGCGGCTCCCTCTCCGGTCCTCGACTCGGCCGAGGGATCATCTCTGAGAAAACAAGGATGAACTGCTCAAAAACACTCGTGAAGAAAACGGGGAGAAACCTCCTCCAGAGGGAGTCCGACAGAATCCGACCTGGTTTGGTTTCATTAAGCAGACGCTGGGCAGCGAACAGACGTCTGCATGATATTTACATACAAAATAATGTGTGTTTATTTTAATGTAAAATCATGTTTGAAGATGAACCGACCAGTATTTATTACAACATGTTACAAACATCTGTTGCAACTTTACAGTTAATAACTGCTTGATTAATGGTTCATAAAGCATTATTTGTTAACAGTGAAATAATTTAAGTTAAGTTTATTTATCTTGAATTAAAAAAAATGGCAAAAAACTAAAGAATCTTTTAAAACCTCCCTGACTGAATCAACTCAGACTCTCCACTTGTTCCCCGGCTCAAGGTTTTTTTTTTCACTTTCCAACGAATGTCATTGAAATCTAGATTCACACACTTTTCTTGTAAATGATTACCTCCAGTTACAGACGAATACAGACACGGCGCAGGAAACAGAGCGTCCTTGGCCTTCAGAAATCTGATTTTCCAGGTATGAAAGAGCGAAGCGCCTCATCCCCGACTGACCCGACTCTGACAGCTGATGCCTGCTGCTGCTTTGTGGAAATAAACTCGTCGGGGAGATGAGATTGTATTCATTACATTTCGTGACACTTCATGCATTTCCTGCCAATATGGAACATTGCCACAGACAGTGCTCATTGGCCGTGTTGCTGTCATATAATTACCAACACCTGCCGTTTGATTGCTTACACCTGTTGCTCGTCTAATGAGATGGTGACAGCATCGGTTATGATTCTGCGGGCCGTGTGTGTTTCGCACGGCGGCTCCTTCTCCGTTCTGCGGCGTCTCAGCCGTCTCTTCTGATAACTCTGACCCTGGAGTTAAAGCCATCGATATTTTCATTTTTCATGTCCAATAAATGTGTCAGACATTTAGTGGCTGAGCGGCTGGCCGTCCGTGACCCCTGTCTGCTGTCATGAACAGCACCCATAGCATCTCATTTGGCCTGTCTGCTCCATTTTGGAGCGCCGAGGCTTCAGTGTGTTACTTATGTCTCGAGTGGGAGAGTTATAGGACTTGGTGTTTCTGAAGGAGAATTTTGAAAAAGGTAAATACAGTTTGAAGCCTTTATTCATCACACAGTGTTCCTCGATGTCTGACACCAGGCTGGTGTTTGAATAATTCCCCCGTGGATTAAACAGACAGTAAGGCGCAGCCCGCAATATCTCATTCTCTTTGCTCTGATAACGCGGGCTATCAGAAACCGGCAGCAAATCTAAATATTGACAGGACACGTAGCTCCCAGCTGAAAACAAGGCTGACAGGCCCAACATATATCCTCCAGCCTTTTGGTCTGCTGCCTGCCACGGACCAAAGCTTCGTTAAGTCACCTGTCAGATGAAATTACTCCGGTGTCAGTCGCCCGGTGAGGTGACGGCGGGGATCCTGGGCAGCGCAGGCGCCGAGGCCCCCACATGTTCCCACAGCGAGGTACCCGGAGCGTCGAGGGGGAGGCGGGGGCCGGAGCGCAGGGGACGCATGCTGTTAGGTCTCGCGGAGACACTCATACAGATCCATCCTCACTCTCAAACTGTGGCCGTAATCCAGAATGACACTTTAAAAAGAACACGGTGGCTTCATTAGTGTCCTGACAATACAGGCCTATGGAGTGTTAATGGTGAGCTCTCATAGGCTTGGCAGCGTGGAAAAGAACTTTAATCAGTGTCTCGCAGGTACTGCAGTTGCCAGGGATACTACACTAAAGAAAGCATACAAAAGGACTAATGGTGTCCTGTTGCGCTAGTTGGCTTCTGGAGGACATTTTAGTTCCAGCATTCAGATTTATGGAGTCGAGAGCTGCGAGAGGAATCAGCGACACACAACGAGCCGCAGTGGAGATGATCTACAGTCACACAGACTGTATTCAACGCAGTTATGCTACATATACAGTAAATTAATCTGTAGTTAGTTAATAAACTGTCTTGCCAACTTTTGCACACTTATTGCACAACGATTGCCCTCCTTGTCTTTACTCGTTTATATATATTACATCTATTTATTCTATTTGTGACAACCAGAAGTCCGACTAATAGATTAAAAAGAAATGATAGATGGACGACGGTGGAACGTTGCTCGGCTGCAGACGACAGCGTGCAAACACAGAGATGATTAGTGCTTCAGCTGACGGTTCTTTGCATTCTGTGATTTATTGTTTTGTTTTCTTGACTCATCAATTCAGTGTTTTCTCTGCAGAATCTAAGAAAAAAGAGAGAGAATAATCATATTTCCCAAAAACACTAACAAGACGTCTTCAGCTTCGCTTGTTTTGTCTGAAACCCAAATAAATTACGTCTGTTTTTAACGTAAGACAAAGAATCAATTATCAGAGATGTTGCTTTATTAAACCAAGTGGTGGGAAAAGGAGCTCGTGTCCTTCATCCACAGTAGGAAAATAAACTCCATTAGAAAAATAAAAGTCTGTGAATGTCATCGGCAAAATGTACTTTAAATAATAACTAGTAAAAACAAGAATACTGGAGAAGCTTCAGATGTTTCATCTATAAAATCCTGACCTGGATGATCAGCTGTTGAATGCATGTTGCTGAGTGAAAAAAAATCCAATTTAAAGAAGCATAAAAAGGAGATTTTTACAATTATGAGAGACGGTAGGACACAAACACAGAAACTCTCTGCAGGCAGACAGGATTTGGGAAATGAGGGCGAGCAAAAGCTGAATGGGACAAAAAAAAACAAGAATCCAGGAAAACCAAAAAAAATGAGTCACAAAGACAAAAACACAAAGTAGCAACAGAAGAGCTGCAAACAAAAACAAAGTAAGAATCAATGAAAACAGAGGAAACATAAAACTAAACCACATACCGTGAGGTCGAAACTGGAGAACCGCAACAATAACACTGGAGGAAGCTGGTCGGAAACACACGAGGGAAACTGGAACGACCTGACGAAGACAAGAGCAGAGCGAGCGACTGCATACACACTGACGAGGGGAGGAGGTGCAGGTGGAGGGAGGAGGGGGAGGGAACAGGTGAGGGAAGGAACCGGGAAAACACACAGAGGGAGGGACTGAAAAGCGACACGTGAGGGCACGATTTCAAAATAAAACAGGAAATAACAGAGCAACAAAAACCAGGATCATGACTGAGAGCTGAGTATTCTCTCCCACTGTTAATTACTGAACCATAATGTCCATAAAATAGTGAAAACTGTTTTGTCTCATCACAATGATCCCAATCCTACAAATATTCAATATATATATATATTTATATATATATATTTATTATACTATGATCCGATAGTAATATCTACTAGTATATAATGATACAAATTTATTGTTATGTTACTTTTGTGTGCGGGATACGTGTCGCTGTATGGAGCCACAGCAGTGAGAGCGGAGCGAAAAAATAAGATTTGTCGGAGGAAAAAAAAAACCTGATCTACAAAGGTTCAGGAAACTTTTGGGTTTGGGAAGTTGTGTCGGCACTGAAAAAACAAGTAATTTAAAACACATTCTAAGCTCTTTCATCATATTTTACTATTGTTTCTTAATGAATAATATTTAGTGATATTTATATTATTTCTATTTCTTTGTTTTAAAACTAATTAACTGTGGCTCTTCCGGCTCGGTGTCGTTGCACCTGGCGCCCCCTGTGCTCCATCGAGCTCTCCGCTGTGCTCAGTTTGCTGCTGAATAAGATCCTAAGAAGAAGAAGAAATACACTTCACACTTCCACGTTATTCTCCCTCACAAGACTTTGTCTTTTTATTGACAGTGTCTCGCCTGCTCGTCCTCTCGCCTTCACTCTGCAGACCGCCGTCCTGCACGCGGTCCTTTCATCCTCCGTCTTCTTCTTACCGGACGTCTACAGTGACGCCTCGTATTTTCAGGATGAAGACTAACACACAGTCTTTACTCTCACACGTTATCTGACAAATATTCAGATTACTGTCATATAAGAATAGGAACAATTCCTCACTTTGTTCTCTGTTAAATGCCTGATAGAGTTAAAATAGATAGTATACCTGTGATGCTTGTGACACATCATGTGAGGAAAATGAGCTTCACATCTACGTCTCTCAGTCAGACGCAGCTTTTCTGATTGAATTTTCTGTTAGAATCACAGCACTTCCACAAAACACAGGAAATCAATTGTCTCACATTCACAGAGCGGTACATAAAACATTTCACAGAACAATCTCATCACAGATGTCTTTTCTTATTTTCTTATTTTTCATTTTTTACAGTTCCTCCCATCCAGTGAAACTGCCTCCTGCTGCACGGGCTTTATTGGAAGCTGGTGATAAAAAAAACAAACTCACTATCACCGGGCAGCTTGTTTTTTTTCTTTTGTCATGACGTCCTCGTTGTCTGGACGACCCTGTGAGGGATGATGAAGCTGCTTCTGCAGGAAGGTCACGTAGTTCTTTTAGGGGGCAACTTGACATTTGATTTCAAGTAGTTTTTTTCTATTAAACCTTCCTTTTGTGTCCTTTTGATGAACTTTTATTGAAATCGCAAAATAACGCTGTTCATGCACTGAATACTAAAGCTGTTGACAACTGCCTCCTGACCTATAATCATCATAAAAAGTCAAACTGAGATCAGATTTTGGGAACACTTCATGATAACCAGCATTAATAAATAGCACATCTGATTTGTTTTTGTTTTTTTACTTTCGCTCAGTATTTATAAAGGTTATCGTGCATGAAAAACATCTTAGGCTCTATTTGAAAGATCTATAGCGTATTGTCTAAAAGCTATGGGATGTTTTAGGGTGTGTTCAACTCCTTTTTACTCATTAAATGGTAGATAATCTGCAAATCAAACCGATCAGAGTGTCGTCTCAGGTTCCCTGTAGGATCCAGGGATGCCAGGACCCGGAGCGCTGATTTTAAATACTTGTCTTCACTGAGTGACGGGGACGTGCTTCCTCACAATCACATCAACAACTCATTTGTCTGCATATGACAAAATATACAGTGATATTTAATAAAGGAGGAGGAGGAAGAGGAGGATGAGGAGGAGGTGTGTACTGGCGATGTGCAGATCTGAGGCGGTTATCAGCAGCAGGAGGGATGCAGGTGCGTGAAATTCGTCTTTAATGAGGTAAAAAACAAACGACGTTACCTGCAGCGATCCTCCGGCAGCAGCAGCAGCAGCAGCAGCAGAGACAATACGTGTCTCTCTCCCTCAACATCTTCAGCGTATAAACTTCATCAATTATTTAAAACTCCTGACTCGCAGATATTGTCAGTCAGAATCTAATTCCTGTGTGAAGCAGCTGTCGTCCTGCTAAAACCTGAGATCCTGTTTGGATGTTTTTACTTCAGAAACTAAAAGTTTAACTCGTCCGTCCAGTTTAAAACTACAGCTTTTATTTAATTTGTTATCATGGTATTTGTTAGTGACGTTATGTTAAGCAGCCTTTCTGATCATGCAGTGAGTGTGCATGCTGTGAACCCGTCCGTGCAGCTGGATCTCACTACCTGAACTAATATCAGGATAAATGCATCAGCTTTGACTTCAGACCAGCTTTTCGTTCGTCTGTGACGCAGTCGCTTTCTCCCGCTTCAAGAAAGCAATCCGCCATCAACGCGCCTGACCGTGTCTTCTTCACCTGGGTTTACAAAGCACTTTATTGTTAGCAGTGATTTAACCACTAACTAAAGTTAAATAAACTATCATTTTACCGTTTCTTAACGACAGGTTGATATAAAAGACACCGGCGAGTTCAAATATCCTGTGATTTAAGGACACGTTTGAATAAGGCCGTTACAGATTCCATTTAATCAGCTTCTAAAAGGAGCGCGCTGAACCTCGGGTCCTCATCTGGACCTTTTCAGAGATAGGAATTATCTTTTATTGGATGTTGATGATGTTGGCCGTCCCTGGGGCCAGAGGGAGAGAGAGGGAGGAGAGAGAGACTGTGAGGGACGGTGCGGAGAAAATTAGAAAAAAATTCAAATGAGCGAGGGCAAAATGAAGCGTATTAACAACCTGAGAGAGAGTCTGTAATCACAGCAGATCTCTAGCTGAAAGGCCCACGGAGGCCTTTTGTCCTCGTCTCGACTTCTGTCTCTCAAAAAAATGATCGGCGTGACCTCGTCCGGGGGTCGACGCAGACCGCCATTAGTCAGCGCTCCTCTTTCCACTGCAGTTATCGCCTCCGCATTGCTGAAAGCCATCTCATGTCCGAAACTGTCTCGCTCTCTCTCTCTCTCTACAAAAAGCTTCCAAGCCACTCTCTGCAGACTGCCAATGATTGAGCGACTGGGGGCTTCATTCAGGGAAAAACAGCAGGGTTTGGTCGTAGCTGGTGGGTGGAGGGAGTCATTTCCTCGTCGGCCTCACCTCTCGATGAACTCTTTTAGCCTTCAGCCTCTTTTGAGTCAGAAGGGTGGAGACGGAGCCGGCGGTTTGTGTCCACCACATCACACGCAGCAGCAAAATGGTGCAGCATCACTGTAATTAAAATGTACAAACCTTTAATGATGAATTGTGTTATTCATCAGCTCCAGTCAGAGTATCTGATGTGTGAATGATTAGCGCACCTTCAGTTCCAAAAATTAAAGAAAGACTCGGATGTGAAATGTAAAGAAAGCGTCTTAATTCGATGCAAACAATCTGTCAATGCAGATAAAAGCTGAGTAACAGATGGTTTCCTGAGCCGTCTGTTACAGAGTTGATTAAGAAGAAAATAATATAAATGATGTGGCGGTGACAGATGTAAATCAGTGGGATAACGGTTAAAAGTGATCGTGGTAAAGCTGTTTCGCAGCTTGCTGTGTGATTAAAATTGATCGGATGCAAAGATCAGCGCCTGTTATCGCATCATGTTCAGTACTAATGCTCGTAATGAAGACAGCTTTTTATATTTGTTCGCTTAATTCTATTTCAAACACAGACAGTTAAACTATGAGCGTGATTCTTGATACACGAGTGTTTTTCTTTAAAGCCACACTGACTAATTCCTGCCACCCGGTCCTCGGGATGAAACGTCTGCAGTTAACATTTCTGCAAATCATTGAATGCATTCACAGCTGTGTGTGTCAGAGGCTTCACCAGAGGTCACTGACAGGTGGAGTAGCAAGTCCAAAAAAGAAATATCTCACATGGCGTGCGCTAAAAAGGGAAACAGTGGGCACTAAAAGTTCAACATGAGTCGCGGCAGGTGAAGCTGCAGCGCCGTTCTCTCACTCAACAAGAGAAAGTGACATGAGTGTGAAAGAAAGACTGACTAGCTGTTGAGACTGTTTATGTTAAAGTTGGTTGAGACTATAAAGATGTGAATGGAGTTAAAAAGAATAAAGACAAAGTGAAACTCAAAGTACTTTTTCTGCTTTAAGAAACACGTTTTTCAAAAGCTCTGTGTTGTGTGTTTTATTTGAAAAGACAGCTCTTATTTTATTAGAAATGAGTAAAGAACAATTATTTATGAATGAAGTCCTCATTTCAGATCCCTTCAGTTCAATGTGAAAACTGATATTAATGTTGAAATACGGCTCCTCCAGTGCACTGAATCATAATGCAAGAGAGACATTATGAGGTTCAGTGAATTTTTCCTCACCTCTTTGGATTTTAATTGAATTCCTCCGGGCGACACGTTTCATACCGACTCTCCAAATCAGGAGGTGAAAGAGGTGGCGGTGGAGTTTTGGCGAGAAGGTTTGAGACTGTTTCAGCATCTGTGAGTGTGAAACCACTGGGTAGTTTTAAAGGAGCCCTTAGGGGAAGTTTTTCCAGCCATGTTTGTCATGTTACAAAACTGTATATTTTTGATATTGACGGGAACTCTCAGCGTTTCAGGACGAACAGAGACGGGGATGGACTGAGTCGACATCATCCACCACGAGAAGGTAAAACGGTTCTGATTCTTCTTTCGTTCCAGGGTTGTCGAATAGAGACGCCCGCCAACCCAAAGTGTTGATACTCGACGACCTTGAACGAGACTCAACAATCGTCCTTCTGTCTCCAGATTAGCTGGTCGCCCCGAAGAGTCCGAACACAGAAAAATCAAACAGATTTACTTTTCTACAAACAGCAGATGCGTTGAAACTTCACTTTTCTTTTTCCTTTAGGCCCAATTTCTGTTTACACAGTAACTCTGAAGCCTTCGTCTTTCATGCATGTTGTGATGTGTGTTTTCCTACATTAAACATACAGCCAGCCGCCTCTCAGGATCAACTGGTTTGCAGAAATCGGAGGTCGTTTTAATGTATTTAGTGTATCAACCAGGACAACTGACATCCTGAAACACACCTGGAGGTGATCGGGATTATTCCTCAATCAGCAGGTGACATCCACCGTGCTACAGTCTCATTTTCAGGATCGGATGGACTTCACTGCTTGCCGACTCTAGTTTGTGTTGGATTAATGAATTATCATTACGATTGGAACAATTAATGCATCAGACTTGGTGTGCAAAGTTTCTGGACTTGATGTGCAAAAGCCTGAGGACACACACACAAAAAACACGCGTATAGGATAAGATGTCTTGGTTCAGTTGGAGATGTGCTTAAGTCTCCTTGAAGATAAGCAGCGGTTTCATCACAACCCTAGAAATGTTAGAACACAGTCTTGAACTGTGGTCACTGGCTTGGGAGATACCATCACCTCCACCTCCTGACAGAAGAGTCTTAAATGTCATTTGAACATGATATGAATTGTGTCAGTATGGTAAGTTGTTTATGATGCTTACAAATGTGAAAGTTTCACTCATGCAAAAACAACATTTTTTTCCTACTTATGGCCGATGAAAGGGTAAATACAGGCAGCGTGCAGGTCGACAGACACCAACACACACTTTAATTGATCATTGAGAGGGATTATTTTGAGTCTACACATTGTTTTTGTGGGAGAGTCCTACATCGTTACCTCCAAGCAGTCAGAAGCAAGACGGAGAGAAGGGATGAAGCGGATAATAGTGGAGTTCTTGCTGCAAGTTAGTCATTTCAAACATAAAAGTAATGGTAATGAAGGAAAATGTCACCCAGTGTGAAACTGAGGTTCATTGATGTATTTTTAATATTTCGGAGTGAAGCTCTGCAGCAGGGAGGAACGTCACGTATCAGACTTTGGCTGCACACACAGTTCTTGTCGCTGAGATCAAATCCCTGACGGTCTTTTCATTGGGATTTGTTGATAATAAGAAAAAAGTAGAATACAATCTGTTACTTTACTTCATATCGAACAGGTTATGACTAATGAATGTCAGGGTTAGCATGAATTATATATCCATCACATTTGATCAAAGCTGAGATGTGTTTTTTTGAATTGCCTTTTTGTGTCCAAACGATGACAGTGATGCACATCCCACAAGTATCGTGAAAGATGAAGTTTAAAGGTGCAGTACGTAAGAATTGGCGGCCTGTTAACTTCATAATCAAAACAAGCGGGCAACATTTCACCTGCTAACTGCTAACGGTTGCTGCCATTAGCTCAGTTAGCTCAGTTAGCTCAGTTAGCCATGCATGGCTGGTGCAGACTGGGAGCTCGGAGCAACAGGTAAGTTTTCATGTTTTCACCGCTAGCACAGGAGCTGTAGACCAAGAGTGGCTAGCTGGTTAGCATGCTAACATCTGCAAAACTAGACGAAGACGCTATTATGTCAAAACTGTTCTCCGCCAAATTACCTGCAGATGATTTCAGGTAATTCTTCTTAATGAAAATCTTGTTTACTTTTGTTCTTCCTTCTTCCAAAACCACAACTTTAATGACAATCGACTTATTTGAGAGAATTGCATCACTTGTGAGTCCATAAAACACAGAAGATCAATTATTTCTCGTTCACATCGTGTTCCCAGAGAGGCAAATAAACCTTTTTCATCATCGCAGATGTCTTTTCTTGTTTTCTGTCTTCCTGTTCATTCCCCCCTCTGGCCTTCCCATCCAGTGTACGCTCTTCATGCCGCCTGCTGTTTATTGGGAGGTCTAATCCATACTGGTTATAAAAAAAGACGCAATTCAGTTCTTTTGTTTTTTTCTTTTTACAGTTCTTTTCATTGAATTTCACCATTTACATACATTTGCAAAAAGAACACGAGCGCCCCACGACGAACATCCCCGACCCCCTGCTGTCACTCTGAAATGTTAAACCTGCTCCGCTTCATAGAAGAATATACATCAAAGTGTGCACGATGACAGAACAGACAGTCACTTGAAATTAAAGCACTAGAGTTGTAATTAGAGGTCAAGCTAAAGCAGCACATCCATGTCCAACGTGTCCAAGACCTCATATAGGTGAGTGTCGATACGTGTCAATATATTCCTGCACTTGTGTGGATGGTTCGTCAGAGAATGTCAAGAAACATTTCCACGTACTATATATCTGATATTTTCAAACTTCAGTTCTGACGTGACATCTGTGATCCAGTGGGACGCTGAACGTGACGCAGCTTCCTTCCACCTCAAAAGCATCAGGCTGCATGCCGGGAGGGAAGTCCAGGCATCCACTGCCGCAGGAGATACCCTTCCAGAACTTCTCCAAGTTGGGACAGAGCCAGAAAAGTTGCATCTGCAGACCCGTATCTGTCACATTAGGGCTTTTCATACTGCATTTTCTTAACCCAGGGCAGTTCTCAGCCCTGGGCTCGCCCTGAGCGAGTTCAGATTTGGAGAGGGGATGTCAAGCAATGTTAAAACCTGAGCCCAAATTCTGCTATTGGCTGCTGTTCCAAGGTCTTGTTCTCAAGGAAGGGCACCGTTGAGGCAGCACATCTGGTGACATGCTGAACCAACTGCTAACTGTTGCTAACAGAAGCTGAGCTGTTGTTGTTTATATCCAACTATCACCTCTTAAGCTACGGAGCGGTACAAGAAATGCATGAAGTTGTGTTTTTAAATAGGCGTTTCCATATTAAAGGACTGCAAACCTTCTGCAGCTGAAGACTATTCAGTATTTCTTTTAATTAATTCATCATTTTGTCCATAAATTGTTGCCATTAAATTAAATCCTGGGTTTGTACAAGCGTCAAACATTGTCGTGTTCCCTGGAGAACGAGCTGATTTGAACACATCGCTTGTTTTTGTGTTGAAGCCTTGATTTTAGTTCCACTTAAGAGCCGACAACTAATTAACATGCAACTAGCACGTCACTTCTGCAAGCCTAAATTAAGGACATAAAGTTAAATAATGAAATGCATAATAATAATACACATACTGTATTATTGTGACCAATTATTTCCTGACAGTGAGAACAGAACATCGTTATTTTCATGTTTGTTTTCACCAGAAATTGTACCGTTACTTCCTGAATGACCTAAACAGGGTTAGCAGAACTATTTTGTGAATATTGAAGTGTGAACTTAAGCGTGTCACACGAAGCCAATGTGGCAAATGACATCACTATTGCACTATATTACATTATCCACCTTGAGACAGGAAGATCAAACAATTAAGCGGAGCAAAGGTTGATCTATAGAATTGGAAAAGAACACAACAGCTACTCTTCTGTAGTCTTATTTCATGTTCCAGCTCCTTTGTCATAAAACACTGATTTACTTTCAGTTGCTGGGTTTCTTTAAACTACCTCAAAAGAGCTTTCCTGGTTGAAGTTTTCACTCGAGGCCCTGAGGCAAAGTCTTACCGAGAGTCAAAATAGTAACAGGCCTGTAATACATAAATACTGGGTTTTGTGTTTTCAGCAGCCTGAAAATGAGGACGAAACAAAAGAGTACGCTGCTGTCTAAATTCACCACATTTCAATACTTATTAGGAAGAAAAAGAGGTGCTATTATGACTTATGACTATGAAATGACATGCAGTGATGTTCAAAGTGTGAGATCAGCCCTGAAATAAAAACAATCATTATAATGATGAGAATCCAGTGAAATGTTGCACACGGAGGCACCGCTATCCACTTTATTCCCAGCACCCATGATACCTTGCGTGAATCATCTGCCACAGATGGAGCCAACGATCTCCAACGGCTTCACACTGATGTTGAAACACAGTCTTGAACTATGGTCGCTGGCTTTGCAGTCACATGGCAGCCTGGAACTCCGCCACCATCTCCTCCGCCTACCAATACGACAATCCGGTCACAAACATGTGATGTGGACGTGATATGATGTTTTCTAAAAAAGGCAACATGGCCCCTTCTTAGAACAACTGGTACGGCGCATCATGTATTCATTGAGATCTACAGTAAGTTAGCAACTTGCTAAGATGCTAGCTGCGCTTAGCAAAGGCTTGAACAGGTGTCATCGGTGTCAAGTGCAAGATACTGTGTTACTCATGTTAGTGCCAAGTATGGGAAGTATCATCCGTAATCGTTCCCACAGCGACCTCTCCAGGAAACTTAATCGATCAGGCTTTTCATGTGAAGTAATTACAGGAAGTTTTGTGACCAAGATCCACAAATGAAGACCCGACTTCTGACTCTGAAAACCGTTGTGGTAAGTAAAAGATAAAGTTAGCAGGAGGTTAGCTAAAACAGAGAGAGATGTGTTTGGATTGTGGTAACACGAAATACATGGAGTTGTGATAAAGTACGTCTGAACGTCTTGTATCTTGTATTTAGATATATGACCTCAGTTGTTAGCAACACATAAAATGTAAGTTTGAGTTGTTTGATATTATAAACCAGGCGTGATGTTCAGTCAGTGTACGGACGCAATCTTACAAACCTTGAAACCCGAAGGAGGACGAATGTTGGCGATGGGCTATCTGATGGATAGAAGTATAATAGAACACATAAAGAATTTATATTGGTGAGTAAAATGATTTACACGGACTGTAAAAACAGCATTCAATTCGATTCATGCCTGTGCCTCCAGTATATTAAAAATGCATTTCATTTTCTTTCTAATTTTACAGGCTCTTATTTCAGCGCCTCACTTTTCCTGTCATTTGTTTTTTTTCGAACACGTATTTTAGTTTACAGCACACACACACACACACACACACACACACATTGTTTTCTGTGCAGTTTCCCCTCATGGCTTGAAGTGGAGGGTGTGTCTGAGCTGTCTGAGTGCCGTTACCTCCTACATGACGTGGGCGTCCGCTGTCGTCTGAAATTAAATTCAACAGAAAGGTGCTTTACTGTTTAACAATCACTTGGCTTTTTCTGCAATCTGTCAGAGCTGTAAGGAGGTCCGCTCTTTTTCCGTCTTCCTCAAATACCTATGTCATTACATTCAAACTGATTCTTTCATAATGCCACATTGTTCTTGTTACCATCCAGTTTTTAAAGGTAGAGTCAGCAGGGTGTCCACTTTATTTCTGTCGGACATCATTTTAAAATAATAGGCATGGGCTGTATGGAAGTATTTGATAGGACATCGAGGAGAGACACGGAAAAAGGGGGACAGCGAGAGGCCAAGACACGAAACAAAGGGCTGGAATCAAACCCGGCCCGCTGCTGAGGACTCAAGCTGGCTCCTCATTGGTTGATCTTGGTGAAAGAACTCACGTCCTGCAGTCGCTTCCACATACCCTGATCACGGTGCAACATTCAATTGGGTCTCTCGCAACATTTTGGCACACTTAAAAAGAAGTAAATGAATCTAAATTGTCATAATACACAGACCACCATAAAAGGGCGTGCTAATCATGTAGCATCATGATCGTGCAGCACACCAACGTAACGGGAAGGAGCTCGGCTAGAAGCATCACAACACCAAGCAGCTAATTAACTTAGTGAACTGTATTTACCTATTTTGGTCGCCACAACGATGGCAGGAATTGGTGGTGGCACACCTACCAACCAAATACAGGCTTGAACTGTGGTCACTGGCTTGGCAGTCTCATGCTCGTCATACAATAATAACAGTAGCTTTTTTCTCTTGACGAGATACGACAGGCAGCAAATACAGATACTGTACAAGACAAATTATTTATTTACATGATTATACTACTAATTTGATTAGGCCTAAATGATTTTGCCCATTTTACGGTAGTTTAAGGACACAGAGCAACTGAAAACTCTTCACTGCTTTGTAAGAAGGGGGTGGAAATTGAAAGAAAAGACACGATACTTGAGAAGCTATCGAGAGCTTTTCTCAAACCTTTGCTCCTCTAAAACCTTTGATCCTCCTGCCTCCACGGTGGATAATGCAATGATGGTGTCACTCTCCCACGCTGGCTTCTTCAGGTTATAAAATATAAATTGCGACACTTTTGTTTTTCTGCTCCCAGAAAAGGCTTCTCCTCGCACGGAAAAAAAGGCTAATTTATCTCCACGTTCGTTCACAAATTTGTTTAAATCCGTGTTAATGAGCGTTTCTCCTCCGCCGAGATCCCTCCATCCACCTCGCAGGTGTGGCATGTAAAGATGCCGGTTAGACAACATGATGAGTGCGCAGGTGTGCTCTGGATCGCTCGGTAAAAAAAGCTACTCTAAAATGTGTAGCTTTAATTTGGAAATTTGTGAGACACTGAAATATGAACTTCACATGACGAGGTACGCAGATATGCATCCTGAGAAAACCAGTCAGTATCTGCTGTGACCGCCGTTTGTCTCAATCATATACAAGCTGACTAAAAACCCAACATGTCTACTTTACATGACCTCTGACGAAAGAACAAAATTAAACACAACACTTCAGAGAACAGGCTGATGGCTGCTTTTCCCAACTGTGCTCATTAGTGTATTTGCTGTTGGTCAGACGTGATGTAAGCATGGCTGACAGCTCAGTAGAATGTGTCGAATTAAAAATGTTTTAACGACATTGTGAGCAGACATCTGTGGACACCGATGCTGCTGTAAAGCTGAATAAATGTCGTAATATACAGTCAGTCTATTAATAGTGTTTCACTTTCTCGCCTCAAGATTGTTTGGTGATTATTAACATAGGATTTTCTCATTAAAGTAACCTAGCAACCGACATGTGCTAGCTAACTGGTGAAGCTACAGTTGTTAGCTAACAGTTAGCTACAGCTATGTTTGATTTTGTAAAAACAAGGTCATCTCCGCTCGGACTTGTGTCGTCTGCTTATAGCCTAGTTAGCCAAGGTTAGCATGTAATGCTTCATTAGCTTTGCCTTTAGCCATTTCAACACAAAAACGACAAAGCTACATGACAGTGTGACAGAATTATAAATCTCCAATTTGTTGTCATGGTTTGAGTTTTTGGTTTAGTTATTTCTTGTTTTATTTTGAAGTTCTCTCACGTGTCTTGTTTGACTTTTCACTTCCTCCCTTTGTCTCGTTTTTTCCTGTTCAGCTGTATTTCATTTGTGAATTAGTACTTATGTCTTTATGCTTGTGTTTTTCAGGTGTTTTGTCTGTTTTGTTCATCAGTCGAGTGTCTCTGGTGTTCCTCCTGTTCCTGCCTGTTATCCCAGCAGTTCCTTGGTTTGCAGTTTTTCCTATTTTTACAGTCCATTGTTCTCTGTTTGACCCTTCAGCTCCTTCTGTTCTCGTTTCCAGCTGTTGAGCTTAAACTTTGTATTTTGTATTTAATGGACTCACGAGTGTCTTGTGTTTGAGTCCTCCTATTTCTGCCACATGCAACCTTTTCCGTGTTGAAAGGTCACAAAGGTAGGCAGCTCACATCTGCAAATTAAATCATATCAGCTTCATATAATTGTTTGTAGCGTCGAGCATCTACGCATCGCAGCCTCGCTGAGGTTTACAGCCACATTACAGGAGGGAGCATTGATGCTTTTATGATAGACGTCAAGATTCCTCCACATACATTTCACAGTAAATCACACAGCCTCCTCTGACAGCTAATTAAAGAACAACACAACTTTTCTTTAAACACCTCATAATTTTCCACTTCATACATTTGCTAGTCATTTGGAATATGCCATCAAAACAGCCTCACCAATTAGTTTTTAATTGCACCTGAGAGGATCAATGGGAGACTACGCAGGGTAAGCTTTCTCCCTTTTTTTTTATTTTAATGTTAATAAGACCGCTGCTCTTGATATATGTGTCAGGGAGAGCTGCCAGGCTTCTGCAAAGTCACTTTAATGATTCTCTTACTGTAGGTGGCAGCCGCTGCAGAAAACCAAACCGCAGCAAAATCACTTTATACCTACAAGGTCACACCGCAAGCAAACCTCTCTGTTCTTTATTGATGAACATTGCCTTCCTTCCTTGGCTCCTTTTTCTCTCACTCACTAATCATTCCATTTTCTTCCTCTCTCCTATTCCCCCCCCCATCCCTTTCAGACTGTGTGAAAGCCTCGGCTTTAAAGGTGCGTGGGGGCAGCCGATGTTTGACCAAAGGTGGCGTTCCCAGCGTCGAGGGAGACAAAGACGCAGGCCCACACAGTTGCATTGTGAACCGGAGGACTGTGTAATTTCTATCGCTCACTGCTCTCTTTTTCCTCAATCCATCCCTTGCCCTGTGCCCCTCCCACGCACTGGTAGGAAATGTAGTCTCAAAGCGTCACCACCCACGGCACAAGCTCAGAGATCACAGTCTGCAAACGAAAATACTCCCCCATACAATGATCCCAATTCCCTCACTTCCAATGTCGATGTACACGTAGCGGGGTTGAATGTGTGTGTTATGCACAGCGAGGTGTTTCATGTCAGCATCACTACAAATCCCTGTCCTCCAAAAGTCTTGTGGTATGGAAATTATTTCACCATTAAACGCCCTTATGTCTACATGCACATACACAAGCATACACGTGCCACTACATACGTACACATGTCGCTTTGTAGGAGACAGATTCAAGAAGGGAACGTCTCAGTGTTCCTCGACAGGCCGTGGATCTTTCTTTTCAAGACGTCTTGTGGGATGTTGCTGAAGGGCCACAGTGGGTTTTGAAAACAAAGAGGCATCGTATAGACAAAGGCGCTTTAACAGCTCAGCTCCATTGAAAGAATGCACAGCGTCGCATGAAAGAATTTGGGATTACAATCACATGTGATCTATGATTCATGAATGGTGTTGATACATTTATGGATGTCTGTTGGAGACGTTGTCTCTCCAGCAGCAGCAGCAGCAGCAGCAGCAGATGTGCGTAATATGAAGCAGTTGTCCGGCGAGAGTTTGGATTTATCCTGCTGCGTCGCTCCACTGTTGGTTTAACAGAAAGTCCTTTATGAAGCATCCTGGCTCACAGTACAGTCTGTTCATACACTGGAAACTCTCACGAAAAGCTGGTATTCAAATAATGGCCACATCTCCAATAACACCCAAATCTCATGCACATAAAATATACTTGTAAAACAGGGAATACAGGGCAGTTTCACATGTTTACTTGAGTTGGGGAACAAACAATATTTGTCAATATTTCGATACCACCATCGAGGGCAAACAGTATAATTTTAATGGTTTTGGTTATGTATTTCCTGTTTTATTTTGTAGTTCTATCCTTTCTACTTCCTGCTCACCTGTGTTCCCTCCTGTGTTCCTGTGTCGCTCCACCTGCAGATCATCCCCTCGTTAGTTCAGCTTGTAGTTAAGCCTGTGTTGTTCTCTCGCTCTTTCTTGGTTCGTCAGTTTTCGCCCATGACGGTAATGATTTGTTCTTCGTGGTTTTCTGATTTATCCTCAGTTGTCTTTATCTATTATGTTGGTGCTTTCCTTTGGCTGCCATTTTATTGTTCGTACTTTTTTAATTAGCATCAGCATTAAAGCTAATTTTTCTTCTACCTTCCTTCCTGTTGTTTGTGTCTGTGATTTTAAGGTCCTTTTTGTGTAAACTTGACAAACTTATAAATGTTTTTTACTAAAACGTAGCCCACTAATTTATTCAGGGGAGGGTGCTGACTTATTTTAATCACTTGACTTTTAATAACACATAATAAGGTAATGTAGTTATATTTATATTGTGCTAATACACACTTTAAATTCTCATTAGTCTCTTTTATCAAAATAATAATAAATCAGCAGATTTAAATCAGATTAAAAACAAGGATTTTTTTTATGAAATAGTATTTTAGTCTAGTGGTAATATTTCCTTTCCTTCATAACACATAATATGACCAAATTCAAGTTTCCTTTAACTCTAATGCACATTAACTTCAGTGGGCCCACAGCCATTAATCACAGCCGCAGCAGCAGATATTAACAGCGATAAAGAAGATCCCTGTTGCGGCCCGATGCCAAGCTTTTAGAGCTGTGAGGACCCAGAAGTGTGGTAACGTTCAGTGTTCAGAGTCCAGTCTGCAGGCTCTGATGAACAGAGGGGCAGGCAGGTGTCCACCGGCATTGGGTCTCTGCAGCTTTATCAAGTCTCTGGGTCTCCGTGATGAACAAGATGGCACACAAGTGTCCAGCGAAGTGCAGCGAACACTGAGCGTCGACTTGATGCTGCAGCGTCCGCTCGAAGCCGTCTCTGATCAGTCTTCAGGGCTAACGCGTCAGAAACGATGAACTGAACCTTTTAGCATTAGCCGGGTTAGCAATACAGTGGCTCAGACTCCATTCACTTTGCTAATGAATGCTAACAACACAGCAGGCTAACAAGCACATGAACACATGAAGCAAATGCACACACGTGAACAACTGCACGACACACAAGTATCTTCAGCTGCTCACAGAATCATGCAGCAGGAGAATCTGCACGAATTGAAAGACTGAAACATCAACGACACAAGTTATTTTTGTAAATCATAACATTTCTATAATAAAATATGAAATTTAAATTAGAACTATGAAATAATGTTTTCACAATTCCTTCATAAATGATTGTTATGTTTTGCAAAATTTACTCATGTGTTTATTTCTTAATCACTATTTATTTAACATTAAATATCCTGCGGCACGTAAAAAAATCAATACACGATGTATTTTTGAAATGTTAGCACCTCGACAGTAATGTGCGCTCCGGTCCATAACTCTCTACAACAGAAATGAGCTGCAGTACATAAAACATACTTCAGATGTGAACAGTAACTGAGGCCATTCATCTCTGAAATGCGCTTCTCTTAAACTACAGTCAACACAACATGCCCCGACAATCAATATGAAATGCACAGAAAATGTATTGATTACTCGACTGTAGCATGCTGTCTCTTTTACAGCCGGTGGCTTGTGGTGGCCTCCCCTCCCCTTGATCCAAACGTCTGGATGAGCACAGCAGATGTTAGCAGTCGCTGAGCTCTGCACCAGCCCGACATCAACGCATAAATAAATGCAAACGTTTGCCGCCAGCTAGAAAACTATTAATTTATGATAAAGATACCGTATATTGGTTGGACAACATATCTGCTCTCTGACTCGGTGAACACAACAACTCTCAGCAGTCTCCTGCTTCATCAGAACCCTTTCCTTTTTCTCCACATCATGTAAAAATACAACCACTGTAAATATGCAAAAAAAAAAAGGGGGGGTATTTGTTTGAAGATGCTAGCTAATGCTCCTGACGCTCACTGTGTGTGTGTGTGCACCCGTGGCAGCCGGTGTCCATGGGAATAAGGATGAAGTAGGTGGATTAACATGTTTGGACAGGGAGGCTGATTGTTTGAACAGCCTCGCTGAGTGAATGACTGACTGACTGAGGAACAACATTGACTCTTATGCAGAGTGAGAGAGATAGCCCTGAGTTCTGGTCCCAGCGGTGTGTGTTCGCCTGTGTGTCTGACGTTGTATCCAAACTTGTAGGGTTTGTAGAGCGCACAGCTGAACGCTCTCTTATCGGAGGCTGTTTGGGTATTATGGTTATATGCACGTCCAGTTGCGTCACGTGGCGAAACAGCTTGAAGCAGCGTCATATAAATGAAATATGTCACCTCGGGCCGATCATTGAAACAGTGGGAATGTTACACAGGTTCAGTTTGCAGGGCTGCAGTAGTTTTGTCTCTCATACATTCCTTTTCCTTATGGAACTGATATATTACAGCATTACATGCAAAACAGTATCAAAGAGCTCAGCTGTTGTGGATTGTGAGCTGCTTCAGGCTATGAGTTTATCTCAAAGGCTGATCTCTGACCCATATTCCTCGAAATACAAAAAAAAAATGCATGAGTGCAGAAACCCATTTATCATACTGCCAGGAAATCAAACTTTGGACTCGGACTTAAGAATAAAAAAGCTAAGTTATCACATTTATTTTGAAATATAAGAGCACTCTGGAGAGCTCTTTGTCATCTATGGAAGATTTAAAATGCCTGAATAAAAACAAAACAAACAAAGAACGCAAGTCAATTGCAATCTAAGAGGGGGAACACATTTCAACATTATAACAGACTTAAATACAGCTCCTCTGTGTTTTCCATAGAGTGAATGCATGTCCATTCACTCAGTGGAGAGCCTCCATCAGTGGGGCACCTTCTCTTTTGTAGCGTTTCTACAGTTATAACAGTTGTTACACCTTCACCTGGGGATAGAGACCAGAGGGAAACAATGTCTCTTTCTGTTTTGGTTGCACAATGGCTGACTTTGTGTTTCCTTTGTGCCGATATTTGTGTTTATTTTCCCAGGAAACAAAAATCCAGCCGAGCGAGACTTACAGGGAACAATTCTCTGCATTCTTCCACAGCCATTACAATCAGGATCTACTTCAGAATGATAAATTGATGCAAGAAAAGTTGTCTGTGGCAAGTTTGTGCACTGGTGCGAATTGATTTTAAAATGCCTTTAAAAAAAAATAAAAAAAAGCTCATGCCACAACCAAAAAAAAAAAACAATTGCATTTTACCTTCCGGCTTTGGTCAATCGAACTTAATTTAGGTCTTATAAATCTTTCACGCTCCGGTCAGGGAGGTGCAGTTTTTTTTAAGCTTGCAGAAACACAGAAGCAGAAACGAGCCCGGCTCCTTCTGAGACGTGTTTCTGAGCTACTGTACAAAACATCACTGATCGTATTAACACATCCGCTGAGACAGGACATATAAATTCATAACAGGGTTGTTTTAATTACTTTCCAGCAGATTGGTGGAGTGATTTCAAACCCTGCCTGACTAAACCGAGTGTGAAGAACTAACATATTTATTGTGCTGCTTAGGAAAAGTAAAGTGTAAATGTAAAATTGGACAACAGACTTAATATTCATGGTATATAACTACAAGTACAGAAATAAAAGCTAAAGAAATTAGAGAAATTTAGAGAAAATTAACATAATTTAGTACCATATTGTCCAGTGTAGACAGGAAAGATGCATCGACAGACACAAAATCAATGCCAGTTTCATTCTCGAAAGAAAAGATAAATATTCTACAGTCCAAATGAGTTTCAGAAGGTGTGTTCTTACCTCTGCTTTGCCCTGAGATCGCTGTCCGCTTGATGCTTTGATTCTGGTTCTGCTGCGTCCTGTTTTTAAAAACTTGTCCGTCATCTCCGACAGCGTTAACAGAAGCTGCTGAGCGAGCACACGTCCGTACACTCATCCACTGTGAAATTTCCCCCGAAGACACTTTTTTTTTGTTTTTTTTTTTTGCATCATTCAAGCTTCGAGTCTCTCCACACTCACATTCTCAGCAGCAGCCCTTCTGTTTCCACTCACAACGTTTTCTAAAAGAAAAAAAAAAAAAAAGACTCAGCTGGAAAATTACAAAATGAAAAAAAAAAGAAAGAATTGAATAATATAATCACAACAAATTATGATAAATTACAGCAGGAGCTGTGGGACCGGCGGTTATTTGGCCAACATGGATACCGCTGAAAACTACAATGTCCAGGCTGTAACTTAAGTCGTGCCAAGCTCGCTCCTTTGACCTCGTTTTGAGAAGCCTAACTGTGTTTGGCCGCGCTCAGACAGCCGTCAGCAGGAGGTCCACTCCTGGCACCGCGAGGCCACATGACCAGATGGAGACTAGATAATTATAGTTGTGTTCAATGGGATCACCGACCACTTCAAGTCATTTTTTGGCCTCGGTGTGCGAGTTTGTCGAATTGATTTTCAAACTCGCACGGTTGTTTTTATACGCTGAATAATGTGGAGAAAGATAACATGAAAAAGCGACTGGAATCTGTGAATGCCAGTTTAAAATAAAGGTATTTTTGATTGGGGGGTTGTTTGTTCAAATCATTAAAAAGTTGACTCCTCTGGTAAAAGTTTGTAGGCAGCAGTAATGCGGAGCGGCCTCAGTCTGGGCAGGCCAGCGATCACATATGTCTGGAACATCAGCGGATGACGACTTCCAGCCGGTCTCTTTTTTTTCGGATGCTGGAAACAATCCCTGCCTTAATTGGGGGGATGAGGTTCTCCATCATTTTTTAATCATAACTTATTGCTATTTCCTGTGTGAATCACATTTGCGGCCAATTTTAGTCGAGCCGTGGATGAGAAATTGCGCGGCGGTCCAGCAGCGGAGGCACAGGGCAGAGTGTGTGTGTGTCTGTGTGTGTGTTAGTTTGTGTGTCCGGCTTTTGCTCATTGCTTCATTTGTATCTATTATCACCACTTTTCCGAAGCCGTGACCAAAATGGTAAAGGGACACATTTCTTCGAAGGCCATTAAGCACAATGTAATGAGCGCTGATGCATTTTTAAGAGACACCCTTGGCTGGAAACACAGCGCTGCCTTCCTCATAAGTCCAATTTAATCTTTTCCTCATTATGAATTATGGTACAGTGCTTCAGGTGTGTGTGTGTGTGTGTGTGTGTGTGTGTGTGTGTGTGTGTGTGTGTGTGTGTGTGTGTGTGAACGAGACAAAGGCCAGAAAGCAGCTGCTGCCGTCTTTTCCCACCAGCAGGTCCATCAGGTCGCCACGTACACATGCAAATCCACTCACATATCATATTCCTTTTAAGCTGTCTGTCTGCGACCTGCGGGATTCTGGTGTGTGGACAACAGAATCTGACTCAAACCTTTTTACAGATGATTCATTTTCCATTAAGAGGCTAACTTTAGAATTAGGTTCTCCTGCCGTACTAACACAGAAACAAAGACTGCCCCTCCAACATCTGCGCAAACTCTGCCTCAAGTGTCAGAAAACTCACTGTATTTTATTGTATTTATTACTTATTCTACCAGGAAGTCCCTTTCAGATCAAGATCTCTCTTATAGTGACCTGGCCAATGTAGCAGCCGTACAACAGCAAAACAAACCCACAATAAAATGTACCGTATAAAACATCCACAATAAAACAGGAGAACAGTGATTCATACTCAGTGGCCTCTCAAGACAAACAGCGACATTTCTACACTGTGAAGAGAAAAAAGGAATAAAACGGTGTTATTGTGGCTGCAGGGGGCGCCGCAGAAATATACTGCGTGTGTAGTTTTCCATTAATAAAACGCAGTGTTTGGCTTTAACATGAAATCTTACGACCATTTTAATGATGAAGTTTACTTAACTGAAGGTAAAACTGCAAACCAGCACAAAATTGGCAATTACATGTAAACCGTCTCTTGTTTTAAGTTAATAAACATAATTACCCAATTAGCTGTTGTGTTATAAAACTGTGATATGTTTTTATGAGGAAAAAATACATTTTCTGTAAAAGAAAAATGTTTTTTTACGTTGGACATTTCAGATGTTTTAAATATATCATAAAAAACAATAAAAAATCTGTCCCAGACTTTTCACTGTGTCAGGTTTTAATATCAGATGGTCAAACATCAGTCAGAGTATCTAAACCTAATATTAGGTTATTGATGAGAAACATTGCCGAGTGTCTGAATTATCTTTATCTCCATTTGTGACAGATTTGCATTGTGGGACGTCCTGCTGCTTTGGCTACAGAGGGATCGAGGTTATCTTCATCGTCTCTGACAGGGAAAGTGGTTTGTAGTCAGGATCATACAAAAAACACACAAAACACAGAAACACTGGAGGACAACCAGCTAATTACATGGTGGACAGCAATATGTGCAAAACAAGCAATCTACAGACGACCAGAGCGTTGAAAATATCGAACTTTTATAACGTAGAAGACCTCAGGGACGAAGGAACCCTCTCTGTCCGAGGGCGATGACGGTGAAAATGTTTGTGTTTTTTCACCGGCTGAATTTTGACTTTCAGAAAAAATTAATAATAATGTCCAGTAATTAGTCACAGACCGCCTCTGATTTAAAGGTGCAGGATGTAGTTTCGGGGAAGAATTTTAAACAGAAGAGAATATTTTATGACTTAGTGAGTTACTGTTTTACTGTTTATATGTGGCGGACCCTGCCACCTTTCTAGCCTCTCACCGCATTCTGGGAACCTTTTTTTAATTTACCTCTGAGGACAGATTGTTTATGGAAAGATATTCATCAAACTGTATTATGACCTTATTAATGTTGTAAATTTGAATTTGAATTTCTTCCCCAAAGCGACACGGTGCACCTTGAAAAAAAAGAAATCTAAATCGACAATCAGTTTGAAATGTAAATGCCACACCGTCCATTTGATCGACTGGCTCATTGTGCATGTTTGCCTTCAGCGTGCTACTGTACACAGACCTGCATTCACCGCTCAGCCATCAATAAATCATTAGCGCATTAATTCTCTGACATTAGTATAATTACAGTCATCAGATGAGACCACTGACGAGAGGATTGGCAGCCCCGGCAATTCACTTTCGCGTGTGAAAGCCACTTCCAACCTGCTTATCCTCTTAAAGTGAATCGCAAAACAAACACGCGGCGCGCTGCCAGGTGGAGGCGGCGGCGCGGGAACAATTAGCAGCATCCTGCATGCAGCAGGAAGCGACGGGAGGTTCCCAGGAAATGTACTCCTAACTGGATAAGTATCATCACCGACAGCAAGACTGAGATCGAGGTTAGTCTTCGCTTTGTTGGCTTTCCATTGAGCAGGAATATTTCAGACTGTATCTGCATCTATATCTTCTATCCCCCCCCTCCAAAAAACAACAGGCTCATTTTCCTTCATAAACACAGAGCAAATGGAAAGTTGTGGTGCGTGACGCTCAAAGATTTGGGACAAGCTTCTGACTGATTTTTGTTGGAGTTTCCCTCGCTCCGGCAGAATTAACCGAAATAAGGAGGTTACGCACCGGACAGCTGCTTGGCTCGCAGCGCACAAAAGAGGATATGAGCCGTGACGTTCGTGCGGGGAAAAAGCCCGAAGCGGATTCATGCAAATCAAGAAATCTGAAATTCATAAGTCATACCTGATAATTGGCCCGAGCGCTTTGCCTCTTCACCAATTAGTCATTTTAGTCCACCAGGACGAGGTCACGTAAGGAGAACACACACACACACACACACACACGGTTACCTCTCAGCAGACTCCCACAGTGACTGACTGATATTCATTTCCAACTCTCTGCTTTGTTCAAGAGAGGAAAAAAAAAATCAATACTTCACTGAGGAACGCAATAAAAGAAGGGAAACATGAAAAAAACAAACCCTAGAAAGTTATTATTTTTTGTAACAGCATGACAAAACACTCAGCACGGCAACTGCCTGGTAACTAAGTGCAGACAATCAATTAGTTTACTGTCAGAAATTAAAAGTGTCAACAGGATGAAATATGGAAAATGTCAGAAGGAGCCTCAATGTCTTTTTATATGTCGGATTAAGTGTTTACCATCTAATTTCAATGACTGAGGCAAAACATTTTTAGCCTCTATATTAAAAAGGTATGTCAGACATTGAGAGTCCTGCCCTGTTTACATTTTCACCGGTCAGACAACCCGTTTGCCATCTGGTCCTGGTTTGTGCCTTCACGGCTAACGAGAGCTAAATTCAGAATGACATCAGTCATGATGTAATCTTACATGAAGGCTGTCTCATTCATGAATTTAAAAAAAACATCACAGGACTTTTATTTATTCCTCTGTTGTTGCCCCACAGCGAGTCTTTGGAAACAGACCAACACGGGACGCGGGTTATCTTTGGTGTACGACTCTATAATCTGATGTCACTGGACTGAAATAAAAGTACACGCATTTTCAAATTAGACACTTTTGAATATCCGATTTGTTGCCTTTGATTTCCGATTTTAACAAACTTGTTTTGTTATGCTCTATCGTACTTCTTACTCGACTGTGTTTACAGCTGCAGGTAAAAGGTACTTTACAGTGTGAGGTGTTGCATTAAAGCGGCTATAACAGATTTAATTCAGGACATTGAGTCAGTGACAGTGTGAAAGGTCATCTATAGTGATGAACCTGCAGAGAATCATCACATCCAGCTCGGCTTTCAGCAGTTCCTCAGTGAAAACTCATTTTGCATCACCTGATCGGCACCAAATGGGAAACAGATGAACTACGATCTAAGAGCCAAGAAGCGTCAATACTCTGGGGGCTTTTTCAGGTTCGGCACCGAGTCAAACCGTACCGCGCTGATTTGTGTTCCCGTTACAGGTTCTGACTGAGTTTAGCGAAGCTGCGTCCGGGCTCTCCGAGGGCCTAAAGTGCCGCATCTTCACCTTCAAGTTGGCTGCCATGACGTCTGGCGGATGCAGCCGACCGTGTCGACCGCCTTTTCTCCTCCTCAAACATTTGTTGTGATTGCGTGACTGATGTCTGTGCAGGAGACCAGAGAGTTTTTAAAGTCTCTGTGTGTTCGGCTCTCAGAACTCTTGTAGTTTTGGACTGAATGTCTGTGGTTTAATGTTTAGTTTCTGTCCTTCACCCCCTCTTGGTTCTTTCAGACATTCGCTTTATTTTACTTTGTCATGGTGGCTGCTTTCAGGAGTTAAGTTACTGCTGGTGAAATTCCAACATTTCTTAGTTTTGGCTGCTTGAGAGTAAAAAGACTTTGAGTACAGTCGAGTGTTTCATAACAGGGGGACTTTTATTGTGCAGAACTTATAGGGGATGAAAACAAGCTTATCTACAAATTAGTGGAGCTTTGTTAAGGTCTTTTCTTCCATAATACTGCAGGGAGGACGTCTACAGCCTCTCCACTGACCACGACTCAAGACAAACGAGTCATTAGGAAAAACGCTGAGCTGACGTGCTGACACCCAAGAGGTGTAACTAACTGGAGGGGAGTTGCAGGGTTTTAAACTCTGTGTGGGAGTGTCCTGACAGAGTCCTTAAGGACACTTGTGAGCTCTGAGTTTCAGAGTCGTTGAGGCCACTTGTGCAGCGTTGACTCAACAGGCCTTCATGTTGGTTTCTGCAGCGAGGTGAGCTCAGCACGGCCTTGTAGCTGGGTGATAATTAAAGTCGTAGTCCACCTCCTCTGTTGAGGACGACCGTTCAGTTTGACATAGATGGATTCCTTCACTCCTCTTTCAAACCATCTGTCTTCTCTGGCCAAGATGTTTACGTTGTTGAATGATTCTTCTCCTTCAGATGAAGGTTGGACATCAGGCGTCGTCCTCTTAGCTGCCAAAATCAGTAATTGTCAGGCGGTTCTTAATCGAGTCATGAAGTTACCTTTCAGCCGACACTTGGTAGCTCAGCAGCTGAATCATACGGTGGACGATTCAGAAGAATTTCCCAGTGTCGACGCTGACTTCCGATGACTGGATTGATGCGAATGTAACTCATTTAAATGGATTCGAGCAGCTTCAGTCTGCCAACGTTTTCATTTATCAACTTGCCCGAAAGTGTGCTGTAAACGGTCCTGGGAGGAATTAATACTGACGGGAGAGTGTGTGTATATAATTGAGGTCTTTCATGAACAATAAGTCTGAAATTCAGAGGAAGTAACACTAATTGTGTAATTTTTTAAGCTTGTAAAAAAAACCCATCTGTGATTTGTCATCAATCATATTTGCAGCGATTTTTCTAACTTTTCATCTATATTTCTTTTCATCTCAGGTTGTATTGAAGCATCAAAGAGGTTTTTCATCGCAGGACGCCTCGCTTTCTGTTTTTTTACCCCCTCTCCCTCTATGACTGTTGGCCGTCTGTCAGCATTTCTTTCCCTTTTAACCAGCCTTTCTACTCCGGTGTTGTCATGGGTTTTACAATAAATGAAAGCAGAAAGGCTACAGATGGACTGTGTGACGCACAGAGTATAGATCTGACATGTCGACCTAGAGGAAATCAGCAGATTTGTCACTGACACGCTGGCGTGTTAAATCCTTTATAGTCGGAAAATCTGAAGGTTAACTGGGGCAGTTAAAAAAAAAAAAAAAAACACTGCATCATTTAAAGCTTCATCATCAGCCAGAGGCTGCGGTGACAGATTTTTGATCCCCATGAAGATCGTTATTATCACGTCCATTAAGCGGCCAACATCCACATTTTGGACCTCCTGTGATTGAATACAACGTAATGTGATGGAGCAGAGAGAGAACCACATGTTCCCGAAGAGTAAACTAACAAAAGCCATTTAGTCGAAGTTAGGGGGAATTTTTAGGGACAAATGATCAACATGATTCAGGAGGACCACGCTGAGGATCTGTATCTGCATCTCTGACAGCTCTGATGTCTCTTTGAGCCGGCTCACTTGTGACACTCGGCACAGATGAGTTTTTAGTTGAGTGACAGGCCGGGGACGCAATCATGACGACACAGTGGCAGGGAGAGGGAGGCCGAGGCAGATGAGATAAAATGTGGAATTGTGTTTCTATGATTTGCTCCCAGTCTTTGTCTAACACAGGCTGTTTTCCAAAAGTTTCCAAAATATGTTGCTTGTCTCGAGCAGCGTACCGTCCCAGTTGGAGGGTGTTGGGAGAATATTGTGCTTGAAGCGATACTTTTTAAAGGCAGGGTGTTGAGGTGCTCTTGGGTGGAGGGCATTTGCAACTTTTACTCCAGAAATTCATGACAAAACAAGTTGAAACTTGCATCAGGCGGGTGAGAAAAAATGCGGGAAATGCGTAATGAGAAGGAGTCAGAAACTGAGAGATTAGATCTGATTAGTTCATATTTGAGACAACAGGGAAAAACTGAATTTGGACTCTTTGTTTCTATGATTTGCTTAGTCTTTGTCTAACACAGGCTGTTTTCCAAAAGTTTCCAAAATATGTTGCTTGTCTAAAAACCTCTAGAGCAGCGTACCGTCCCAGTTGGAGGGCGTTAGGAGAATATTGTGCTGGAAGCAATGTAAGGCAGGGTGTTGAGGTGTTCTTGGGTGGAGGGCATTTGCAACTTTTACTCCAGAAATTCATGACAAGACGAGTTGAAACTTACATCTTCTTGCAAGAGGGAGCTGGCAGATAAGACTGAGGTGAGAAAAAGTGCCTTCACATATTGCTGCCTGTAAAGAAAACCACAAATTGCGGCGTGGCTCGCGTGTGTTCACCTGCTTTTAGTTTTTATGCTAAGCTAAGCTAATCGTCCTCTGGGGCCAGCTTCATACTTCTGGAGCGGTATCAAGTTTCTCATCCAGCTCTCAACAAGAAATCAAATAAATGCATTTCCGAAAATGTCATGATTGGCATATCCTTTACTGTTACATCATTCACAAGTGTACATTTACACTAAACAGTCCAGCAGGCGCAGCTGTTTCCAATCTCGTGTCCTGTCCAAACACAGAACAGAGCTCACTCCCATCAATTTAAATCAGAACCGCAGCGCTGCCAAACGCCCTCTGCTCCATTTTACTTTTAAGATATAGCTTCATCTTGTGTCATTTTTTCTAACAACCCAATACAAGGTAGCTGTTCAGCAACCAACCCCAATTCCTGACACAATTACCCCCTCGGACCCTGCACGCCTCTGGTCCCATCTTCAGAATTGTGTGAACCCTTCAGGCCAGACAGCATCAATAAGTGCCTGACAGGCCTTGGAGGAGCCCCATTCCCAGACACTAGTGGCAAGATAAAAGACAAATGAAGAATAATTGACTCGCAGCTCTCGGCCAGAGGGATTAGTATGACTGAACTCTTGGGATCGCTTCCACTTTCTCTCTCTCAATCTCTGTCCGTCTCGCTCTCTCCCCATCTGTCTCTCTGTCTCGTTCGCCGTTCTGTTCCGTTGTGGCACCGCGAGCACCACTCCAGAACCGCACTGTCCATTAATGCCCCGGCAGAAAAGGGAAAACTTATTAAAGACATCAATAAACGTCATTAGAATCCGAGGGGAGGAAAGTGACCTCATTTAAAAAGGCAACTCAGAGTTCGCCCAGGGACTTAACTGTGCCTCCGCGAATATTCAATCTGTTTCTTTGTTTCTCTTCTTCACAGGCGTCACACTTCAAAAAGTGATGCAGGCAAAAAAAACAACGCAATTTGACATAAACAAATATTATTCAAGGTACTCTAAGTTTCTCTTGTGTACACATTGTTATGCAGACCACAGTGATACTTTTCGTCTGCGTTTGAAGCAGCTCATTATTTTCAAGGCTTTACGGAATCCGACAATCTCACCAGCCAGTCAGATCAATGATGCCGCCATTGTTTGCCGTGTCGTATCAGGATGTTGTTTTGTTCCCGTCGTGGAAAGAAGGAAAAACTGTGATCTGCAACGTTACCCGAGACGAATGTGAACTTTGTAAAAACTCTGATGGGTCGTTAGTGTTCTGTCTTGCAGCACAGCGTTTGGCATTAAGGGTTAATGGAGAAGGAAGAAGAAAAGAGATCGGATGAACGCAGGAAAATGGGTTTTTTACGAGTGGAATGGGAATTTTCGTGCCCCAAAATATGAAAGCATTCATTGTAATAGTTACACATCCGTTCTGTGTGTACTCACCTCCACGGCATGAGGGCCATGGTCACCCAGGTACAACAGCTGGCCCCTCCCATATCGAGTATGGACGTCCATCTTGCCACAACAAAGGGTAAAAAGTCGCTGTTTCCAAACTAAGATGAGCCAACTCGCTGCAGTTCCTGTCCAGATATTAAGGTTGTAAGCAACAAAGTCACGGTATTTGGGGACAGGGGTCGTGGTTCTGTATGAGCTGGATTCAACATGAGAAGAGTAACAACAAATCCTGAATGCATAAAGTTTATTTTCCATTTATATTCAGCTGACAGTAGTGTACGTTACAGTTTGCTCTTCCTGTCAGTTCCATCTGAGATAACCGGTCTAGCCTGTGGGCAGGCAGGTTTATTTATACAGCACAATCCAGACACAAGGCAATTCAAAGTGCTTCACAGACGCCTAGAAATATATCAGAAATATTCGTCTTCGATTGATTGGAAAGCCACAGAGAAAGGTGAAGTTTCAAGCCCTAATTTTAATGAGCGTTTTTCTGTAACTTCAGGTATTTTCAGAGCCTGTTCCACATGTTGAGGAGTATAGACGTTATTAGTTACTTCACTCTGGCAAAAGTCATGTTTTTATGGAGGGTTGATAATAAACAAATGTCAGTGTGATGCAAATGTGGGATGAATACATGTACGTTAAACCCCAGGCGTTGAAAGAAGAAGGATGCGTGAAATAAAAATAAAAAAAAACTACTTTTTTCAGTAAACTGTAAACACACTTTAATGTGCAAAAATTGGTGGAGTCACCCTTTATGCTGTGGACTGTTATGTAACAGTGAGTGACGTGCATCTGTGCAGTTTCCTCAAACACATTTGCAATTAATCAAATTACCAGATAACAATTAACACCCTGTCGTCCACAGGCCCGGCTGCTGATGAAGAATGTACCTCCGGATCCTCGCCATGATATTTTTACTACAATGAAACGCTGATTGAAGACCTTTGTTGGAGTAAATTAAAACAGCTGGACAAACGCCTGGAACACTGTGTTGTTAGATCCTTCAGCAGGGCGGATGAAGGCAGTGATTTCTTGAGCTCCACCTCCCTCATCACTGTGGCACCGCATTCCCATCCATCTATCTCTGCCCGGCTCTATGAAGCCATCCATTCTTCCCACCCATCTTACTAACCCACCCATCTGCTTATCCGTCCAAGTACAAACCATTATGGAACATTATCATTTAGCCCTTCTGGCTACACGCTGCCAGTGGCCTCGCTCTGCCCAGTATCCTCCCCTGATCTCCCCTGCTCCCACTACTAAAGACCTGGAACACCAAGTCCTCTCTCCTGGGTCCGTGTAGGCCATCTGTGCTCCAGACTGGATAGAAAAGCAGTGTTGAGTTGCTGCCTGCATGCAGGATGTCCAGGGCGACACAGATCAATGCGAGGGGTGTGGATGAGTAAGTAAAATGAGCATTGATTGCCAGGAGGCGGCACGCTGCCATGGGGGGGGGTAAGGCCTCGGGGAGCTGGAGCTGGAAGATTCATGTTTGTGTGAGTGAGAAATACTTGAATAACTTTGATTCCTGAATGCATCTTTATGTGAGATCACGCTATAAAACATTTGAATCAATCGAGGGTGCGCAGAGTTGACATTAACACTGCACAAGTCCAATCACGCCTCGCGAGCTGCTGTTCATTGGAGGGCAACGAACGAGGAAGCACTTAAAAAGGCTTGCTATGTTTTTTTTTTTTTCCAATAAGTGTATTCTGCTTAAAAAAAATAAAAAACAAACTGTCATAACAGCCTAACGACGCCTTGTATAGCCGGCGTGCGCTCCTCTGGATTGGCACATCTCATTATTTCTGCCCCCCGCTGGTTCCCAGGACATCACTGCTGCTTTAAAAAGAAAAAAAGACTTTCAAAACCAAGCGAGACGGAAATTGTAGCGGAAGATCTGACCTTCGGCGTCTGTTTGAATACACCCAAATCCAGTTTGAATGTGAAATCACTTGATTAATTAAGTTTGAATACATTCCCGCTGACGTTAGCAGAGTGACACCAACGACACCAGCCACATGCAACCCAAACTATACGCATCTGTCTTGGTAGTGAATATCATTGATGTCAGCTTTTGTCTTGATTTAGTAACTTCAGATGAGTGTTGCCTGTATTCCGTGTTAACTGAGTGCGACTCTGCGTAATAAAAGAGATATACAGTCATTTTTAAGATACTGTTTGATGGATAAACCCCAGTCCGCAGTGTTCTCGGCTTGTACTGACAGACGGCCAATTTAACATCTGATGTACAGTAGTGATGTGTGCCAGGACCGTAAGACTGATGAAATGGAGGGTGCATTGATAACTAGGCTCCAGTGGTTTTAAAGACACTGCGGGCACATAAATTTGAGCCTCCATTGCCTACAATTAAAATAAAGTGTTTTTTCTGAGGATTTTCTTTATTGAGGGTTATATTATTGCACGGCGGGGCGTGGGGGCACAGCCCGATCTACATCAGCTCTGCCCACAATCATGACAAATGAACTAATGGCTGACATCATCACAAAGACAGAACGACGGTTTGTTGTTTCTGTTTGTTTTGTTGCACCTTCTCTTGCAGCCCACGTTGAATGTTATATAATATTATGATAACCTCTTATTATCACTCAAGAGCAATAAAAAGACAAATTCAAAAGCTCCTGGGAGTTAAAAAATGATGCTTATTTTATTTATATCATTAATTGTAAGTCACGTACTGTAATAATAATACGATGCACTAATTGGCACTAGGAGTCAAAGACCCCTAAATTAACCGACTTCCTGTGCAAAGTGTTGCTATGGCAATATACATCATATACATGCAGATGCAGCAGCCGGTAACTCCCTCAAGTTTTCTTTTTCATCTTAATCAAGGATTACCTATGACAGAAACACAATTATCAGTCTTGGAAGAGCAGCAGACTTTAACACAATCGCTGCCCACGGCATCTTCTGACCATCCAACCTGACGGGCCGGTCCGCCCCCGGGAGGCGAGGGAGACGGTCCAGAGAAGAGTCCTGCTAATCCAGCCTGGATTTAAGGCTGCTCCTGTCTGGATGCAGGAAAATGAAATGGACACATGGGAGTCAACTGGCCAAGCAACGGGAAATAAGAGAGTGTTGTGACCACATCTTTATCTCCACCCCAGCATCCCAGATCGTGACTACAGCACGATGATCATATTATTGTTGCCATCGTGTTGCCGCTGTTAACAAATAAAAAAAACAGCACTATTAAAGTGAACCTCAGCTGATCTGCCCCATCAGGACTGTGTCGCTGTGGTTTGATCACAAGACTGACGACAGCCTGGCAACATGAGCCGACACCCCATCAACTACTACCACCCGTTGCTCCCATCACGTCCCCTGTTTATCTCTCTGATTTCCTCAGAGTAACAGCTACCAATACCGCAGGAAAATATGCGGGTTAATTCATTCATTTAGTGGATAATGGAGACAGAAATGCAGATAGAAACGGTGCCAGGCTGCACAGCATGACTGGATCAACAGTCAGCCTTCATTTACCCGGAGATTTTGTGCCCAGTGGCAAACAAAATAGCCCGCTGAGAGTGAAGTTTATAGGGGAACCAATCTGAACGCTGATGGTGTCATTACTCTGCAGCCATTACATCCTGCAATCAACATTTACATCATAATGATACGTTAAAGCAAAAGAAGTTGTCCTTCGCCTGTTAAAGAAACTGATTAAGGAAAATAGGCCTGGGCCTGTTAAGTACCTGCTGTTAGCATTTATTTCATATTCAGCAATGGCATTCATTAGCCTGAAGTAGCTAGTTGAATAAGCCTCAACTCCGTTATATCAGCCACATTCATTTTGTGGGGATAAGGGCTGGAAAAACATCGGCAGTACAGATTTAAAAATGTGTCATAACTTATCAGGATTCGGCAGAATTGTCCTTTATCAACATATATTTTCTATATCCTCATCATCAAAAGCCCCAAAATAACATCATAATATATTAAAGATGTTTAACTAATGCAACTTTGTCTTATAAGCTGCAGTGATGAACGATTTGATTGTCCACACCGAAATTCCAAAATGCGTCACACATGACTGTGAGCGATAAATCTTACCATTTGAGAGACAGAAGTACAAGATCTTATCCAAGCGTCTTCCATCAGATCCAAGTTACTGTCACTAATAATCAGATGCAAACTGCAGCCATCTGAAAGTCATGATTTTTCCAAATGACTCAGTGCAGTCGTGCCCAGAACCAGAAATAACACAAGTCCCCAATACAAGGTCCTCCTGGATGTCTGAATCCATGTAGCACTTTGATTTGATGCTGAATAATTTTTCCACTCTGTTTTCTTTTTTTTATGTTGAAAGAATTGTAGCTTAATTTAAATGCTAATTTGGGGATATTTTGTGCAGCGATGTGACGCCGGACTTTATTCAGTAAACTAATTATACAAATGAGATGCACTCCTCATCCAGCTATGAGTCACTGGAGAAAAGGTGGGTCAGCCTGACTTAACAGTCATTACACCGAGGTCCTAGAATAACCTGGAGAGATGCCGCCTGTAACCACGTCTCTTAGCCAAAGAGCATTTTTATTTCCTCCAGCTTTTCCCTTTTCCTATCTTTGAGGACTCGCACAGGCTTTTGCAGCTCCCTCCCTCGCAGAATGGATAAATGTCAGAGTGAAAGCTAAGAGATTTCTGCAAAATTGGATATATTATATTTTCTACAGACAGAGTAGAACTAGAAATGCTTTGAAATGGCGGTATAAGAACAGAACTGTGTTAAAATAGTAGCACCCGAGCTACTGTGACTCCTGAGAATTATCCTCCAGTTGCCCTTTTTTGGGATTTTATTACTCTGATCAGTCACGCTGTGTATCAGTGCTGCTGTCGTGAAACAGTCTGAGCACATTAACCATAGAACATGAATACTTTATAAAGGCGATAAAGCATGCATTTATGGGCGCTGCAATTATCGTGAGTCATTCCCCCGTGCAGTCCCTCCGTTAAATTTCTTATAATTATCACCATGTCGACAAATTTGCGCTTTATTATAGATGAAGAGTGTTCATCAGCTGCAGTGTTTTTATTGAATTTTTAAATGTTGCCGAGCGTTGTGTCATGACAGACGAGGGAGGGGAACAGAAAAGGGAACGCTGGTCAGATGTTTATGGGCAGCATGTGGATCGCGGCGAGGGGAGGAAGCTGCCGGGCTTCGGCTGTCAGCACCCGCACATGGTGGACAGATGATTTAGAAATATACTCATGCAGACAGACACACACACACACACACGGTGCAACATGAGGCTGAGCTGGAAATTCCTGAGCGAAATGAGTTTTAGATATGAGGAATGCAAACTGAACAGATTTACTGTAATATAAACTGATTTATTTACACACAGCTTACTGCATGTTTGTCGGTTTCTCGAGGCTTGGTAAATAAACAAGTGAAACGTTTCCTAAAGAAAATGTGGGCTACTGTTGTGTGCACTGATGCTGATGGGTGTGTTATTGATTTTATAAACCTAAAGATGTGGTGGAAGTGAATGGAGCCTTAAACTAACAACTCATCAAGCTTTAATACTATATTAGTAGACCAGCATGCAAATGTTATCATGAGTTTATATGCTAACCCCTAAACTCCACCAGGTCCGTGTTCGATCCGTGTCTGATCCACCACGCCTGCTGCATTGCGTATCGACCCTGTCGCAGCTCCTGCAGTCTGGATGCTTCGATGATAGATACACAAGGCTTGATTTCAGCACAGAGCAGACAGGAAGTCAGGCACCGCAACAATAACACTGCATCCGGTTAAATTTCAGAATAAAGCACTCCTTTTGTCTGCATTTTTGTATGCTAGAGAGAGAGAGAGCTCCTCTCTCTCGTAGATCAAGTGACTGATGTCTCACCAATGTCCAGGCAGTATTGATAAACTATATAAACCAAGTTTCTGTTACTAAACTACCTATTTCTGGCTTTAGATGTTTAGCCACAGATGAGAAAGCTTGTGAAGTGGTCGCCGTTTGTTCCTGTTCTGAGAAAAAGACTGCCTACAATCCTGCTCATTGTCCATTTATTGCCTAAAATATTAAAAAAACAAAAAACATATTTAGATTACTGTTTGGATGTAATACACGATTGTTTGTTACCAACGGACACCGAGAAAAAAAAACAGCAGGAGTGTTTATTGCCGTGCCGTGTTGTGCATTCTGGTTGTTGTACGTTTTTGATCTTTTTAAGCAAAATTGAAGGTCTCTTTCCTGTGTTGTCTCCGGTCATGTTGCACCAATTTCGATAAATGTTTGTGTATTTACTACTGCATAAACAGCCCAGTTTCATGCGAGGGACACCTTTCCAGTATTTAATTACTTCTTTAACTCAGCCTGAACTGAGTAATAACTGAATTTAACCATTATTAATTGAAGAAAAGTCACGCAATTTGACACATGAGTCATCTCGGTGTTAATGAAGCTGTGTGAGGAAGATGCAGATTGAAGGTGCTTTATAAACACTGACATTCAGTAAATGCGTAGCTTTAATATCTAAAACAGTTAACCCTTATGTCACTCATTAAATTGGCTTATTTATCTGGAGGATTAAATCAGTCTGCAGCTGAACACGTACAAAAATATGGTTTAATCAGACCTCTACGACTTTTTATTCACTATACGCATATACTGCTGTCAAGGATACTTTTAGCTAATACATATTATCATGCTAATGCTGAGTCCTGTTGAGAAGATAGTCAAGGTGAGCTCAGCCTGACCCCTAACCTCAAACACAGCATTACTGGATATATTCTGTCTGTTGGAAGAAAAAGAAACAAAAAATTGGCCATTCAGAGGAGTTAAGCTGTCATGGCTGCAGCGTGGCTCCTCTCTCTGGTTAATAAGGTAAACAGGAGAGAAGAAATATACGTATGTGAGCAAATAAAGCAACAATCCGATGACTAAACTTGAGGATTCATTAAGGTGGAAGAAAACCTGCGATCATGATGCTTTTCACAATGCTGTATATAAGGAGAAGATGAGATACTGTGGGCACAAACTGATGGAAAAGTAAATGAAAGCGCCCTCGCTGTTCAAAGAGGAAGCGAGAGCCACATGAATGGGTACAGAAAACAGTGCTCTGAGAGGATGTCTTCCTGGGTGACCTTGTTCTGAGAGACCAGTTCAAAGCGTTCCCTGTGAAGAAAAACAACAATTATTGTCATGGGTGGGCGACGAGAGGCAGAGCACCTGGAGAAAATTGCAAATACAGAGACAGAAAAAAAAAAAAAAAAGTCCTTATTATGCCAAGTTTGCTGCAAAAAGAATGAGTGTTTTGTGAAGCTGGGCTTAAGCAGTGTACTGCATACCAAGATGATCAAACTTGGATGAGAAGACGTCTTGCATTAAGTTTTAAACCCTCTTCAGACGCGGAATCTGTTAGATTGCTGGCTTTACATTGTTGAACCGTTCTGGATCTGCTTAATAATTGGCATCTGATGGAGGGTGTTAAAAGTAATCGCATCGCTGGGGAAGAGTTTCTCAGCTTTCTCACAAACTGCATCAGTGGAGGATATTTTTACTTACTTCTGCAGTTAATTATTGACCACTGTGTGCCTAAGGAACGGTTAAAACTCAATTAACATTGGAGACTTGTGCCGTGCTGCCAGTGATGCAAAAATGTCACCAGGTACAACTTGGCAAAACTGTCTTGACTTTCACTGAATCGTGACTCGGGAGCTCATTTAAACACGAGCAATAATGATGCAATAACCCACGTAGGTGCTTCGGAGGGTCTGTCCTCTGGTTTGGCAGATATCTGGATATTTGGAGAGGGAGATCAGGGTTCAGACGCCAGAAGTGTGAGTAGATTGAGGGAAGTTAGGGTGTCAAACACGAAACAAAACATTTACCTGGGCGGAGGAGTAAAGCCTGTTTTGTTTATAGTGTCGGGGATGTAATGTCACTGATAGCATCAGGTTAGGCGCCCTCACGGATGCACAGTGGGAGGATTATGAGTGGAAGGTACAGCCCATTGCCTTCTAATAACATCCTCTAATCTCCTGCCAGCTGCCCTTGAGGCTGTCCACTCAGAAAACATTGCAACTTTTCACCTTCGATAAAGAACCTCCCCTCTCGCTGCTGTCTCACCCTTTGCCGTGGAGGGAGGAGGGAGGGAGGGATGCGTACCTCTCTCCATCAAAGAGATTGGACAGGGTTGGCCCTCTAGTTGGCTGTGGAGAGAGAAACCCATTTTTATCCCCTACCCTGTCAGCTTGAATTAACTGTACAACCCCAACCTCTCAGCCGAACTTCTGCCCATTACTAGCCCCGACGCTGTCGGCACAGTTTTCTATTTTCACCCCAAGGTTCTCTCAGCTCCTTGTCTCCCTCCAGTACATTATAACCACTCCTTTCACACAGAATAGCCTTTGAGGGCACGATCATGAAATGATGAAATCTGCTGTCCTTTTGTGTCAGGTGTTGTAATGGCGGAGCAGCCGGGTGTACATCCATCGATTTTGAGGGAACCAACCTTTCATCCCACCTAATGGCTCAACTCAAACCACCCCACCGACAACATAATATCCCAGAGCCCCTTTGCTTTCTCATCAGGCGTCAGGAGGGGGTTACTTTGTGATTTTCATTCTGAATACTTTCATCCCCTATTACGCTGATCCATCCATCAGAAGTTCAGCCCACTCGCTTTGAAAGTCTGTCGTCATTTGTATTCATCACATTTTCAATTTCTCCCACTCTCTCTCACCATGATGCCGCATAATAGGTTTTGTGCTTATAAGGTGTAGTAGGGTTTCTTTTTCCAATTAGCATGGAATCATTTCTCCAGAACTAATCTCGAGCCCTGCGTATAGCCAGCTCCCCCATCTTTGATTTAACGCTTGGCGTGAATCCGGGGGAGTTGGAGGCGCAGCCATGTTGGAGAATCCCCGTGGCCCACAATGTGTTCACCTCTTGATTGCTCGCCCTCCCAGGTTTAGTGCTGGTTTATGGAGCATGATATGAAATAAACCCTTACCGGTCCCTCAACAAAGATTGGTGGCGTGACTCGCACTCAACTCAGGGAGCTCCACGTTCAAGGATGAGGAGTTCTGGAGATGCGTTTAAGGCGAGCTGGGCGAGCGGGAGATGACGGGAATGTTAATTTACGAACACATCTGTTAAGAGAATTGCAGGGACGGACAAACAAAAAGCTGGTCGCGTGTTAGTGCCGATCCTCCAGAAGCAGTGCAGGCGCTGGGCTTCCCGGGCCTGGAGAGGAAGTCCAGAGATTTTCTGCTCAGCAGCATTCAATCATCTTCTAAAGTCGCTGTACAAAGCCCACTCTGTGTGTATTTCATATAAACCCCCAAATATAAACCCTCAAAAAGAATTAAATTACAGCCAAAAACCTCCTTTGTTTCCCCGTCTGACCTGACGGTTGAAAGAGGCATCAGCCCAAACCGTGCTACAGAGGTTATTAACATGTACAGTGCACTGCGTTTATTATTATGCATAATATCTGAAAAAGTAATGAATACATCAATTGTGTTTGGTCATGGAAAATATAGGCGCCTTTCAATCCCCAGCTTTAACCACAATCTCTTCATTTATGGTTAATAATAAAACCTGTTGGGAAAGAAAACATTCAAAATGCAAATTGATAACCGACCCACCAGCCGCCTCACACACACACACACACACAGACAAACAGGGAGGATGGTTCTTGTTACACAAGGTCTCAGGGTGCACTCACATGAGGCAATCCGCACCATACCCAAGTACATTTGACCCACAAAGTCCAGTTTATTCTACTAACACATTATGTTTTCTTGGCCCTGACACGTTTGAGGTTCGCTTCAGCAAGCGAAGATTGCTCGTGCACAAGCACAGGTACACAACATGGACATTAAGTATAATCATGAGTATTACGTGTCGTTCTCCGTCGTGTTGTGACCGCGCTACGACGTGACGATGTACTTGCTCAGGCCCGGTTGTGTCCGGAGCAATGTGAGTGCAGGCCAGCAGGGACCAGGTCGCAATCGTCCTCCGACCGGGACGGAGTAACTGGGCCAGGTGTGAGTCCGCCCTCAGATGCCGATGGGAAAGTTAAGATGCTCACAAGCACAGGAAGACTCATATTGTGTAAGATTTAGCAGCATCAAGGACAGATACTTCTGTTTGCACCACTTGCATTTTGTGAAAGTGACATTAACTGGATGTCAGGAGAGCTGAGAGTGTACAACCCTGTCATCGCTTGGTGAGGGTACAATCTTATGTTTGACAAAAACCTTCTGCAAAAACCTTGAATCAGTTCTGTGATTTGTTATTTTTCCAATCCAATTGTATAATTCCTGCTTTAACATCTGTGCATGGTGGGCCTGAAAAGTCTATCACTATAGTGAAGTTTCATGTCAACAGATAATAACTGACCTGCAATACTTTTATCATTTACTAAACCAGGTGAAAAAAGGTCAGTTTAACCTCTCTATTTAATTTATTATGACAGTAACTGACAGTTTGTCTGTTGGAAACATCTGGCGGACCAAATCAACCCTCATGGCCTGCTGGTCCCACTCTGCAGTGGCAGTAAACAGCAGGTCAGGTGTAAAAATGTGAAATGTGTCTACAGCCAAGCAAACAATTCTATACATAAACGTTTCCAAAGATGACTTAAAGTGGATTCGTATTTGTTTAGAGTTTAGTGAAGCTTTTCTTCCAGGGAAATTATACTTTCTCCTGTAATTGGTATCAAATAATATTGTTATTTTAAGGAAA
This sequence comes from Diplodus puntazzo, assembly GCA_963678695.2. NCBI lineage: Eukaryota > Metazoa > Chordata > Actinopteri > Spariformes > Sparidae > Diplodus > Diplodus puntazzo. The sequence continues at coordinate 26,650,252 of OZ023172.1, forward strand.
AACCCTGTGGAATTCTTTTACAGATCAGTAAAAATTAGATGTTACCTCAAAGAAAATGTGAGGTGGACATTCTGCATTCTTCATTGGTTGTCGGTGTAGCTGAAAAAGCTGCAACTGGGATTTCCCAAAGCCCAGGCATGCCGTCCAGGCTGGGCTCTCCAGTGTTGATGGAGGTTCAGCAGTGGGTGCTGGTGACGCTTTAACCACAGCGATGTCTGGTTCTGTGGTCAGTTCTTGGACTTTCCCACAGGCCAGATATTCCATCCAGGCTGGGCTCTCCTTGACTACATCCATCCTGGTTTGAACCCCAATAGATGGAGATTTATCATGTTGGTGGAGCTGGGTCGACAATAGATTCTGGTTCTCTGGATCAGTTTTGGAATTGCTCCAATGTCTGGTGCTGTGGAGGATTCTGGGATCAACAGGTGGGGCGTTTCATCCACCCTGGCCTCAACCTCAATCGAGGTAGTTTCAGCAGGGGGTGTTGGTGGGGCTGGGACCACTCGGTGCTACCTGCTTGCTGAGGTACAGGCAAGTTGAAACCATTATGTTCTGGAGTGGAGACAGGAAGTTCCACAGCTGGTGACAGATGAGCCGGTGCTTTGGGGCTCTGGGGCCGAAACAGCTCACAAATCTGTCCAGCTGCAACATCAACAATCCCGCTCGGCAGCGCTGAAGCGACGGTCTCGATTCTATCCAGGCGAACACTTTGCAGGAAAGACTGGACCATGTCATCGCTGGTGGAGTGGGAGACAATGACAGCGGGAACAGCCGTTTTATAAGAATTACCTTTAGAAAGTGATTTATAAGTAGCTGCTCAGGTAGCCAACCTGACGTCCTCAGGCTGTTCCAGTCTCTACATCACATATCTGCACATTCAGTGAATCTCCTCTGTGCCTCCACCAGCAGACACACATGTAAACACTTACATTCAGTATATGATACAAGAAATGTTTATCAAATAATGTGATGGAAGCCAAAAACACCCGGGACATGTTCAAGTGATCCAGGATGTGGGAAGGACCTAGACTGAAAATGCTGATGTCCACCCCCTCACACACACACACACACACACACACACACACACACACACACACACACACACACACACACCAACACACACTCTCTGTTAATCACGAACACACACCTAACCTGATTAGATCGGGGACCAGTGGTAAAAAAAATCAATTGTGGGTGATTCAAACCACTAAAGCACAAAGCTAAATTGCTTATCAGGCCATTATTTATTAACTAGCTGTCACAACAGGTAATATCAGGTGTAAGCCATCGATTCAAGCCTCCGCATGTTGGCATATTCTATTATTCATAGAAATCAATATTATATAATAGATGTGTGATAGTAATATATAGTCCAAATAAAACAATTCCTTTTTTTTTTATGAATGGACTTCCAGATGTGCCATATTTCAGAGTGGTTGTTTTTTCCTCTTGCGTTTCTGTTTATGTTCTTCACAACAAAAAGTTTAAACAATATATTGTGAGGAATTGATTTTCACTTGGACTCCAACAAACAGGAAAAATGGTTTCAAAACTCAACCCAGTCGCCAAAATAATTGTTGGCATAGTACATTTCTGCAAATTAAACCAACATGGAAACTTTTTGTGCTGCAACTTTACATTTCTTTAGGTGTAATTTCCAACTTTATAACAATATAACAAGAGCCCATGTTTCCATAAAAAAATACCCAGTGGTGACACATTTATAAACGCTGAAAAGCCGTGATCTCTCATCAGAAATATCTACTGAGTTGACACTTAGAAATGTTGATCCGCTGTCTTGAGCAGCATTGACTTGTCGCCTGTAACTCCACCACCGTCCCCTCCCTCTCCTGATACGAACGTCTGGTCATAAACATGTAATGTGAACGTGTTGTGACAGATATTGTAGAAAAGTTAATATGCCAATTATCGTACAATTGTGAAAATATCAGTGGTTTGCTGCTCGGGTGTTATGATAGCATCTTTGTTGTCATGTTATGCTCCTTACTCCCTGTGTTTACTGTCTGTCTGCTCACTCTCTAATTATGATGCCCGATATATCTGAAAAAAAACAAGAAAGACCCTGTAATGGACGCCCCCGTAGCTCTAGAATTGCACACCACGAATTAAAGCTGAGTCCTTACCTCAGCAGCATGATTCAAGCAAGCCCCGGCTTTGTGTTGCGTCTCACCCCCTCTCTCTCTTTTCCCGCCTTCCACGTCTCTCTCCAGCTGTCACTATCTAAACAAATAAAGCAAAAATGCCCCCCAAAAAAAATCTTTAAAGGAAAAAAGACCCTGAACAAGCTGTAGCATCAGCGACTGAATGAATCACTTAACAGTTGCATCAAAAAAGCGTCCGCCTTCGTTCGCAGCGGCTGAACTGGGAGCAGTCACTTAGCGACTCCTCCTGACCTTGGCTGCCATGTTAGCATGCATGAGCAATCTGCATCAGTGACTGCTTTGATGTGCCGCCGTCTCCCCTTCTCCATCCATGCATGAGCAACTTAAAGATTTCCTGCCCGGGTCAATCATATTGAATTGCGAGCCGATCGACTGTGACAAGCGGCTCCCTCGCCGACCGAGTTCACAGGACGCCGAGAGAACGTTTCACCTTACGCAGGTGCAGTCACCTTGGCCATGAGCAACGAGCTCTGAGGTTGGCTGAGTAATTCCTTCCGTTGCTCCCAAGACAGCACATCAAAGATATCTGCATGTAGATTAAAGCCAGGGGCTCGCACAGAGTTTACCCTCAGCCAGTGTGCATTCACACCCACAACAGCACTCGGAAAAAAAAGAATTTGGAGGAGACAGAGGCTCTGGAGGAGAGCTCTTTCTTCAATGGCTGAAGTAAGAAGGGTAAGCAAGCCATGAGCCAGTCATTAAAATGCCACCTGTTCAGCATCTCTATCTCAGCCTTGAAGTATCGTAACCACGGCGAAACATCTAAGACCCATGCAGCTTGTAGGCACTCAAGCAAACACATCTGAGCACTTGCACACATGCAGACACATCCGCACACACCATTAGACATATGCCTCTGGTTAAGGTGATGATACACAACATATGGCGCTCGAGAGCCTCCTAACCCCCTCGCAGAGGGCGCAGAGGAATCCATAGGATCAGTGTGAGCGGCTCATACGTTGAGAATTTTCAGATTTAGGCTCCTTGGCAGCGGCTGACAGGCTAACGGCCTGTTTCAGAAGTTTAATTAGTTTTTACTGGGCCAACTTTTCCGAGTAAGAATAATGACTTTATAATGCAGTCGTGTATTAGATCATCGTTGAATTGTTAATAAAGTTGCAGTGATTATCCCCCTCCCGGAATTGAGGACATTGTCTCAGTTGATGAGTTGTCAGCAGTTAAAGGACAGATGCGGGATGAATCATCAAAGATATCACCAGCGTACTCGGAGCGATCCTAATGTTGGGGGGGACCATTGTCTCGCTGGAGCGAATCCATCTTCATTTAGTTTCCCGGTGAACTCTAATAGAGAAACCACAGAGCAGGAAAAAACAAAATGTAGAGATTTAACCTGTGTTAGGTAGAACAGCATTGTCCTATTATTGTAAGGACAGTATGATAAGGCTTGTTTTGCTTGCACATATTCAGAAAAGTAAAGTTAGAGTTGTGCTTTTTTTGTTTGCTGGGATTGCTGGAGCGGAAACTTAACAAAATTAAATAAAGAGCAGGACCGAGCTGCTAATGTTAGCCTGAGCTCTGACAGCAGCCAGTATTATTATATTATATTGTAGTAGTTTCAGCTAAGAGACATTAATGTTCACACGGCGGCCATTCTCCTCGATGTCACGCTCAGGGTGGGAAGTTCAAATGCCGTAATCTGGAAAAATGTTTCAGCTCAACAGCTTCCTGATTGATCAGCAGCTGAAAAGAAGATAAGGGAACAAGAGCAGCACCAGTTGGTCAGTTATCTGGTATCTGCAGGAGAATTTGCTCACTGACAAACCACAGTTGTGGCACTTTTGGGAATATGAAAATGGGAATATTATTTCAGTTTCCGTTTTGTCTCCGTGCCAAGTGAATATGAAAAACGAGCATCTGGGAAAACAAAGTCAACCTTTCAGTTATACGACCCAACAGCCATCGGCGAAACCTCGAGGCACTCTCACCTTTATATTAAAATATGCAGATGAACTCCATATTAAACACACTGACAGGTGTTGGGATGCTAATTCATGAGTCCATGAACTTGTAAATGAGCAACATTATCGCTATCGTCTCGGGGAAAGTGAGCTGAGCTCCGGCAGGGATTCAGTGTTCGACGCTGGTTGTTTCCGTCTGTCAGAGTCGTCCAGACGCCTTTAGGATGATTCTGAGCGGATGTGGTCTGATGATGGATCGCTGCGCCAGCATTCAAACATTAGACAGATGTTCATCACGGGGACACTTATTAAAGGTCAGAATTTCAAAACTTAAAAGGCCATCAGTCTGCTTTTGATGGAACTTAGATGGATGACTCATCCTGCGCCGCTCAGCGGACGCCTCCATTATCCGTCGGACTTGTTGTGACCTGAATGTTAAATCGTCGTCATTTTATCACCGATTGAAACGCAGCGTTCAAAACGACCCAAGAATCGCTCTCGAAAGCAGTTCACAAAATGCTTGACGCTGATCCGAAAGCATTACAAGTCCGGCCGTGTACTCCTCGAGACACACGCAGCCCGAGGCCTCCTTGGCACCGTCTTTGGCGATGACACCCGCGCACGCAGGGTTCGGGGTCGCATCTGGCGGCGCCTGGATCTGATCTGAGCAATCACACGGAGCTGGCGAAGCATCACACGGCAGCCTCGGCGCTCAGCGGGGGCTCAGGGAGCGGCAGGGCAACGGGTGAGAGGTGTGCAGATGGTTGATAACAACTCATATATGCTCAACACATTTCTTCCAGCTTTATCTCTTAAGTGCGCCGCTCGTCTTAATGTCAACTCTTTGCCTGTCTTTGTCGTCTCTCTTTGATTGTGTCTCTAAAGGAAGGTACTTAAATGATTCTCCTTTAGCTGAAGGAGGCCCTTAACAAAACAAAAAAGAGAGAAGTTATGCCGTACTACATCTTGTTTTTCAAGCGGCGTCTGTCATCCTCAATCATCCGGGAAAACCTTCTCTTATTTAAACTCCACTTCGGCATCTTACCAAGAAGCAAGGTCATCGCGGTTGTGTTTCAATTAAAAGCTGTCGGAGATTTCTTCCCGCCATCTCATCAAAAAATGAAATGTGTACTTCTATGAAAAGATATGAAAGAGGATGTGAGGTTTTTTTAATGAATCTGTTTGTATCAGGTGGTGATCGAGAGGGAGGCGACCGTCTGAATCAAACTTGTGTAATGACGCTTTTTCAGAGTGACGTGAATTATTTCTCTGCATCAGAAACTCGTATATTCTCTTTTTTTTTATTTGTGAATGTTTTTAAATCAGCTGAACTGAAAGAAAAGCTGTTTCCCCTTCAGCTCTTTTATGTCTGACATTTCCACTCAGGTCTTTAATGAACAAGCGGATGGAAGCGTAACTACGCTTGTCCATACTCATGAACATCAGTTTGTCCAGTATATATTCAGCCGTCTGTGTGTGCAGCGTCTGATGATGCGTTCGCAGTAAATTCACCTCTGTGCAGATGAAGAACCACAGAACCAGAACTGAAACTTAACCATCAAAACAAAGTAGCTAATTGATCCCCAAGAGGGAAATCGGGCGCGTTTGCTCCTTATAAACCGTAAAATCTGAGAGAGTTACTTTATTTAAAACAAGTCAATAAATAAAAAATCAAGTAACCTCAAAATTACCAAATCAAGTAGACTCATAATTCTAAGTTGTCAAAACTTTTTAGCTCGTACAACTTCTAAACTTTATTTGGTAATTTTGAGGTAATTTGTAAAAGTCAACTTTTATAATTTATGTAGAGAGATTATAAGAAAATAGAGAAAAGTGAATAGTTGGAATAAAATCTAAGAAATAATAAAATGTCAAATTACTGTAAACGTAATATGTTCAATAAGACTATAACATGTGATAATTGCTTTAAAGCGTGAATTATTCGGTCTTGTGTGACAACAGTATATTTTACTTCACTATCACAGTATAAGTAGCTACATGAATGCTACAAACAACAGTAAAATATTGTACAGAATTATTTTTTTTAATTAACTGGGTTTAAATATATGAAATTCTGAATTGTTATCAAGTATTGCAGTAAGATTATTGTCAGAAATACACTTTAAATTCTAAAATTCAACCTTATTTTAACAAAGTCAGCAAACCAATCAACTCAGAACAGCAAGAAAAGTAGATTATTAAACTTCAATTGTACGATCTTTACAACAACTTAACATTTTTACTGTATTCATGGTCATTTTTAAGAAAAAATAACTTGGTGAGATTTTACAGTGCAGGATTATACACAGAATGTTTTCACATTCACATATTGGTACTTTTACTCCACTTAAACTCATAACAGCTGTTATAATGTATAATGTGATGTTAATTTGAATGTCTGTAAACAAATTTGATGCATTAATTATATTTGCATTGAATGCCAGCGGAGACTATGTTTGCTCATTTTACCTGTTGGAGTGATGAAAACACAACTGAATATGAAAGTGGAAGCAACATCAGAAACTAAACAGACCTGAGAGGAAACAAAGACACAGAAACATAATGTGCTGCTGAACTCTGAGCTGCTGACTTCATTTTACAGAAACACTTAAAATGTTACTAACAAGATAAAAACAGAAACAAGACAGGTTTAACTCACCTATCAGAGGCTTTCGTTTTGTAATTAAAGGCTCATTTTGTATATTATTAGTGCCACGGATGGGATCATTATTTGCAAGGTCAATGCACAGTCCAATAAAGATTTTTATTTGCTGTGAGGTCATATTGATTGCACATATATACTGGAACTGAACATTTCATGAGCGGCTCACTCTGTGTGATGCAAATGCAATATTTTAAAGTCATAAAAGGAGGATTTAGTGTTCGTCCTCCACCCGCGGGCGAAGACTGTCGGAGCAGACAGACTTTTTTTTTCTCTCCCTGGCATCAGTTCCTTGATACTGTAGCTCAGAGGTAGCGGAGCAACAATAAAGTTCAGACGCACACAGCGGGAATTAACTGGAAATGATGTGCTCTCTGTGCTTTCCACTTTAGAAATTATCCATGTGGGCACTGAGCGTCCTCGCTGCAGATCTCAGCCCAAATAACACCCAACATTTAATACTCAGCCCTGAGTCATTATCAGTCTCTCTCTCTCTCCTCCAAATCTATTTACAGCAGCCTCCAGCAGTTTAAATTGGAAGATTACTCTTTAGTCCATACAATTTAGAGAATGCACAGCATTTCCATCACAGCAAGGCCTCGAAATCAATATGTCAATAATCCTACATCTTTCTATTCCATTACCCTCCCTGCTGGGTGCTTATGAGGCGGGGGCACATACGAGGCGGGGGCACATACTACGGGAACACACGTTTAAATCCTTCAGTCTCAGGAATTCTAGAAATCATTACAAAAGGTGCATTGTGTAGATCGCTGATATATTTTTTTATTCAGCCGCTCCTCTGCTGAATAAATCAAAACCAGCACAGAGCAGAGAACACGTCATCTCTCATCAGGCTCGCAGTTTGAATGGTTATCATTTAAACTGTGAGAGACGTTACCCTTCGAGACAAATCTCAGCATAATACAACAAGAAAAAAAACCCGAACCAAAGTTAATGTATCAGTCGTTCCCCCGCTATGAACGTATGTGTCGTGAATTTGGATACCGTATTAGTTACATCTCCCGAGGCAGTAACGCTCGCCGTGTTTTATTCATGATGGCGGCTGAACTCTGGCCCGGCTCGAGCCGGCTCAGGGTGGAGATGAAGCACGTTAACTATTTATCGCACATTACGACAAGACACGAGCCCGTCAGGCTCAAAGCCCCCGCGACAGCACACTTCCTCGCTCACCGTCTGCTGCAGAAACCTGCTGACAGAGGTGAAACTCGACGCTTCCCCTTCTCTTTTAACAGATAAGGATCCAGACCTCCTTTAGTCTCCACTGAGCTCCCCCGTGCGCCGCAGACTGACACACACAGCTTCCTACAATTGAACTGGCGAGGGAAATGAGGACAGACGATCTCTTATCAGCAGTTCTATCGCCTTTTTCTCCCTCCCGTCTTTCTGACAATGAGGCGCTGCGGTTCCTCTCCGACTGTACCGGGACGCGAAGATGATCAATTACCCTCGATGTCTCCGGCCCATCAAGCACATTCACGTCGCTTTAATGAAATGAGAGCAAGTCCTGCAGTGTGGCCTGTCGCAGGAGAGAGCAGAGAGGAAACTCTTCTAAAATGTTCAGGGAATCATAGAAGGAACCTCAGCGAGTCTCGAAACACAAAGTTGAGGATTTGACGGTTTCAAAACTTTAGATTCAAATCAGTAAAACTTTTTAAAAGATGTTCTAAAGCATGCAAACTGACTGCGTCACAAAAACAGTTCATTGGGATGTGATAACGATCATAAAAACCTAAATCATTTGGAGACTGAATCAGACAAATTCCATTCACATTATTATTAGTTTCACCTTCATTGTTGGGAGTTTTACTGATGCTCTCTTATTCAACACTGCTCCTGCAGGCTGCTCGACACAACCAACGATGCTGAAATCACACCAACGATTCTGTTTTACTTCCAGAGCTTTCTGTATCACGACCATTTCAGGACGAAGCACAAGGAAGTGTCGGAGGCTAAATGTTGAGCAAGCTGTTGCGGCGTGTTGAGGTTGAGAACAGAGTTCCCACTCCTGAGGTTCACCTCCTGATTAAACACTGGTCACATGTTATACAAATTCACTTTACAGTCTCAGCTTCTTTTCAGTTTTCTGTTGTAGTTTGGAAACAAAGATACTTAGTTAATGTAGCGATCGTTTACCGATGGTTGTGTAACAGGAAGAGATGGATGAAAACAAAACGAAGGAAAGTTGACACCAAAAATATCACTTTTAAGAATTAATGGACGGACCAGAATTTGTTAATTCTTCCGGCAGACGGTACTGACCCGCTGCGTCTCATGTGTTGTGAAACCAAACAAAGCGGTGATGTAAAGAAGCACGACGAGACCGAACAGGAAACAAACCCACAGAAGTCTGAGCTGAGAGCTGAGAGGTGTTGATGTTATTTATTAGACACAGGTAGGTTACTGGATGCAATTAAGATATAATGAGGTTCGGACCTTCGCTGGGAGGACGTTTCAGTAACTGGACCTCTTTGAATTTTAATTGATGACCCCTGGTCTGCTGCGGTGACGGTCCTGTACCATCATTAATTATGATGATCCACATGTGCCTCAGACCACAGACGCCTCTTCTTCTTCACCAACAAGGTGGTTTACTTCACTGTTGCCTCACCCAGTTGTTCTTCTAATGATTGCTTCCCTCTTTTTCCTTTTTAATGACTTTTAGGCCGAGGACCCTGAGCTGGTAGGCAGACGGAGCAGGGCCTACAACACTGTCTACTGCGGCATATCGGACCATGTATAAACATGTCAGCAGCAGTTGTAGCATGGCTAATGCTAACACTTTGCACTTTCCCAGACTGAGGTTTTGTCACTGACAGACCCTCAGTCTGAGTATTTTGCTCTACGTTGTTTTAACATCGTCAAGCACATTTTAATTTGATTCCTTTTTACTGAAACGTAAACAAATCCTATCAAACAATACGCTGTCAGACCCGCTGCAGCAGCTCTGAGGGCCCCGAGTGGTCGCATCTCCAGGTTTTAACTTACTGTAACTCAACGTGATTAAATGAACCGTAACGTGAAGGTGCAGCTTGTCCATCTGTTAAATTCAGACTTAAAACAAATAGGTGCTGCTAACCCCTTTAATAAGCCCAGCGAGACAGACACACTGCTGATAACTGAGTAAACTTAACTAATTTAATCAGGACAACGATTATATTTTGCAGCTCATGAGGGGGAGCAGTGTTTTGTCTCGCAGGCATTCAGGAAGTTTTCAGTTTTCACTGGACGAGAGTACTTTCCACTTTTTACAGCAACAAAAGTGTAGATTCCTGCTGCACTGATAGAATTCTGGATTTGTGAAATCCCTCTATAGTCGGACATATTGCCGCTGTGGCACTGCTGTATTATTACAGCTTACTCCTGTAAGCCGCATTTTCCACAGAGGTTAACAACGCGCTTTGAGCCGGCACGAATAGGCTCTATATTCTGTCCTCCATTCATGCCCATATTTGGCTCGCGAGATACGACAAACAAAAACCTGCAATCCGACGGAGCCTTTGATTCGTGTTTGTATTCAAACATCCTGTTTTATTCCATGAATGAAAGTGTGTAATGTTTTCACATCTTTCCACCTTTTTTTCTTTATTTCTAGGCGACTCCCCTTCTCTCTACATGTTTTATAGGTGATGCAAGTGTCAAGGGATGAAGGGTTTCTTTCTGTGAGGTCAAGTGATTGCTCACCCATTACTCATAAGTCACGGAGGACCAAACATTTTGGATCACGGCGGGCCAAACTCATACCCGAATCAAAAGGAATGGCTAATATAGCTGTTGTTGCATCATCTCCGTAGCCTCAAATGCCTTGTGAGGCTAATTATTTGCAATTAGGAGGTTTTTTGTTGAAGGCGTAAACAAAGAAAAAATGTATGAATTCAGCAAACTGCTTCCCTCAGCTCCGGGACTTTTTAATCATGCAAACATTTCTTGCTCTTTGCAGGCTGGCCATGTTGGATTCAGCCAGGGAGATTTATTGATTCAAGCGAGGCTTCAATCAGATCTGCCTCTGCCTTTCTCTTAATTTATGGCTGAAGCGAAAGATTATTGAGTGCTCATGCAAATGCAACAAATTAGCAACTTCCAAAAATCATTTTTGAAAAAAAAAAAAAAAAAAAGTATTTATCCTTTTTTCCCCCGTCCTCTGAGATAGCAGATAAATCACTGAGGTTATGAGTTATGGTGTGAACAGATTTTAAAGGCATATGTTGTTTCACCTCATAATACAGAGCGGCAGGATACATCCAAACAAGTCTGACAGCTTTATTAACATCTCATCAGCACAAGAAAGTATCAGTGTATCACTGCGCTTATTGGCTTTTTTTTTTCAGTGTTGGATGAGAGAGTGCTGCTGGAAAACTTCTTTATTTATTTATTTATTTATTTTTGTATTGTAGAATAACAGCATGTCCTGACATTTAAAAGATGTGACATGCTTTTGAGCTAATGAGACTGGAACAGACGGCATCGTGAAACTCCCAGTTTTACTGAATCGCCTGTTTTTGCCCCCGATGCTGAATCGTTTTCACGACTGCATAAAGTCTGAACACAAACGTTACTGAAAAAATATATAATTAAGGAGTACACTCATGAAATGAAAGGCACTTGGAGCTCCGGCCCCCCCGACCATGAAGGGCTAGTGGGGATGTATATTTGTGCACATGTAGAAAAATGTGTTTTGAAGGTGCTGCAGGACTAGCACTGCTAGAACGGGAGCTTTGGACCACGGGGACATAAAGGGTTTTCAGGCTGATAGCTAGCTGGTTAGCATGCTGATTTCAACAGCAGTTTGTAGACGCGTCTGATGTGACATCAAAACTGTTTCTTCTTCACATTCTGTGTTCTAAACTCAAACTCTTAAACACCTTGAAGGAAACGATATCTGTTCTTTAAATCCAGTGTAGTTCCTGCTTTGACTCTGTTGTTTGATCCTTTCACTTCCTGTTTGCGCCTGAAGTGTCTGCCCACGCTGTCGTATAGGTACACGTCCTCTGCTTGTTAACCCCTGTGCCCACGTTTGAGCAAACATCTGATGAGTCTTGCCGTAAAAAAAAAATAAATAAAAAAATAACCACGTTAAGGACTGCCAGAGCTTGAAGAGCTTGAGAGACTTCCTACATCGGCTGTGCTAATTAGACGAGTTCAGCGCGGGGTTCAGATATCTCTCAGAATGTGTTGGTATATCTGCACATCGGGCGTTTTATTAAAACAGGTGCTAGAACAGTTCTTAATTTAAATCGGCGTCCAGAAGAGACTCTGATGGTGAGTCACACGATGAAACTGCAAAATACAGATTTCCAACGACGGTTTCCTTGTTTTTCTAAATTAAAGTACAACAATTTGATTGTTTATAGTTATATTAGTGTCAATGCACATCGCATGTTGTTAGATAACTTAACTTAAAGAGGCTCTGTGGAACGTTATGTGTCTGACACTAGGCACTGTTGCAGAAAATCTGACAAAGTCCTTCTCAAAGAAATCCACAGTCCAGCAGAATTAAGCAACTTAAACTTTAGTTTAAATCATCCACAAACTTGTACAGACAACTGAGAGAGACGGAGAGCTCTCAGCTCATATATCACGTTACAATCTGCTCATAAATGGCCAATAAAAAAGTGTTGTAAGGTGTACCGATACTGCAGAAAGCAAGTTATTAAGTTACTAAGTTATTATAAAGTCTCTGCCCTTCCATTGCATTCACCTAACAACACCGCTGTTATTCAGACTATCTGCCTCCTCAGGTGGTCGGCAGGTTGTTGCACTAGCTAATGTTAGCGAATGTTAACGTTGCTTGCGCTAGTTAGCCGAGCTAACGTACTGTACCTCCCACAGATACCAACGTGTTATATTATGTGTCAGGATTCTTGCACAGACATAAACAAAACGTCATCAACAATCATTGTAATGTTTTTAAGGAGAATATAAACTTTTATTCAAGCTACATGTATTATTCTAATCTGTCTGTATCAAAATATTATCAATATGACCTTTAAATCATTTCCAATATTCAGCTTCTAGAAGTTTACTGAGAAGTTGATGAGTTCTGACAGCACTTATATTCTTATTGTGTGTGTTCCTGCGGTGAGCATCAACTTAAAAGCTGTAAAAATGCACACGTAGAAAATATCAATTTAAAGAGTGTCTCTTATTCTCTTTGATAAGAATCGAGCCTCGACCTTGATCTTATATTCTCTGAGTTTGTTTTGTAAAAGCTTGTTTGCGCCGCTAAAAGAAATCCTTAAATATTCAGTCTGATGCGTCGACGACTGAGTTGGAAGTGGATTGTGAATGTTGCCCTGAATGGGTTTTTACAGGTCATGTTTTTTTTGTTGTGCGGCGTCTCAGTGTCGGTTTCGTCCAACAATAGCGTTGATTAAAGATTTTAGGGTCGACGGGTTTTGACGAACGTGGTCGTCTAACTAAACACGTGTCGTTGTCATCAATCGTCCGTTCTGCTCCAACAGTCGAACCTTGATAATTGAGTGTTTCATGTGTTTTCTCACCGTCTGTAGGACTGAAAAATACTTCACCATCACGCTTTTTTTTCTCTTTTCTATTTTAGGAAAGGAAAAGCGTGTCCAAGTCCTTTTTTTTCTTCATTTTTTTATCTCCCACTCTAAAGAAATCCTAACATTTTGCTGTCAAAGAGATTGGCGACAAATGTTCCACAACTGTCTCTGCCACCGAGGAACATGGGGAGAGCAATTTACTACGCTCACCAGTCACTCTAATCTTCAAAGGATGCTGTTATTGCACCGCTTACATCGCTCTCCATCCGCACAGAGTTTATCCGGCCCGTCCTGCCACAGTGTGTCAGGTAAAGTGCTAGATTACAGCCTGTGTCAAGTGAACTCCCCCCAAAACGACAGCGCTTTCAAAAATTGATGCCGCCATTTGTTTTGTTCCTTCACACTTTTAACTGTATTTCTTTTTTTTTTTTTAAAGAGTGGGTGTGGGAGTGATACAGTGATTTCCTCTCCATATCTGTTTGACACCAGGCCTCAGGGGCGGCGGCGTGGGGGGGGGGCTGTCAGATCGATCTGTATGGAGCGCAACTGCGTGGCGGCGCCTGACGAAGCGAGAGCATCCTGAACTGTAGCCGCCCCGCGCTTTTTGCTCCAGCCTTTAAGGGATCAAAGTCAAACTCCAGCAGAGCAGAGTGGTTGTAACTACAATGCATCAAGGGCAACAGTCCTCTTTGCCTAATTGTGAGGCGGTTCAAAGGGGAGCGAAGCTGCTCAGATTAGATTGTGCTGCAGGAGGGGAGCAGGGGGGAGAGGCGGCGCGGAGGTTTAGTATCAGGAGGGAAGAAGAGACAAAGAGCGAGATACAAGTGGGATGACAGAGGGTGGGGGGCTGGAGCTGAAAGCAGAACAGAGGGGAGGAGACGCAGAGCCAAACTTGCTCCCGCATGGTGCCAGCACATTTCATCCTTTTGTCTTTTCTCCCCTCTTTTCAACGAGCTTTGCCAGTCACAGTCCATCGCCCAGATGAAGCTCTGGGCCACTAGTTTGGAGGAGATATAAGGCTAATGCACACGGCCCGCCTGCCAAGTGTGTGATGCCGGTTTTGCCAAAATTGCCACAGTATTATTTTCCTGGTTTTGTGTTGTTTCGAGCAAACAAGGGCAAAGACTTCCACTGTATTAACATTCCGATGCCGCACAGGCCAAGAGAGCAGCGAAACGATGAAAGACGGAAAGCGTGTGTGCACGGGTCCAATGTTCACAGTTCGTGGTGCTTCTTGTCCTTTGTTCACTTTATTCACACCATCTATTACACTTCCTGCACACATCAGAGCTTGTAAACATCTCCCGTCCTCTGATATTCATGCCAAACTGTATGATGCTAATAAACCTTACACGAGCGGAAAATGAGTGTGAGAAAACAGCGGCCAGTTTCAACATTTCAATGCAAGCGCCCGTGCGTGAACCCCTCACCCCTCCTCCTCCTCCTCCTCCTTCTTCTTCTTCTCGCTCACTTGGTAGGTATATGTAAATGTCTCCGCATGTTAAATTCAAATGACATGTCAGCTCTGCGAGCTCTTGCGAGGTGGTGATGAATACAATTAGTTTCACGTTGCTAATGCATAAATAATGACTCCCCCCGGAACGGAGCGAGCGCCCTCTGTCAAGGCGCTGTCGCACGCCGCTCTGGATCTTCCTTCTTTATTTCCTCTGAGCTCTTCTATAGGCTAATGGAGGTTGTCATGATAAATGTGTGGGATACTTTCTATGTTATTAGAGTGAACATTATTTCTCCACACGCCGCTCCATCATAAGCGCATGTACCATTAGGTTGTGTGATATAAGAACCACTGTGAGATGAGGTCCTGTGCGTGTCAGGGAGCGCTGCTTAACCTGTCAAAACACACGTGTTATGTCACCTTTTGTCTGAGTGTGATGTCATCAACAGTTCATGTAAATTCATTTGCACTGAATTTTAAACACTATCTGCACAGCGGTGGACTGTTTAGCAATTATGGTAATCTAGTTTTTAGTTAGTTTTTTAAAATAGTAACCTGTTGTTATTAAAATTTCAATGTACTTCCATTTTCTTTTCATTGCCGGTGTCAATGGTAACTTAACAAATGGCAAACTTTATTCCAAAATCCACAAATTTGCCAACAAAAGGCAGAAAACATAGCAGGACAAACACGAGAAACGAAAGCGAACAAAAGCACAAACCAGAAACAGCAAAGTATCAAACAAAAGCGAAGTGCAAACCGGAAGTAACGCGAGGAATCTGGAAGCAAAAGCAGGGAAACAAAAACACAACGGGAAGACGGGAGGAGACACGGCAACAAGAACAGATGGACAAAGGAGGGAAGACAGGACTGAAATACACAAGGAGTGATCAGCTAATAGAACACAGGTGAGCTGTGATAAGGGCGGGAACACAGACAACAGGAGGAAATGAAAAGCAAAACTTCAAAATAAAAGCAGGAAATAAAAGCACAAACTCAAACCATGACAGCCGCAAATGGAAAAAATGAAAATAAATCCCCTGATGCAGTCGTACAGTTTGTTTCTCTGCGACTTCATGGCAGCAGCTCAGAGTCACAGCACGGTGGTGTCGCATCGGAGCGCAGGTGAAACGCCGCTAACAAATGAGCAGATGGTTCCCTCAAACATGCTGTTGTCAGCCTGCGTCTGAGGGCGACGCCACTGTACCTGAAATAATTCATCCTTGTTTCATTGCAGCTGAATTAAAAATAAAGAGTAAATGCTAAAGCTTTATACGCCGATGAATCAACTCAATTTAGAGTTTTGTGATCCCAGAACACAAGAGAGCTGTGAAGAGAATCTATGCAAGTGTTTATTTATCTGTCTACGCCTGTAGACCTTTAACTTGCATGTCGTACAGTGTTTTTGAGGACTTGAGAGTTACACACAAATGTACATTTACTGACACTGTTGCAGTCGACGGCCTGGGAATGTTATTTGCCTGCGGCACATTTAAATCCAAACTCGCATTTATTTTGTCGTATAGAAAGAAAACGTGAGGACAGAACGCCTGCAAATGTTTGCAAAGCTCTTCAGAATGAATAACTTCATGGCTGCTAGAATTAATATTCATGCGCGCTGACTGCTTGATTCAGTTAAAAGGGTACAAATTATTAACTGTTAAATAATTAACTCTGGCAGTGGGACATCTGATGATGGGCTTATCCTGTTTGACTGTCAGCTGGCAGAAGACATCAATGAGAGAGTTGTGAAACGGCTTTATGGAAACTGACAGCCAAGCTTCTTCTTCTTCTTCTTGTTTCCTAGCAACATCCTAAAAGCTAGTTTGTGATATTTTTTTTTCTGTGAAAAGTACCTTTCAAAAGTAGTTGCATTACCTGGAATTTTTGGTGTATTTATGTTACCACCTAATGTATTTTTAAGAAACTAGAAAAGTGCATTTGCTAAAACAAAGGAATGGGATTTTTGAAAGCCAGATTTTCTCAATTGTTAAGAAGCAGGAGTGTAAAAAGTATGTAGAAGAAGGATTCAAGAAGGAAGAAAGCGAAGAGGTAAAACCAGGACAGAGACTGAAAGATTTGTGTTGTTGATGCCCTCATTATCTGGATGCTGATTTTCTACAATCATCTGATTCTCCAACCGGCACAACAGCACACGGGTGCCGAGCAGCAACATTATTAGTCAGAGAAGCTGTCAATTTTCCACCACGCTTTCATCCGCGTTGTCTTCTGGATTTCTATTTTCCAACAGAGTAGAAACGTGCATTCTGCTCACAGTCTTATCCTGTATTTTATTTTTATTTTTTTAGGGGGGGGTCTTTTCATTAGTGGAGGCAACAAATGTGTCTGCATTTTTTAATAATGAGGCAGCTGTCAGGCCCCTGAAAATAAAAGTACATTTCCCTGTTTTAGATTTAAAAAGCATATGTGAGTTCACACCTGCTATTTTGATCTGATAAAATCTATGAAATAACTGCAGCGTGTGTGTGTGAAGCGCAGAGTTGCAGCTCCACGTCCTGACGGACCAGAGGCGAGCTTACTGAAAACACATTTCAAGTCTGCCAGACACGTACCAATCTACAGCTACCACACCATCAAATACAGGTGCTGTTAGACCATCAATAATTAAACATCAGCCCACTAGCAGTCTCTCAGAGGGGGACGGGTCGCTGCTCAGCTGGAGGAGAGAGTCGGGTGCAGAGCCAGAACCTCCGGTGGAATAAACACCCGGAGTCAAGTTGGATTCTGCTCTGATCCAGACGGGAGGAGAACTCTGTGATTATTGTTTTAACTTCTGGGATTTAAAAGAGTATTTATCTCCACTCTGTGCCTTAACTCAGAGAGCAGAAAGGGAACAAAAAGAAAGAAAAACAGATTCTCTGGTGAGTGCTGAATTCAGCGAGAGTTGACCTGGAACATCCTCGATGTCTGCCGTCGTTCGCTAGCTTACGACTCAAATGTTCACAGACAAGGTAATGTTTGGGAGTTTTGCCTCCCTTCAGGAACCAACAAAAGCTGCCCACACCACAAGTTTTTAGCGATCATTAACAGTCATTAAAACGAATCTCTCGCTAAAATGCAACCGAGGCTTTCCTTTTAAGTAAAACCTTCGTGCAAAAGCATAATTACGATGAAAGAAGCACTTTCAAGATTTACTGTATTGTCGTTTTCAGGTCAAACTGATTTTCAATGGGAGAGCGAAAGCATCAAAATCTCTATTTTTAAAACACTAAGAAGGCTTGACACAACATGAAACTTTGCTCGCAGTATCACCAGGGTCTCTACACATGAACACGAGCACTGAGAACATTGTTTGTGTACACAGAGTTACTAAAAAGAAGGTTTTTGAACATCTCACGTTAGCAGTAGCTTGTTCCGCTCGCCGCCGTCCTGCCAGTGGAGAAGTGTCAATCTCAGAATGTGACATAACCTGGAGGACAGTTAAGGTGGAACGCTCCTAAAGCTTAGTTCCATATAAATGCAGGATAATTTGTTGTTTTGTCGTTAGCGAAAAACAATATTGACCTTGAAGTTGAAAAAGGAGCCTCATATAAGAAACAAAACGAAAATAAAAAGCTGGAAAAGTCACGTGAGATCTCGCGTGGATAGTTGTTGCTGGAAGACAGTAGTTCCACCTTAACTGTCCTCCAGGTTACGTCACATTCTGAGATCGCCTTTACATGAAGGTTTGACTCGGGTACATTCACAAAAAAAGCCTAGGTCGCATTTGAGCGAGAGTTTCTCTTCAAGAACCCATCAGAAGGGTCAGTTCTGCCCCCCCCTCACATGCAGTGCTTCTATGCCCTCAGGAGATCCCACCCTCAGGCTGAGAACCGCTGTGTTAGTGTAATCCTCAACCACAACCTCAGTGTGAAATATACTCTACCGTCTGTAAACAGAAGCTCGAGAAACTGGGGAAGCAGCAGATTTTATTATCAGATGAATAATTCAATCAATAAAAATTGTGAGGGAAAGAGTCACTGACCTAGTATTTCTGCTGGGAAGTTTAATTGCGTCGGGCGATTAGCAGTCTGTGGCTTCAGCCTCGGCCTGCGGTTTTTGGTTGTTGCTTGGTAATTACCGCTGGAGAGATAGTGGTCAGTGAGTCTGCGCTGGGACGTCAGTTGAAGATAACTCCCCCCGATCCTTTTGTCTGCCATTCAGTCGTCACTGAATCAACAAACTTTAGACAAAATCCCGTCTACACGCAACAGCGAGTCTGAGAATAATACGAGGCTCGTGCATCTCAATCACTGATGAAAAGAAAGATCCTCCCGAAGGGAAATAGAGACATAAACAAATACAACTGAGATGTATAACAGATGTAGTGTTATTGATATTTGTTTTGCATTTCATTCTACACTTGCGATGCCTTCATCTGTGAAATATCATTTTGGTTGCGGGGAAGATCTTTGAGCTCTGACAGCTGCCGACAGCGAAAAGAAATACAGAGCAACCTGTTTATTAGAAACACCTGCGCGTGTGTCTCCATTAAACCTCACGGTGATTTTTGGTCCCGTTGGATTTTCGTCATATCGATGTGTTTTTAATTTTCGCCTCAAATACTATTGAACAAAACAAACACCCTGAACTTTCTGCAGTTCATGTTTTCAAAGTTGTGTTTGCTTCACTCAGCGGTTTGAAAAATACAAATATTTTTCTCTGGTCATGGCCTGGACTCAAACAAACTCAACAGAGGTGGTCTCGCCCGGAGCAAGGAAACAAAAACAGTCTCATTAAATTCCGCAAAATAAGCACAAACACTGAAGAGTAAACTTTGCATTCCTCCTGCAGAACCACACGTTCTGCCAAACGCACCAGTTGGTTTGGACACTGGACATCGGCACGTAAGATAAAACTTCTGACTGTAGAGTTAAAACTTCTCCGGCCTCACTTTGCATAATCTGTAAATCTGTTGGACAGATGGCGGGTGGATATTTTGCTCTGTGACACCTATGAAGTGAAGCACAAAGCTCAGAAAAGGCCAGCCAGCTGTTCTCAAATGTCACCTGTGTCCTGCTGAGGATTTAGCTTCTGTAAACTGGCTGGAACAGAGAATCAGACGTATTACGGTGTTACATCTCAAGGCCTTCATGTTCTCCAGGATCTAATTAGCAAAAAAAATCATAAAACCACACATGCATAGAGCCAAAACTCCCCCCCACCCCCACCTCATCACCATCACTGACTAATTTATTAATGATAAATGTACTTGATCTAAACTCTGACAGCATGATTAATGTGAGGAAGAATATGAGTATGCGTTATGCTTGGCCGATTTTTGAGGGTGTGTGTTTTTTTTTTCTTCCTTTCAATACATGTACATGACAAATTCCCCTCCTGTCATTTCACCGCTGTATCTGTAAACTTAGTGACTCACGCTAGTTTTTCATATAAAGCTGCAGCTTGTCATCCACTAATATCCTGCAGCGATTAGAAAAGTTTGTATTTACAAAGACTTTCCCTGGACTTTCCCATAAATGGTTCTCATTTGAATAAAAAATGATTTTTTTAATCATTATTTTGCTGATGTTTCAGGAGCTACTGCCGCGTTCAAACCTTCCAGCCCTTATATAAGTCGCCACACAGCTGGGTGAATATTCTCACTGCTTTTCTCCAACAACTGCGTCTGGATGGTTGCTTCTTCCGGTGCTTGAGGCTGACCAGCGCTCACGTCTGATGACCTGTTTGTTCGGATCAGTGCCAGGATTTCTTTGAAGGACACAGTTTATGTCGCTTAACGTCTGGCTGCAGGCACATTTTGCCAGGATGCAGGACCAGTAGACTCAGAAAATCATTTTCCCTGCTGTCATTGGCCTTTTGAATGGCTTTAATATGAGGATCTTATCTTTTTACAGTTGCAATTTCTTTATTTTTTCTCCTGGCTGTTGTTGGCTGATTGTCATGTGGAGATTACTGGCTGCACAACACATTTTATAATAAAGACACTGTGAATTTGACATGAGGTGTTAAATTAATCTGGATGTCTACAGTGGCTTCCATCCAGGATTGACTTAGATTTTGCAGTGATTTGGCCAAATAACTGCATCATGATGCCGAGTTGTTTAAACAATGATCTCAAACATTGTTAGGTGTGTCCGCAACACTACAAATGACTTTTTTCATGGAGTTTTTGGATCTAATTTGCTCAAGAAATACTGTTTGTACTCCATCAACACCCAAAATGATAATGATGGCATCTAAATCAGGCATTAAGACTACAGTAGTGTAATTGTTAATGCACATAGATATCCATCAGGCTTAGAAAGTGAGAAAGGATTAATCCATTTTTAACAGTTTCTTCACTACAGCTCAGTTAAATTCGGTGTTTTCTTTGCTGCAGGTACTCAGCCGCCAATGACTCATTCAGAACCATCACTAACAGCTTCCCTGTTGAGGTCTCCACTGTCTCCAAGATGGTGCCAGATGTTTGCCGCTGCTATTTCGGACCGACTCGAGGAGGGTTTCAAGACCACCGCAGAGAAGTGAAGGTCAGTTGCAGAGAGGTTTGAGGAGGCGTAGTCCGGTTCTCCTCTGTGCTGTGGAGCGCGAGATGGCAAGCATATTGTTTGTGAAAGCCGCTGCTTAACTCAGGACCAAGGACACACACTTCTTAGTTCTCCTGGCGGTTGTGGATTCTCACAATTGTCTCTGGTGGATTGATTGATGAAGCGATGGTGAGGTTCTGGCCAGCACAGCTTTTGGTCAAACCCTCCAACCGCCTGCTGACCTGCCCACGACCAGGAGCTGACAGCTGCAGACCCCCAGCTACGCGTCTTTCTTGATTATGAGGCGTTTCCACTGCACAAAAAAACCTCAGGAAGCCATTCCCTGCACGCAACCTGCCAGGGGAGCGCCGGATCTTTAACTACCGGCTGTCACAAGCTTGGCTGGTTGAGCAGAATGGAAAGAGGAAACATTTTTGAAAATGGAAAATGTTCTGACGCCTGTGTTTTATTATTTTGTTCTGTGAATAATTAGTCTGATAAAAGCGGCCTACTTTGTGATTTATATAATTTTTCTTTTAATAAGAGGCGAAATTAAGTTTTAATTGTATTGAAAATCAGTGCCCGCTCTATTTCTAGACCCGAGTCTTTTCTATATAATTACATCCAGCACAATCAAACCTTGCTGCAGCAGAGTCTCAGCAGCACAAGGTTGTTCCCTTTGTGTGATAAATACGATAAGTCACAGTCATCATTTAATAAAAGGTGCTCTTAATTTAGAAAACATTTAAATAAATACACCTTTTCTTAAAAAGTCAACAGCAGCAAAGATGAGCATACATGTAATTTAATCAATAACAAATCGTGTTTCCTTTTCCTGCTGGTTGGGCGCCACAGAGCTGGATTCACACATGAGTTTGTGATTATGAAATTTAACATATTTCCTTCCTCTGGGGTGGAAATCTCTCCAGGGAGGGAGCCGGGCTGAGGAGCAAAAGAGCTCATTCCTCTGAGGGGGCAGGTGGAGCAGGTGGAGCAGGTGGAGCAGGTGGAGCAGACCTCTTCAAAGCTTCAGATCGGAGTTTCTCTTTCGCGCTCTCCCTCTCACTCCCCCCGGTCCTCCTCCTCACTGTGAGACATGGAAACACCACATGTTGTAAAAACTACCGAATCTCATCAATATGATAGTTAGTGAATATAATATTTGTTAAAGCATTAAACAAATGCACCCATGTTCATACATCATTACAGTTCATTTCAATTATGTATTCTCACCTCTAGCTTGTGTAGCTGTTTTAGCTTCTGTCTCACAGTTTGCGTACAGGCGAGTTTACAGATGTGGATTATTTTTCTGCCGTGTCGTCAACAGTACGAGTTTTCCCGCTGTGTGCGTCTTTACTTGTCAACCAACCTTACAAATCATCCTGTGACAGCTCATCTGTTGCCTCTGAACCCTGGTCCTCGACCGGTCCTGTTTTTGGCGTCAAACTGAAGGGTTCGGACCTTGGACGTGTCGTCCTTCACCCCCCCGCCTGTTCGTCTTCAGAGCAAAGACAGGACCGTGGAATACTTCAACGTTTTTAGTCAGCCCTGCTGCTGACTCACTCTTTCTTTCTGTCCCATTGTTTTCTTTTCCTTGACGTAAGGGTCCTGCGAGTGCTTCCAATTCCTGCAGCATTTCTCCTCTGACAAGAAACATGAACTGCTGAATCTACAAAGCTTGTTTCAAACCGGACAAGTATGCCAGGAAAGGCAGCAGTTGTGCTACCTGGGGCTAATGCTAGTGCTCAGTGGGCTCAAAGTAAAGTACAAATGACAGCTGGAAACAAGTAACAGGCCTGTTTCATCAACGTATCATGTTGCTTACCTTTCGATAAGCCCTCACCTTTTTTGTTGGGTCCTTAAATGATGATGTAGCATCAGAGCTCTGGGTGCTCACACGTACGTTTTGTCCTCTGTTTCAGATTTTCTTCAGCGATGCTGGAGAATCTCAACCCTGACAGACCTTCCCGACACAGCTCATTTATATCACCTGCTACAAATTTGCGTATTTGCTCTGAGTTTATATATTCGTGTTCGGCTTAAATACAACGGAATTTTCCATCAGGGCCTTCCCTCCATGTCTGTGTTTGTTAGTCGGAGACAGATGTGCAGGCTGTTTTGGCAGTAAGCCATATATTGTGTGTGTCCTTCAATGTGCATCCTCTTTTTTTAATGGCAATTATTTTTGAACTTCAGAAGAAGCCACAGTCTGAATTAATTGTCTGCTAAAAAGGACAAAGTCAGCGACGGCCAGCGAAGCACAACGTGCAGTGTAGTGAACAAGAAGCTAATCAGACCTTTACACTCGAATTAAGAAGGCTAAGTTGAAGGGGCACAGTTAATTATTTAACATGCATCATGTTTTTTTTTTTTACATTAAACATTTAGCATGCACAGAAAACAGGGACAAAGTAACCCGGGAGATTATTACAGAATTCTGACAGATGTACTTGGAAGCTAACGGAGGACAGGGACAGTCGCGCTTCAGTAATGCATCCGTTTGCACAGTACACTGTGCTCGTTAAGCTTGCTAACGAGCCACGTTCTCTAAGCAGATACTTGTAAAACCTTACTCGCAAAAGAAACAACACTGTTCACACCTTCTTGGCTTGCTAACAGCTTGAGTGTTTAGCATGCTAAGTCGAGGTTGTGAAACCCTACAGGAAAAGAAAACAACTCCCATCCAGCATAGCTGGAAAAGCAAAGTGTTGTCTTTCTCTGAGTGCTCTGTGGATTGTTCCTTTCTGAGGCGGTGTGGAAGACAACTCTACAGAGACGTCGAGCAACAAAGAGGAAGGAGAGGAGGGATTTGATAACAGATTTGTTAGAATCTGTGTTGCAAAATCAGACGGAAACTTGCACTCAGGCACAAACAATCACATTAAACCTGTCAGGTCACAGACGATGAGCCTGTGAGAGTTTCACTATGAGCCTGATTCATTCTGAGTGGATTATGCTTGATGCTACTTTATCCTTAAAGGGAGACAACAGCTAGTGTCCTCCATATCTTGGGCATTTAATCAGGTAGTAATATTACCATTACAGTGGGGAGCAGAGTCTCAAAATCCTTAACTCAGGCTTTTAAGCATGTTAAAATATCTTAATCGTTTTGAGAAATGAAATCTGTTTTGGGTGCCTGCAGTAGCTGTGCACAGCAAACAGCAGTCTACCACCACGCAGTAACTGGAAACACTGGGAAAGTCATCGCTGACACCATGTTTTGATTACCACTTCACAAATTGCTCGCCGGAGTTGACATCATCAGCGCAAGAAAAATGGAACCAGAGTTTTTTCCCTTCGATCAACACAGCTCTGCACATCTCAGATGATTTTTTGTTTTACCAGCAAATTACCTCTGTAAAACAGCAGGGGACAGATTTGCCTGTCAGTCATCTCCATAGCTGACGTAAATGAAGATGTTGGCACACGAGGTGATTACCTGTTAATAATGCTCGGTGGGCATTGTTAGACGCTAGGTTTTCCATTGCTTGAAACTAATTAACTCAGATTCAGGAATGGTAGTTTTTCTTCCAACAGCGGGGAAACTATCAGGACAAACTGCAGTTACACGTGTATGAAAAAGGAAGAAATATTAATATATGCGGCAATAGACAACAGTCAATTATATTTGCAACCTTCAGAGATGACAGCTCACAAATGTGTTTTTCCCTCGACTGTCACCGCTGAAGGTTGGAAATGCACAGAGGTCACGCCGACTGTAGTGTGTGTGCATGAAAGGAAGGAGGTTTCATAACAGAATGCATTATTTGAGAATGTTTTCTCAGTGAAGGCCAGATGCCTTGTGAATACGAGTGGTATTTGATACACGCAGAGGGCACACATCCTGGGGGAGGGAACCATGACAGTGTTTCGTTGCAAAATGAAAAAAGTTCCAATGAATAACAAAAAAAAAAAAAAAGCAACGACAATACAGACCGCTGAGAATATATCACATTTTTTTGCTGAGATGACCTTTTCTTTGGTGGTCGCTTCGGTCGTGAGATGCTGCTATCAGCCGCGAGTCCTTTGAGGTAAGAACTGCAGAGAAGGTTGTACGTCTCGCTCCTCTCACGCAAATGAATGAGATTCGCCTGAAATGAGTGTTTCTCAGCACTAATACATCTTTTCAAATATCTCACAGAAGACAGAAGACCTCTGCCCTGATTATACACTATACACATGTAACAGATTACAAAACCCTGCACAGACTTCAGGACAAAATACCTTTAGGTCGTATTCTCATTCAACTTGAGGTTTTCTTCATACGTAGAATTAATAAATGACATATCTGTTTGAAGAACCAGGGGCTGCATAGTGAACCTTGGAGCTTTAACTTTTCAAGGTATACAAGTACAAGTACAGGAAATAAGGGAGTAATGATTTTTCTTGCAGGTGTGACATAGATAAGAAATTTGAAACTACATTGTAGATAATAACAGGATAGTTCACCTCTTCACAACGAAAAAAGTAAAATTGCACGAGCTTCAGAAAACTTGCTGACACGTGTCCTTAATAATTATGACACTGAAATACAACCATTTTATATTTGGTAGTTTCAAAAGACATCGGACTCTTTGGAGGACGTGAGGAGATGTTGTATGAAGTGAGAGGTCTGTATAATCTGTAATCTGTATGTTGGGTTAAACAAGCAAAGGACTTTCATTCAGGAAACTGCTGTTCATGTCTGATAAGAAACCAGAATTCAACGGCGAGTGACGATAACTTACTAACATAGCAAAAGTTCAGGGTCCAATTCGCCTGTTGACGGTACGCCGGAGCAGTCATGCTGTTTGGGGAACAGTGATATCTGTCATTTTGGCAGTCGGTCATTGAGGATGTGTTTCTATTCAAAGATGGCGCCCTGGTCATTCTTATTTGTTTCCAGGCCCACATCCATGAGATTTCATCCGGTCAAGCCATTTGACTTCTTGTTGGCCCTTCTTGTACACAAATAAATGGTCTAAAAATAATTACATTTAATCAACCAAGAGGATCAAATTCTGTTACAACCCAGGTACATTTTCGGATTTTCACGATGCTCGAAAAAATGTATTCACCGTTGAATGCAGCCGCTCTTTTCCAGTGATTCTGTAGAGGGAGTGTAGGATGATTGCTGCCAGAAGTAGTATACAGGTTGCCTGTATTTGGGATTTATGTGAGTCGAGTATGCTTTAAATGAAGAGAACAAGTTTTGACTGATTTATTAGTTTGGCAAATATCAGCACCTCCACTGAGCTTTTTCAGTTTGATGGTGCAGATTTGCTGTTCCATAGCATCATTTGATTGTCAGATGAATTCCCAGTACTGAAGTATCACTAATTACACAGAATAAACTTAATAATAAAATTGTAATGTGATCACAAAAACCAAAACAAACCCCAAGAATATCACAGCCCCTCATCGCTGAAGCCTACTTTAGCTATTTTATGTCAATCAATTTGAGGTCAGTCTTCACGGCAGGCGCTCAGGTTGCCTTGAGTTTCATTTCAGCTCGTTTTAATAATGTTTAGAAATTCATCTGACACCATTAGAAACGCTGTCTTACACGGATCAGGCTGCAGCAATGTGCAAATAAGGAAAAAGCACAACAAACAAGGCCTGAACCACCAAATGAATAATCATAATCTGACACTGCAGTCCTGCAAAATGTAAATATAATTAAGCGCACTTCCTTCCAGTTTAATCCTGCTCCAATTCATAAATACCAGAAAAAACCCTTTTTTTAATAATTCACTCTATAAACCTGTGTAATCCATTAACCAGAGGTCTTTCATACTCAAGGGATGATTAGGTATATCCCCTATAATATCCATCCTTAATAACAACATAAAAATATGCTTGACGCTGATGATTCTTCCTCAGCCAAAACAAGCATTTGTACCCGAAGAGGGCTTTAAATATTCATGTCAGCATGACACCACAATAAAAGCATTCTAATTATTGACAAAGAGTAAAGGGGGGTCTTATTTTTTAATAAATCTTTTCAATAGCAACAGCTCTAATAAGCACCTTCTAGTCACTATTTTATTTTTAAAACTTGGCTTTTTGTCACTCGCGCACAAAAACACATTTTTCTGGTGTGCAAATGAACAACAACTTGCGGGTGCGTGGTGAATAATGTGATATTCAAAAGATCTCCGCGATTAAAATAGATCCGCTTGTCAAGTTTGAATCTCCAAAAGTGACAACAAAGAAAAACAACCTCTCTCTCTAACACCGTGATGTAATAGCTAGAAAAACTGCAGACAAGACAACATTTCTCCCATTTTTTTCTTGGTCTGTCGTTTCACCTTCAGGCTGTCAGCGTTACCGTCGCTCTGACCTCCGGATTATTATTCTTGAGCTCTAAACCGGCTGCGAGGACGTGGAGCTGAGAGAGGAGTTCTCACCCCTCCCTCTGCAGCCAGCCTTGATTTGTGCCTTGAGCGAGACACGATCCCAGAATTACTCCACTCGAGCTGCTCAAAAAACTTTGGTAGTACTCTGCAGCTCCCAGTTGAGTGAATGTGCAGCAGGTTCGGATTTTATTCATCCCGTTTCTTAAAAATACACAAACACATGCACACACAAAACCACAAGCTCTCACTTAGACATGCACACGCCCCGCCTGATCCTCTTCACACTATTCCCGCGCACGGCACCGAGTTAAATGGAATCTTTAATGGACTTCAAGGGTCATCGGTGGCTGGCTGGACGCGATAGCATCAGTGCTGCAGCTATGACACCACTGGGACGACTGGGGCAGCGGTGGAATCAGACTGGGCTAATCTGCCCGCAGGACTGATGCTATCTCCGGTCTCATCTCTGCTGAGAATGAGATCCCTCTCACGACCTTCACCAGATCCTTATCACGCTCGGACAAAAAAACTGAGTGTGTGTTGGAGTGTGCGAGCCAGTGAATGTAAAGTCGTGGGTGTGTTTGAACTGCGGAGATTGTTAGGAAGGCTGTCAAAGGCTTTTAAGCGTGTGTGTGTGTGTTGGTGGCCTACATACTACAGTTTGAATGTTGTATTTGCCCTCCACTCTTTAATTGCCTCATTTCTATCGCCACAAGAAAACATGCAGCCCCAGAGGCATCGTTTAAAGAACACATGGAAAACACAGAGATTTTTGCTGCTTGCTGCTGCGGGTAGGAAATGTAGACGGTGTTAGTTTTGTGTGCAGAGCTTTTGAAAGGGATAGTTTGAAGATTTCTGAAAAATGAATCGATCACTTTCTGGCCGAGAATCGGATGAGAAGATCGATACCATTCTCATGTCTGTAAGATGTAGCCAAGATACCGTTAGCTTAGCTTAACACAGAGATTAGAAGCTGAAGGAACCACAACTTTTGTGTCTGACAGTTTGGTCTTTCGGCTCATTTGTTTTGGGCTGGCTCCAGATGTAACCTTTAAGACTGGAGAGTAATGGCAAAAGAAAAATGGCAAAAAAATTAACTGATGAGGGGTAAATATGGATTTGAGCTACTCGCCAATTAAGATCTTGTCTCCTGTGTGGGTTTTTTGTCAGTCGTGTAAGAAAAGTACAGTTTTTGGATGAGTGAGAGGAGAATATCAATGACACTCTCACATGTGAAGGCTTAATTTGAAGCTAAACCCCCAAAACACGTCATGATTTTGTCTCCCAGTCCCTCATGAGGCACTTTTAAGGAGAATTAAAAATATCGAGGTACCGATCATGTGTCGTAATAAGGCCTAAACATATTGTGATATTACTTTAAGGTCATGTCGATTAGCTCTAGTTTCAGGGCCATATTTTGTATATATAATGTCCTCGAAAGTGGATTGAAATGTGCCTGTTTATGTTTTGTTTTATTCAAATAGATGATGATGACATATTACCAGGTGTTTGATCATATTGTAACCAGTAGTATATAACTGTAACACACATATTAGTATGTTCACCAGAACATCGTATATTGCTTAAGAGAAAGTGATGTTTAATTCCAGTGACTCTCTGTCGGCGTTATAATACTGTCACACTGGAATCTTGATTTATTAAAATTCAAGCCATACCCTGTATATGTTTGTCAGTAGTGTCTACACTCAAAAATGCAATTATGAAACAGTATTACCACTTCCTTACCAAGGGAAAGCTTTTGGATTTTCAAGAAGCAATAACACCAAGACAAAGAGAATAACCAAATTGATTTGGTTTTTTAATAAATAATAACAATCCGCATTGCTTTGAAGCAGCGTGAGACCAGAATGAGAAAGGAACAATTGACAGAAAACTAATTTAATCAGTTATACACATGCCAACTAAGAATTATTGCACTTCCAATAAGATTGTCTATTGGCTGGCACTCAATACAACACCTCCTGCTTTTTCATATTGTCTGTGAAAACAACTAAATGGATTTTTGTTACTTACATCAATCGTGAACAATAGAAGCGACAAAATTGTCCTGTGTCACACAAATCAGCCATGCGGGGCCGTTGGCGATACTGTAATGATTGGATTTAGCACTGAAAGGAACAACACTCGAGTTTATGAGAATTTAAATGAGGCTTTTCCATGACTGAGCACAGGTGACTGCATTAGACGTGTATACGATAGATAGATAGATAGATAGATAGATAGATAGATAGATAGATAGATAGATAGATAGATAGATAGATAGATAGATAGATAGATAGATAGATAGATAGATAGATAGATAGATGCTGCAGCTGGGCGTTGAGACAATTGAAAAGTGTTGTTAATCAGCAGCTCAACTGTTTAATTGCAGAATCAAATGGAAAATCCAATTTGCGTTTCTGCTGTTGTCTCGCAAACTGCAGTCGTCTACATTTTATGCACCTGCAATGGTTGATTAAATTGTGCTTGGAACCTGAAACAAGCCCAAACAACATAAAAAACAAACCAGCTCTTTTAGGGTAGACACGATTTATGGCCCTGACACAAAATGAAATTGTGTTTGCTATATTGTCACAGTTTAATTTTACGAACGATTTGCTATAATTCTGGTTTGCCTGAGCCAGACCTTGTAATGTTTTCCTTTTTAAAAAGGCATTCATAGACTTAACTCTTCCGTAACATTCGAATAAAAAAAGGCAGGGGGAGGAACGGGGGAATGGAATGATAACTTTGGCATGATTCATTTGCAGGAGGGGTTTTAGGGGAAAAATGGAATTTAGTTTTAAGTCTTGCACAGTAACCCATTCTGTATCTGCAGAACGCTAATCAGAATTCATTTTCAGAGGGGGAAAAAGAGACAATGGCTTCTTTTGTGGCTGTGGGATGATCTGTCCTGCACATCGAACACAAAGAGCCGATAAGACCACATGACTCAGCTGTGTCGCCTTTTATCACAGCGAGCTGCGAGGGAATCCATTATCTACCTCGTATGACACCATCTATGACAGAATGAGAAACTGAAGCAAGATGAGGGTGAGAGGCAAACAGTCGGATTGAATTTGACTGAAAAGTCTCCTGTCCTGGCCTGTACTGCGGCTGCATGTCTCAGGTCTCCAGCTGTGAGATAATATGAAACATATGGTTAGGCCTGTCTGTTTCCTAATCCAAGACACAACCACAGTTAAGCAACACTCATTAAAGCTGCAGTGGAGCTTATTGCATGGCAATGTAGAGGCTTCTTTCCAACACATGAGCAATATATGTGAGAAATTAAAAACAAGTCTGTTCCAATTTACATATCAGGTCACTCTCAAAGGACCCGTATCTGGCACAGCTTCTTCACTATCTGTTAAATCTCATGCATAATATCAGCCTGTTAGTCATGCCCACTGGTAGCCACTTCTACATCAGTATGGAAAAAGCGAGGGCGAAGTTGGGATGCATGTTTTAAGTAATGCTAGCATGTTTTGCATGTTTCAGCCTTGCTAGTGGCATGGATCCAAGCACGGCTATGTACTTTTTTGGGGTCAGTCCAACACTTCACTCCAAACTGAAGTATCTCATCAACTGCTGGATGGATGGACATGGATTTGTCTACAGGCAGTCATGGTTTCTTTTAAAATCTAGGACTGGTGATGCTCTGACTTTTCATTTCGTACCACTATGAGGTGGAAGATGTTTGGTTTTGGTGAATAGTTCCCAATTATTGCCTGGAACTTTGATACAGACATGGATGTTCCCCTCAGGATTAAATGCAATGGCTTTGATGAGCAATTAAGCTTTAATCCATAGGAATTATGTGAAAATAAATAAATGTGACCAAATATGAGCAAATCAAAGTCTCAGCTGTAGTTTTTCAAAGGCTGGCATGTGAAAGCTAAGATGGTGAACATAGTAAACATTCTTCAAGCTAAACATTACCATGTTGTTGTCAATGTTGGTGTTGCATCTGTGCTATAAAAGGATCCCACTGGTTTTCTGTTTCTTGGGGTTCTTATACAGGGAGTTAATATGGTGTAGTTTCCCCGGTAAACACACCAACCTCATTGGATGAATGAATGGGCATTGGTCAGGTCCTTGGAGTCTGCCTACAGTGTTGGAGGCAGGAGGTTGGTGTCAGAGGAGCAGAAGCTGCTTGTTGTCCAGCAGAAATCGGCCAGGGTCATAAAATCTGTCAGATTTATTCAGCATCATAGGACCAAAAACCTACCAAGAGTTGCCTCATACAAAAGCGGTAAACACGACAGTCTGAGGCGGGGTACGATGGGTCTTCCAACAAAGCCAGCCAAATCCATAGTAATGCTGTTGGTGAGAGCATCTCACTGTCTCTGGGTGCAGCCTCACAGAGCTTCTTCAAAATATATTTGTATTTATGTGAGCACAAGCAGTGGCACAATATGCCTAAATAGAATTAGCCCTGTGAGCATGTTAGTATAATGCCTTTAGCTCAAAGCCCTGCTGTCTCTTAGCAGGATCTCTGAGAGCCGTTAGCACGGCAGTAGACTCTTAGTCAACACCTAGAATATACTCTGTGTGATAGAAAAATGGATTAACTAAAGGGCAACCAGCCTCCTGGGAGAGTGTGTGTTGGTTCAGATCTAACAGAATATAGGAGAGGAATAACAATATGTTAATTTGTTCCTAGTTCTTGACACTCATTGCATACAGCCAGCCTGCACCACAGTAGAGATAAGAATATACCTTCCTGTCAGAGTTGAGGAAGTGTTTCAGATGGCCCATCACGGAGAGAGCTACCTTGGCTTCGTTTTCACTGACCCTGCATATTGACGGAATCATAAATAAGGCGATGATTTGCTTCAGGAATATTGTTAATGTAGCGGCGTCTCGTACTTCCTGCATCTAGTGCAGCATAACCACTGAAAATATTAATGCTGAATTCTTCATAGTTACAACGACGTAGAATTTATTTAGACCAGTTGTCAGGTTGCTCCAGCTGCTTTTTAGCATACTGTGTGAAAAAGGAAGGAACAAAATATGAATTTTTCCAATTTGTCCTTTTGAGGAATGGAGGGACACTGCAGCAGCAGTAGTCTAGCAGAAATATGCAGTAAGTACAGATGTCCATAAGATATACTGCAGATGAGGCGTGATATTTATTCTGAACAGCCTGAAGCCAGTTTTATCACACCCTGCTTTTGCAACTCGACTGCAACTTGTTCCTACCACAGATCATCATCATCGGCTGCTGTGAGAGGAAATAGGACGAAGTGAATAATGTTCTATAGGGCCGTTATGATCCATAACACTTAAGCTGCTATAATAACTATTTTGATGTCACAGTGGATCAGATGTGTAATGTGATAGGGGGGCTGCATGATCACAGATAATCATCATCCAGTTTCTCAAAAAACTTTGGAGCAGCTTTAGTCTCACTGTTCGGTGTTATGGTCCATCACTTTACTGTCCAAAAACAACTTGAAACGTGGACTCCTCAGACCACAGCACCAATTTTTCACGTTGCTTCGGTCCATCTAGACTGAGCTCGAGCCCGGGGAAGTTGGCTGCGTCTCTTGATGTTCTGGATGTATGGCTTTTCACTTTGCATGGTAGACTTAACTTGCATTTACAGCGACGATGTGTGTTTACGACTCTGGTGTAGTGATATCCTTAATGCAGTCGTGTTGGTTTTAATGCAACGCCTCTAAAGGTAAAGAAGGGTTTAAAAAAAACAACTTTTTTGGCCTCTTACGAGATTTCTCTGTCTGCTCTGAATCGTTGGTGGTGAAATTGACTACTTCCCCATGCTCCATCCTTGTTTGTTTGTGACTGAGCCTTTCAAAAACCAACTTTTCTTATAAATAGGACCTATAAACCTATTAACTTCAAATTATGACAATTTACTTGCCCCTCTGGAGTTGGTTTTGCATGTGAAGGGCTCCACAGTCAAGCTAGTTCTCATAAACTGTCCAAAATAAAGCTAGCTAACAGCGGTTTACATATTAAGTCATATTATCACTTTTGGACCATTATGAATGCTCTCAAACAGTTGCAGTTTAGCTGGAGGTTCAGAAATAACTACATTCAATGATGTGACTTACGTATGTTTCCATCCATCCATCCTTTTCTGTTTTCTGGATATATAGACTGACAGTAATGCATGTTGTATTTTCCCCTCCAGTTAAACAGTTAAAACTAATATTTTACTCTACAAGTGAAGCTGTCCTTCACGGACTCACTACCTTTCTACCATGACCACTACCATTTCTGCAGCCATGTCTGCACGGTAGGTTTGCATCAAACTGTCTGGTGCCTCTCATGAGAAGGGTGAGCTGCATAGAAAACAAGCCTTCAGTATAAATTAATCATTTCTTGCCACTAAGATAAAATCATTTTGGACTGGATTAACTGGATTTAGATTAACCACATGTGATCCTTGCTGCATAGCGCTGACAGGGAGTTAGTTATAAAATATGTATTTTTCAGGATGCTCTCAGAGATATTGTACACAAAAAAAATAAAACTCTCTCTGTGTTTACTGGCTCATATTACTTTATTATATGTAAAACTCACAAGATAGATGCAGGCACATCCAGACAGATGCACACGTAACCCTGCACTCAAATGTTCACACAGGCACAAATACAGCACTCACCCCTAAAGCAAGAGGTGTGTGCTGTCATCATTTTCAGGAGGATAAACAATGTTAGTGAGAATACTAATCTTGGTGTACCAGCTCAGAGCATCTCCTCCATTGCCGGGGTATAAATAGCATAATTAGCCACGGGAGGAAACACAAATGCCACTTATCTCGCTAACCGCTGCACAGCGTTCCACA
Organism: Diplodus puntazzo; assembly: GCA_963678695.2. Taxonomy (NCBI): domain Eukaryota; kingdom Metazoa; phylum Chordata; class Actinopteri; order Spariformes; family Sparidae; genus Diplodus; species Diplodus puntazzo. The sequence goes on from OZ023172.1 coordinate 26,684,642, forward strand.
TTTCTCACGCACGTTTTCTTACTCCGATCCATCCTCCTGTGCTGCGCGTTTTCCGACACATTCAATATCTGAGGCTGAAGGGAAAACGCAGGCGTGGAGGGTCGGGAATGCAGTGAGACGATGGGGGAGAAATGACAATTTACACCGAGTTAATATTCTGTTTCATCTGCAGGTTCTAGAGGCAGGGACGCGAAGGGCCTGAAGGGAGAAGGGGAGTGTGAAGATGAGCGAACGTGAGGTCTCATGTCGGGTGTTTTACCAGCCGGCTGCAGGCATGCATGACAAGAGGCAGACGTATAAGAGTGAGAGCAGGCACTCTTTCACACAGTCGCACAAACAGCAGCAGAAGGTGCCGTCTCAGAGGTCACCGAGCCAGATGTTGTCCAGTGATGCAGAGAGGAGCAGTGGGACGTTCAGTACTGGCGACCACTGATACTCAGCCAGAGGGCATCAGAGTGAGCTGTGACATTTATCTCAAAGAACAGAAAGGCAAAATGGAAACAGGTCAAATGTTTAACGTGAAGCTGGTAAAAGCTGTTAGATAACAATTTAATAACCTCTCTGGAGAGTAGTTTTAATTGTGAGTTACCCTGATTTCACATGCAGGATTCACAGAGAAGTTACTGGATGATCGTGACTTTTTATCAGAGCTGCATCCTGTTGATGCCACAGCAACATCTGTACTGCTGCTGGCTGCACTAAACAGACCAGTTGTTCTTTGTGTTTCTGACTAATCTGATTAAGGATCATTAAAAATAATTGTATTAATGGCTGCAGAAATATGTTTGATTATATAGGGAGCTGTGTTATAGCTAAATTAGGTAAAAGTAACTCCGCTTTTAGCTTCACACTGGACACAAACAGCGACCTCCTGACTAAGACTCGTGTGATTGCTCCACCTAACCGTCCCCCCCGTCCTCCTCCCTACACGGATTAAGTCGCTCTTCATCCCACTTCACCTGACTTTCTCCTTTTCTGCCGTAGTAATAACTGTGAATGCCGTGTGTGTCGTATATCTTGATTTTCTACAAACCACAGCAGTAGAGCCCTTCACTAGATTTTAGCTTTTGTGAGAAAGCCGTGCATTTCCTGCGTGGCTGCACACGCTCAGTAACAGTGGAGTGGATGACAGCAGAGCAACAACACGCAGCATAAATAAAAAACAAAGTGATGGCATCAAAACTGGAGGAAAAAAAAACACTTTTATTTCTGAATTGCTGAGTTTTACAGGACAGAAGCTTTCACTGTGAGACCAGTGTGGGGATGACACATCATTTCACCAAAGTGATGCTTGTTCTGACATTCTGCTTCCTCCTGGAATTAAAGTAAAGTACATGATGTTTCAGGACTGAACTTATGATTCATCTTGGGACTTGTGATAAGGATGAGGCCGTCCCACTCCTCTCACCTCGGCGATGAGTAGGAGCCGCTCGCTAACGGTCGCTCAGACTCATGACTAAGAGTGGGGTGATGTTCACCTCCTCACCTCCTTGCAGAACACTGTGTCTGGCTCCCCGAGAGGTGGCCCACTTTCACGGGATCAGCAGGGAAAGAAATTGTAGCGTCTGTGTCAGGAGGGCACAGCTGTAACGTATAGAGACCGGTTGGGAACAGCGACTTTGTTGACCTGAAAAATTATCTTCTTAATGGACAGATATTATATGTGTGAGTCATGGCACAATCCAAACGGGATCAAAACATAATTTGTCTCTCCCAATTGACTACTGCATTATTTTTTTCAATAATAAGGTCCCATGAGGTCGACAGGAAGGAGCTCTATATTCTGCAGCTTTCATAGCTGTTAACTCGCGGAGCAGCCATCTTGGATTGGTGGTGATAAAAATCAGACTCTCGTTGGCTTTCCGGTTGAAATTGTCAAATGGGAACTTGGAGCGCATTGTGAGTTTATCGTGTCGGCATTTACTAATTAGCAATGAACAAAAAGTCCAGCTTAGACTGATGGGAATTTCATCAGTTTTGCATTTATTCAGTCATAAAACCAAACTTTTTGACGAACCGCAATTTTCAGACCTGACGATTGCGCTACATGAAAGGTCCAGGGATCATAAAAGTCAGCTCAGTTTACCGTTTCTGGAATCACAACAAAACTATCTGCAACACAGAAAACAATACACACATTTAGACAACCCCAGTTTTAGTGCCTCCTACAAGCTGCTCTGCCATCTCGCTATCTGCTGAAGACTTGGTGGATGAGGAATGTGTTCAACGCTGTCCGGTTACAGTGGCTGTGTGATATAAATCGGGATTGACAGGCTGTGATCATGCATTAAAAAACAAGAAAAATCACTGCATGGATGTGCGAGCATGACTAGTTAAGGTTTAGATATTTTCTGCAATAATACAATTAATGTCTCTGTGCGCACACATCTGGTCAGGAGTGTCCTTCATGGACAGTTCCTGATCATCCATATTTCATTTCCTGCAGGGTTACGGGAAGCAGCTCCCCAGAGGTTTCCACTTGTCAAACTGTCACATCTCCAAGGCCTCGCAAGGAGAGTGAATTTGTTGAGGTTTGCCAAAACCCACACATCCTCCTCTTCTATTTCAATTTCACTTTTTTTTTCCCATGACCTCTATTTTCAGGATTTAAGCCGCAGTAGCTGTGAAAAAAACAAGAGGTAAAGTGCAGCAGTGCTGTTACCGGATATGTTGCCTAACTGAGTGTGGAGCAACATCTGACACTTTGCAGCTATTTTGCATCATTCAAGTCTTTTCATGCAGTTTCTCTCAGTCTGGGACTCCATCAAACATTGTGTGAGTGAAATGTGTTGACTCTCTAAACCAGAAAGCCTTTCCAAAAACTACAAATTTAATGTTATTATGCTAATTTTCTGCTACAATTAGCTCTGATTTTCAGTTTTTATCTCTTCTCTTTTTGGTATTATAACCATAACTGGCTCAGACTTGATGTATTCACTTCTCTATTTAATTTTTCCCTCTTTATATCCATCTCTTTTCTTTATCACACAGCTAATCCAGTGGCTGAGGGTGAAGAGCTGCAGAAAAAAATGTAAACGTTGTATTTATTCTGAGATAAATGCTTCATGTGCAGTGTTTATACTCGGAAACGTCGCATTAAAATAAAGTAGGTCGTATAAAGAGCTTGATTTCAAACAGCCCTCCATTCACCTGACTTACCTTCCTATTTCTTTGACTGCTTTTTGTTATTAACTCTCCTTTTTTTTTCACTACATAACTGGCAGTAATTATACGAGGCTCACTATGACTGTCATTGAAATGACTGCTAGTCCTCCCGGCGTCCACAACCTCGGGATATCACCAGTAAATGACCTATCATTAAAAGAGAGCCAATCCCAAAACCGTGACAATGAAGCCATGTAATGGGAAAAGCCTGAAGGAATCATTTTTTAAAGAGAGGAACAAAATTAACAAAATGACTCCAAAAAGTTTCCCTTAAAAGTCTATATAGTCCTATAAATGATGACTGGGAGTACTAAGCCTGTCCCTCGGCTATCATTTAAGTTATCTCACCATGAAATGTAAATTACAGTCTTCATAAGGTTGTAATGGTGTTCTATTTTATTCATGAGGTTATGATTACACCGTTTTTGTCCTTTGAATATTCAAAATGTGTCAAGTGGAAATGATCGGATCTGATGTGATCACTGGGACCCCGACATGGACCGCGATGCATTATGAATTAAAGCACCGCGGCATCCATCCGTCCCCGAGGTTTCTCCAGGAGGATTTAGTGCCATTAAAGTTCAGATTAAAACCCGATAGAAGAAGAAACATTCATAACATTCATAATGAATTACCCGCAATTATTGCTAGTTCCAGCCGTCAGTGTTTCATTTACATGAGCGGAGCACTATGTTGATACTCATTTACTCGACGTAATGAATGTGTGAATGCGAACACGTGTGAAAAATGAATGTGAAAGGTCTGCTACAGAGATTAATTGGGGGCTTAGAGGAAAGCGAAGGGAGGAGTGCGGTTGTGAGTAAATGTGTGTGCGTGAATCTACACTGCCTGAATGTAAAAGATGGATCACTATGGAGACGGATTGCAAGCCAGTAGGGAAACAGAGTAATTATGATGTGCCGGGGAAGCAAAGTGAGAGATGTCTTAAGAACTGGCCCTCTGGCCATCAGATACTCAGGCATACTTCATTGCATCACATGGCCAATTACATTGTGTGTCAGTGAATGATTTATTGCGCAAAAGCTAGATCATGCTTGACAGACAGTCGAAAACGAGTGGGCGATTGTGCTGTATGTTCTTAGATTAGGTCTTCAATTTGACACTTACATCAAACATGCTGGTGCGTTTTGAGGGGCGACAGCATGTAACCAGCTTATAGGAATATGTACACAAAATGCTGAAGCACACAAAAAAAAAAACACGAACAAACACAGACTCTTGGTTTTACTCGCTGTGAATACAATATTTTCGTGTATGGAGTCAGAAGTGAACATTCACTAATGGGGCTGTGGAAAGAGCAAAAAAAAACAAAAAGAAAGAAAAAACAGCCAACAGTGTGAGAAGAAGTCTTTTTTTCTCTCTTTCTAAAACCAAAAACACACAAGCAGAAGTGTGAGGGATCAATTCAACAATGTGTGTTTATCTAGTTTAACCTACAGTGCGATCGATGGTGAATCCATATGAAAGGTTACGCCCTACATGAGTATCCAGAGCAGCTAGGAAATACGTGTTTCTCTGGTTACTGGTTGACATTAAAGGAGGTTTTGTTCAAAACTAGCAGATCCACTGTGTTCTCTGAGGATGCTATCAGAGTTTAGGCTGGTGTTGGCAGCTCTGCGCCATGTGGGATGTCGGTAGGTTCACTCTTCAGCAGGTAAGTAGCACCACGGCACAGTGGTTAAGCGCTGTTGCCTCGGCGAGAAGGTCCTGGGTTCAAGCATGTTCTCCTTGCGTGGGTTTTCTCCGGGTACTTTGGCTCCTTCCAACAGTCCAAAGACATGACAGTGAGTGTGGAGGTGAGCGTGGTCGAGAGAGAGAAAGGTGGAGAGGGCTCAGGAGAGCAGCGCCAGGTGAGTGATTGACAGAGCTGGTGCCGGTTACTAATCACTTTCTATGCAGTACCGTGCTGGACCTCAGATGGAGGATGCATGGGATTTGCACTGGAGAGCAGGACGAGACACATGAGTCGTGTTCGGTCTCCTTGTTGGAGCTGATTTAAGCAATAAAAAGGCTTAAATCAACAACTGTGTGCTTGGCGCTTGCCAGTACAGAGAAGTTGATTGGCCACTCTAAATAGTTCGTAGGTGTGAATGTGATGAACTGGTGACTTGTCCACGGTGTAACCTGGAATCGGCTCCTGACTTCCTGTTGGTGCCCTCCAAATCTAAAAAAATATACATTTTGACTAAATGGATGACTGCTTTTAGAGTGCAACGGTCATTTTGTTTTAGGAGCGGTGTTACTGTATGTCATCTTGAGAGTTGAATCCATTTTGAGTGATATTCGCCGGCAGTAGTGTCAATAACTGAAGGCACAGGTGTAGCAGCACTAAGCGGAGCGAGGCTTAGCAAGCAGTAAACGCAGTGAAAGGTATCAGGAGTGTAGACGGCACCCTGGTGCTCGTAACGACTCGCCGTAAAACACCACTTTTACTTCTCCTTCAATGTACGGTTACACCAGATAATTCTCAAGTATCTCCGTTATAGACGCCGTATGTGCTGAAATTGACTCACCATATGTTTTGAAACTGTATACCAATATTTCTGATGATTATTTCTAAAAGACCACTGACAGCGTGCAGCCTAACGCAGCACCATCGCGGCGCAGGACCAGCTAAACCTTCATAAATCTCCGCCGCAGCAGTGAGAGGGTATATAGGATGTGCTCGCAGTGGATGTGCCAAGGCAGAAATTAATGGGACCCACATTCTCCGATGAGTAATTACTGTCTTTTTAGAAATGTTACCCTTTGGTAGGGGGGAAAGAAAAGTACATTAAAGTACAGATGGGTGATATTTGCATGCTGATAATTACAGACCATCAGATTGGTGTTGAATGACTCCCTCCTGTTCTTCCAACCTCTTCTTTTATCATTTGTAGCACAATACCACTGAGTAATCATCAAAGACTGCTCCTTTAATCTCTTTTATATAACATTACAAATGTGGTTTTGGTCACATTGCAGCAGTGGATATGAAAGGGAATGCTGATGTATAGTCTAGTCCAGTCTGACAGCAACTCGAGGCCTCTACAGAACCATTAGTTGGATTGTGGGAGTTTGCAGCAGAGCCACCTGCTGCTGTCAGAGATCTTTCATCATTTGTCACAAAGATCTCTCTCCTCCGTGTTTACTTCACGGGTGTACTGTTGATATTAGATCTGTGCCAGGCAGCTTTTCGAGACAATAAGCATGCAGACATGGAGGGATTTAACAACTGAGGACGAGGAACCCAGACAGAAATCAGAAATGACACTGTATTTTCTTTTTCTATCAGAGAGATGCTGAAACATTCATTATGAAAGCCTTCAGCCGCGATACGCCACACCGCCATCACTCCACTGCGAGAAAGGTGAAACTTAATCCGATTGGAGAGATTACACAAACGTATTTTTATCCTCATCAGTCTTGTCAAAGCTACACAGGACTCGCCTGTCGACAGGCCGTTGTCGCTTCCTGCATCTCTGATTTATCTGCGGTTCCTGGCCTTTTATGACCCGCTCCTGTTTGAAGCCGGTGGAAAAGGTCACCTCAGCAGCGAGGTGTTTGCAGCCCGTGTGCACTGGGCTCAGGCGGCACCAGGCTTCACAGGGCTGCGCTCACCCTGTGGGGTTACATGTAATACTGAAGATACACAGGAGTCCCACAGCTGTCAAAGCTACTGTGCTGTCAAACTCAGAAAAACGTGCATCTGTCAGAGAAATGTCCCCGACCTAGACCCTCTGCATGTACAGTATCTCCGTCTTGTTATTTCTCTCTTCAAACACAGCACGAGAAAAACCCACTTGAAAGTGAGGCTCAGTTGAATTTTACTTGAATGATTTAAAACTTAATTCCAAGAAGATGTGAGATGATATATTTTTTAAAACCCTCTGAATGTGGCCGTATAACAGCTTTGTGGTCGTAATGAACGAATTAGATGTCATCTGCTGCAAGTGCTTCATTTCTCAGGGACTCCATTGTGGAAGTTAATTAAGAATCAAAACAGTAATAATTAGATATGGAATGTAATTTGGTCAGCGCTGCTCCTCAGCTCTCTCCGCCTCACCAGTGGTTTCATCGTCCAGTGTTTCTCCTTTATAGTCTTATAAACGCTGCTTCACTACGGCAAATCTTACAGTAATAGATTACAAAAAGCTTTGTGAGGATTTGGAACAACAGTAGTTCAGTATGAAGAATAAACTGATAACCCAAACCTTAAAGTCTTCAAGGAGACATACTTCGTCTTTTACTTTGTTTCCTTTCCTTCAGCGTGTTATTGAAGCTCCTCTCTCCCACAGAAAACACTGCTCCTGAAACGCCTCGTCAGTAGTCCCGCCTTTAATTCTGTGACTTTGTGACATCAGATTGCCACACATTCTGCAAAAAACAAAGAAAGAAAGATGTTTTTGAGCATTAAAAGCATGCAAAGTTATTCTGGTAGAAACCCAAAATAAAATTCTGAACTTGAAAATTAGCATAATGTGTCTCCTTTAACAAAGACTTGTTCTTCATGTGATTGATTTTTTTTTGATGTGGTGTTTTTGCCACCAGTACTTCCACACACGAATATTACACAGTTTTTCATAACAAGGTCATTTTTTCTGAGCTTCTGCACAGCTAATGAAGGCATCACTTAATGAAGACATCAGTTAATCACGGACGTCATATCACAACTCGTTCCACTGGTGGACCTGCTGAATGTTAAATGTTTGTCTTTACAATCTCCTGTCCTCTGACATGCAACGATAATGTGACGAAGGTGACTTGGGATGGGTGACCTTGATCGCTCCGTGCACACACAGATTGCTGTATATGTGGGATTTACCAGCGGGGGAACTGAAGCTGTTAATATCCACCTGTGCTCTTCTTCAAATCCATCAGACTACTTTGATGAAAACAGTCATTTTACTGTGTGAAACAAGGGAGTTGCTGGTCCACCCCTGCCTCTGTCAAAAGAAAAGAGAATAAAACAGATAGGAAGATATCAACCAATTGCATTGTTGCACTGATGTGATGGGAACTGTCGAGAGATTCAAGACAGATTCAACCGATTGTGCAGACTTCTAATTAGCGTGGAAGCGAAGGATATCATGCTAACACCCAGGATTATCAAGAAAGGTGAAATTATTCAAACATTAGACTTTAAACGTGCATTTGTTCAAGAGCTCTGGTGGCAACGGCACTCTGGATTGAACTGCAAAAGAAGTCGGTGTGCATAGAAGAAGATTTGACCGGTCCTGGTCTTGTTAGCTACAAATAACTGCCTTGGGGTGTTGCCAAGATGGCTGCCGAGTGGCAAGTTTGCCTATAAGGACATTTTGATTAGATTTGATTTAGTATTTTGAAGTCACGTGTTGTGCATTTGTCTTGTCCCCAGTTTGTAAAGGCCTTCAGGGTGCCTTCACACCGGTAGTTGTGTTTATTTGATCCAAACCCAAAAGGAGAAAAAAGGCACTATTGCATCGTCTATTTCATGTTCCTAGAGAGAGAGAGAGGTAAGTAGATCTTTATGCAGAATGGTAGAATGGACAGTTTTAGTAATGCCATCTTAGATAATATGGAACCACATGGGGGAAATAAAATTAGGTTATCTGACAACCAGCGAGTCATGCGGCACTTTAATGCTTCTTATGTTAATGTATATACAATCTCTAGTGTCACAAAGAGCTAACGAAGGTGGTAATTACTCTTTGATTACCGTAATGGATGATTACATTTCATACATATTTATTTCCAGGCTGAGAGAAGGTGACTTGGGATTTCTCTCCCTTTGCCTGCCGTTCCAGATCAATGTGCCTTCAAAGATGCGACTGAAGGCATCTTCAAAGGTCTCCTTCAGATGATTCTTTCACATGAAAGGTGTTTCACACGTTTAATATAACATGACAATTGACCACGGGCCATAAAGACCTAAAACACTCCAGGAGAGAGTCTGTGGAGTTCTGTACTCCCTGTGAATGGGAACGAGCAAATACTTTGACTTTTTTCACAGAGATCAGTGGTGGTTCACACTCCAGCGTGTTTTTCCTTTTATTTTTCTGTTCATTTGAAACCATATTCTTACTTATTTATTGTGGTAATAACTGCAGCAAGCTTGCCGAACAGAAACAGCTATTTTGAATAACCCTCTCCGTACTTAACATTCTAAAATGTTGTAGCTGTACTTGAAAAGCATAATAATACAGCACCTCAGGGGTGGCACTGAGAGATTTTTGGAACATTTATTCATCTGCAATTGGCCTAACTTCACTTGCTTCTTTATTTCCCTCTCTGTATGCTGTCAACTTGATGTCTGCAGCAGTGTAATTATTTCAGCAGTGTGGCAGTGAAATGTCAAGGACACGGGCATGTCTGAAGGTCTGTCAGGACGCCACTGTTGTTTTAACCTCATGCAACAGGGACTTTAATAAGACAGTGGTGCAGTTGGAACGCTCCTGTTTCAAACCATATTCACATCTGTCTGAAGGCTGTCCTCTATGTAAATTATTGACATTGAACCAAAGAAAATAGAAAGATGACAGCTGAGCAACTGCTGTCCTAACATTTTGTAACTATACACATTTTTGAGCCATATTTCTTCAGTGTATATTGTTCATCCAACCAAGTTGTCAAAATAAATGGACTTGCATTTCTATAGGGCTTTTTTCCAGTCTACTGACCGCTCAAAGCGCTTTACAACACATGTCACATTCACCCAATCACAGACACATTCATACGCTGATGGAAGAGGCTGCCATGCAAGGTGCCAGTTGCACATCAGGAGCAATTTGGGGTTCAGAATCTCGATACAGCTGCCATGAAATAAAATGTTTCTGCAAACCACTGATAGGTTCATACTTGTATGTGTCTCCAGAGAAGGTCACATTACATGTTACGACCTGACTCTCATATGGGGAGGTGGAGGGGATCATGGTGGAGTTAAACAAGAAAGCTGCCGGGCCGTTGATACCATTTCCTGACGGCAAGTCAACATTAGTCTGTATGTCGCCACAGGATGTTTTTAAAGAGACCTTGTGACATCTCCAGCCGAGTTTGTGGCAGCCAAAGCAAACGTTTCCTCACCCCAACCAAGTGCTTTTTTGTTCCTGAACCTAAGAGGACACAACATGGTTATGAGAGAGAAAGAAAATTACACCTAAAGAACTGTTAAGTTCCAACAAATTTGGTTTACAGAAACATTCATTGCCTAAATGTATTCAACCAAATAAATGGGGTTGGAACATCTTTGTTGGCAGTTTGTTTTTTGCCAGAGGAAAAGTGGAAGTATCACCAAACTCAGCAGGAATCATCCACTGGAAACCATTAATGTTGTCCAGTAACTGCTGGGATATTTTATTCTGGACCAAAGTGGTGGACTGACGGAGCAGCATTGCCATCTGTAGAGCCGTGCAGCTAGCAGACCACAAAACCGTTGCCAACTACAAAGTCCAATAAAAAGGTGGTGGTACACTTAGAGAAGTCAGGGAGTCCTGAACAATACTGATCACCAGTGGTCCAGAGCCAAACAATCAGATCAAAGCGGGCCACGTCACGACAACTATGCTCATTTAGGTTGATGAAAGTCCACTTCATCGTCAGCTCCATCTCTGACTAAGCATCTTAAACTGACCGAGACTTTGTTGGAAGATTAGAAAAAAAATAACAGCACTCCAAACACACTCAAAAAACGTCAATGACCCTTCAGGCCTTACACTGAGTGAAAAGGGGGAGAGCGGACATGTAAGCTGATCTCCTGGTATCTACATCGTGAACCTGTAGTGAACTTTCAGCTTATTGCTCAGCCACTGTCCACTTAAACTGATGGAGTCTGGGGATTAGCACTTGAGATGACCTTCCTTGTGTTCAAGTGGTTAGCTTAGTACTTGTCACTTGCCTATTGAGTGAAAACCTGTTGACAGCCCACGGACATATTGTAGAAAGTCAGCAAAGGACTATCAAAAACAGTTGCAGATACTTTTCTTATGGCCTGATATTGAATTTCTCCGTTTTCTTTTTCAGCTTAACCTTTGACAGGAGCTCCATCATACTGCACAAAGAGATGAAAACTCGAAAGATGTATAAAGTGACCCACTCGAGAGAAGACTTTGTAACATTTGACGAACCATCGACCAGGTCATTTTGCTGTAAGGATCGAGAAAAACTGCAGATTTGTAATTGCACAATTGGTAACTAATTGGACCTGCAAAGAGAAGTGAAGTCTTTAAGCAGATCCCCCTTCCCGTCCACGTTCCATTGGTGTGACGGAAACCTTTCTTGATGAGCTTCTTATTGATTAAGGGTGGCCATCACCCCCTCTGGGCTCCATCTTAAACCGGGCCCCTGCAGATTTATGTGCGTTTCACAGAGGTTTATCTTTGCCTTAATGCCTCTTTGTTCAGCACTGTATTGGTGTTTCTGTCACGTTGTTAAAATCTATGGTGCAATATCACTCCCTTGGAATGGGCTCATCGAAGTGTCAGGCTTTGGAGATCTATGGCCCAATATGCCAGGAAGAGGAAAAAGAGAGAAAGAAGGAGCGGTAAACTCATAAACCTAGATCTTTATTCTGATGGATGGTGCTCAATGTCCCTTTACAAAATAGGCAAAAGAGATAACACAAACAGCAGACATTGTGTTGAATATATTCCCGACACCCTCGATAAAATTATTCCACCATTTTTTGACGCCTGTGATGAGTGTTTCCATTTTCATTTGGCCCGGACAATTTCCCCTGACATCCCGGCTCATCCATAGCTCATGATTACATGTGAAAGCACTCAGAGAAGTGATTGATACGTGGATGGTGTCTGCAGTGTTTTTATCTTCTCTATGTAAATCCTCTCAGCTGCTGCAGTCAGAGGCAAGCCAGCTGTTCTAACCTGCTAACCGCTTTGGTCAAGTTTCTGAGTAAGCGACTCGCACTGATTGAAACATGTTCGCAGTGATTACGGCAATTATTGAAGCACTTTTTCTGTGCAGTTATACTTCCTCCAGCTGGCCCATTTGGTGAAATTCCATGTTGCTGTGGAATTGCAACAAGATGGCAGTACTGATAAGCTCTGCTTCCAAATGACCACTTTTATTATGTGAAATGTCATGTTATCTGTGATAACTGTCAGGTCTGACATTAAACACTGATTATTCGATACTAGAATAGCCTTTTCATGTCTTCTTCCAAAGTAAAACACGTTCAGTACATCGGAAATCTGAAACTCTTCGTCACTTTCAAAGCCCCTTATTACAGCCCAGTGGGTTGCAGCAGAAAACACAACGCCCATCGAGCTGTCTGAGTAAATACCAGTACTGGTATTTTCTTCTCTTACTATTGTACATGACATTATTACAGCTAAGAAAATAATGTACATGACTGTACAAAGTTATTAATCTTTAATAAGGAGCTAAATGGCAGGTACTTACCATTAAGTATGTGGTGTTAATTAGTGGTATAGTTTAATTCTCATACCTGCGTTGTCTTTATATTGTTGTGAGTTTTGTGTACTTTCTTGAAATGTTAGTGATTAAACTTTTAAATCCTGGGATTACATAACAGTAGTAGTAGTTAGTGATCACAGTGAAGATGCTGGTGGTCCATCTGTGTGCTGTGACACCAGGAGTTTGATGGATGGTTGATATCAGTTTGGACTTTCTGCATCCAGTCGACTGGTCTGATACATGTGACTCGTTGTCGGGGGATGAAGGTGTGACAAAATTGTCTCAAAAACATACCTTTGTTTTTATATTGTCTTGAGTTGGGTACTTATGTTATCAAAAATGTTTTTAAACAGTGATCTAACCCAAAGAAATTCTAATTTAATTTATTAATTAATGTTCTTTGGTTGACTGTCCTTATAACTTCTGTAATTCTAAAACTACTTTTCTTTTGACTGAGAGCCCCCGAGCAGCAGTAATAGATATTGTGGCATGCTGCTGTATTTGACATTTACTGCCACACTGTTGAAATAATCAGGCATCTGTGAACTAGAGACTTCCTCGGCCCAAGCAGACCTTCTGGTTTAGCCCCCTGATTAACCTGAGTGATGATATAATGATTTATTCAGCGGCTCTTCTAGATCTTCCAAATGTTATCAGACTGAATGGATTAGATTCTAATAGTACACAATCTAATATTAAAGAAACTGTATCTATTGCTTTGAAAGCAGCTTCACTCACAATGGAGGAAGTCTTTTTGCATCACGTTACAGTTATAATTACATAAATTGGCCATGATGTAAAATGTGGCACTCGTTCTAGGAGCTTAGTTAAACTTGGATTTAACGTTTGCAACTGGTTAGCCTACATTTACCTGGTTTTGTTTATAGACTCTTGGACTTCTGTCTGCTGTCATGTTAAGCCAACATTTAGGGAACAATTGATAGTCAGTAAATACCATCAAGCTTTTGGCTGGCTGCTTGTTAAACACCTTGTCTTCTGGGTTCATGTGTTAAACACAGAATACATGTTGTGTGGGTTTGGAGGCATTGGAGGTGTCACAAGACATTTGAGCTGTACTGAGTAACAAGAAAAGCAGCGATGTATTCATGTGATCATTACTTCAGCCGTTGACCAATTGATAAGGTAATGTCAGTGTCGGTAAGAGGAATAATGTAATACACTTTACATATTATATGTCTGACCTTGCCCTGCACTGGGGTAGACATATCTGTATTTTAAAGAAAGAAAGGTTGAATAAAACTTTACAAAAATGAAACCAGCTGTGAGAGTATTCTTAATCTGCCAAAGTTAACCTTGCATCACCAGGTTCTTTTTTTCCTCCCTGGCACCCTCAGCAGCTCAAATTGCCCAGAGGAATGCTTATTTTCAGGCATCAGAGCACAGGCCAGACAATGTCTGTCCTTTTCAAAGGGTATCAGGGATTGGCAGGGCCATGATCTCCTCTACTTGCAGGTCTTTTGTGATTCCCTGGAGGGGTTGAGGCCAGGCGAGCTCCCTGGCGCCATTCTGCTCTTTCACCCAGCCTTCATTAGCCTCTACCGCAACATTCCTTTTGCCGGAGATCCAGAATTCTTGATGGACTGATTCAGAACTACAATAAGCCACGCACTACACTGCTCATTAATGTGTATATACAAGTACATACTGATTACCATTCAGCTACAGATGAGGTAAGCATAATGCTCAATTTGTCTTCGAGGGACACAAAAATTCGGTAAGTAAGCATTGGCTATTGATTATCTGCCATTTAGGATCTCTGTAGAAGATAAAAATTTCCTCATTAAGAAGCCTTGTGCATTTTCAAGTGAATGGCGCCAGGACTGCGAGGACTACATGTCTTTTATTCATAAGCAAAATGAGATGAGCTCAGACAATGTTTCATGACTATATAACGTAAACATACCACCTACATTTTTCAGGGCTATTACATCCCAGAAATAAATATATGTCACGTTAAAGGCTCAGTGCCTCATTCATATGACTTATGGTACCGCGATCCAAAGTATAACTAACAGTGACAGCTGTTTAGAGTAACTGATGAATTATCATGTGCTGGAGAGCTGCTCGTGCCTTGAGGCCATCATTTCTAAATGTCATACAGCAGCTGTATTGTCAGGAACTTGACTGTGGGGAATCAGGAAATGTTTGCATGTACTGTGGCTGTACATTACAATACAGCTGGTGTAAGTATATGCACAATGTGTATTGATACTGAGTTTTGTTACCTCCACAATATTTATATATAGGGAAATCCCACAGCTTGCAATTAACGTTTGATGTTAGTGTTATGTGGCGACCAGCGAGGGAAGTGGCAGATTGTATGGAAAACGGGAGGTAAGCGTAAATGCTGGTACGGCAGCGTTGTATCAGAGTGTGTTTCAATTGCAGTCAGAGCCAAGGACACTACAGAAAGCTTTTACAGATGCAAAAGATGTTTTCACTCTTCTCCTGACTGATTCAGACACAAGTTTGATTTACCACTTGGCTTCATTGGTCGCCTCCCTGCTGTCATGTGGTTGGTATGATCTGATCGGTTGAACGTCAATGGACATGAGAGACCGATGAATAGATGAATCACTTTCTAAGTTTCTTTTTTTGAATGTCCTGCTCTTTACCAAGCAGCTACCAAGAGCCTCTTTTGCTGAGGTGTCTCACATCAATCTTTCTCACTAACATTAACCAAGTGTTTTAGTTGCTTAACCTTTAAAAAAGGTCCAATTTTTAAGAAATTGGATTTTTGGGTCTCATTCCCAACTCGTCAAATGCCGACACACTGGGTTAGTGGCCAACCCAACCTCCCAAGAATCCATTTTTATTACAAATTGGACCTGTAACCACAGTTTTTTTTGTCATGGTAATTCACCGATTTGGACCATAATTGCAGTCTACAGAGATTATAGAGAGCAAGAATTATTAAAAACATTGACATTTAACATAAAAATACTTAACTGAATATAATTTGTGGGAATCTTCCATTATGACCATTTCTTCTTTGGCAAGCATGTTGCACTATAATTGGCCTTTTTGGTTAAAAATTAAATTGGATAAAGCACTAATGAATTGTCCCAAAGTTATGATCCGAACCTTTCCCATCAAATTGGTACTTAAAGCTCCCGTTGTTACCACGTTGATTTTTGGATTTCATTCCCAACTTGTCAAATACGGATACACTCCTAAAACATCAGTATTACTATTCTACCAACAGAGGCTTTATGTACAAACATGTAGGTCTTTAAAATACCAATCATGCAAGGGAATAACTACAGAGAAAAGGGCTAACAAAGGTAGAAACTGGCAAGAGTACGCTTGGTTACTTCCAACAAAATACATAATATAACACATACAAATTCCACCACTACATCCAACCTACCCCCATCAGCTGTCTTTTCAAAAAGACCTCTAGTTGTTGTTGGGATTTTAGAATTAATCACTAAGGCAATTAATATCTTTAATGCATCTTTTAACCTTCTTGTTTTCTCTAACGATTGTGATCAAGAAACTGAAATCACATTGAAGAATCTAACCGAGCATTACAATTTTCTATAAGGTCTTGTATGCCTGAAGGAAGATGCTTGGGTCAATACCAGTCGATGCGGTACATCAATAGTTTGTGCTAGTTCAGCAAGGATGCAGGTGATCAATCATACTGATAGGAGAGGACCTCTGAACCCTTAAATTCAACCTGTGCTGGACAAGTCAGGCGACGGAGCGCTGGGATGTTATCAGGGGGACCTCGGCTCTGGAGCTCACGTTCATCACTATGTTTTGAATATACAAAAGTGCTGCAGGCCAGACTGTAATTAGAAACAATCAGGTCATTTTCATTTCAGTCTCTGATGATGCCCCCGTTAGCGTGCGTCTGAATACCCCACTATCCCTTTAATGCATAAGATATTAAGTCCATGAATGGCTGCCTTTCAGCACTTTGTACTATAAGGCTGTAATTAAAGGTTAACTCAACCCCCGACATGCCGTCCTCCGCGGTGGAAGCAGTCTGAGGCTACGATATGTTGACTGACACGGGCTGAGAAGGGGGGAAAAAATGAAGATGATCATATGAGTTTTGCGGTAGCACAGATATATTAAAAGATGAGTGAAAAGCCCTGAGAGCAAAGCAGCCGATGGTTGAGCGTTCGTTTAACAACCTCAGATGTGTAAAACACCTCTCTGCATTACTTTTTCACTGGCATACCTTTTTCTTTTTAAATAGTTCCCTGCATTCTAGTTATAGGAAAGGAGTAGCTGAAAAGAATGAGGCTGCCACTCGTTAAACACTTGAGACTGAAGTATGTTATTATCTGTCGACAGGATTTCGAGAGTGCTGAGGATAAAAGGTTTTCTGATTTCTTGTGAACAAATGTGCATTGTTGCTCTTAGCTGCTCTTTACTTCCAGGCTTGAGTTTTGTAGTCTTGAATTAAATGTATAATACGGTACACAAACATGCACCTACAGTACCTGGAAATGTCCTCTGTAATTTGCAGAAAATCACATACTACTGCTCCCTGGAGTGACATAAGATTTCTTTGTACTGAAACGCCTTTGAAAGCTAAGGAATATTCCTATGTAACATTGACTGATCATTTGCTAAACCCTCTCCTACACAGCAGCCATCCAATCATAGCTTAACTACTGGGCACATCAGGCCTGTCAATCTTTGGATTGCTCCACATTTTGAAGCAGCCGAACAATAAATCAGATGGGCTGGATGCTGGTGCAAACGTTAGCATTCCTGGCTAACGACTTACAGTGGTAACCTAACCAAATCCTACAGGTTCAGCAGGAAACATCTAAAAAAGACATTTTAAAACGACTAACTGCAAACAGAATTAATATTATTGTTAACAGTGTTGATATTTTTTGCAGACGATGTCTATGTATTGTGTTGCAGAGATGTCTACTGAAGTTAGCCTGCTAACTAGCTGTTGCCTCATTCACTCATCGTAAAACACACTTCATTCATTCCTTACAGAAAACGCAATGACACTCACAAAAAGAGTCTTGGTTTGTTTTTCTGTTTATCAGCTCTGTAAATCACCTCTGTACTGTATGACCCATCTTAAAACCTGTCCGTCTCAGAGGTTGACTGAGGCCAGTCGACTGCAGCTACAGGCAACTAGCCGCTACATCCAGAGTAGCAAGTCCAATTTGGTGAGCAATAGTAAGCTTTTATGCTGCCCCCGGGGGTGTGGAGCTACCTTCGCCATTTCCCACAAATTATACTGTTAAAATCAATGACCTATTGTTACAAAAATGACTAAAAAGAGGTCAGAGTGGTAAGTCTGCTGCTCTTAAAGTTGTGTTTTTGTGCCGTGCGAGAAGTTTCACAGAAGAAATGTCAAGTGTAATGAGTTCACTCTTCCTCTTTGTAGCAACTCCTTGGTGCCCATGTTGCCTTACTCTTTGTGAAAATTCATTTTAATCCCTCTGCTGCAATGATTTAAAGCTGCAGAGGCGAAAAAACTGGGAATGTCTCGCCCTGTTGCTGCTAAGATCTGTCCACCGCAGAAGAAACTATCGATCCAGCTGGTATAAAGAATCTCTTGGTGTGGGCATATGTATCGGCTTCACCTTAATTCTCCTGTTGGGGAGGAATTTTCATGGTTTGACTGAAAGAATATCTGTCAGCCAACACACACACAGAGCCAGACACACACACTCAACCCCCTCACAGAAAAGCACAGGTAGCCTCCACCAGGAAAGAAAAAAAAACACATCCAATACTAATCAAATGAATCAGTTTGAGTGCATTTCTGCCCTCCGATTTATCAGCCGCCTCTGTCTAAACAGCAGCTGATAATGCTGTGCGGTGCACATTGAGGCAGAGGCTAGCATTGACACACTGTGGGCGCCCATTTCACGCCTGCCCAGTTCAGGGGCTAATGAGTGCAGTTAGCATCTCACAAGTGGGCTAGCACAGTAATCGAACATCATTAATTCCAATGCGATTCATTTTGTAACCAAATCACTGATCAAAGTCCATTTCGAGCTCGCTGTGATGGCTCTGATGGAAAAAAAAAACTGATGACGAGCCTCCGTATCTCAGTAAACAAATTATGTGCATTCCGTATGTGTCTGTGTCCTTGATTAAATGCAATGATTACATGTAAGGTTCAATATTATCTTCCAAATGTGAATGAAATGATGAATCTCATTCGGTGATTGGTTTAAGAAACTGTTACAGCGTGTAATGGCTTCACGTCCTCCAGTGCGCACACCAGAATGCCAAAGTATCTGTTGGTTCACAGGTTTACTCATATGATTTAAAACAGGGGCAGCCAGAACCAGGGATGAAAATAAAGATAAACCAGTCTGTCAAGGATTTAATTGAATAAGGCAGTAAATATGAATAAATCATATGAATCACTTTGCACCAACTGTGAGTCACTGACATTGGCAGCTAAAGAGAGCTGAGAGGGTGACGTTAATAATTATTCCAATATTACAAACTACTGCTAATTACCTGTTAGAAAATGTAGCCAGTAACATCATCCATGGTTTGACAATATTAAAGTAATGTAACCTTTGCTTCAATACCAAATACAGATTAAAATAAAGATAAGAGAAGTGTTTTGGGTCACTACTAGAGTAGGTTTACGTGTTTTAGTGCTCTAAACACATCCGTCCCCTCAAACTGTCCAGTGCTGCAGCTCTGTATTCCCCCTCTGTCTTACATCCTGTCTCTTTAAGGCCCCGCCCCCTGCCAGTGTCCTCTGATTAGTCAGCTCACACACGCCTGAGCTCGCACCGCTAACAACAGAGCAGCGCTGCTAAATTCATTCTTACTTGCCAAACTAGCTGCTTGGCATAAATCATGCAAATGCGTGACCTGGTGACGTAGCGTGATGTCATAAAGACACGGAAGAAAAGGCGGGACTACTAACAAGGCGTTTCAGGAGCAGCGTTTCTGTGGGAAAGAGGAGATTAAGAGTTTAAGAACCCATAAAATCTTTAGCTACAAGATGGTGGCGAACTTCCCACCCAGTGAAAATGTGTTTTTTCACGAGAGGCCATGAGAGTGAACTGACCGTCAGATTACCTTGTTTCACTTGAGACCAGAGTGGTGGTGTTGTTGTTGTAATATGTGCATCTGCACGGTGACATACTGTCCAATATATGTATTTTAATTAGAGCTGCCAACTTTTCAATTTGGTTTGGAGTGAGATTCAGTATCCATCCCAGAGGTCGAGGTGATAATAATCGTGTCAAGCCAATAAACACGGCTGACGATAAACACGTTTGTTTGATCAAGCATACCTGCAAACCGCCACACATCATAGATAGATAGATAGATAGATAGATAGATAGATAGATAGATAGATAGATAGATAGATAGATAGATAGATAGATAGATCAGTTTTATTTACAGTTTATTAACATACCAGATACTTTAGCAGGGTATCTGTGGATTTTATTCGCTGATGGTTTTGCACAGATATACATCTTAATAACCTGTTGTTGGGGTTGAGTGTCTCCGTAACCACGGTAACCAAATGTCTCTCCCACCTGCACCTCGGTGCAGAGGAGAGATGCCGACTCTCGTCTGTCTGTGTGCTGTCAGTTTCCTCCCTTTGTGCCGTCGTCAGTTATAAATTTGTTTTTGGACGTGCGGCTCTGGGAGCATGTGATAAGTGTTAACTGGTCGAGGCTGACGGTCAAAGCGTGAGCGTTGACAGCCTTGTTTAAAATGTTCAATCCTGGTAATAATCCCCATTTTTAGGGAAACGAATAGGTAACGTGATGACGTCTATTTTCTGCATCTTTAAATGAACATAGTAACCGTATTATGTAACCTTATTATGTGCCACCGTTCCATGTGTTCCCTTATTCCCCTCAGGCCTGCAGCGGAACAATTAGGATGCCTCCTGGGCCTTCTTGTACGCAGTTGTTTACACTCATCAAAATGCATTGAGTTGAATTTATTCCCCGCGTCAAAAAGAGCACAGAGATAATTCTTTTGAGTTGTCGAAACGTACATTGTTTACATCCATATTTATTGGCTGCCAACTGTCAAGTCAGTGAAATATCGTGCCGCGCATAGACGACACATTCGCATTTCCACCCTCTGCATTTGGAATGTGTGAGCTGGTGTGTCTGCAGGCTGAAAAGAGGGTTTTTGGAATTGCAGGTTAAAAGAAAAACGCTGACCTCATTTTCTCATACACAATAATTAAAAAAAGAAACCGCTGTAGGATTCTGAGTAGATGTTTATGAACCTTGCATCAACCCCAAACAAGAATCTGAATTTTCGCCAATCTGGCTGCTAGAAATTTTGAATCATTCATACATTTTTTTTAAATCATGCATGCCGGAGGGAACGTGCTGTCAGCCTATGGGTTGAAATGAACAGGAAAACAGGAGGTAGCCTGTCAAACGTTTTCAACACAGTGCCCGCATTAGCAACGTAGATTGGAAAGAATCGGGAACCATCTTATCTTCAATAACTCCACCTCGTCTTTATGTGCATGCTAGTAGAGTGAGGGGTGCAAACAAAACAGGGACAGGTATTATTAAAACTGCAGCAGCAAAATATAGTTTAATTTAATGGCAGCACTCACATCAGTCTAATGCAGATAACATGTGAATGCCAAAACAAAGCCCCAAATGTACGAGTGACCTCTTTCATTTAAATGCCATCTCTTCATCCTGCCGCGTCTGAGGAACAGATGGACCAGCAGATACATCAATAGGTAGAAGACCAGCCACGGCCCAACGGTCGCCTTTAATTCAATCAAGCTAAATTCAACATTAATCAGGGTAAGCCTGTATGACTCTAAACCTTAAACCACCCATAACTTCATTTAAAATCACCAGTTCTAGGATCTGCATCTAACTGAACTCACTCATAGAAACCAACCACCTCAATACACCTGATCTGCATCAAGACCATATCTCGCAGTGTTAAAGAAAGTGAGAAAAAATAAAGTAATACTGGATCCGTTCCTTTTCGTCGAAATCTGTTGCGTGTTTTCTGCGTAATTCTGCTGACGAACCAACAAACAAACAAATGGACTGGAGTGGAAAGCAAAACGTCCTTGTCGGAGGTTAAAACTGGACAACAAAAGAAGAAGAAGGGCATCACGGCACTAACTAGCAAATACGGCATAATGACCGTCACGACATGCATTTACAAATTCTCTCAGAGGTAGAAGATTAATTCGGCAGCGGTGCAGCTGGAATGCGGCCTGAACATTCTCCGGCTCTCGTACAATGGCTGCGTGTGTTTGTCCGAGCCGTCGTGCATTTTCCAAGTGCATTGATGTGTAGGTCCTGTTGCCTGCCTGAGATGACAGAGATGGCACCGTGCCCGAAGATCCTGCGCTGCATTCCAATGGCCATTAATTGAGTACCTGCCCGTCATCCCGTCCCTGATTGATGACATAATTAGAGACGGGCCTGTTTGATGGAGATGCCTGGCAAACTCCTCTGTCTGCTGGCCTTTGTGTGGATGTGAGGCCCCCGGTCCCCGGAGCTTTGGTCTGTCGCTAACCTTGCCTCGGCACGAGGAGGAGTATGCCTTCATGTGCCTGTGTGTGTGTGTGTGTGTGTGTGTACATGTGTGGATAGCACTTGCAGGTCCTGCTCTCCTTAACAATGAGCACAGCTTCAAGCTTGGGGAAGCTGATTAAATTAAAGTGCCTCACAGGCAATCATGCCAAGGTCAAAGAGATGCTGTGCAAACTGCTTTTGGCACCAACTTTCCTCGGTGTGTGGAGACGCTTATCAGCAGATGTATGTGGTTTAGGTTCAGGAGTGGCTGAACAGTCGAAGAACGTGGAAAATTGAATTGTCACTGTTGATTTTGCTGCTTGCACATCAGGGAGAAAATGAACCTTCAACAATAGCACAATATGAGGTCCTGGTCCTGTGTCTTGTACGACAAAGATCCCAGGCTGCCTGCTCGTCGCCCTCGCTGAGATTCAGTGTGTGTGTCTCAGATGAGCAGAGAGTCTTTTGATTACAATCTCAGCCAGATGAGATATATCACGTCACTGACTATGTTTAATGAATGCAGATGCTTCCACGCAGGGGCACAAAGGGTCACTGAGTGGTTTAATGAGAATAAAATGATGAGAATCACACGCTGTGGCCATTACAGTCGCACAGAGCTCGGCCCAATTAAACACCTTTGTGAGAGGGACGTGCCTGACAGCGCTCCCCGACACCGTCATCCGAAACAGCAAATGAGGGAGTTCCTCAGACATCTGGACGCATGTAGGAGTTTTATTTATTTTAATGAATGTTTATATATCTTAGCAAAATCACAACTTCAGATTGTTATATCAGGTGGAAAGACTACTTGACTTAAACAAGGTAAACATTATACGATTAAAACGTGCAGATATCTGTACTCATGATAGGAACATCCTGATTTTGCAGCTGACTGATGTTTATTCATTCAAGTTTCTGAAAAACACTTTTGTAAATAGTTCTCCTCTAATCAAAAACACTGATCTGATGCTCAATTCTAAAGCTGCTCTGCAATTAGTTGTTGAATGCATTTAAAAAATAGCAACTTCTGATCAACCCATACCTACTTTGGGTTAAGCCCAGCCCATTTTGCGTTTGGATAATAATAAGCAGATAATAATGATTTTGTTGGCTGAACAGAGACAGACAGTGTGTGCTCACTCATCCCTAGTTTTAATCCTCACAATTCAAAAGTAAAAATCAAGTTGTGCTGTTGGGCACAGATTATCTGGTAATGTGAGGGGTTCACAGATTCAGTCTTAAGCCTCCTGATTTGCTCACAGACTCATCAATAATATCAAACATGTTCGATATTACTGATTCGGCCCTGATGAAAGAGGAATCCCGAAGCAGCGGACGGTGCTGCAAAGCAACGGTTAACATTGAGGTAAGCTAGCATACAGGAAATTAACATATCACCTCCAGTTCTTGCTGAAGAGCAGAAAACCTGCATCGTCCAGGCTCGTTAACCTTCGGCGACGCGTTACAACGGCAAGTTGTTGCACCACGCTCACTTCCATTTTGTTTACGTCTGCTCCCCCATGAGACATGTGAAATATTGAACATGTCACATGTACAAATTGTATTAAATTCAACACTGCACTTCCTTTTTTCCTCTCCAACAATCCTGCCATGTGTGAAGTAGATCAGATTAACCGTTCTAGAGATATATAAATAACAGACGTACATTCCTTGCTTGGATTCAAATGACCTACCTGCATGCGTGCATATGGTCCATATTCTTAATTTTCTGAAACCACTTGAGTCTTTTCAGACTCTACAAAGCTCCTTCCAGAGCCACAGAGGACATTAACTGACCTGCACGTGTAAAATTGTTGGAGTGGCCCTTTAAGGATTATAACTTTTAAGCACCAATATGAAAATCAAAGTAATGGATTGCATAAGTATTTTGCAATATAATTTTTTTTATGGTTAAATACACAATACCATCTAGAAAAGGTCCAATAAGTGGACAGTGAGTTTTACTGGCGGTGCTTTCTCCATTAAAACCAAATCACAATGACGGGAAGAATTCCAGGAGAATCCACAACACGGTTAGCAGGATGTGCAAGTTAAATATCCCAAGACGGTGATTATCTCTCAGAGGACAGAAAAGGTCAATCAGAGAACGTATAATAATAGAGTGCGGCTGTAAATCTACCTGGAGGTGGCAGTCCTCGCAAATGATGTGTCTGTTTGAGAAGGGCGTCAGTGGGGGAGGTCTGCGGCGTCTTTAACAGCCTCACGGTGAAATGTGAGAGCATGTGACAACAGTTGCAGGCAAAGACAAGACGAGACGAGCACTGCAGAATAAAACTTGCATGACTATTTTATGGACCAGAGAGAGATCTGATACGATACACGGGGGTCAGATTTATTGAAGCTTTCACGCCTGTTTTCGGACACATGTGATGAACACTTGCAGTATTCATCAAGCTGGCTGGAGTCTCAGTTTATGAGTGTCTGCAGGCTGCACCTCCTCCCTTATCGCAAATATGCATTTAAGGAAACGAAAAATAATGAGAGGACACATGTCAACGGAGGTTAATTATGCATGCTGCTGGATTTACTGGAGGTCACGCCATTTGCAGCGGTCAGTTTTGCGGCGAGAATACTCTGCCCTTTTTAAAAAGGAGGCGTGAACGGAATCACAGGAGCAGCGAGGAAGATTGTAGTGGCGGAAATGGTAAATTAACTGCATTTATACAGAGCAACACAAGTCACACATTAACATGCACACATTTATGCACTGGCTGGACAGTCAAAGCGCAGACTGCAGGGGCTGGAGAGCGAATGATTACTGGATGACCGCTTGACCTCCTGAGCCGCAGTCGCCCACATGCAACAGATACAAGCTCATAAACTGTTGATAACGCACAGAAAACAAGCAGTTATGTGTTTATTAATGGGCATTATTTGATTGCTGTAACACAAATGAGTGGTGGGCGGATGTTTTGGTTTGTTCATAAAAACATTAATTTGAACATGACCAGCGATGAACCCTAAAATCACTACAGACTGAAAATAAGCGTGTCTTTGTTTTGGTAAAATATTCAATAAATTATTTTTGTTTAGCATCCATGTCAACATCGTCTCCATCTCCACCTCGACGGGCTGCTCGCGCTCTCTCCTCTCGCTGTGCTGCTCTCTTATGCATCTTTAATTTGTCGTGTATCACCTCCGCCATTGCACCTTTAATTTGATTTAAAAATAATTAAATTTAATTTGAACTAATAGCTACAGTTTATCTCAAATTTGAGGCCAAAGAAAATATTTTGTTACCGAGATAACTGCGTTATAATCTATTTCCTGAACTGGGTGATCTCTGCGCTGTGCCTACGAGCTCTTCTTCAACAGGAACCCTTATTTTCTAAGGAAATCGGGCCAGCGAAAGCATCGTCTCCACCACAAAGTAAAAGTGGCAGCGTCACGCTGTGGGGAAACATCTCAGCAGGAGGCGATGGGCAGCTTTTGTAAGAAAAGATCAGTTGACTGGAACAAACATTCAGAGAAATCATTGCTGCGAGTGTTCAAAGGAATTTCTGAGAAGGAATAAAAAAAGCCATATCCACACAGTAACAGTCTCACAACAACTAAGTAATTGTCCTGAAGTAGCCAAGTAAGACCTCAAACAGATCCAGAATCTGTGGCTGGATTTCAGACACGCTGTTTCTACACGATGACGCAGTTTGACAGAAAGCGCTGAAGCGTCCAGACATGTAAACTGAGACGGACCCGTCAGAACCAAGTCTAGCAGCTGCTGCCAAAAAGGTGCCTCGACTGAATGTTGACCAGAAGAGGATGAATTATGCAATCAATCGTTTTGTGCTTTGTGTTTTTTCCTCGGTCTTAAATTTAGATCAGTTTGTGGAGATTTATTCTCACACACAGAACTGGGAACAGAAGCCGGGCTACAGGGTCGGCCCGGGGCGGCCTGAGCCTCCCTCTTGAAGCCGATTGGACCCCTGGAGCCAAGCTTGGTAGTTGCTAATTAGCATCATGGATGGATTACCGAACAGACCAAGCAGTTAAAAAGGCCAAGGGCCACTGGACCAGAGCTGCTGTATGAAGTGACACTTAACATTTCTGGTTTGAAGGTCAAACAACCACACAGAGACACACAGCGACTCTTCACTCGCTCCTACGTAAAGAGACGGAAGGCCTCATAAATCTGAGTCCAAGAGCACGGACATGTCTGATCACCTGTCCAAGACTGAAATAACTAAAACTAGAAACAGACAACTCTTCAACTTCCCTGTGGTATGAGCCTGTTGTTCACTCGTTAGCAACAAGTATCGCCACGTAGCAGCCTGGCTACAGTCCAGAGCCAAATACAACCCGAACTTGACCCAAAATAATAAACCTATTCTGCTTTCTCACATGTGCATGTAGTATGTACAGCTCTGTTGCTGTTGTTGTTTGCATAATTTGTCTTCTCCTGTTGTCTTGTCAGATTGTGTCTCTTACTGATCCAGTATAGAGAATGCTGGTTGTTGAACTGTCTCAGGTCCAGGTATTAAGGGGGAAACGTATCAGCGGGGGAACAGACTTTGACGCGACACCGAGCCCCCAGGAAGAGCGCCGCGCTTTGAAGTCTACTTCCAAAAATACCTTTTATCCTCATATTTTTCTGATCATCACAACTCCTGCAAAATTACTTGTTTTCACTCCAGTAAAATTAAGAAATTCTAGAGGAGCTGCAAGGTGACATTTTTTTGATCTCCATTCATGTTAGCCAGGCGCTAAACCATGACTTCTCTATGAGCTCCACAACATGAAAGATCTGCGTCATTTTATAGTTTTTTTGGCTTCATGCACCACTGAGCAGCTTTCATAGGAAGCCATCTCCGACGTTGTGTCCAGGTTTTAAAGCAACGTCCTTGGAAAACAACCCTGCAGCAGTCGCCGTTGAGTGAATGCCCTTTTGTCCAGTTTCTATCACTCTCCCTCTTCATCTTTGCCTCCTCCATCTGCAGGGTTTTTCCTGGTTGTTTCACCGTCACCTGGTGATACTGACCAGGAGAAACGGTGCCTCTTCCTGCAGATGCACGTCCTTTGTTTAGCTTGGAAACATCCAGCCTGAAAGAAAGGCTTAAATATAGAACCAATTTATGTGTGAATCATTTTTGTTAAAGCCATCACGAGGTGCAGTCAGTGTTTACTTAACAATGATAAGTCGAAGCAAAAAAAGTCGTCTTTCGCCAGTTCAACAAAGAGAAGCTATTTATTAGATTATTTAAAGTTGTTTTATTGCCGTTGATCTGTTGCACTGGATAAACAGTGTAAATCTTAACGTACAGTTTATTATTGCCGAGAACCAGCCAACATTTTCACTCATTATACAAATGTGCCCCCCTTCCCCCGCTGCAAAACAATAAAACAAGAAGGACTCGGAGGCACTGTATAAACATTACAGTAAAAACGATGCCATTTCAATAACTATGGAATTCCTTCCACTTCAGTCATAACACTTTACCAACTAAATGTCACTTTAATAACAGGCCATTCCTCAGCTGCTCGGCACTTTAACAGAATGATTGAGGCGCTAAATCGCCGGAGTAAAGTCTGTTTACTTGTTCGCAGGCAAACATCATCGCCGAGCGCTGCGCTGAACAGATGAGCGAGGGAGACGCGAAGAGACAGTGGTGAGCCCCGGCACGAGAAGAAAGCGTTGACCGGGGACGGAGCTGAATGAGTGATAACCAATCAGCAGCTGCTTATGTTCCTCTGTGGTTTTCAGGGATGGCTGTGGCTAAATGAGTCACCATTGGAGAGCCTCCACGTCCCATGGAGAGATTCAGATCTGCAGGCCAAGCTTGAGCGCTATCAGATGGTTGTGTCTGAACACCAGTGGCGTCGGCAGCATATGCTTAATTGGCAGTTTGAGCCTCTGCTCTGCTGTCTGTGTTCCAAGTCATTAACATGTAATGTGCACTCCGGACCCGGGGCTCATAAGAACCATTCCTAGCCGCCATAACATTTAAACAGCTCTGGGCCACACTTTCCCCAGCTGTGAGACAAAAGGACTTCTGCTTTTTGTCTCGGGCCGACTCCTCTCGGCCCCGGCTGTGTGAACTGTCACCACCTCTCCACAGCGGCCCTTTTTTTTTTCCTCGCCATGTTCTCGTGGGATCTCGCTGCCGTTCGGGTCGGCGGCTGGTCTTCATCTCTTCTTCTAACAGCAGAAAGGAGGAGGGGAAAAAAAAAAGCCAGCGAGCGGACAGGGGGAGTTGTTAACAGCTTGTTAAACATGTCTGTTTAATTCAACACCACTCTTACCCCTCTGCTGATTTTCAAATGCGACGTTCATCTTCTCTAATGCTAATGCACTCGGCTTTTATGGTCCAGATATGGAGAAATCAATTCATAATCTCTCACTTTTTCCGCGCTCTCAGCGGATGTGTGAGACTCTAACGAGCTCCAAATTTAGACCGAATGTTTGTTTGGGACCGCGAGAATATTCTAAGTGGAAGTAGAGCAGGTTCAGCGGGGAAGACATGAAACTGGAAACGGGAGTTCAAGACGATGAGACACGCACTCGAAATTTCAATAAGTCAAAAAATAGTGCAGAGTTTTATGTTGTTAACAGGCAGCTGGAGAGTACAGCAGCGCATTTCCTGTTTACGCCTCACAAACACGGACAGAAAGGAATCAAATCATCTGTGATATAGAAAAAAAAAAAACACTTATTGCAGCCACACACACACACACACACACACACACACACACACACACACACACACACACACACACACACTTATACATCTGCTTGCACAGATTCTATTAAAACCATGTACAGAGTTTGGGGCTCATTAGAAAACTAGTGCAAACTCCACGAGCGAGAAAACAAGTACATGACTGTGAATGAACAAAGCTAATTTTTAATTAACATACAGAAATTACACTTCTTCTGCAGCGCAATTAGTGAAGCCTATAAGAAAAAAAATTATACAGCACATGGTGCAGGATTCACCAACATGAGAGTGAGCAAAATAATGCGTCATCTCAGACAGTTTCCAACCTTTTTTTTTAATATACATTTAACATTTAAGGTGCATAATTGTATTTTAGGTCACTGCTAGAACAGGTTTTCATGCTCTAATGCCCCCCAAAAAAAACACATAAATTTGTGGCTTTTTAAAAATTGGTCATAAAACATTCTCAGTTGAAATTTTAATTGTCTGTTCCTGTATATTATTTTTGATACTTGGGTCAGTCATTGTAGGCGAGGTCGAAGGACGACACCAAAAACAAAGTTTGCTTTGTGTCGCCATCGTCACATTATGGCCATCACATTTACATGGCCATGAATAGATACATGTCCGAGCAGTATACAGAGAACAAGAGCGTTCAGATCAAGAGGTTTATAACTGGAGTCGGTGGTCGTACAGCGTTTGTCCACAGAGGCCGCCAGAACCACACAAAAAAAAACAATAATAGTTCCTTGTAGCTGCTTTGAATTTGGGCTATTCTTCTTGTACAATTTAGAAAAAAAATAACAGCCTAAGTCAAACCATTCAAGAATAAACTGTATATGCTTATTTTCTCTGCAAAAAAAAAAAAAAGGATTTTAATTGCAGTCCGACTATAATGAACGCACATCAAAAGACATTTACAGAGTTACATCAGATGCAGATGTTTGCGAGGCAACAAACAGACACTTAGAAAGTCTTTTCATCATAAATGAGAGAATATGTTTTGCTCATGAAAGCCTTGTTCTGAAGCCTGCACCACCACAGACTTTACTTTCGCTAACGAGGGTCTTTCATGACTTCGGTGCAAAGAATGCGCTTCGTGATTCGAGGAGACTTTGTGACTCTGAAATTTCAATTGCAGGATTTCCCATTTAATCATGGGACAGAAGAGGGATGCTGAAACAATGGACGGAGTCAACAGCATACCTAAAATTCAACATCATGATTCATCATCACCTGAATGAACCGGACGAGCTGAGAAAACTCAACATTGTGTTCTTGTAGAGTGTCACGTCTGAGCACTCGTGTTGCTATCAGACACGTTTAAATAAAAATCATAGTCGGTATAACTGAGGAAAAATTAGTTCCCAACGAGGAGAAATTCCCGTTGTGGTGCTACTGGCAGTAAAATGCTTACAGGCCAGAACAACCGACATAAAAATTATTACCACAAACATTTTAATCTAGAGGAGATGCCCCGATGTCAACCAATAAGCAAATGCCTCTAATCAAACTGAAGTATGTACCTACAAGTCCCAGAGAAATTAAATGTCAAACTGAAGGTGTGCAGGGGGGCTTCAGGTTTCAAGAGGTTCAAGACCGAACACAGTTTCCTCACTAGACTGACGAGGAGCAGCCGAGAAAACACAACAGGGCTTAAAGAGACCAGAGTCTCTGTCTGGCAGTCTAATGAGCTGCAGTTCTCAGTGAGTCAGGGACAGATTCAGAATGAGTCTCAGAGCCACCTGTGTGTGTCATCCCCCACCTTTCTTAAGGCTTCACAAAAAGGGCGTCGTCACACCCTGATTGGCTGAGAGGGAAACGCCCCAAGCTGCCTCCACTCCTCCATCAGGAGTCAGTCTGCCACAGCTGCACACAGGTGATCTGAATCTCCTGCAGTCAGTTCAGAGAGAATCTGAAAATCAGCCCCAAACAAAAGGAAGATATTCAGTCTGAAACAATGAAACGACTCTGACAGACTGTGAAACTGACCTGCATTAGACAGAAGACTTATTTATAAGCATTAACAAGTCCGGTAAAGCACTATTGTAGTGGCTTGAATGAATGTACCGGTGCAGCTTATAATAATGAGTTTGGGACAATAATGAGTTTCTTTGCAGCGTCCATTTTGTTTCCGCATGATGACTAAATGCTCATGAATGCACGGATGTTGGAAAAAATGACTCCAGCTGTGTGAATGGGACCATATGAACTAATAGAAATAACTCGTATGGTTCAGATTAATTACAGTGAAAGAGAACAGAGGTTGATGTCATGACACACACTTACATGTTCATTTTCCATCTAATTCTGTTATATAAGTTCAATGCAGCGTCTGTCATGTTGGTTTCAGATGCTGTTTTAGCTCCTCTCTGCTCTGATTGGTCAAAATGATCATTGGCAAAAACAATTTAGCAGCTGTGCTAAATTAATTCTTGCGAGCCAAAATAGCTGCCTGGCATAAATTATGCAAATGTGTGACATGGTGACGAAGAGTGATGTCACCATGTCACGAAATGGAAAGGCAGACGACTGACGAGGCGTTTGAGGAGCAGTGGGAGAGAAGAGCTTCTTTAGGACTTTTTTTACCTGTCAAGATCTGTTACTCACCTGCAGAAGAACCTTTATTAAGAACTTAATGGGAGGAAAAAAAATAATGGGTCTGCTTTAATTCGCACACACTGTGATTGTTTCAGTCGAATTGATTTATGAGCGAAGCCTCCAGCATGTAGCTTTCTTTAAATCATTACAAAATAGGCTCTGAAGTTGTGTTTGCATAAGATACAATACAAATTGAATTTAGTCTTAATTATAAATTCTAAAATTCAACCAACTTGAATCTGGAGATTCCTCTTTACGCTGAGTGAATGAAGGGTTAATTTATTGTGATGATCACAGTTTTATAGCGTAGAGGAGTCTGATAGAAAATAAAGATAAAGTCAACCTGCATTCCACAACCACAACCACTCTGTGGGTCGGACCCACCGCTGGCACTTATTTATGCCAAATAATTTAAGGTGGCATTTTTACAATGCAGACTTCATTGTCTATTATCAAGGTTCCTCATAACTCATGTTTGGAATGCTTGACCCTCAATGAGGAAGTCATTGTCAGGGTCATAAATTCACCCGCAGAGGCCTTGTCGTGTGATGAATTCATTTCCAGTGACATCCCAAATGGTTCACGTCTTCATCGTGACATGATGAACCAGAGTTCTGCTCTCGAATGCAGAATTAGTCTCCTGTTAGTCATTTGTTGCCATCTTGTATTCATCCTCTTATCTATCCGACATTTTAACGTCCTTATTAGAAAATAAAAAGCAGCAAAACAAGTTCATTATTGAACTTTTAGCCTGAAAATGTTCCCTCTAAAAACAGGAGCGTGCACATGATTAGCCCTGTAATCCACCTTTCTACATTTTAAATCTCAAAGCTTTAGCGATGTCAATAAATCTCCCCGGGCCGAGGCCTTGCACAGTCTGAGCTCGTGTCTGACATGGAAATAAAGAAAAGGGCGACCGTTTTCTGAGTTTCCTCCTGGTCACCTCCAGAAAGCCTTGAGCCTTTTGCCTTCGCTATTCATCACCGTCTTCATTCATTACGGGCCTCAGCAGACGGCGAGTCTCGCTCTAGGTCACAGCTGCTCTGCTCCACCTGGAATAGCGACTCCTCCGACCTACTGGCCCGACATATGGAGGCTCTGCCTTGCTCCATGTGGTCCAGGGGAGAAAGTTAAACTTTAATCTGGCCGGCTACTGGGGAATTTGCACGAAGTTTCCCCGACAGGTGGTGTTTTTAATTATTGAAATTGCTCAGTTCATATGTAGTTTAGCCACGAATAACTTTCTCATCAAGAACAACTTGCAGCCAGAAACAGGGTAGGCATTCTCCCCGTCGTGCTTTTATGTGCCGTGCATACATAAACATATTTTCAAGGTAAAATATAATCCAGCTTGCCCTTTTACAACATTAATATTGTATGTTTTTGAAAATTCAAGTAGCTGTTGTCGGAGCACAAGTGCTTTCAATCATGGAAACCAGACGGTGAGGAGGTGTTGTTTAGATCCGTACCAATTATTTCTCTATACTGAAATCACCTTTTCCATGATAACAGCCTCTGTAAGGCAGCTAACAGCGCGATGTACGCCGCACAGAGAAATCACCAATCAGCATACAAATACGCACAAGTTTCGCTCTGTAGCTTCGTGTAGAAGGAACAAAAGATGGGTTTTATAGCGGAGAAGAAATGTGTCATAGACGGTGAAGACGGTATACGTTGTTAGCACAAAAACAAATCAAAGTGCGAGGACGACTTGATATTCACGGGACTAATGAACTGAGCCTGCTCTGCCACAGTGCCACTCAGTCATGGATGGGGTAATTAAGACCTATTAAGGCCACTTTTGGAAAACAGATGAGTGGAAATCGTGCGATATCATCTGAAAAAACAAAACATTGAGTTGTATAACAGGTTTTTTTTTTTTTACTGAACTCTGTAATGATCTGCTCCGAGATCTCACTGGATATCTGACACAACCTCGCAGCACCGAGCAGATCCAGCAGTTTGTTTGTTCGTTTATTACATTTAAACTAATAATAATAATATATGACAAACAATTATTCAATCATACACACAGTAACAGATATCTTTATAATATAAATGTAGAAACTGAGAAACCGTGCAACAATTTTCAGATTTTAATGGGTCAATTACAGACAATTATCTCCAGAACTGCTAAAACTTGCTCATTGTTAAACTGACCTGACAAAGTCGTTTTGGTATCTAAACCGAACCAAGAAGTGTTGGAGCCTTGACCTAACCAGGTAGCATTGTATGTTATCATATTTGAAATGTTTTTCAGCAAGCTTAGCTTTGAAAGTCTAACTGAACGTTGTATTATTTCCACGCTGCTTTATTTGCCGAGCTGGAAATGAGAACATGCTGGGATGATGCACAGCGCCCATTTTCCTGCATAACCAGTACTTTCACTTGATTTGTGTGGACAGTTAACCGATAACACTTTTGTTGTTTTTCTCAGGAAATATTTTGAGTGCTCATTTGAGTTTTTTTTTTATATTGTGGCATCGCTGCTTTTACTTGCTACTATCTCACCTCCTCACAGTCTGTTTCTCAGTCTGTCGTACGCTGCAGGGAGCGCAGTGTGATGGCAACACAAAGTCTGCAGCTTCGTTCACACGTTCAGTTTCTTAAAAACACAAATACTGAACGTTCTAAGTCTCCTTAGATCACTGACACAATTGTAGTCTGTAAATCGAGCGAGGATAAAAAAGGAAACGGGAATATAGAGAGTGGACAGGATAGAAAATGTACAATCCAAGACGAGCTGTGTGAAGAACATTACCTGTGTGAAGGGAGCAGCGTTGATTCAATCTTATGGCCGCAGCTTTTATCGGCTTTTATTGTTATTAAAGTGTGCACGCCCGCCCTAAATGTTAGGCTCACTTAGGGTGTATAATGGAACTCACAAGACCACAAACTACAGCCTCTAAATGACCAGATAGTTGAATCAATGCCCTCAGGACACGGCGCCAACACAAAACTGACAATTGCGAGCTTCACAGTGGCAGTATGTGTTGCAGGACTGTGTTAGCTGGTTGCATCATGCTGCACACAGCCGGGGTGGCTTTATTGTGTCGACACCTGTAAATGCCTCGCAGGCCTGAGAGGATTCACAGCAGTCAGGCGGCAGTTTTCAGTGTAAAAAACATTTTGTCACCAATTAGGACTCCGTGCAACTGGTGAGTCACTTTTCATAAGTTTTAAAAGAGGAGAAAATTGTGTATATTGTGTAAATGTTTTTTGAGAGAAAGCGCTGTGGCTTATGGTGTCTGAAAGCAAAGTCTCCTCGCAGACACTGAAGGCTTGTCAGGCAGTATTCACAGTATTCATTTCAGTGCAGAAAACATGTCGCTTATTTCAGCGGCACAAAGCGCGTTTTCTCTACTGCTGCAGCAGAACAACAGCCAAGAGTTCTGTGTGTTACCCTCAGACGGTAATCTTCAGCTCAGGAGTCTGAAATTGGGAGGACAAATTGAATTTGCATCTCAAAAACAGTCCCCTGATTGATGATTGCTTAAAATACCCCGTGTGTTCAGTGTTTAAATGCTGTCAGAGGAATTCTTATAGAGGCTGTGCTGTTTTTTTTTTATCCCTCTCAGCTCACAACATCAAATTTTAATGACTTGCATCAAATAGAGTAAGCACCTTCAGGAAACAGCAGCGCTCAAAAAAAAAGAGAGAAAACGGCAACGTGAAAGGCTATTTTCTTTTTCTACCACGGGAATAAAATCAAACCTGCTCAAGCCTGTTTGGACCAATCTTCCATTATTATTTCAAAGACCAGCAAAAGGTGATCCTAAATTGATTCAGTGTGCTTTTTACTTAATGCTCGTGGCATTCACTGATGGCAGCAAATGGGCAGAAATCCAGTGACCCATCCTGGCACACATTAACCTGAAGTACTGTTCGAGGCAAAGGCCTCACCTGCATTCAAGCTTTAATTAAAGGCCACCGAGGGCAGCTGGAAATAGGAATAACAACAGAGCGCAGCCTTAAATCACCCTCTTCAATGTTAAGTCTGCTAGACATCGATGTTTGTAATACCTGGAATTAGATTGCTTTAAATTGCATCCTTTTAATGACTTTTCCTCCACATCAAGGCCGATAAGAAAATACTTAAATGAGGATCACATAGTGAAGCTGTTAGAGATCTTGTGCTAAGCAGGAAATTTAATGTTCTTTTAGGGAAGGACGGATTTAAAAAGCAGCTACTTAGAGCTAACACCTGTTCGGCGAACGATTCAAAGGCAAAGAAATCCTCGTTTTAATGCGTCCTGCCAGATGGAAAACGACAAACACAACCACTTAATGTTCGAATGAAGCACAACACTCACAAATGTTAGGACAGCGACTGTGTCGGGAGAAACGCTGCTATGACACTGTTTCTCAATACGTTACAACCATTAATGTAGTCGTTATAACATGAAGGTTAATTTAGTGGAGATTATCACTAAATTAAAACAGGTTGTGACACACAGACTCGTCCTTACATAGAGATATGTATTATAACTGGACAATAACTAACTGTACTTAAAGAATCAGACATAAAAGATCTCATACTGTAGCGCAATTTAAACAAAAATGGCCCATGTGAGTGAATTAATAATACAGCTGCATTAATCTGTAACAAGCATTTTACTGTACTTGGTTGAGGTACAGCTAGTTTAGGTTTTTAATCTGTTCCAATGGATTATAGTTTATTTAATTTGTCCGTCTAAATTCATTTTGTGACTATTTCCCAGTGGATTGCTGCGAGTTAAGTTGCATAAAAAGAAAAATAATAATCAAGTTATAGGTACCACAGGTTAGTACTGAAATATAACACCTCAGTAAATTTACTTAATTCCTTTCCATAATTTTTTATTAAGGAATAATTACACCTCTGCAAGTGGAACAGTTCTGTACTTAGACTGAATTAACTGGCGAGAGTAATGTTAGTTTGGTAATATGACACATTTAAACTAAGTCAGCACCTGGATTTAACTAAGCGAATTGGTATCAGCCCTCCATTAGATAATAACTGCGGTGATTAATATGTTTCAGCTGGCAACACGTTTTTTAACCCTGACTGATGCAGGAGGAGCTTCACATTTCTGCAACAGCCACGTCTGAAGACACATCCTGCGGTCGAGGAGACGATGCTTCAGAAGGGTCAAATAGAGGAGATGTGGTCGGAAACATTCTTTCAATGATCGCGATCGGAGATGACTTAAACGTTTTGGTGAAATCTAATCGTAAAACAGTAGAGCCGCGGCTGTGTTTAATCGTGAGAGCAAGAGCATTTTCCACACACACAATCTGAAGAGGACTCAAGGGATTGGGACTAAACAGCTGTGTAGCCTTAAGAAAACCACTTATCAGAGAGGCAAATCAGGAAAGAAAAGGCTTCGGTTTGCTCGAGAGCGTAAAGATTGGACTCTGGAGGGATGGAAAAAGGTCATGTGGTCTGATGAGTCCAGATTCACCCTCTTGTACCTTAGTGCCTACTGTACGAGCCTGTGGGGGCAGCGTTATGATCTGGGGTTGATTCAGTTGGTCAGCAACATCATGTGCCCAAAAAATGAGGCCAGCTGACTTCCTGCATGAAACTGAATGACCAGGTTCTTCCCTGATGGCACGGGCACATTCCAAGATGACAACGCAACTATTCAGAGGACTGAGACAGAGTTGAGAACCTTTGGGATGTTCCAGAGAAACACTTTACACCGCGGCATGACTCTCCCGTCATTAATACAAGATCTTGGCGAAACATTAAAGCAACTCTGGGCGCAAATGAGTGTTGTGACGTTGCATAAGCCGATCAAAACGATGCCAACTGTCATCTGTGGCCGATGCTACATTTAATCCCGGTCACCAAAGCTAAAATAGTCCCTTTAATGCGTAATGTTGCAGATGTTTTCCAGCAGCTGATTTTCACATTTCACAAGTCTGTAGTAGATAAGACATTTTATAAATGGTAAGTTCACCCAGAAACATGAAAATTCAGTCATTATCTATTCACCCTCATGTCCACAGAGAGGTGAGGGAGGTTTCTTAGTCCACAAAACATTCCAGGAGCTTCACAGCAAAACAGTGTCACAGCATCCTCCCAAACAACTGAAAAACTGAAAAACAAAATGGCTTCATGCAGCTCGTCTGAGATCCCGTGTTGATTTGCAGTGACAATATTAATGTCCTCAGCACCTGGCTGAGCTAATGCTTTTAGCTTAGCAGCTAAACTGAAGACTTCTGCTGTAGATAACAGGTCACAGGGCTTCCTGTGTCCGTCTGGAGAACATTTGTTTGTCCCCGTCTACATCAGCTGTTTAGGAGAATGCAGCAACGTTGTTTTGCTGTGAAGCTCCAGAAATGTTTTGTGGAGTCTCAAACGTCACCTGACTTTCCATCAACATGGGAGGTGAGCAGATAATGACTGCATTTTCATCTTTGGTTGCACTTATGCTTTATGTTTCACATGTGCAACCTCATTGGATTGATCCCCTGTTTGAAACTGGGCAGCAGTTACTAAAAACTCATGAAGAATCTTGTGCACAAACTTTCTCACAGGGGCGTCCAACTGAATCCTGATGGATGCAAAAAGGGGTCTCTGAATATTTTATGGTCACTCATTACACAACACACAAGCAGGAGGGAGAGAAATAGCAAAGTAGATGATTTTAGTGCCAAAGCCTCAGTTCTCTTCATCCCCAAAAAGCCTATGATTCTACAATAACAAATCACATTCTGACATTTGGGGATTTTGAGAAAAATACCACTTTCCCGCCTCGAAAAAATACCAGAGCGGCACACCCTCTCGTGTCTCAGCTGAAATCATGTGGTTAATTGTCACAGTGAATTAAGATTGGGCTAATGTGGGTTTTCTGGAGGTTATAAAGGCGACACTGGGATGTGGTCACAGGGAGGAGAAAAAAAGAAAGTTGGACTCTGGCGGAAGACGGGGATTCGGAAAAAAAACAGCCCATTCTGGGATTTAGTTGTTTCATACAAGTAGAGTGAGAGAGTATCCTGGATTTTCCCCAGCTGAACGCTAAGCTGCGGTGGTTACGCTAAGATGTCTCAAGCTTCCCGTATAGAAATAAGAGGATAACTTGGCACGGTGTGTACAGCACAAATCGTTGACCCAGAATTACTAGTGTCTGACCCAAAATAGATTTAGCCAAGGCCCGTGTTTCTGTACAAACTCTCCCCACAGATAAATTATGCCAGCACACAAAACTAGACAAAGTGC
The DNA here is from genome assembly GCA_963678695.2 of Diplodus puntazzo. Classification (NCBI taxonomy): domain Eukaryota; kingdom Metazoa; phylum Chordata; class Actinopteri; order Spariformes; family Sparidae; genus Diplodus; species Diplodus puntazzo. Next base: position 26,723,212 of record OZ023172.1, read on the forward strand.
AGGAGGAGACAGAGAATGCAGGATCGCTCGTTGAAGCACAGCAGAACATGGAACTTTTTTTTCTAAAATAAAAAAGGGAGTGATCGCTCAAATCCAATGGCTCTTTTATTTTCAAAAAGCTTCACTGAAGTATTTACAGTTTGTGCAAAAACATTTAAAGGTTTCAAGGACTTTACATTGTAAGTTCAACCTCAAGGCACATACATGGAACAACATCAATATTTCATCATGAGAACAGAAATTTTAAACTTTGGTTCCTAAGAAAAACTTGGTGTGGGTGGCTAACGGAGCACAGCAGTGTCTCGATGAGAAGCCAGGATGGCGAAGTATTCCAACATAGCCGTTTTACATGCAACTGTGAATTTCCAGCCTTCTCTCTCTCTTTAAAAACCACGTGAGAACCTTTTTCTGTGCGGTTACTCAAGCTGTACCTCAACCACCGCTGGGTGATTGCTTGAAAAGAAATACTTGAAAACCCGACATGACAAAAACAAAATTAAAAATGATGGGGCTATGAAGCTAAATACAGTTCATGCAAAAATCCTTGATTGAATGTTGACTGGCTAATAGATATTTGCAGTGAAGGAATTTTTTTTTTTTTGCCTACAGGAAGAAAAAAAGATGATTCCAAACATTATTCTGGTTCAGCCACTCCTGTTTAGTCTGAATTGACTTCTCAGTGATTAATTATTTCAAACGTCATTCAATTAGATTTAAGGGGAAATTACTTCTCTGCACCCTGAAACAGTAATAATCCACTGCTAGGAGTCTGAGACACGTCTTTTGTGACTCCATTCGTCGCAGCCGCGTTCTTTTACCAAGCGCGTGGGAAATTAAGAGCAATGCAGGCTGCAAAACAGCCACTAAAGCAGCGTCCTCGCCCGCTTGGATCATTAACCATGCGCCTCTTAAAGTCTGGCACTACAGATGAACAGTCTCTCGTTAGCTACCGTGCGCCACGCTAAGTGTTGTCCTTCCTGTTAATACTGTTATTGTTGCCGCCGCGGCTGCAATCCGTTTGGAGAAAAATGTGCTTTCTGTTCAGCTTTCTCGTCGCCGTCTCTCTTTTTTTTCTCTCCTTTCCTTCCTCCCACTTCACTCCCCCTCTCCTGCTTATCATTCAGTCCTGCATAAAAGGTAAGGCAAATATCTGTCTCCGTTACACATTCACAGACGGAAGAGATACTATATGTTGCAATAGTTTGACCTCCTCCCCCACTTTTGTTTGATCAGCACACGACTTAAAATAGGGCTTTTCCTCTTTAACAAACAATAGTCTAGACAACATCGGATGTAAATGTTCAAGTGTCTCATGGTCCGCTGTGGATATTAGTAGAAAAAGGTTAAAATAAAAAGTGGAGATGCTTTGATAACCACAGAAGATCTTTATATTTATCAGCCCGACATGAAAAAAAAATATCCATCTTGTAAAGTCATGTATCGGAGTTACTGAGTCTTAAAATCTTATTTATGCTTAGATAAATATATTTATCACTGTTTTTTGTTGCAACGTAAAATTTATTTGACATAATCTTCCACATGAAGGTGCAATATGTAAGAGGTTTGGTTTTGAAAAATGTAAAAATGAAGTTAAACCATGAACAGAATGTGAAGTAATAACAGTTCTGACTTTAAGTCAAAGACGACGATGAACTCTGTTACAGCTCAGCATGCTAATCAGCTGATCCTTGGCCAGTTTGTACCTCGAGAGGTGATAGTCTGATATTAAACAACACTCCTCAGGTACTAAGAGCTCCTGGTGCGGCTAATATGATTGCTAGCTACACAGTTAACTGAACATACTAGCTAACGGCGGCTACAGCTAGCAGCAGTTAGCGATTACAGCGGTGTTGCCTGCTAGTTGTTTGACTATGAATTTGACAGGTGGCCGATTCCAACATATTGCATCTTTTAAGGAATACGCTTATTCACACTTTGCAAAGAGTTAGCTGTGCAGATTGACCCCCCCTCTCATATCTATGTGTGTGGAACATATTAAGCTACAGGCAGTTAGCTTTACTTAGCATAAAGAAAAGGATGCAGGATGAAAACAGATAGCCAGGCTCAGTTGTTAAATAGTTTCAACAGTCCTAACGATGTGACCTTCACGTTCTCAAATGCTTTGTCTTAGCGCTTCTCTCCGTACCGCGAACAGAGAGCTAAAGTAGCCATCGTTAACTTAGAAATGGGATCCGCTAACCGGCTTCCAGCACAACACAGAAGTTCAACAGAGCCTCTTTCAAGAGGATGGCTGTGGAACCGAACTTCTCATCTATCCTCTCGGCAAGAAAGCAAATGAGCGTATCTCCCCCCCCAAAAAAAGTTCAAAGATTTCTTTAAATGTTTTCTAGATAACAGAGATTTTGTCTTTTGAAGTAGCGTTCAATGAAACTCCAACAAAGAGGCCCCATGTGATTGTGATCTGAGCTATTACTGGAATTTCAGTAAGTGCAGCTACTCTGAGATATTCCGACTGCGGAGGTGAATCCAAACAGAGATAATCTCGACCCTCTGGAACATCTCGAGCACAAGGCCTTAAAATCGTTTGACTTTAAACGTTCGGCCTGGATTGTGTCGATCCTTGTCGACCGCGTGTGTGTTCGAGCGGCTGAATCTGTGCGCCTCACAAAGAGTTAACACACTCTCGCTCCCTCCCAGCGTGTGCTCCATGCAGCCAAGTGAAAATAAAGTCTACATATTTTTCTCCCTTTTTTGGTCGAGGATTATGAGGCGAGGAGGGGGAGGGAGGTGAAAGGGGTGCAGGGGTCGGCGGTGGGAATTCTCTAAGCTTGGCCCCTCCAAATAAAATCTTGTCAAATCAAATAAAGTCTTCTTACGAAGTGCATAATGAAGACCTCTCACTGGCACCTCACATGCAAAGAGCTGCCACCACCAGTCCAGTGAAGCTGAAGGGCAGGAAAAACTGCTTTAATTGAGCCCATGCAGGGATCTGAGACCGAGGAGACGGTGAGACAGAAAATGGCGAGCAAGACGGGGGTGAGAGCCGCCAATCGCAGGGGCCGATGTTATGAGGCGAGCAGGTGCATTGTCCAGGTGAATGGAGCCATAAATGAAGTAGACAGTCTCGTAAACGTACACAAAGGGATGAGTGATGAGACGTTAGATGAGCTGCTCGGTCACAGCCGCACATTGTGTGGACCGCGGGGCGGAGTGCCATCTCATTGCTGTAATTCCCTAATTTATCAAAACGCCTAATGAACGCCGGGACGAGGTTGAAATAAGTGGGTGTATAATGAGCGCTGTGTGTGTGTGTGTGTGTGTGTGTGCTTTGTAAAAACTCATCACACACTCTAAACACACACACACACACATAGGGCAGAAGAGGAGAAACCCCCCACTCCCATCATGAGAGACCACAGTGGTGAAAATCCATATCATTTAACCGCCAAACACAGAAAACACTGTTAGTTTTAAATGATTCCACATCATTAAGTAGCTCGATGAGCAATAATACTCTAAACAACGCCGTTTGAGCATGAGTAATGGCGTCTGGGTAATGGACTCCAGGGGGAACGATGAGGGTAAAGTGATCTTTGCACCTTTTTTTTTTTTCCCCCATTCTTTCTTTCTTTCTTTCTTTCACTCCGTCTGTCTTGCCCTCTTGTTCCTCCGTCCCACACACGACGCTGAGGGAAACTGCCCCCTTGTGGCCTCACTCGCCAAAACAGGGTACAAAAAAAAAAAAAAAAGAAGCAGAACAAATGAGGGGGATTTTTTTTTTCCTTTTCTTTTCCAAAAGGATCTGCGAGTCTCAGCACATCCACGCACCTCATTAGAGACAATAATCCTTTGTTGCCTTTTTAAACTCCTGTTAATAATTGAAGGTCCTCACTAAAAAGAAAAAAATACAAATGTGCTGAAAACGCCACATCTTTCTTTTTCAGATTTCCCCCCAAAAAAAGTGTCTCGTGACTAAGCCCACCTTTGTTCCACCACCACCGACAAAACAAAGATGCTTTTAGTTTTAAGGCACTTTTGGGAAATCTCAGTCCGTGGGCTTTTTTTTTTCTCCACAGCATTGATGACATTCCCCTACACGACCATTTGCAATCCCTTACATGTGATCACCACCTCTGCTCATTTCCTGCCTCGCTTCCATTAACAAGAAAGTGCACTTCAATTCCTTTTTTACAGCATGCCACCAGTGAACCAGCGCTATATTTCCACAGCGATCTAATCAGCAGTGTTTGGATTTCCCCTGTGCTGTGTTGTCTTTACTACTGTTCTGTTGTACCGGGGAGGGTTTGCAGTGTATCAAAGCGCAAAAAAAAAACAAAAAAAAAGGCCATATTTTTTGCTTCTGTGGTTAGCAAAGGACCCCAGCCCTCTAAGCGCCCTTTACATTTCCAAGGCTGACAGCTTTTTCGTCAGAAGCTACACCCAGGGTGCCGTGATTGTACAAATCCATGTTTTCATGTACAGTACTGACCATTTAAAACGACTTTCAAAACCCTGCTGGTTATAAAAAAAGAAACACTTGTATCTCTTTTCTAAGGATAAAAAAGATAGCAGAGAATCCCACATTATTATCCACAGTATAAATTACATCGTAGACAGAACTTGGAAATATATATAGTACAGTTATATTTGACTAGAATTTTTATGTTTTTTGTCGTCTACACAAATGGTGTATATGTGTATTTATGCATGTGTTGTTAAGTGTTTCTGGTGTGTGTGTGTGTGTGTGTGTGTGTGTGTGTGTGTGTGTGTGTATATGCGTGTGGATGCCTCTGTACTGTTTGCTGCTGCATCACGTGTGGCAGAACTCTGTACTGGGCACGTTGCTGCTCTTGCAGTAGGCTATGCTGTTGTTACTGAGGTGACAGTCTCTAAATCCAATGCCCCCGTTGGGCGTGTAGATGGGCTGAATGCGGAAATCTCCCTTGAGCAGCTGCTCATTGTTCAGCGCCACTATCTGGAAACTGGTCTCAGTCATCTCCAGAATGGAGTTATCCTTCTTGGTTCCAGCCTCGCAGTAGTCATCTTTTCTCCTGCCCCGGTTGTATTTCCACTTGGTCGAAGATGACCGGCTCTTCCTGTGCATGTGCCAGCAGAACAGGCTGAGCAGCAGCACCAGGATGATAAGCACCGCCCCGCCAATGATCCCAGCCATTAGCAGCGTGGAGTTCATGCTCTCCTGAGGAGCTTGCTCTTTACCAGGAGTCTTGGGAGACGCGGCAGGCTTGGTCCTGGCCTCGGAGCATATAGTATCCTCTCCGGGCCTGTAGGAGTTAAGGGTGTCCAACACATGCACGCAGATCCGATACACAGACCGGGGCTCCAGGTTAGTGAGGCTTATATGCCGCCGGTCCCCGCTCACCGTCCTCTCCCGCATTCCTTCGTTTATTTGGCTTTGGCCCCTTTTGACCCAAGTGACCTTGTAGGCTGTGACGGTGAAATAGGAAGCCCAGCTCACGTCGATATTCGTGGAGTTGACCACGTGGAAGGAGATCTGAAGGGGGTCCTCGTAAGGAGGGAGAGGACCGGGAGGGTTGTTATGGATCGGGGGTAAGGGAGGGGAGGGTGAGTCAAAGTGGTAAGGGATGGATGTGGTGATGAGGGTGGAGATCATGGTGGTGATAGGGACGGTTGTGGGAGGGGGAGGTGGTGTGGAGCGGAGAGTGGGCCAGGGCGGCAGGTCAGCATCAACCGGGCACTCTATAATATCCAGCGTGAGCTCTCTGATCGCCATGCCACGCACCTTGTCTGGACTCAGGCACACAAAGCCTCGGGCATTGATAGCGGAAGGCAAAGATTTGAGCCACACCACCACCCACTTCACAGCACAGTCACAACGCCAGGGGTTATTTCGCACCATGAGATGCCTCAGGCTCGACAGGCCATCGAACACACCCTGTGTGAGACTCTGCAGCTGGTTGCTGGAGATATCCAGTTTTTCAAGCCTATTTAGAGCAGCGAAGGCTGCCACAGGGATGTTGTCGATCTGGTTCTCCTGCAGGCTGAGTTTGACCAGTGACTGGCTGGGCAGGAGGGGAGGGGGGAAGGTGAGTGAATTGCGGGCCAGGGCCAGCTCACGGAGGTTGACCAGGTCCTGGAAGGTCCCTGGTGCAATGCCCTCATCCGTAAGCAGGTTCCCGTCCAGCAAGAGGCGCTGCAGGCGTGTCACATTCTGAAAGGCCTCCTCTGCAATGACAGCAATGCGATTCTCATCCAACCGCAGCTCTTTTAAGTCCTCGGGAAGGCCAATGGGAACGCTGCTTAAGTGGTTCTTGGTAAGGAAGAGGAGTTTAAGGCTTACCGCCTCCCTAAAGGCTCCTTCCTCCACCCCCACTGTGGAGATGGAGTTATCATCAAGGTGCAGCTCCTCTAGCCGAGTCAGCTGGGCCAGAGCTGCCTTTGAGATCGTTTGGATATTGTTCTCCTGGAGATGCAGGACCCTGGTGTTTTTGGGCAGATTGATGGGGAACTCATCCAGCTGATTGCCGTAAAGATACACAGTCTCGACGGAAGCCAGATTGTGAAGTTCCAGAGGGAAGCCAGCATTATTTATCTGGTTGTTATGTAGGAAGAGGACCTTGAAGCCCTCCTGTATCCCCAGAGGCACTGATGTCAGGCTGCGTTCATTGCAGTACACATACTGGATGTCACATCTACACTCCTCCGGGCAAGAGGCACCCGGGCTGAATTGCATTTGGAGGCTTAAGATGACAGTCAACCAAAACTGCAGGAATGAGGCCCAATCTTTATTCCAGGGTCCAGCAAGAAACTCCATAGTGGAAAAACAAAACAGGAAAACGGAAGCCAATAAAAGAAAAAAAAAGGGAATAAAACAAACACAAAAATCAGAAAGGCAATGACGTATATATCCACCAAAAAAAAACCAGACCCCCGAAAGGTCCACCTAGGAGAGTTTGGTAACGATGCAGTTAGCTGCAAACGAGCAGGAAACCGTGGGAGTAATCCTGTAAATGCTAGTCCTCAGCTGAAGAGCGATGGCCTCATTAGTGGTGGCCGGTCCTCTGACTGACTCCATCCATGCTGAGACATCAGACCATAGCAGGACTCTTCACTCGTAGCTCCATGCAGAGCTCAGCCAGGGCCAATTTGAAGACACGCAGTCGAGAGCCACCGCAGGCTCCACTTGCCTGTCCGTCACACACTGCTGGTCCCCGGCTGGGGCAGAGTCCAAGGGGGGTGACATTTGGATCCAGAGACCTGTGGGAAAACAAAGAAACGCCGGATTAGTATATTTAGGGGTGGCCTGTTCTCGGAAAAAAGAGGCCTCTCTTCCTCCGTCTCTCTATTTGAAATACAAACACACACACACACACCAACTGTCGTTCCCTCTCTCGCTCTCTTCCCTCAAACAGAGAGACAGTGTCACAAAACATATCGCTCACTGCTCACGTCAAATTATACGCTAGCTATTACAAAAAACACAAAAAAAAGAAAGAGTCAAACCATCTGATAAATATTCAGAACAGCCCCGCACATCCGGTTTCACAGACATAAAGAAGGCTTTTATCCCCGTCCGCTCTATCAAAGGAGGGAATAGAAGGACTGCAAGGACACACTCTCATGGACTCACAGAGGTTCTGAGCAAAAACGTCAATTCTGCTTAATGGAAAACAGGCTGAGAAGAGATAAGGCTAATAAAGACATCACCTCTTTGTGCGGCGACACGAGAGCACAAAATATTTTCAAGGGGGAAAAAAAAACAAAAAATTCCGGAAGAGAAAATAAGTTACAACCGTCTTTCTGTCTGTCTGTTGAGCAGACGCCGCGGTCGGAGGTAAACACACGAGTGCTTACTGTAAACACAGGCAATTGTTTTTGCTGCTGGCCTGAGGAGGTGCTCGTTATTAGGTGCAGGCCTGAGCAGCACCAGCACCACCACCGCGCCGAGATTTAAGGGCCGTGAAGAGTGGAATTAGAAAACAAAAGGAGAGGCATTCGAGGAATAAAAACCCTGCATATCAGCTCCTCCTCTCGCCGGGAGTGACATACACAAAGCTGTCAAACGAAATGGGATTGAAAAATAATTTAGTCCCTCCACCTGCGATAAATGATCGATACAGGCTATTTTTCAACATGGAGAGCCTTGTAGTAAAGCACAAGGCCATTGGATTACAGTAGAACCCCCCCACATCCATTATTCTAAGTTTTACGAGCCATCAAACATTTTCACCCCCTCCCTCCCCCCTCCTCCTCCTCTCCTCTCTCACATGATTGAAAGATACGTGTTGTCATCGGTAGCTTTCATCTTAACCGAAGCTTTCGCACTGAGTCGCTGCTGGATGACACACAATAACGGGAACGACGGGCTGCATGTTAAACACAGAAAAACGGCCATGAGCGTGGAGTGAAGGTGTCCTGCAGAGGACGAGCAGCAGCCACGGGGACATAATCACACTTTTTTTTTTGGTCATGCCTGGCAGCCATGACATCGAATTTAACAGTGAAATAAATAAAAAACAGCAATTAAAATAATCCCTCTGTTTTATGTGCCTCCCTGCCCCTGCTGCCTGTGTGTTGACTCCATGCATCGGGGCTCTTTGTGGCAGAGATGGAGACACAATCCTCTGACACACATCTGTGATCTACTTCTCTAAATTGAAAGAGCTAAATTTAATCAAATAAGCTTGAGGAGGAGGAGGAGGAGGTGGTGGAGGGGGGGAGAGTATGAGCAACCACATGAGGAGATAAAATGTTGCTGCCACAGCAGCAGAGTCAACAGCAGAAGGCAGCAGCATCAAGATTATTATAGCTGCATAAATAAAATGTCACCGAGAAGCCCCGAATGATAACCTGAGAATAAAAGAGAAGGATGACGTCAAGTTGACGAGGTGATGAATGGAAGTCATGGGCAGATGAAGGAGGCAAACTGATAGAAAGACTTTCCCTCTCTCTCTCTTTTTTTCCTTTCCCCCGTCTCTCTCTCTCTCTCTTTTTTTTTTTGCTATTTAATTTCCAGTCGACGGAGCACAAGATGAACGCTGTGATATGTGGCCAGGACCAAAATCCGATTAGAAACTGGATTTAGCGACAGAAAGGGGGAAAAAAAGAAAAAAAAACTCAATTAAAAAGTTTAAAATGGATAGAGGGGTATTTAAGAGGCGGTGAGAGGCGGATCAGGTAGACTTCAAACACGCTGCCCAGTGAGTGCTGCTCATCTGGATGGATTATTTCAAAGGAGGGGATGAAGAGCGTGCAGAGCATTGAGAGTGAAGAAGGAGAAGAAGGAGAAGAAGAAGAACCCCCCCACCCCAAATAATAAGGAGAAGGGGGGAAAAAAGAAAAGTCTGCCTCTCTCCGGGCTGAGGAATGTGGAGCTGTGCGCGCTGCGGCGCAGTAATCTCCCAACATCTCATTAACCTACAGATAAATTAACCAACCTTGTTTTTATTGAATTAATCTTTTTTTTTAAAAAAGGGAAAGTCAGGCGGCGGATTAACGCCGGTGTGTGACTGTCTCGGCTCGCAGGATGCTGTGAGCTCGGAGTTTCGAGGTGAAAACGTTCCCCGTGTTTGTGGATCTGTTCGGAGGAGATCGCCTCATAAATAATTTGGGGAAAAGTAGCCGCTTGATATTCAGCTCAGGCCTGTGATTTCTCCCCCTCTAACTCCGTCCTGCGTTAGAAAGAAGCAGCCACTGTACCTTCAGCGAGCCTTCATCCATTACACACCCGCGACCGCGTTCAACTTTTCCCCCTTTTTGTCCTCCGAGCCTCCGTCCTTCATGCGGTCCTGCTGGAAGAAGCCCGTGCGTAAAGGTCCGTTCGGCAAAGCAGCTGGCGCGAGTCGGTTCCGAACAGCAGCGTGAACCCGGTGAGTCTACGGAACAGCATATTTCCCTGCATGGGTCCCCTCTTCTCTGCGCGTCCGTCCGCACCGCTGTCCACCACTTTTTCTTTTTTTTTGTCTCCTTTTCTTTTTTCTTTTTTTCTGTGTTTCCAGCTCCCGGAGCTGCTCCGCTTTAACTCAGCACCGTCTGCGGCGCATGAGGACCGAAGAAACCGGCGGCAGGGTGAGAGCAGAGCCCGCTTCCTCTTCCACACTCTGGCCGAACGGTGAGGACGCACTCGCCGAAGTGTCCGCCGCCTGATCCGCCTCGGGCCATGACGGCCAGCTGCGTCCGTCCGGTGCGCTCTGGGTTTCTGACCGGGGGGAGCTCAAAACTTGTCTTCAGTGTGCGTGAACGCAGCTCAGATCCGGACTCCCTGCGAGTTGTTTTCTTAGATGGATTCAGTTGATAGTGCGACGTGTGTGCTCTGCTCACCTCTCTCCCTCTCTCTCTCCCTCTCTCCCTCCCTCCCTCGCTCTCCCTCCCTCTGTCCCTCCTCCCCTCCTCAGAATAAAGAATGCATCTCCTCCAGCAGCTCCGTGATGGCTTTGAGCCACAGATCCTCCCCGCTGCCCGCACACTGCAGAAAATACTTTGTCTCTCTGCACACTTCATTCCTACATGCTATGCGCGCCCGCCTGCCCCCATGTCTGATCTCTCATTTGCATTTTAATCACACACAAAAAAATAAATCCAAGGAATGGGTCTTGAAGTCAGACAGTCAACAGAAACTGGCCACAGACCTTTAATGCTCCTACAGTTCCGATGGTGTGACGGGGTCTCCGGGGCCACACAGGGTCCCTGCAGGGCCTCATTAGCTCCAGTTTTGTTGGAATATTTGCAGGCCTGCGTTGAGATTCTTTAAGGACCACTCGCCCCACTTACTTTCGGAATGGTGGTGTGTTTTTTTTTGTTTGATTACAGCTGGATAATTAGCCCCGAGTGGAAAGCACAGGCTCGTCTTCACTTCCCCTTCCCCTCCGTCCCCCTCGTCTCCCGGTGATTTGAAGCATTTAGACGCAGCCAAAGTAATTTCATCCGACTACGTTGCTCGGTTCGTGCGAATACTGATTCAGCAGCTCTGCACACACTCCTCCTCGAGTAGACACGTCTGACTGCGAGTTTCCCGGGTCGGACCTCAGAGCACCGTTGCTCCTGCTCCTCACACAAACACTCAGGTGTGCGAGTAGAGTTTTTAGCCTTCACCTGAGGATATTTAAACACAAGCACTCGCTAGATTAAAAAGGGGCGCCAGGTGACAAAAATGAGACCTTCCCGTTCCCTCTCGGCTGTGGACGGTTTGTTGAAGTTGTTTAAAGCCGGTTGGACTGTCGATCTCTTTGTGAAGGACTCCGCTAGCAGATAGCGACAGTAGCTAACTAATAAACTAACAACTGGGTTCCAACACAGAGCAACACTCCACTTGAGCTGTAAAGTTAAAGTGAAATTAAAATAAGGGACGTTTGAAAGAGGAACACAACAACGTCATCGTCATGAAATGTTGAACTGGTAGTTTTGCTCTTAGCTATTTGGCAAGAACGACGACTAGCACAGGGTGGCTACTGTCAGCAAATCTAAGATATGACTAATGTTGATGTAATTCCAACACTAACAAATGAACTTTATGACTTTATGACTCTTCCTGCTTTTATCTTGTGGTTGTTATTTCTGGCCACAGTTGCTGTTGAGTGACAGCCGGCCTGTCACCAGTCAGAGTTACCGAATAATAGCGTCTAACTTTAGTCTTCCTCGAGGACAAACATTTATGAAACTCTCTGCCGATTTCTAGTGCCAAACGCTTAAAATACAGACTAACTAAAGGTCGCTTCCGTTAGCTTGCTAGTTTCCACTTTCTGAGTGAAACAGATACTTAATAATCAAACAGTTTCTTACAAATGTCGAATGTTTTCAAGAGAGAAGAACTGACAGTCCAAATTTTGGGTGCATGTTGAAAAAGAGGGACAAACCAACTTGTCATGTCATCGTTCCAAGGTGCGAGTCAATACTGTGACATGGAGGTTTGACAGAGCGCAGCAGCGATGGCCGTCACATGCTGTCTGTCGTCCCTCTCGTGGGAAATCCCTCCTCAGAGGCTCCAAGCTTCAATATGTCCAAAACTTTATACCCTCCTCTAATATTTACAACACCCGCAGCATTGTTTTACAGTTTCTATGGCCTGCCTTCCACCACAGGAGAAGAAAATACGACTTAGGAGGATTCAGCGAGGAGGACTCAGATTTCAGTTTTGACTGAGCGATGCTAAAACTGTCATGTTTTCCTGCGTTGTCCACGTTTGGTTTATAGCCACAGTGGAGGTCGGAGAGGCAGGAGATCCCTCAGCGGGTCAGCAGGTGCACGTTTGCCTTTCATCTCCGCCTTCGCTTGCCAAACTGTATTAATGTCGCCTTCTGGCCTTCGGTGACCCACGTCGTGGAAATAAGTCCTGAAAATTTCCCCGAACAAATTACGCGGCCGTCGCTCGAAATCACCAGTCCGGTGCGCTCGCTCGCCCATCGAAGTCCTCTCGTCTGTCGCCTCTCGTCCGTCGAGATGATTTGGTTGTTCTCAGTGTTTGCCTTTCATGTTTAATTTGGGCTGCCACGTCGCCAAGATGGACGGCTGTTGCTAGGCCCAGTCCACAACATTTAATTCCGTCATAAATCAAGCTTCTGTGCGCGGGATGAATTATTGATTGAGTGAATTTAGAAGGGAAACAGCCTATTTTTATTTCCCCTCCTTGATGGACATGTTTTTTGCAGTAGCGCGCTCTGTTCCCGCCGGTCGCTGCATTATGGAATGTCTCTTATTCAGGCGGACGGACGGAGGATAAAATGACAAGACACTTAAATGGGCGAGTGGTGGTTATATAGGGGGAATTTGCTCGAGCCACTATTCAGCGTCTTAATTTGATATTGTTTCGGTGTTGTCAAGCAAAAGGACTGAGCGAGAGTCGGAACGTGAAACTGCAGAACTGATTCCTCTTCACACAATACCATGTATACTTGGTTTATATGTGGGAATCCAACATGGATGTTGGAAAATAAGGTCCCCAGAGCAGAGTTTGAAGCTAGAAACCTTATTTTCCAACATCCATGTTGCACGAACGCAGCAAAATATTTCAGTCCACGCCCGCTCTCGAATCTCTAAGAGGAAATTCCCTTTCCCCTCACTTTCACCCAGAGACCTTTACCAGAGTGCTTTTGGGCGTGGCGTATTTACTCTGCACGCTTGTGTACCTTGATAAAAACTGCAGATACACACGACCCCAGAGCACATCAAAGCCCGGTCCGTCCATCTGCCCCCTCGCTCAGGCGCCCAAACGGCCTTACAGGACGGGGCGGCGAAGGGGGGCGAACGGTCGACTCAGACACGCAGATATGCTTATTCTACTCCTCGGAGACATCATTAGCTTATCACAATTCTCCCCGCTGCACGAATTTACATCTGGACACTGAAAAAGCACTTCAAAAGGCGCCAACAACATCAGCGTTTAAAAAAAAAAGATCCTCCCCGCCAGTATTGGCAGGGATCTTTTGAGCGAACCGACTTGCGGGGAAGCCACAAAAAAAACAAAACAATAAAAACGCTGAAGCCGTGATATAATCGGGCCCTTTCCCTCGAGATTTCAGCAGCTTGAAGAGAAATATGCTGATAATGTTTAGAGTGGGCGATCAATGCGTTCATTAATTTCCAAGGCGATGTAATTATGTTTACCCCCGTCGATTATCAATCTACATGCGTCTAATGTCGCAGCGGGGATCTCAAACGAGAGCCGAGCGTTTTCACAGCTCGGGAAACTAGTCAGCCGACAACAAACTGTATATTTCACTCATGGAGCCGAGAGGAGACGAGGGAGGACGAGCACTGCAGCAGCTCCGCGGCCCCTCTGGACCAAAAATTCATTTCTTCTTTCCTCTTTCAGATTCTTTTTTTTTTTATTGCTCTGTCTCTATGTAAACATATCGTGATTGACAGACACAACACATACAGCAGAGACACAACAACAATGAAATAAAACACTCGTGAGAGTTACAGAGTTAGATTAAACATTTTCCTCCTCGTCTTCCCTCCCTGTTAAAGTCGAGCAAATGGAGCCCACACTGTCGTATAAGAGAGCTCAACAGGGTCCTGCAGCAGCTCAGGGTTCCTAACGTCACGTCGGGTGTTATACGTGGCATTTAAAATGTATAAAAGATTTATTTGTAGGCTCCAAGTTGCTTTTATAAGAAGATTAAAATGGTCCGTCGGGCTGTCAGAAGGCCGGCGATGCTCAATCAGGGTCATTTCACGAGTCGTAGCTGTGGCAGCGCGCTCTCACGTGAGCATGTGAATTATAGGGGAGGCAAAGTGAATGCAGTGTCCTGCCTGAATGCTGCCCTGTGCTAATGCCAGGCTGTAAAAACACTGACTTGACAACAAGCAAGCCCCTGTAGTTCTGCTGAGGGAGGGATGGGGGAGAGCGAGGCAGCGTGGGAGGGGGAGAGGGGAACATGGAGGCAGAAGACGAGGTTTAATATCTCTCAGAAGAGGACGGGACGAGGGGATCGTGGATTACTGTCGTGTCTGACATGCGGCGGCCGTGTCACCCTCGTCCGCTTCAGATTTAACAACTCAGACAAACTGCTTAGCAACGTATAATTGTTTAGATAAGTGGAGGCCATTTTGTGCTGACGTGCCGCTCTCTGCTACGAAATATAAAGCAGCTCCGGGGAGAGATCCTCCGTCAGAAGGTCTCACTTTAATATAAACATCTCCGGGGCTCAAAGCTGAGGATCTGAAGCTAAAGTGCCTCTGATGAAGAAATATTCTCTGTCTGTTAAAGGTTAAATATAAAATATTCATCGCCACCAGATATTGGACTCGACCAGCAGCATCCAGACCAAACAAAGCCAACACCGTTCACTCAGTAGAGGTGGAAAACATGAAGGAGACAGCGTCGTTTTAAAGCCCATCAAGGCGACGTGATTGTGATTTTGGGGCTTTATTAATAAAGTTAATTTGATTTGATTTTGATCCGAACACACGCTGCTCACCAAACTCAGATTAAACTGTCAAACTAGGCGCTACTGTTCAGGTATGAATCAAGATTCATTCATTTAATAAACATTTAAGAAACAATCCCTCATTAAACACTGACTTTATCTATTTCAGGGACATAAATTATATATTCAATTACTCAAGTGGCACCTAAAGTATCATTTAAAGTATTTCTGTCATGTTGAGTGGATTTAAATCACTCAGGCTGCTTGAATTGATTCAGTGCAATGTACTCAAAGTACTTTAGATAAAAGTAATCTATATGTAATCCACTACTTTTAAAGCATAATGCTTGACAGTAGCTAGCTGCTGTATTCATGTTTAAAATCTCATATTTAACCCTTTAAGTCGTCCCTTTTTTCAACTGTAGCTAATCTGAGACGAATTCTCGTACATTTGTCGTCCCCAGAGGATGAACCCTACTGACTGACTGCTCCAGTATCGCCACAGCGAGGCTGATGTTTGTGTTCGTTACAGTAACATGTCCTGATAACTGCTGGATAGATTACTATTACATTTGGTTCAGATTCATGGTGACCAGAGGATGAACCCTTACGATGTTTCTAGGTGATTTCCTGACTTTTAAATTTTAAAATTTGCACATTCAGTGGCATTTCTGAGCATCTATACTTTGTGGATGACCATTAATTTTAATACAGATATCCATCTTTCTCCTTTTTGATCTGCGATGACCTGACTTTGCCTCGAGCGATACAAACAGATAACTTTTTCACTAAATACCTGCAGTACTGAGCTGGACTTTGTTCAGCACTCATTAGCAAGCTGACATTCAAAAGTGAAACAATGAATATGATCAACATTAAAGCATTCTGATGTTAGCCTTTAGCTTAAAGCACTGCTATGCAACACATTATTTATGCTTTCCATCATCATCTGTACCTCCGCTTCAATGAGTCGTATCCTCAGTTTTCTGGGGTGACTTTAGTCCGTTTCTTGTGAACAGATCTTTGTGCTGTCTATTGGGAAGTTTAAAAAAAGAAGTGTGGCAACAGAAACAATCCCCAGGCGTTATCTGTTGTGACCTGTTGTTTTAATTAGCGCTGATGTTTTTACAGCGAAACATTTCTCAGCCTGATCCGCACCGAAGCTTTTTCGCTGGAAAAAGCGCTGTGTCATCGTGTCGTCTGCATTTGGTAATTTATTTATCAGAAAGCGATACGACGCACGGCTCAGAAATGTGAAACACCTCGTGGTTGTTTTTACTATCTTGAGGCTTTACTGTTTCGTCCTGAGAGAGCTTTAGAAATCCCACAACTTCACCTTATTTGGCGAAACACAGGATTTTCCTTATCGGTTTGTACGTTAGGTAACTACGCGGCTGAAGTCAGAATGACAGAGCGCTACAGATGTGCTAAAAACAGCTGTGCTGTTTAGGAGTAAAAGTGAAAGGACCCGTGAGACGGCAACTTTACAAGAGATCATCAGAGGAAGGAGAGGAGAGGAGAGGAGAGGAGAGAAAATAGACAGATGCCAGGAAGGAGCAGGTCTCGGGGTCAGGAGAAAGATGGGCCTGATCCCACCTCCAATCCCTGCAGCTTTTCTTCTGTTTGAAGTCACATCTGGGCTAAATTTCCCCTTCTGAGTTGAGCAAAAAGGAAGTCTTCTGGGTGGGTGGACGGGGGCTGCGGGCCGCTCCTGCCTCCCAGGCTAAACAGTACAAATACTGTAGATCCGTGAGTCAGTAGACCGAGGAGTGAACAAACATATAGGCGGGCCCTGAGTCAGAGCTCGTCACGGTGGATCTGTGCTGACTGCTGCACTGACACCGTCGTCTTACCCCCATCAGTCATTCAGACACAACATGTGAGCAAGTAGATAAGTTTCATCCTGTCCGACCGGCTGTAGGTGTGAGGTGTCGGCCGCGAAAAAACACAAAACACGTCCAGATAAACTCGTTCTCACACCGCCGCCGACCAGCGGCTCGTTATTCTGCTGACCGGGAAACAATGTTTACATTTCCTGCAGAATTAGCTCCAGTCAGAAGGTCACCGGATGATTAAAGGAAGAGGAAATAAGAAAGAAAATCTCATTTTGCCGTGAAAAAATGATGTTTATTTTTCATTCAGAGTTTTGCTCTAATCTCTCTAATTTCTTCCGAGTGAATTATTAAGTAGTTTCTCCAACTCGGGCCTGAAAATTGTTCCAGTGAAACACAAATCTCTCTCACCACAGTCGGAGCTGCTTTGTTTTTACGGGTCACACGTGAAGAAAATAAACAAAGGTGCAGAACCACCGCTCCGGGTTGTGTTGTTAAAACCCATAAATTCTCATCAGCCTCGCCAAAACACAATCAAAAACACGTTTTACAGTAAAGATACAAAATGTTTAAAGTATTTAATATATAATGTTTGACTGCACATTCTGTAAAATGGTGGTTTTTGCAGATTTACAACACGTAGCAGCGTTATGGAACAGCTGTATAAAGTCCTCCAACCCTGATGATGTCATCAGTCATTGCCCAATGCTGGAGGCTAAAAGTCAGGACGCCTCGGCCTCTGCCGCATCGATCTCGAGTGTTACTTCCTGTTACTTTTTTGAAGTGAAGTACGAGAACATTGAGCTTTAATCAGACGAAAGGTTCACAGCAGGTTCTGAGTCATTCATCCAGTGGTTACAGAATCACGGTCAGAAGATAACCCTGATGATATCATCGGTTATCTCTGTAAGAGAAGGATCCATCGACCCACTCCGAGGACTAAAAGTCAGGACGTCTCCGCCGCCTCCGGTTTGACCTTTGCTTCCTCTGAGTCCCTAAACTCCACGGAAGTTCAACCCGAACACGTCGGCGCTGCTGCTGAAGGCTGTTCTGTTCAAACATGACATCAGTGCAACCGCAGAGACACAGTTCAAGTTTCACAAGACAAAAATAATCTTGACGTGTGCAGTTATTTTTTAAGATGAGTATTGTGGTAATTTGTGCTCAATCTAATGAGTGTGAAATGTTTGAACTGCCACATGCTGGAGGATTCTCAGAGTACCGAGCGCTCCTTATTTCTTTAATTTGTCTGTTTTTGCGTCGGAAGAATCAACATGAATTAAAGTTTCAGACGCGGCTCTGAGGCATTCGTTCATTTGTTACAGAGTCGTGGATACGAGTCGCTGCTTTGCTGCTTTATTGTTCTTATTGATCTGAGAGAAACAGAAACTAACCCTGATGATGTCATCAGAGCTATCTCTGTAAAGGTCGGACCCCTTGACCCACGACCCGGGTGGTCGCTGAGGAGCTTCAGCACCGTGATGGGCGAGAGTTTGGACCCAGAACACTTCACCGACAAGCCTCTCCAGGCTCATATATTCGGATCGTATTAATGGATCTTCTTCTGTAGCCGTATTCGCACGCATTACCTGGGGACCTCATGTGATTTAGAAATTACTTATCACACGGGATAAGTGAAGTGTTTTAACTCAAATTTACTGACATTATCCCCCGGATATGATGTCAAGGCTCTGCGTAACCTTTGTGAATCACAGAGATGCCGATTTGAACGGGACTAATATTATCACATGACCTCTGTGTTTGGCGAAATATGGTAGGTGACTTGCGGTGGAATTCTTACTTTATAAATTACGGACATGGCAGATTCGCACGGGATTAAGATCACAGACGACCTCCGCAATTATTACGAATTACTAGATGTCCCCAGGTAATACCAGTCCTGAGCGAATAGGGCTTATGACATCGACCAGCGCCTGTCCTTCATCCAAAGGCCCAACAGCTCATGTTTCATCCTGAGGAGGCAGACAGGAGCATACCGGTCACTCATTGAACCAGTTTTTAACACTACACCCTGGTACAACTGTCTCACTGAAAAAAGCAACAAAACAAACTCACCAGAATCATCAGACTTGCAGCTAAGATCACCGGCACCACGCAAATCAAACTTTCAGAACTTTTACAGTGGTGCGGTTTGCGTCACACCCCCAGAGCTTCACAGTGAGTCTGACCAAAAAAGCAGAACTTACAAGAACTCTTTTATTCCTCTTTTAACGTCGCTTTGCACACGTGTGCTTTTAACTGTCGTGTGATTTTTACGAGCGTCTCGTGTTTTTATCTCGTGTCGTTCGAGTCTCGACCAAAGGTAATTATCTGTCTCCATGTGATAGACAATAAGGCTTCTTGGATCTTGAATCCAGCCCCCAAAAAGAAAACTAAAAAACACTGTAAACCACTGCTCCAGGCTTTCTTCAAACTATCATAAAAATGAAAAGGAAAGACAGAAATAGTTCTCATAGATTTGCGTATTTAACATGAAATGTTTACTCAGCTCGCACAATGGCCATTGTGATGGCGACGCTGTGAAACGCGGCCACATGCTATCATTTCCCCTTGTTTGTTTGCTTTCTTGAAGAATATTTTCATTAAATTAAAGTTTCAGAGCAGCTTTGGAGCCGTTCATTCATCTGTTACGGAGCCCTTTCATACAAGCCAGTGCTTTACAGTCGAAAAAGAAACAGATGAAGACAAGAAACAGATGTCGCACAGAGCAGATAAAAGACATTCACAGAGTAATTAGATGGTAAACAGAAGTAGTAAAAAAAAAACAACGTATTATTTCATTTAAAGGAAATAAAGAAAGCGCAGTTATTAAACACATGCACGCTGCGGTGAGCGTCCTGACCCTGCACGGTCGTCCGGGTCCGACCGGCACCTTGACTGGATCGGGCCCGTACAGCTGTGGACAGCTGTTGAAGCCTCGGCCTCGGCACTCCAACGACAATCTGTGTTTATCTTCGCCTCCCCCTCCTCCGACTAATTAACTAAGCCCTGAAACACCGAAACACCACGGTCCCCTGAACCTCTCTCTCTCTGACAGCTTCTCCCCGCAGCTGATTTATTATTGCTTGATTTCAAATTAGGGCTGAGTGGAGAACGTCTCACAACAATTTACACTCACATGACCTGAGACACTTATTAATTATTAGGTTTTAATTAGAGACGATTACAATGTGGTGCATTTTAATGTACCGGCATATAGAGAGGGATATAATTTTAAAACCCCTGCTTGTTTATTTGACCCTGAATCAAAGTAAAGAGGAGATCATCGCTGTTATCTTTATTAATGTTTGCTTTTTTAATTTAAGGAGTTGCTCTGAACAGACAGACTCACTCTGGGGAGGAAGATGGAGGCTGTTCATTTTCGCTTTTTACTTCTATACTCCCGTGTCTTTCGCTCTCAGATTAAACGGCGTGCCAATCTTTATTCCTCGCGGAAAGTTTTAATTGCCTGGGAAGCAAAGAGACATTTTTTCGTTTTTGCAGCGCGGCAGACAGCGTGCGGCGTAATGGATGTGTGAGAGGCGTGCGTTATCTGTCTCAGCCCTCCCCGGCTTTCTCTTTTTCAGTGTGAAAAATCCCCCTCCGGTTGCACGAGGCAGGAATTTTGGATAAATCCAGATTACATCAGAGGCCAGGTGAAGCAGCTCACAGAACAGACGAGCTAAAAATATAATTATAGCGTCAGACGTCGCTAAGCTAGCGTTTGATCCTCCGCCGTACTGATGCCATTCTTTGTCTTTGTGTCGTTATTTAATATTCTTATATCCCTTCATATACGTTTCTCTCCTCTGGTTAATTCATCATCATCATTTTTTTTTTTCCTCCAGGTGATTCCTTCTAGTAACAGTCGCAGTATTAGCTTTGGCAAGCTCCGCTGTAACTTAATGCCTCGCAGTATTCAAGCCTGGCGAGTGTTCATCTGCTCTTATTTTGGAATATTGCTCACGAGTTGAAATAGAACTCCTCGCCGCCACATGCCCCGCAGATACACGGATGCAGATGCAGCTGCTGGAGTATTATTATTATTATTATTATTATTGTTATTGTTATTATTATTTCCATCACATGTCGACAGCGTCAGTACTTTATCTTTTGTTTACAGGATCCTCCAGCGCTGCTCACCATGTCGTGAAAAACAGAAAATTAGATTTTCGCTAAATAGCATTTTTGCCCCCGTATGGTTTTGCTGAGGCAGTCGCCCCCTTTAAAACAATCTGCGGTTCCATCTGGTCACTGTGGTTTTTGCCCCTTGCCAGTTTGTCCCCCCCATTTGCTTTCACTTACTGCCGCAGCACGCCGCCCCAGTTAGAGAAATGTCTCGCTAAACATCCCGAGGGCGTCTCTAGGTGGGACGCTGCTCCTCTCTCCCTTGTTCAGCATTTTACGTCCCGTGGAACGGAAAAAAGGAGCAAGAGGGAAGAAGGAGAGTCAGCGAGAGGGGAGGGAAAGTGGCGGGGATGAGTTTGGTGTGAGCAATAATGTAAGGCGTATCGATTCGGAGGGGATCTGCTTTCATTGCTCATCCCTCACCGAGCAGCAGATCACTCTTCCTCCCTCGCGCTCGCTCAGGTGGCGAGGGCCCAGCCCTGGCGCCTGCCACCCTGCCCAGATTAATTGAAGCATGCTGTTGTAAATGAATCACATATGGCTAATATCTCCCCACTTCCCCCCTCTCGCTCTCCGGGCGCACGCGAGCATCACCCATCCTCGCCTGAGCTCTATTTTCAGGAACAGACCACCTCACTCACGTCTCCTCCCACCTTTTACTTTTAAAGGAAGTACTGCTCCACACAAAAGAGAGAAAGTGTAAATGCAGCCAAGGTCAGCTGCTCATCGCTTTGAGTTCACTGTAAAATTCATGACTTTCCCTTTTGGTTTTTTCATTTGTCTCCCTCCACAGTCCGCCGCCCCTCGTTTTTTGCTCTTAACTTGGCACAAAGCAGATTAATTGCGGTGTCGTACAAAAGGTAGGAAAAAGAAGCCGGCGCACCTGTCCCGCGATGCCACCGAGCATTAAGATGAATGCGTCAGAGCTTTTGGTCGTTATTAGTTATTTATAAGACCCACTGCCCAGAATAACAGCACTAAAACAAAAGGGACTGGAGTGAAACAGTCAGCGGTGGTGTTTTTTGGCACCGGCACTCGCAGGGAGGTAATATGAAGGAGTGATGGATGTCGAGCAAAGTGACATCAACAACAGTGTCCTGCTCTCCCGGGCGGCCCGGCGTCGGCGCAGCGTGGTTGCCATGTAAACAACACGCACGGTGGAGGCGGCGTGAGGAAGGGGAGCTCGTCTTCATGAGTCTTCATGCTGATGTAACCCAGAGATGGTTTAATGGTTTTTGCATTTATTTCTCTTTATTCTTTTTTATGGACAAGCAATAAAACCTTTTAAATGAAATGTAAGATTTCTTTTATATTATATTAATAAATACAAAAAACAAAGCGTCATAAAATGTTTGTAGATCGTCCCCAGCTCTGAGAAATGAGGCGGTCGATGTCCACAACAATCATTTCTTAGTAATAACATGCAGATTAATCTCCATGTCTTCATTGAAAACATCTGACAAATCATAATTGGATTCATGACAATATTCAGTTTCAAAGAATTAGCCCTCCAGTTTTAATCATTATGTACGATCTTGGAAATGGAAATAAGTCGAAAGCGACTGAGAGGCTGCAGTCACGCTCGCCGCTCCCTGAGGCTGCGCTCATACGTGCTAAATGCTAACACCAACATGCTAATGTTAAAGCTACATTATCATGTTTAGCTCTGTTCGGTTTAGCGTGCTAGCATACTGATAAGTTGTACAGTCAGGGAAACATGTGTGCAACCCGTCTAACAGTTGTTCAGATCTTTGGGTTTCGGATCAGAGCGAAGGACCAAAACCAACAGACTGAAATTGCCATCCATGTTCGTATGAGTCGTCAAAACATCTATAACAACGACCCCACCGTAAATTCTAAGAGCTAACTTCCTGGATCTAAGCCTAACCTGAAAAGTTAAGCTTCAAAAATGCATCTTAGGCTGTCGGAGCATCACGGATGTACGTGGTTGGAGTGCGAGTAAAACCAGATTCCTAAATTCCACGACTAGTTTAACCAGATGACTCCATATCATATCAGCTGATGTCATAATTGCGCGTTGGGGCATTTTTGTAGACACATGATGGATATCGATGTGTTCGAATCCCCGACATTGTCCGAGAAGACCGTCGAAGTGAGAGCTGAGTGGACTTTGTGGCACTCGTTGGAATGATTTTCTTATTTTTACTGTGTTTTTTGGCTTTGCATCACACGAGGCGTTCGCAGGCTTGCTGTACATCTGAACCGACTCATGATGTCCGATAGCGAACAAAGCCGCAGCGCCCTGTTGGTCCGCGCTTATCGTCACATTGATCAGGGGTGCGTTCACTCACTTGGCCGAGCCCCTGATTGCACAGTTAGAAATTCAAGTGGTTGATGTATCGGGTTTGATATGACTATAATGCGGTTTGCCCGTGGGGACAATTCCATTTGTAAGACCGAGCCCCTTTTTTTTTTTTTTTTTGTCCAAACCCCTTTGGATTGTCACTTCGCATTTACTTTACGAGGTAAAGCTTTTAAACAATCGTCATAATGGAAAGCATGCTCTGGTGGTGACACCGCAATGATCTATATCAAAGCCATCTGGAGTATAAAAGTCCCCGCTTGTCTTTAAACAGCGTGTTCGGGCTCTTTAAAACCCGTTTCTTGGATTTCCACATTACATCCTGTGTTGAGGGGGCAAGTCAGTGAATCAGCTCATGCAAATGTTCTATGCGATTGCACTTCAAACGGCTCGGGGATGATGACTTTAAATTTAGACGCAGTAAACTAAAACCCTTGTCTATCATTGTGGTTGTGTTCATCCCCGAACGCCCTCACATTTCCTGATCTATCTACAAAAACAGATGTTAACGACACCGCGGCGTGTGCGCGCCTTACTTTTCAATGCAGTGACCTGTTTTTTATTAAATGCAATCTTGATGTATGCAATTCTCACGCTAAATGCGGCGCTTTCTTCGGGCTCCCAGCGTGCACTGCCCACACGCATTTGTCACGCCGAGCCGCTCGCTCGACCCACTGCAGTGATTAATTGTGTGGTTCTGCACAGATTTACTACGATAGGCCCGGCTGTCAGAGGAAGAGTGTGCGGCCCGGCTCCACAACATCCACCGTGCTGTGTGCGGCGCTTAAACAAACAGGCGAGAGGCGGAGCGCGCACGCGCTGGAGCGGCGAGGGTTTCGTAGGTGCTCGTTCCACACACACTGAACCTCTTTGTTCTCCCACCGACCTTCATCCAGACACTTTTATTTGACAACGAGGTGTGCCCCGCAACAGCCGAATGGAGCTGATGTCCCTATGCAGCAGCCAGGGGTGCTGATTATGACTGTCATAAAACAGCCTTGGCTCCATCTCCTCGGTGTATAAGAGGAGGAAAACAATAGCTGGCACATGTGCTGAGAAAAAAAAGAAAACGAAGACCGAGGGGATGGCAGAAATTCCCCCTCCTGTTATTTAAAACTGCTAAGAGCTAGCAGGTATTTCTCATGACTATCTGCTTTCCCCTGGGTGTCGGGTATCTTCAGGGAGAGTCTCGAAATGCCTCAGAAAGGTAGTCGGAATGCAGAGACTGCACATGGAAGCGTTTTAGACGACTGCAGAGCAGGCGGCCGCTGGAGAGATGTAAGACGAAACATTGCTCAACGTCCTCTTCAATGTATCTCTTGCAAAGAGAGTGTTAACACATGTTCAGTTCCCTGGCTATCTAGCCCAGCGTGTGTGTGTGTGTGTGTGTGTGTGTGTCTGAATATGTGTGTGTGTGTGGGGTTGCAGTATAGTAACTGCCATGTCATAGCGGGGGTTGTGTAGAAATACGCCCCTGGGACTTCAGCGCTGGCTTCAGTCCAGCTCGACTGATACGTTAACAAGAAGAACTTGTTCTTATCAATGGGGCGCTTTATTCCTGCTGTACACACACACACACACACACACACACACACACCGAAACATCAACAGACACACAGACGACAGAACAGACACAGGAATGAAAACATCAAATATCCCAATAAACTCTCTCACACACACACACACACACACAATTGACTGGCAGACAAACACACTCGAATGCAAATACGAACACACACAGCGTCCAATAAGCCCACAGACAAACAGACAAACACAGCAGCCAGAGAGCAATAAACACACACACACACACAAACTCACAGATGGACAGAGGACACACACACACACACACACACACACACACACACACACACACACACACACACACACACACACACACACACACACACACACACAGCCCACAAGGTACAAAAGCAGTGCTGACATCAGGAATGCTCCTCCAGATTCTCATCGCAGCACCTCACACACACACAGACACACACACACACACACACACACACACACACACACACACACACACACACACACACACACACACACACACACTGCCCGCTTGTTATTATTCCTAGTAAGAGGAAACTGACTCTTTCGACCAGGAGGAAATTATACAAAGAAATACAGGACAGCAGAGAGAGAGAGAGAGAGAGATGTGGGAGATTTGTGTGTGTTTGTCTAAGTATAGGCGCGTCCCCGGTGGGTGGGCACACGGAACCCCCGCCACCCAGAACTCCGCGACTTAAAGAATGACTTGTCAAACATCGGGCAGCTCTGTTATTTCACTGTGCTTTATGACTTAACTTCCTCTCGTACAGACGTGTTACAGTTCTGTGACGTATTCGTGCACAGGGCACAAGAGAATCTGTTTTCTTTTCTACTTATCCGAGAGCCCTTATTGATACTAAAGCAAGACTATCGATCCGTCCACCCCCACAGATTTCACACACTAAATCACAGAGAATGGGCCGTCTTGCTTGTTAGCGCGGCTTTAATCCCAGCACCTGTTGAGATGACAGCAGCTTGAGTGGCATTGATCGACAACACTTGTGAACCTCCCGTCCGCCATCAGGGCGGCTAATGGTCTCCCTCTGGAGATCCTTGTGACGGTCGTGGTTGTTGACAGTTTGTTCTTGAGGACGAGCTGAATAAAGTAGTTTGGTTTGTGCACTGTTAGCTTACAGATACCAGAGACCAGGCTTAAAGGTGCCACCTGTTGAGTTCACGGTCCCAACAAATATATGGCAGCATATCACGGGAAGAACTGATAGAAACTGAGAAGGAGAACAAGGAGACAAAGGTGAAGGAGAAGAAGAAAGAAGAAGAAGAAGCTTCCCCAGATTCATTCCCACGATGGCCACGGCAAGGTTTCTTTTTTTTCTGAATTTTTTTTCTGGCGTTTGGCAAACGACTGGTTTTCTGCTTCTGTCTGTGATGTCTGATTCTTCTGCTCTGCGTATTAAAGTCCTGCGTAACGTTGGCGAACGCTGTGATCTTCTAACAGAACTATGCTTTGTGTCGACTAGTTCATTCACTCCAAAACCACTTTATGGAAATGTATCTAGTTACGATTTTTCTTCTTTTCTTTTTGGCACATTTTAAAAAAGTCTGCTTGAAATTTGCTCGACTATTAGATGAAATCGCATACGCAGATGCATAAATCTGGATGTTTTATAGGTGGTCGTAAGGTGGATGAAGGGAAGCAGGTGAAAGAGGACGGATTCTAGTCACTGATCCGGATTGTTGATGGGAGTGACGGCAGTAAAAAGCAGGAGGAGACGCAGAGATGAGAGCTCTGTCACGTCCTTGGCTGCTGCTCTTTGCTGACTCTGTGGTGAAGCTCGAACAAAGTGCAGCGCCCCGCCCTTCCCCTGCTAATCTCTCAGCATGGCCTACATAAATGAAAAGGCTTTTTGACAGAATTTAATTACAAACAGCATTAGGCAGGTACTTGTCTCTCTCGTCCTTCTGCGTCTTGCAGGCCTCTCACACTTCCTCTCCTGCAGGGCAGCGATCACCCTTCCACTCATGCAAGCACTCGTTTCTTGCTAACTCGGCCTGCCGTGCACATTTTGTACATAATCACGTATCCAGTACGTGTAAAATACAGCTTCCGAGGACAAGCATTACTCACGCTCTCGGCACACGGCTAAACAAAGAGTTCAGGTCTGTGTTGGAGGCAAAGTGTGACAACCAAACCTGCCATTATTGCCGGAGAAATCTGAAAAGCTCAGCGGTGTGTGTGTGTTTGTTTGCTTGCCGCCGTCAGAAGCTTTATCTGTTCACGAAGTCACAAGATCCTGTTGTCTTCAGGAGTCCATTAAAAGCAGCACGCAGGACATTACAACATAACAGCGCCCGCCGACACACTCCATCATTTGAAAACAACTCATGTACTGTATCTTCTTTCCCCTCATGTGATTTAATCACGCAGGCCGCTGTCGTGTTCGTCGAGGACGACTTTCACTTCTGCCGGTGCCGAGCAGTTTTTACAACGCACATGGTTTCAGTAACTAGTGAGAGGCGATCACACGCAGCCTCTGCATGTTCCACTTCCAGGTCTATTGTTGGGACATGGGATGTGGGTTTGAAGTTATTGTAAGTGCAGTTATTGTGGTCAGGCGTGGACATGTGTTACTGTAAATGCCGTATGAAAGCAGACATTCCTCTCGCAGCAATAACGGCTTCCGAGCGGGAGCCGTGTCTCTGGGATTTAAGAACCGACTCCGGAGTTTTTGTACTGAAGGAAAATACAGTCTGCTCGACACTCTCCACAAAAGATTATGTCAACGTCAGGCGCTCGGCGGCAGCGGAGCAGAGAAACTAAAAAAAAAGGCCTGATCACACGGGAGAACTCCTCTCTACCAACAGGACTGCTGCTTCTCATTCACGTTAGAGCGAAAAACAAGAAGTAAACAAATGTTTGGTTCTGTGTCCGAGAGGAGAGTCAGTCAGGTGACGACACCACCTGTTATAGATATAGTTGTTATTATTCAGAGGAATGTTTTTTGTGTATACAAAGTTCAGTGGAAGAGTCGCAGAAACTTCTCAGGCGATGCTCGGTCACGTTAAACATTCTAGGTTTAATCTTCTCGTCCAGCTAACAGGGAGTAAAACTGATCTCAGTTCAGCCAAGAGAAGGGACTGAAGGAGGAGGAAGTCAGCTCGCATCAGCCAAGAAATAAAAAATAAAAAATAAAAAATTATGATATGATAAAAGCGTTTCCAAAGATGTATTTTTTTTCCTAAATTGAGGAATAAGCTGGGTTTGTTTTGAGTCGGGCGGTGTGTGAGGTAATGACTCGTGGCTATGCTAATGTTAGCTGCCTACAGTCACCAGACTTAGAGTTAAAATGTCTATTTATGTATGTATGTTTTTTTTATATATTAAATACAATCAGTGTGATTTTTAAATGCACCTTGGATGTCTTAAATTAATGTATATTTATTTGCTAATTAATTAGCATCATTTTTATATCAGGTATCTTCTCTGAGATCGGTCAAATCTACAATTAATCCAAAACAACTGTGCGTATAAAGCTTTCTACTCCAACTCTTCTGCAGAGGTACAGAACATTCCTCAGTCCTCACAAACACATTAGATCTAATGTATTAGATTTAGGTTTTTGTATTTGTTTCAGTGTTGTAAATGAGGGTTTCTTGTTCCAGTCAGCTTCCTCTGAGGTAACACTGAATCGTCATGAGGAATGTGAAACTCAGAGGACGCTACATAGAAGATGTACTTAAAGACGGGAGAGAATTATCCGATCGTGGTTTAATATCTGTGAGAACATCTGCAGATGTTGCCGATGGTTATTATTGTGGGTCATGTTTCTTTTTAAAAAATAAGCTGAAGACTTTATTCCAGCAGTATGAATAGTTTGCAATTACACTGGTGTTCAGGGACCTACAGTCCCGGGATCGACTGACTATATAAGGCACAAAAAAAAACACAACAAGAAAAACCTAATTTGTTGACCTGATGTGGGTTTAAGCACTCTTCAATCCAAGTTCTCCTCTCCGTGGTTATTTAAGGCTCCTCTGAAGGCGACTCGTCTCTCCCCCTAATGTCTGCAGCGCTTATGGGAAAAACTCCCCAAACTTTATTCTCCTTTGAAACAGTTTAGTGATCTCTGCGGCAGAGTCAATAAATAGGACCACATAACATTTTTTCCCCGGCGCTCCCTCGCTCCCCTCTTCAGTGCACGATCCAATTTCAGCCAGACGGAGGTGATCCTTCCTCGGGGCTCGTTCGGCTGGAGGCCGCCGGCCCGTTTTACACGGCGGACTGAGAGTGAGGGATTTCTAATGACTCTGCACTCTGAAAGTCTTCCAGTGGTGCCCAAGGCCTCTCGCCAAGGACCTTCCAACTCGACACAACTACTCATCAAGCAGTCACATAATTCTAGAGTTTAGGGCGGGTTTGGAGGGGAGGGGGGGCTCCGAGTCCAGGAAGCCCGGCCGTGACGAGTGTTAGCAGATGCTGATTTGTTGCTTCTTTTCACGGAGAAGGTTCGAGTGAAAAAAGGAGGAAAAGTCTCACTTGAGTTTCACCGTGTTTAACATCAAAACTGTGACGTTAAGACGAGTATTCGTCTTTATTATCGGAACATATTTAAGTCAAACCTCTGCCGTCCTGAGGGAGAGATTTGAAGGGAAAATATTCTAAGAAGTTTTACCTCGTTAATGCAAATGTATCCCATGTATAATGAGCGCCTTGTCACAAATATTAATGGTCCCCTATAAGAGAGTAATTAGTGGTGAAGCTGTCCTCAGGTGTTAGCAGGTAACCTCAACACTTTCTACTTCAGGTGGATGTATCGAGCCTGTCTGCATTTAACTTCAGACCGTCAGGAAACTTTTTTTAATATTTATAATAAATCCTGTAAGAGAATAGAGACAATTTAAAACATTTTTCTGTGTATAAATCCGATAGTTTTCTCCGTTTTAGAAAGTTTCTGTGTTGATCTCGTTCTCCACTGTCTTCAGTTTTCTTCTCATCACTCAGCAGAAGTTTTCACAGATTATTATTATTATTTTTTTCTTGTCGGTTCAAGTTTGTTTCGGTCTCAGCTGTCACATTCATGCTCTTTTTCTTTTTGCTCCCATGTTGGACTGCGGTTTGGCAGCGAACTCTTTTGAAGGGTTTGATTGAGTTTTAAAAATAATAATCCTTATTTTTGTTGTTGTATTTTTATTTCAGTAATGTCTTTGAAGGCACGCCACTGTTTTTTTTTCTCCCCCCTCCAATCCCTCAGAGATCACTTGTCAATCAGTCAAACATGTTCAGCTCTGTGACGTCTTTGTTCTGTTTCTGACTTGACATGTTCTTTTTTCTGATCGTGACAAACGCGCTCGTCCGTCTGCTGCAGACTGCATTCACTCCATCTTTCTTGTGTTTTTCTCACGCTTTATATTGTGTAATTCAACACTACAGTACTTTGTGGTAAAGTGTGATATTTGAAGCAGACACAGTTTGAAGTGTTGACCTTCACCAGTAAAAGACGCTTATTAAGAGCAGTTGAAATAGCTGCGAGGAGCTGTGATAATCTTCATTAGTGTTGCTGCAGATGTTATTCTTTCATTATCATTACATTCCATCTGCTCGTGTTGCTTACGTTTCAAACGCTTCAAACTCTTTCGGGGTCAGGATCGTCTCTCAGCCTCTCCCTGCTCGAGCGACCTTCACCGTTTATACACCAGTTGCTTCAGCTTCTTTTTTTACATTTTTTTTTTACACTCAGAGACATGGTTCAGTTTATATACACTTGAATCCACGTGGATTTCTTCCAGGACTCGATGGCTCCGGCCCGATCCATCACTTACCCCGTTTTAAACGCTTCCCAGTGCTTCACTTTCACCCTGAATGTTTAAATCCTTTCAGCTCTCGTCACTTCAACCGAAGCCTCAGCCTCTCTCCTCCATTTACATTCCTGCAGCTGTGAGTTAATGCATCCCAACTGTGACTTCAACTCCTTTTTTTGTCTGTGTATTTTAGCGATTATAAATGTTCTAACTGCGGATAAACACACGTATATTTTCTATTTTTTTTACTTCAACAGTTATGTTACTTCTTCATTTTCATAACAAATTATTTTCTTGATGAATCTATTTGTCTTTTTGTCTGTAAAACATCAGAATAAAAGCAACAAAATGCTCGTCACAGTTCTCCAAATGTGTATTGACAAAAAAAAAAAATCAACTTTACCTCCTCAAACACAGATAAAAGCAGCAGATCCTTAAAAGGTGCAGTATGGATGCAAAATGGCCGGCAGCATATGAACAGCTATCGCTAATCATAGCTGCTGCAGCTGGTTTACTGTGCAGCTAGCAGTCCAGACTGGGAGTGTTGGTATTTACACCGTTAGCATGCTAACCAGCTAGCCCCAGCCTGTTCCTGTGCTAACTTCTGCAACACAATACACAGACTGTTATGTCTTCATATTCTGTTGAAAACTTGAGCCATTTTTTATGTTCCTTTCAACTAAAAATCTTAAATATTGCACCTTATATATATATATATATATATATATATATATATATATATATATATATATATATATATATATAAAATAACTCTGATATAATGATCCCAAATCAAAGACTTATAGCGTGATAACGATATAATATTGATATATTTCCCAGCCCTCGCTCTGACCTGCTGCTGGTATCTGGGGGACAGTTGTAAGTGTAGCGGGTGTGACGAGCGCTTTGTGTCACACCATGTTTACATCAGTGAATGCTGCAAAATCAACAGCAAATGTCACAGATTCTTACTTTAACATGAATTAAACACTGCGAGCCTCAGAGGTCGGGGTGGTGTCGCTCTGAGCTGCATGTCTGAGAACCTGAAGCAGCAGAAAAATGAGAGAGATTAACACAAAGGTCGGTCCCTCCGTTCTGTCCTCTAACCCGCATCAATTCTGAAGCTGGTTACACTTGCAGGCCTATTACCGTCGCTGCGGGAGAATTGGGCGCAAAGTGGCGATGCAAGGCCATGAACCTCATCCACGTGTCCCTGAGACAGCCTCAGGTATTAGGATGCAGCGGGTGCAGAGGGGGGAAAGGAGAGCACTTAACCTCTATTGTCTCCGAGTTTGGTCATATTTCCCTGTCGCCGTCATGTGCCCGGGCTGATCTCCCACTTCCTTCAGCAAATCAGTGTGTGTCAAAGACAAAACATAACACCGCGGGCATGCAGAGACACACACACACACACACACACACACACACACACTTAGACAGAATGTCATTGCAGCGTGGGTTCATCACCTCCATCAAGAATGCTGCAGCTCATCCTTTCAGGAAGGGGGAGTGAAGACACACACTCCCACACAGCTACGTTTCCATTCCTCAGCGTGTGCATGTCTTAGCAGCGCGCCTCCCTCGACAGTCGCCTCCTCTGACATTTAACCAAAGCAAAACAAATTCCACTCATGAGTGCTTTACAATGGACAAGAATAAATGTGTAAGACTACACCCGCAGTAATCAGAGTGTAAAAAGCCCCCCTGGTAATAAAAAGGAGGACGGAGGCAGCAGAACAACGCTGACTGACTGACTGGTGATATTTGTGCCTGTAAATGAGGCCGTTTTGTTGTGAATAACGATGCGGCTTCACCCAGTTTACTGGCTAATTTAAAAAAGGGGGGGATTATTCCGAAGTATGACCCAGTGCAAATTGAGTGGTTTTATTCCTCGTCTGAGCTCTGGTTTTTAAAGAAACGGCCTCGCGAAACCGCTGTTGCTTTTACACGTCTGGGTCCATTTATGTGAGCGGTCCCTGTTGTATCGTTTCTCCCCGGTGTTAGCCATACAGCTCCCTGTTCACCCTCCTCCTCCTCCTCTTTGTCCCTCTACTCTGTCTTTCCCCCCCAGACACCATATGGGAGACAGAGACGCGGCATGTTTCCGAATGGAAAATTGATTATAAATAGACGATGTGAGGGATGCACGGTAATGATGGCGGAGAGTGCTCCGTCCCTGCAGCACAATGTCACCACAAGCTATCATCTGCCCCGACGCTGCGCTTTGATGCAGCCTGCTGCATACTCTTATGCTTTGACACCGGTAAGTCTATATGCCTCCAGAGAGCTCGCCTAGGGGGTCAACTAATGGGACCGCTGCCATCCTCGCTCTTTGCTTTGGGAAAAAAAAAAAAAAAGCAGCAATTTCTTTTTTTCTCCTTCCTGAAGACTTGGTTACAATAAGTACAGCTCTCACAAACCCAGATGGGGGACGAGCCGAAGCTCCGGCCACGTGAAGAGACGGAGAGAAGGAGTGTAGTACGTAAGTAAGTACCCAGGCCTGCGCGTTCACGGCCAACACAAACCGAAACACACCTTGGAATCTCTCAATTTGCCTGTAATAAACTGCAGTAGGAAGTAATTGCGTCGCTGATGTGCTGAGGGTGTTGAAACTGAAACCCGTGCGGGGACGATGGCATGCTGTCGAACAGAACAGCGCCACATAGTTTGCCGTTTTAGTAGCTGGTGAAATGGAAAAAACACATGAAACCTCCCAGTGAGCACAAACTGGGAGTTCACCTTTGTAACCTGGTTCATTTCGTCTAAGGCCTCTTTTTCGATTGTCTGATAAGCAGTGACATGTCGCAAAATACAGATTTTGTCAATCTAATTTGTAGGCTGAAATAGAGACGAGACGTTTCTGTGAAGGTGCTTCTAAAATGTCATACTGCACCTGTAAAGCTTCCAGGACATCGTAATGAGAGCAATTTTGTGCAGTAATGTAAAATAAGACGTTGTGCTTGCTTGCCATGAGGTGCAAAAGTTCTTAGAGCGTTGCAGCTCCGACTGCTCCGAACCGCGACTTGTGGGGCAGACTTCACGAGCTGCCGAAATAAATACAAGGTTTCACACCAGAACAATGGCAGCGCTCGCGATGGCTTGACAGAATAATCATCATCTATAATGTGCAAATAAGAGCATATCGTCATCTGAGAGGCCGACTGAAAAGAAAACCACATTCAGATGTCTCAGTTCAGCAGATCCCAGCGAAACACAGTCAGAATGTGAACATTTAATGAACATCGTCAGTGAAAGAAAACCTTCACTTTCAAACCAGTCGAACGTCTTTTCAGGGGAATAAACGCTCACTGAGCTGAATCTCTTTCTCTCTCTCTCTCTCACACACACAGAAAGTGTTTGTCAAACCTTCATGTTAAGTTGTCACCACCTCAGCTCGCATATTTCCTCACAATAAAACAGAAAAAAACACAACTGACAGCAGCAGCAGCAGCAGCCGCAATTACGATGAAGTCGACAAAAGAGCGTTCTCAGAGAGATGTGGAGCTGCAGCACAAAGCGCCCGCAGGACAGTCCTGACAGCGGCTGAAACATGGAGGTGTATCCTTCAGCCGTGTAACCTGGACTGGTAACACGGCCGTAATGCTCTCGCCTCCCATCTTCCCCTTCTATTAGTGCCCAGCTGCGTGGCGGTCGGCTCTGTTTGCTCAAACTGCAGGTGGCGTCGGTGACATGCATTAGTCCCAATCTGCCCCCGTAACGCGGGGAGCAAACAGCGAGCTCCCCGGACCGCCGGAAGGGCCAGACGTAACCGGATAAAGGCAGTCGGAGGGCCTGGTCTGTCCGACCCGCTGCCTGCAGACTGTATCAAAACAAGGAGCTCTGAATACGCTTCTCTTTGCAGGTAATTTGGCCTCTGCTGGGTCCGAACTCATGTTATTCTGTTACATTCCCTCACGCCGCCTGCTCTGCTCTCTGGTTCGCTTTTTTTTTTTTAACAAGAGAGAAAACAGACATTCGCTGACCTTACGACTCACATTCTCTCACAGTGATGTACAGTCTGCACACACAGCTGATCTGAAATTTAAAAAATACAGCCGGTGACGTCTTGTTTTTCACTCTCGCATGATAAAACAACATCTTGTGTGTCGAGCCGCCGATAAAGGCTTGTTTTCGAAAAGCGAAGGGACGAGATTGGAAGAACCTTGTTTGCTCGGGCGAGCGTGAGGGTATCAGATAACGCCGGGCGTGTTTTATTGGGTGACGGACAAATAAAGAATAGCAGAACAACGTGTGGGAAGACAGACACCAGTCTAAAAGCCTCCATTCATCCCTGAGTCATGTTTCACGGGGCTGCAGTGTCAGGTTGGACCCTAATCTCCTCCAGATGCCCTCGCGGGAAAACAACATCCCCGCCTGCAATCACACACGGAACCAGAACAGAACGGCAAACCTTGATAACGTAATTGATTTGCGAGTTTCCGCCGCGGATGTTGCGACTCCGTATCTTTCTATTTAAACTCGTGTATCCTGTCTGTCTTGTTTGGTTTCTGGTATCCTTACTTTTCTAGTCCTGATCAAAAGTGTATCTCGTTGCACTCATCAAGCGCTCCCCTCCACGCCTGGATGTTCCCGCTGGATGGGAACGGCGAGGGGAAATATATGCATAACCCTCCGCTGACATGACGTCTCGTTTGATGTGGGATTCTCAGATGCCCCGTCTCTCCACTGTTATTGGGGATATTAAAGTGCTGCGTGGCTCGGTCTCTCCGACTCCTTAATACAAACACACACAGCATCGTTTGCAGAAGCCAATTCCATTTCCTGCTTTGGAAGCTCGCTGCGCCGCGCTCGCTCTGTTGTTAGGAAAAGTAAATATAATCTCAGTCCAGGAACATCAGAGCAGAGGAGGGCTGCCGCTGGAGTCAGGATTGATTTATGAGGTTATTAATAATAATCATGTTCATTATCTGCTAATTTACTGATAATAGTAGGGTTTTAAAATCATTTGATCTGGAAGGCCACACATGAAACGTAACACAGTTGTACCTTTATGTAACTGTGACTGTAACTGGGTTCT
Source organism: Diplodus puntazzo (assembly GCA_963678695.2). Taxonomy (NCBI): domain Eukaryota; kingdom Metazoa; phylum Chordata; class Actinopteri; order Spariformes; family Sparidae; genus Diplodus; species Diplodus puntazzo. Next base: position 26,758,657 of record OZ023172.1, read on the forward strand.
GTTGTTGTTGGTGGTGTATTTATTCTGAGATGAGTGAGATTTAAATAAAGGTTGAATGAGTTAATAATTAACAGAAAAGCTGCAAATCTGAAGCTGAAGTCAGTGAATGTTTTGCATTTAAGTTATACTTCTACATTTTGGGACACGAGGGTGAAACAGGGTCACGACCGCCCCTGTAGAATAAATATTAAAGGTCAGGTATGTTAAATATACATGAGGGGGGGTTGCAACCAACTGAACACCCCTCATCCACCCCCACCCTGTCTTACAGCAGCTGCTAAATACAACACAAAACCAGAGAATCTAAAGTGTTGGGTTTGTTCACTCTTTCACAACGAAATGACTCATTTCACCATCAGAATTTGGTCTTGATAACATTTGGAACGTCTACCAGAGCCTCAACATTAAATCATTTTATCCTTATTCAAGTCAGCCGGGTGCTTTGCTGGCCGCCCCACTTGACCCCCCCATAAAAAGAAATTCTGGGGGCGCCCTGGCCAGCAGAAGTCTCTAGTGTACACACTATATATGGGCCTCACAATGCACAAGATCGGGTAATTTTATATCTATGAAGTCAAACGTTTTTGGCTTTATGTGCCACTGAACAGTTTTGGCTCCGCCTCCGACGCCGTGCTGCAGATATAAAGTTCAAAAACACTTAACATACACACGATTCTTAGCTTCAGGTGATTTTAAACTAATGAAAACATAATTATGAATATTATATTTAATCTCTGCAACTAATCCCCTTAAATCTTCACAGTGGACCATTAAAACTACAGCCAAGAGCTGATTAGCTTAGCTTAGCTCAGTTTAGCTTAGCATAAACACTAGAAACAAGGTCAACACATGTAAAGCCACAAAGTGTTATATTTTAGTTTGGATTCTACACATGTGATACAGTGTGTTCATTAGCAGGTTTTAAATCTGGTGGGCAGGTTTTCTCACCTGTGAGAGCCATGCTAGCTTTTCCCCGCCGGCTAAGCTAACCAGCTGCTGGCTGTAGCTTCGTATTTTAACAGCAGACAAACACGAGAGAAGCATCAATCCTCTCATTTCACTCTCAGCTACAGTAGAAAGCAAACAAGGGATTTTTTCCCTTAAACATCAAGGTAATCCTTTAAGCAGCAAAGTTAATTAGACAAACATCCGAGAGTTGTTTCAGCATTATGTGTGATTGATTCCCGACTTTAAAACTGTCCGTCTGTGTTCAGACCTGCAGCAGACGGACTGAAAATACCTCGACACCACGATCCGTTTCAAAGGCTCCCAGTGTCTGAGCGGGGGGGGATGTATCTGTCCTTGTAAAACACAACCGTAAATACACATAAATGAAATTTACAAGCCAATTACATATCTGGAGTTGATTCAAACTTGTAAACACTGGAGGAGGCGGCAGAGGCAGAAGAAGAGGAAGAAGAAGAAGAAGCTGAGATAAGCAGGTCTTAAAATAACTAGGCCAGTCAAACGGAGGTGTGGTCGGGGACGGACGGTGCTGCTCCCGCTCCGGGCCGGGTCTGCGAGAAGGTCATGTGAACGTGGAATGTGGCTGAGCTGGACGCTTGCCAGAGGCTGTGAGAGTCAAGAAAGATTATTTTTCTAAAAAACAAAGTGAAAACTGTACGTCACCTGGGAGAGTTTATTCCTCCCGGTTTCAATACACTCCAGGTTATTTGAATAATTGGGTTTTTTGGAAACACGTGAGATGTACCTCGCCGCGAGGCAGAGACCGTTCAGCCGTGTGTGGTTTCAAGAAAACATTCGAGCGACTGAATAATGTAATGAACGGCCGGGGCCTTTTTGCACGCTGCACTACTGGACAAACAATTACCCGGCAATTACTGTGAAGCTTTTTGAGATAGAGGGGGAATGCATCACTCAGCAGGGCAGCTGACAGCATGAGCTAACTCAGCAAGCGACATGCAAAATAGGAAAATAACGGTGTTGAGTGCCAGAAGAGAAGATCGTCCGTGCAAAGCGCAGAATAAACAAGGAGGAGAGGGCAGCGCGAGGAAGGGGGAAAGCAAATGTGTGTAGACAGGTGAAAGCAGCACACACAGACAAAAAAGACAAAAAGATGTATTGGAAGAGAAGTGAACACATATTCAGCCTCTCCAGTGAGCGCCGTCAAAGCCTCAAAGCCTGGATGAGTGAAAACAGGTCGGGCAGGGAAGCCTCAGCCCGGACGGGACGTGTTCTGAGCTGTTCTGCTGAGGATGAATCATGAATCAGGTGGTATTAAAGCAGTACATATAAACAAAATGATTAAATGTGCTCCCATATGAAAAGGATGATTCCATTTCTTGATATTATGCAGCAGATTTTTATTTGGTTGAGAGGGTTTTAATAAAAAAAGGAAAAAAAGTTTAAGGTGAGCAATAACAGGAAGTCCTGGGAGTTGCATAACGTCTCTATATGCTGGATGGTTTTGGAATTGTGTTGTTGTGACTAGACTTGTGATCCAAACCCACGTCCGTGAGTCATATGTTTGAGTAACGCAGCAGCGAAACTGACAGCGTCTGGTGAGACAAAAGCCCGAGAGAGCGGGGTTGAGGACGGGATCCTCGGGGGAGATAAGATGGAGAAATGGGTGCAGACAGGCGCTGGCAGCTCAAATCTTATTCCTCGCCGTATCCAGATTGGAATCAGATTGCCTCTTTATCGAGCGCGGACGGCGAGGAACGCGTAGAAGTGCAACTGTAGGTGGTACGAAATCTGACTCAAATCAAATTCTAAACGATGGAGGCGAGCCACGCAAATCAAGTTCTAAACTGTCCTTTACGTCAGGCAGTAACACAGAACACATGACGGTGACATAACATCTGGCCGACAGCGGAGGACGTACCTACAGTCGCCACTTAGGTTGAGCACTAGTTACACAAAGTGAAAACGCACTGAAAGTCCTGTTTATAGTGAGAAAATGTATCAGAGAAATGTATTTAAATCACAAAGTACCGTCCTCTGTGACGGATAAACTACTACAGATGACTGTTAGAACAACTGAAGTAGAAAGAAATGTGTTTTAAATTAAAATAAAACAAAACAAAGATTTAAAAAAAAAGGAACATAAAAACATTTCAACCAGTTCGGACAGCTTGATTCAAGTCTTGTGAAGCCTCGAGATCCAAAACTAATTTGAGAGAAAAACGTTATTTAAGGCCTGGTTGTGCGGTCGAGCTCGTGCAGATCAGTTTTGGACACCTGACGAGCTGTGCAGAGGCATTTAAAGTTTGTTTTCTTTAGCTGTTATCTACGTGCCCGTCTACTTGGAGTTGTGCAGGAGAATGCTGACACACTTGCTGTGAAGCCCGGAGGGGAGAAGATACTGTGACGACTGAACACAATCTTATTTTTCTTTTTAGGGGTGAAATGTTCCTTTAATACGGACGCATCCATGTGTTAAGCAGCATGTCGAGACAGCGAGGGTGAACAGACCACTGATGTCAACATTTTGCTCATTTTTAGCGTGCGACAGGACAAAAGCGAATTAGAGTTTAGAAAATGTATTTTTCATTTCAACCCGTCTTTAAATTGGTCTCGTAGCCGCTGCACAGTGACGATGATGATGATGACGATGGTGTGTGAAGGATTCACTGCATGCATTATCAACGGTCCGTAACAAATAATGTTTGTGAAGCGTAAGTGTTGATTGTAATCGTTCGCAGCTGTTTTCATTTATCATTTCTTTCCAATTCTTCTCTCTGATTGAGGAGTTCATTTATGCCACGCTTAAAATGAATAAACCAACAAGAGCTTGAATGATATTCCTTTAAGTGCTCAATAAAAACAAAACATGATTACATTTAAATAAGATATGTTAGCACAACAGCCCAGTGCCAGTTTGATTGATATTCCCTGGAACAATCAACAATTTGATTGGAGAAAAATGGAGATATGTTTTGTTGCAAATGAACCCTTTACTTTAAAACGAGTCACTGGAACAAAAACCATCTGAAACCTGCAGGAGAAGTCGAAGAATCACTCCGCTAACAGACTCGCGGATGCATGAAACATGATCAGGAGGCCCAGCCAACACTTTCTGGACGGAGTCGTGAGCCCTAAAAGGTTTTGATTGTAATCTGAAAAGCAGCTCACCCTCTGAAATGTAGTAGAAATACACAACTAAAAGTAGAAGTACAAATACAGAACTCATGTAAATGTACTTTGCTCTCCATGTGGAACATCAACCTCCTCGCCTCTGACGCTGCTGCTGCTTTTCCTTCCATTCCTCGTCTGATCTGCAGTTTGCTGTTTGGCTTCATTCTAAAAATAAAAAAGTTCCCCGTCCGTGCAGCAGCGTCGTCGCCACGAGAACTAATCCGGACAGGTTTACAATGCCCCAACACAAAATGCACCATCGCTTGTAAATGACAAAAACGTTTTTTCAGTCCGAAAGATCAGACTTACGAGACAAATTGAGTTTTTATGAGGTGTGAACATAAAATTTAAGATAAGAGGGGGAGAGACGAGGGGTCGAGGCGAGCTCGGCGGGTCGCTTGGCTCCAAAATGCATTCGGCGGCATGAAGCCTCCTAAAAGTTCAGTGTGGTTGGAGCAGAAAATCAAGGAGGCAGAGTTCTGTGTTGTTTGCTCGTACGCCTGCTGGCAGCTGCTGCGGCTGGCATTCGCCGTCGCTCTTTTGGCTGCTTTCAGAGGGCTCCAAAGCAAACAAGAAGCGCCCTGCTTATGGGCCGTAAAACTTGTGCGTCAGCTCACTCCATCACACACAGCACTGTACTTCTCAAAATGGCATGAAGTGTTTACATTCGCTTTTGAAACTGATACAGAATGTTCGAGTGATTCCAAGTTATGATGATGAGTTTGAGGGAAACGGCAGAAATGTACAGGAGGCCATCTTTAATCTTCGTGTAAGGACATTTAAACTGAACACTGTGGCTGTAGTGCGCAACTTTTTTAGTTTTTCAGTTAGCAAATAAATATAGAAGAATATTTTTTCCGATATGTGTGGACACGTCTCAGGTTCAGACCGCTGTGTAGACATAGCAGCTGCTAACTGATATCTGAGACACGCTGTCAGGCCTGATATACTGACCGGAGCACGTTCCTGCCATTTGTAGCCTGCGAGCGTTGATATATGACAGTTTTCCCTCCTTTGTCTAAACTCATAGACTTTTAATTTACGACAACCAGCTCTAAGGACACATTCTGATGAAAATTCAGCCGGAAAGTTGAAGCTAGCCGGCCAGGCTAACTAACGTCCACTCAGGATGGGTGAGCTAGTTAGCCAAGCTCGCTAACGCACACACTTAAGGCTGTGTTCAACTGATAGGAGCAGCTCTGGTTAGCATTAGCGGTCTGTCTTTAATGTGAGGGTAGTGTAAACGCTCCACCTGCTCCGCTCCTCCATGACACCAGTAAAAATCTAAAGTCAGTGTTTTCAACTTGTTTTCAACAGAAAGCAAAGCCAGCTCCAAAAGTCTGGAGCTGCAGGGATATTTGTCGGCTAACCTGGAAGTTAGCATCTCCCTCAGTCCTTCAGCATACAGACCATCTTCAGAAACCACTTTTATGATTTTGGAAGTGCAAATGCAATCGTCAGAAGTGAAAAGATAACATCAGGCTATAAAAGGAGCGTGGTCGCTTCAACGTCACCACGGTTGGCCTTGCAAAGACGGACTTGTTAGCAACCGCTGTTTTAAAGACAACATAAAGGCTTTGTAATTAAATTGTGGGACATTTAATGATGTATTTTATTTGTAACATCTTCAGCCTGTGGTAACCACACATCTTATTTCAGGCTTTTAAATCAGAAAACTTTCTCAAAAAACCTGCAGAGTTTGATGACTTTTAACATCTCAGACGAGTTCTGTCGTCTCAATTAGCCGCCGTAGCAACAACACAAGCTAATTCAAGTATCTGACTGACAAAACAAGTTGACTAATAGCTAAGATGCTCATGTATCTCCTGGTTTCAGGACTCAATCCATACTTTGTATATTAAGCATTTAGAATCAATAAAAAATGGAAGATTTCCTTCAACCGGACGAGGATGATCAGTGGTGGTCGCGCACCTCGGTCACGTTTCTGTCTGGGCTTTTGATTGCTCGCCTCGACTCTCTGAACACGGTCGTTCCAGAGAGAGAGAGACGGCCACATGAGAGCACGTTCACTGAAAAAACTTACTGACTCTGTACGAGAGAGAGCCGCTGACGTCTGCTCAGGAGACTGGATTTGTTTCCCAAATGTCACTGAGAGGCTGAATCAACAGCGGCTGGTTAACTACCTGTGTGTCCACTGGACCTGAAGTGATAAGGTGAAAAACACCCGCAGAGATATTGAATCTACCAAACTGAAAAAAGGTACTAAATAAGGAGACAAGGAAGGGAAATGTAGCTATTAGCAACAAAAGAGAGATTTCACTTTGACAGGCTCGTTCTTGTTACAGTCATGTCTTTTCCACAATTGCTATCATAAAAACAAATTTCAAAACCAGCCCAATTACACACCAGTCGGTTAATGTCATATTTACAGAGTGGCAGCCCCTGGTTCTGGTTCCATGCAGAAGGGCAACACGAGTCGGGTTTTAAATGGCTGTTTTGTATGTTTATGGGCTTTCTTCGTCTCTTAAGTGGCTTGAATTGCAGAGCGCTTTCAGAACGCTGTTACCGCAGCAATCAAAGCTGTGATTTTCCTTTTTATGCCGCTGTGTAAAGAACAATCAGGAGGTGTGGGTAAATGTTCAGAGGCTCGTTTGAAGAAAAGGAATCATTTGTCACCTCTCGTGTTGGGAGGCGTTCACCATGAAACTGAATGTTAACGCACTCGCCATAAAAAAAACAACACTCTGGCAGACGAAAGGGAAAGTAAAGATAAGTCATTTTTTCCTCCCGTGTTTTGCTTGGAGGTCAAGGTTGTGTCCCGGCGAAGTGTTTTTTTCACCCTTGCGAGGTTGTTCTGCCTCTGTGAACGACAGGTCCGACACAAACCGAGCCTGAGCGGGTCACGAGTGGGAGATTATGAGGGTTTGATGAAAACAGCTACTGCGGGGATTAATCACGCGTGGTGTTGGATCGCTCCGTCGAGGCCTCCGGACACGTGTGAGACACTTCAAGCGAGGTCGGCGGTGTGTTTTTTTACGTCGGTCCTCGTGTTGTTTCAATCACGTGTCTGAGCCGTTGACGATAATCTAATGATTGGACTCCGAGCGTCCAGGTATTATCTTCAGAAAATATACATTGGTGACATTCTTTAGCTTTGTGTTTATTTTAAAAAGGAGGCACGAGGAACTCAAGCCATGTAGGCAGAACGTGGGTTAACTTGCAGATGTATATATAGGCTCATTTTATTTTTTAATAGACACTTAACTCCAATTAACCCCCATTCTCCTCTTCGCCTGTAATCACATTATCCTCTGGTATTTGAGTCTATTTTTCTTTCATCCGAGGGAGGCCGTGTCCTCCTGCTACATGCCCACAGAACGGCGAGGCAGCGCAGGAACAAGCTTCTCCTTGTGCTGGATGTCCCAGTTGGCCAGAGACCCAGTCGATGGTCTCCTCTCCCTCTCCGTCTCTCCGTCTCCCCCCTCCTCACCCTCGGATCTTTCTCAATGCTCTCCTCACGGTCCCTTTTTAGCCTCTTTTCCTTCTGCTCCGTCGCTGCATATCTGAGCTCTGCCCTCGGGCCGCGTCCAGCGCCAGACAACGTCTGATTCATGCCTTCAGTCTGCTCTCGGGTCAGCTGACTCTATAGTACTATAGGACGGTCGGGGGGGGATTGATTCCCGCCAGTCGATGCCTAATTGATTCCAGCGTCCTGTAAGTGTGCCTAAATAAGAAGGTAATTTAAAAGAACTGTTTAATATTTAAATGCCAAGAATTCCACAAAAAAATCTTCTTATCACATCTGTCATTATGATTTAAATCTGATACATTCGGACAAAGTGAGTTATGATTGCTGTCAAAATAATGATGTCAAATCTGGCGACTGGACGTCTTAAAGCGGACAGTTGGAAACAGAGGCTTGGATCTGCGGATCTTTTTCTTCCCCAGCGTCGCACAAAAACACATTCCAGCTGTCGAATGCGCTCATTCATGTGCCTCCGTATAAAACCGCTGCTGACTACCTGCCTGTCCCCTAAAGCAATTATAGGTGAAGGAGCTCCTTCTCAGCACTTGAACCCAGTCGTGCCAAGAAAAAAAAAGCTGCATGTTGAGCTGTCACCCACTCTGACACTTCAGTGACATATTTTCAGAACTGATTCACGAATGATGAAGCGTGAAAATTGCAGTGATTTTGAAGGATCGGTGAATGTCAGCTCAGTTCGGCGCACACAATTCCACTGCAAGGCATTTAAAATCAACAAAAAAAAAGAAAGAAATATTGCACTCTGCTGCGTTTATTATTCAGCTGCGGCTGCTAGCTACGTTACAGATACGGATTGTATGTCTTTATTATGAGATGTTATAAATTAAGGGAGCAACTACAGAATATTTCCTTGTTGATTTATCAGAGAATTATCACTTTATCGGTTTATTTAGCATCTTTAAAAAGCCATAAATGAGGAGCGTCTGTTTCTGTCTGACCAGCAGTCAGACGTTCAGTTAGACTAGATGAGAACAAGTCTGCAAGTCTTTCAAGTAGTAAAAATAACTCCAGCATCAGCAGCAACATTAAAATGCTTCTCACACATTAATCCATCAGTAATGAAACTCCGAGGTTTATATTTAAATATTGAATAGGAGCTATTCTACCGTCATGACAAGTATTTTTACTTTGGATACTATCAGAACGCTCTCTTCAATAACTATTCCACAGAGGAATTTTACTTTTTAATAATCAGCTAAAAGTCACACATGGTTGAAACTGTTAGTTACAGTAGTAGAACAGCTAGAGTGCAAACAAGTCCACCTGAACAATTCAAGGTTTTTAACCACATGCAGTTCTTCTGCCGCGTTACTTAACGTCCAAACTTTAAACCATCTGAGGCGAGCTCAGTGAGGACGCGCTGGTCGCAGCTGACGAGGAGGCGCTTGACTTCGTCTGACAGCAGCGACAGGCACATCAAACACAGCAGGTTGGGAACCGCTAATGTTCCCTGACAACGCACAACAAGGCTGACCTTTAACTTCCCGTCTATCGGAACAAACTTTTCTTATAAAAGGGTACAAATCAAAAACTCCTCAGTAATGCTCGACTAATGTAAAACTCATGAGACGCGAGGCGTGAATTCATGCAGGATGAGCGGATTCCTGTTGCTCAGCGTTAACAAGCGATGAAGTTAAATGACTCCGTGTGATTCGTTCACACTTAATCAGCTCAGGAATGTTAATTCACAGTTACTTCAAACGATAATTGATATGCGACCAAATTAGCTGGACTCCAGTATTTTCTCAGGCTCGCTGTCTGTTCTCATAGAAACACAAAGCTTTTCTTTTTTAATCCAGCTGGCCGTCAGATGCAAACACTTACATATTAAAAACGCATAAATACAGTCACACAAATGAAGTGAAATTGTTAACGTGATGCGTATAAATGAATGTACGAAGCATCTGTGAATTAACATTCCTTCACCGCATGATTTATCGAGGGTCAACTCCCCACAGAAAGTCAGAGAAACTCGATCATTTGTTCACTGCGAGCAACAGGAAGTCATGACACATCCTGCAAGAATCATAAGTTAGTGTACGTATATGATGTGTTCCTTCACAGTGTTACCCAGAAATCATTTCAGCGCGTCTGCTCCTTGCAGGCCCTCAGCTAACAGCCTGTACATCTCTTGGAAATAAAAGGCATTTATTAAGCTAATGAAATGTTAGCGCTTGTGTCAGCGCCGGCGGGATATTTGCGATTGTTCTATAAGTCGTAATGTTTACTCATTAGTCTCCATCCATTGGCAGTCATGCTCTGGGATTTGGCATGGCTGGCTGTTTGTTAAGTAAAAAACCTGTGAATAAAACAGCTTTGTAGATTAAGTGCATGCGGGGCAGCGTTCCCCGGCTGGAGGAAGAAAAAAAAAAAAAAAGCTTTTGATCATAGAGATGTCATTATTTCCCAAGATGCGTGGTGTGTTTACCTGTGAGGAGCAATGGAGCACTTCACACCCATTTAAATAATGAGACCATCGCACAAGATGTCGGAGATAATTGTAACTGTTTCACCTTAGACATTTTTAAAGTTATTGCTGGAAACGCTCACAATTATTTTAAATTGCTTTTCTGCTCTGAAAGGAAGAGCAGGTGGCAGAATGTAAACTGGCCCTTACATTGTTCTGGGTTTTTAAAAAACAACCCCTGAGGACTGTTTCTCTTCTTTTTTTATTATTATTATTTCTCTTTTAAATACAGTGTACTCAACCTTTTATTTGGCGTCTCCTGTAGGCCACCCATTAAAATCATTACCGCGTTCAAAACTTTGTTTTAAAAGGGATTTGTCACCCCGGAGGTTGACGAGACGAGTGCACAAGGTCAGAGAGAGGCGCGCTGAACAACAGGCAGTGAACTAGAAAAGAAACATGGCAGCCATGAATAATGCATGGATGAAAGGTTTATCTAATGGCACTCTTGAAACTTTTAAAAGTTGATCTTTGCTTTCAGCTGGAGACGCTCTCGGCTGACAGAAAAAAAATAAATAAAAAAAGTCCCTCTCGCTAACTCGCTCTAGTCGTCCTCAGAACTCAGCTTGAGAGAAACTCTGATTGGTTTAATTATGTTTGCTGTGATTAAGCATCGTAATGGCACTCGTCACAATATGAGACATGAATCACAATGATGTCTGAGATGTGACATTTAGAAAGAGAGAGCAGAAATTCCTCTTATTTTCTCACTTTTTCTTTCACTCACAGACAAAAAAAAAAAGCCACACAGTCGCCGAACTCTCCACACAAACACACACACACACTCCAGCAATTTAAAAGAGGGACACTTACCGTCTTTGGACACTTAGCGGTCATGGCGGGGTCAGAGACGAACAGGGACGCAGACAGAGGGGAGAGCGCGACCTCGCGGCGTTACACTCACATCCCGGGCGAGGACGAGACCGACGGGGCTCGTTAACTTGAAAGCGCGGATGGAGGGCGGCCGGCTCGCTGGAGTGTGTCAAGAGGGGAAACTGCAGGCGGCGGTCGGTCAGGCCGCTGAGAGAGCAGCGAGAGAGAAAATGAGACAGACAAAAGCAGGGAGGATTCAGAGATGCCAGCAGTTTCTCCTTCCTCTTCCTCCTCGTTTTCTCTGGTGTAACTTAACCCCTCGGAGAGCCCCGGCGAGCAGACGCACAGAACCAGTTCCAGACCTGTCCTGCACCAACCAGCGGCTGCCTCTCCCCCCCTTCTCTCTCAGTTTTCTCTCCTCTCTCTGTTTTTTGGTATCACTTAACTCTTGATTCCAGGGCCCGGCGATGAGCTCACCGCTGGCTCGGGTTTCAGCGCCTTTACTGGAATGCGAGGGCAAGTCTCACGGAGAGGCAGAGGTGCCGGGGAGGTCAAAGGCTACTGGGCTAGTGTGTAGGAACAGAGAGGAGAGGAGGTGTCTGTCATCTGAGGGGGAGTTCCAGTGGAGGGATATCTGAGGGGCCTGGAGAGCCGAGAACAAAACAGGAGTCACAGGGGTCACGGGTTACGGAAGTTGCAGGGGCCGGGCAACATTTGACGGCTCTGGAGGCCACGGACTCGAGGACACCGAGTACATTTACACGCTCAAATACACACTCACACACACATGGACATCCTCTCTTAAGTGCTAGATTTATTGCTCACTTAGAGAGCGCGGTGTTGTCCTCGGGTAGAACGCCTGCTGTTTCAACATTTCAGCAGTCTGGGGTTAGAGATATGAATTATACAAATCAAACACATACATAACTAATGAGGGTGACCACAATCACAGGAACGATAATGCTTGTATTTGCATAACACGTGGACAGATTGTGACACGGTGCTTCAGGCCTGAAATCAGGAGGAAGCATCGGTAAAATGCTCATTTAAAAAAACTGAAACAAATAGTCTCACGAACGGCACGAATGTGTGTGGATATGAACAGTAAGAGCTCCTACAGGGAGCGCAGAGTAGGATAAAGACTTTCAAGCTGGTTCTGACCCAGCAGAAACCACTTTATAGAGCTTCAGAGTTTCACGGGGCTTCATGTGTATATATATATTTCATTTCCTTTATCAAAATTCTGTTTTTCTTAGAAATGTTGTTTTTCTTCTGCAGTTGTGTCAGCCTGCGCCCTCAACCCTCCAGAGCACAACTGGCCCCGCTAGCTGTCGTTAGCTAGATCCCGTAGGCAACGGCAACCACAGAGCGTGACACCTCCTCACAATGTGTGTGTGTAAATGTGTGTGTGTTATGTATTGGGGACCATTTCTGGCATAAACACTGGTCATGTCAGGACCAGTGGTCGTCATGGAGACCAAAGTGATGTCCTGATACGCCAACATGTCTGAGGTCCTCATTAAGTTTAGGGCTGAGGTATTAATTGGGGTTAGGTCAAGGTTAGGCATTAATTGGTTTGGCTGCACAAATTAATTGAAGTCTATGTAAAGTCCTAAAAAGGAGAGCTGTGTGTGTGTGTGTGTGTGTGTGTGTGTGTGTGTGTGTGTGTGTGTGTGTCGCTGCCCATGTAGCACCATTTTACAGCCCCTTCCTTCATAATATGAGCCTATGGGAAAAGGTATTTTTGGGCCCCAGTGCATTGTGGATGTTGTAATTACACAGTTTGGCCACTACGTCAAATTACCTCCGAACGCCCGGTGCTTCTCTTTGGGGGCTCGTCGGGCACATTTATAGTCCTGTTCATGTTGCCAGATTGATTTGCAGCCAAATAACTGCCCAAATATGATTTATAATAAACATTACAAATGAATTAATAGTATTTCGGCTCATCATAATAATTGGAGCGTTAACATAGAACACAGACGGCTACATTGTGCAACGAAACTGCCTTAAAAATGGAGAAATATAAAATAAATAAAAAGGTACAGCATTTTTTTAAACAATTCTCTGCACAATGCAATCGAAAAACTGAGCAACTGAGCAGAAAATTGCCTGATCTGGCAACACTGGCCTTGATAAATGAACGTAAAAAGGAAAGGCGTGTGTGAAGTTCATTAGGATTATTCTGGAATTACAGCCTGAAATATACACAATAGAATAAACAAACGCCCTGTTAATGAATATGCTTGCACTCACTGGAGTATGCTGCACAAAAATGCCCCCATGTCCCTGATAAACACCTGATAAAGGTCCTGTATCGCTTCACATTCGCTGCCCTCCTTACTGTTTTGTTTCATTCCCTCTTTTATGTAAATACTATAGAAAAAAAAAAACACTCCAAGGTCAAAAGTTCACAAAAAGAAACTTTCTGCTTGGATGTAATTCAGAGCTGTAATATGTAAATGCAGAGCGGTTCCTGTCACTGACACCTGTTTTTTTGTGCATTTGCATGCGCTCCTGTAACGCAATGCAAAAATATAGCAGGTACACTCTATGCTAATTATATGGTGTTGGCACCACCTGTGGCGATGCAGCGGAGGTGTGAGGAGGGGGCCGCTCGTCCCCACTGATGGCTCCTGAATACACGAGCCAACAACAAACTGAGGCGGAGGACACAGTTCGAACGATGCCACCGTCAATGGTTTTGTCTGCGTCACCAGAGTAACTGTGGTTAATTGAATTGCTCTGCGTGTGTTTGTTTATTGTGACGCCGGTCGTCGCTCAGCTGTTTACTCTCCCTGTTGTCTGCAGCTCCGGCTGGCTTTGAACTGCAGCTCTGCCGGCCCGGCGCTGGTCCAGCCGCTGGGAATGTGTGGTCTTTATTAAAAAAGGAGAGGAAGTGTGCGAACGAGCTCTGCAGGCCCAACATCTCAGGAATCTTGATCCCTTTTCCCCCCTTGTGGCACTTTTCACAAGCGGGGCCCTGCTAATCGCTTACACTGATACCAGGGTTCTGTAGGAGGCCCAGGTTCTGGGAGAAAGAGGCCGGGGGGGGGCTGAGCAGCACTCTCCCCGTCTCCTTCGCCCCCCTCCTGGGTTGTGCGGCATGCTGGGGAGTCGGCTTGCACACTGTTTGTGCAGATGAGTGTCGGAGCGGGCACACCCTCTGCGGGCCTGTTCCCATGGGAACCGCAGTGATAGCGAACAGCTTGTTTTTGTGTTTTTTGGCAATGTTGCCAGCTGCTGGAATACTGACAGGCACTGGGGAGGTCTGATATGCAAAAGCGTTGCCAGGTAGACCTTATGTGAGAAGAATGTTTTCCCTTTGACTTTCTCCTGTGTGTTGTTACATCCACGCTGAGTTATGTGGACACACAGCTTCAGAGGAATTCACTGTGCTTCACTCGTCGCTGGGCGATGTTGATCACATGGAGTTTATGTTTCAGAGCGCGCTCAATGCCACGAGCTGACAGGCTGAACTTGTTCTTCAGGGTTCACAATCCTCAGGTGGACCTGGAGATCCTTTTTAGTCAAATGACTTCAGGTTAGTGTTACAGTCTCTGCACGCTTGGCCGGCTGGTGCTGACCTCTCTGGGTCTCAGGGGGAATTCCACGCTGCACAAACAGGAAAATAAGTTCCTTAAAAATCTCCCTTTCCCATAAAAATTCAAATGATAACATCACTCCGTGGGTTAGCTGACTTCATTAGCATAATTGTAATCGTAAACCTCTTGTCTGCAAGGGTGAAGAACAGGGAACTTTTCAAACTTATTTGCATTGGCACTGGATCAGCCGCTGAAGTTGTGAACATGAGTTGTGTCGTTGCAAGAAAGAAAAAAAAAAAAAGGAAAGTGAAAACGTGTTTAAGCATTGAAATATTCTTTTAAAAATGGAGCCAAGCTCAAACTGTGATGAAAACAAAAACATGCTCCTGCAGCTTCATGAAAACCAGCGAAAGATTAATGTTGGACAAACAAAATCAATGACCATCTGTTTCCAGGAACAAAGAACATCTCCCGCCGCCCTTCACACATCAAACAACCAAACCTACATGTTTTTTGTGTGTGTTTTCATAAATATCAGACTCACACAGAGCGGGGGGAGCGTGGAATGAAATAAAAAGTGTACATTTATCGTGCAAACCACCACCACAACCTCACTTTATGGTGTTTGGGTTCCTAAACGAAAGCACACTGCAGGAAACCCTTCGCCAGGCTTCTTGCTGGGGGAGCGAGCTGCACGGAGTGCGAGCGCCTCTCCTCCCCGGCGCCCTCTCGCCAGGGACGGCGGGGTAATTACATCATTTGGAGATGGAATGAAAGCACTTTACAAGCGAAAGTAAGCGAAATGCTTTATTGCTCACGGAATTGCCAATTAAAAAGCAACACCTGGAACACAGAGGCTCGGCTAAAAACAGCCTCCCCCCTCCGCCCTGAAACCGGCCGGTCCCCTGCTCCACAGAGGCCCCCAGAGAATGTTTTTCTTTCCATCTTTTTTTTTTTCCCCCTTTTACCCCGTCTTTATTTGTGAAAAGTTGCCGACAATGCACCTTCACATCGGCTTACACAGCCCATAAGTCACCAAAGCCTGACGTGCTCTTAAACGTATTAATAAAGCCCATTTCCTCGGCAGAGCGTGTGGCTCGGCTGCAATGTAAACCTGCTCGGGGCCACGCTTGTGAAAAAGAAAACAATAATGAGTCTCTCCAGCACCCAGTCCACCCTGCAGTGGGTACCCCCCCATCCAACACACACACACACACACACATTCAGACCTGTCCAGACCTGTCCCGTCCCAGATGTGTCCCATGCTCAGGTCTGTTCCCCCCCACAAGAGAGAGAAACAGCCCAAACTCAACAAATAGAAAGAAAATATGTCTTTCATATTCCTCGCCAGCTCCTCCAGAACACCAACTGATCGCTGAACACGGTTTACAAGAGACTCCTGTGTTATAACACCGAGCTCTGAATGAATCAATTCAGTCCAAGGCTGCTCCGAGAAGCCGGACTGTGCCGAGCTGAATGCCGAGGCCATGCTGATGTGTTGGTGAGCATGATGGCATAATGATTACCATCTTTACCATCTCAGTTTAGCATGTCGGCATTATGACATTTGCTGTTGCTCACTGGAAACACGGCTAATGCAACTGGTCGATTACAGCAGCTCGGTCGGTGGGCCTGAAGCTGCAAACTATGACGCTGGTTAATCCTTCAAAATAAAGCTGTTGCGGTCAGGTTAGGGCTCCATAACTACTTGGTAAGGTTTAGAAAGAGATCATACTTCAAGAATCATCCTCTGGGGACCAGGAATACTTGCAGAGAGATTTCAGTCCAGACAGAATTGACAGACCGACCAAACAACCTACATTACCACCAGTAGAACATGGCTGAGTGAAATTAAATAACTGAGCTATATGTTTGTGAATCAAAATAGGATTCTGTTCTCACAGATCCATCCTTCTGACTCGCTTCTGGTCTTTTGCCTCAACAGTAGCCGTCTGACACACTGACCACTCTCCTGCTTCTGGAGTTCGACTCTCTGCCCGACCACAAACTGTCACACCCGCAGAAAAGATTAACATCAGCCCACACCGCCGTGACGAGACTAGCGACAACGATGCTGACAGCCGGTACCATGGCGACAGCAGTCATAGACACACGTTTGTGGTGTCAGGAAGGCGGCTTTATTTACTTTGCAGATGTCTTTAGCGGCAGCGTTGGCTTATTACTTTTGAGCCTGACTGACACAGTCTTATGGAAAATAAATGGGCAGAACCACATTTGATGCATTACTTATGATACTGGTTTGGTCCCTGAGGAGAGACATGAAAGGAGACGATACGCAACAATATGAAGTATTGTCGTGAATGAGAGGGGAAGGGATGAGTGAAACACTGAATAGGGCTTGTAGCCTCTTTGTGGCGACAGCAAATTCAGACCCAGAAGCAAAGAATCATGTGCGTCTCGTGTCAAAAGATTCTGGCTGCTGCCTTTTTTTCAACACGTCCTTGTAAAGATGACGGCTGCACAGTTTACCCAGTCCAACGTTGGCACTGGTTAAGCCTGCATTGATTTTTTTTTAGGGGTTTATATAAAAAGCACAGTGTCACATTTTCTACGTGCATTCTGTTTCATGAAACACTGCTGGGAAGAAGTAAGCTCCTTCATGCGTGGTTGAAGTCGAAGTATTTACACAGTGACTGGTTAAAGGCAACTCCTGCGCTCGGCTTTATATACTTGTGGGAAGAGAGGTCTCGGCTATAATACGGGAATTGTAAGAGGAGCTTATCTTTTGATGAGCCATGAGAGGAATCTGTTGCCTGAAGCCTTTCTGGAAGACACAAAAACATCTGGAGCTGGAATCTGGAGTGACCTGCAGGCTCGCTTAGAAGTCAGTGTCAGCATCTTCATAACAGCAGATTTTAATCATCAAAGGTGGATGAATGGATGTGACTTTTAAGTGCTCAGTGAAATACGGACATTCAACATTTATATCAACATAGAGGAATGGATCTCGGCACAGTCCTTGACAGTTCATCCCAAGATAAAAGACGTATACTTCATGGTAATTTTGTCAAGAAAACATATCAATACGTGCTATACAACCAAATATAATTAAACATAATTTTGTTAAGTATATCTCTGATAAGTACATGAAAAGTTAAGTCATAGCTTAAGTATACTAATAGCACACAAGGAACGCTTTGTTAAGTGTTTCCTCTGACATGCAGAGCTGTTTTTCCATCTAGCAGGAGTAAACATGACTTGATGAGAGGCTTGTGATGGAGCAGGAGGCAAACATTAACGTTGGTGTCCTACTCAGCTAGCTTAGTTAGGTAAGACAACCAGCCTCTGGTCTATGAGTCAACGCACGCTTCCTCTGCCAGCGATATGCTTGGTGGACGTAGTTCAGCAGAAACAAAATAGTTCCTACATGAAAAATGTTTACAACTCGGTCGTTGGATTATCTTCAGGAAGTGGATCCTGATTTCTGGGAGGAGACGTCGGTACTGAATATTCAGATGTCTTTATTAAACACGTGATCTCGTCACATACATCTGATTGGACGGTCGCCTTCAGCTTCTAATTATGAAGCTTCACCAGTCCACTTTGCAGCAGAACGGCTCCGCGGTCTGGTCAAAAATAACAAAAATGCAAGACCTGAGAAGATTTTCAAAATAAAGCTAGCTGACAAACAGTTTAAATATTGTGACTTTTGGACTGTTAATGTGAAAACTGGAAGTTACATCATTTATGTACCTTAACTTACTCTCGCAACAACACCTTGACTCAGACTTTTCTCACTCTTAATGTTATGTAAAGGTTATAAGAGTTCTGATCGTAACGTCCAGTGATGGAGCTCCAGACTGATGCAGTTGAACCCGTCTGTCAGAACTAAAGCTGCTCGTGGTTGCTGAGCAAAAAGCCGCCGTAACCTTTTAGAAGTCGGAAGCTTGAACTGTCCACACACAAACCTTCTCTTCCCTTCTTAGAACGGGAGAAAAAAAAAAAACGTGCAGTGACCCGAGCCCGGGATGTCTCGATACATTACCCTGCGCTCCGAGCGTGCCTGGCACTAATGCCCCACCTGTAGCGCTGCAGCCTGTGCCAGCACGTCTGACTCAGGAGTAATATCCATTTAGATTTGCTGAAATGTTCGTTGGCACACCTTGGGTGCACCAGAGGAGCCGTATAGTGTGTCAAATAAGGATATGGCAGCATTGTTCATCCAACCTGACTGAAACGCAGGTTAATCAGTGAATCATCGAAACCCAGACACGACTGTGTTCCCAGTCTGAATGGAGAAAACAGAGAGGACAGTTCATGATTCAGTAATTGCTTTGAGGGTTGATCTAACAGTCCATACAAATGCACAATATTATGAACTAAAATATGTGCTGTATTTGCTATAAGATCAGTGCGGAGAGCTCCAGCTGACCTCCTACTGCACTCACTATTATTCTTTTACCTACCCGATGCCTTCATTTCATTCCAGCTACATTTAAAAAAACGGGAGCTATACTGAAACCTACTCAAACACAATCATACATGAGAGTGTGTTAGTCATCGTGCAGGGAGTGAAAGTACTGTGTTATTCATGGCGACCGTGACACGTTTCACCTCTCGTCCGACACCAGTTCAGTGTGTTTTGTATCTGTATACAGCTGCACTGCTCATCTGTCTGATTAAAAGATATTGAGCATGATGGGAAAAGATGTGTCTGGAATTTCACTTTCATTTCCTCATAGAAGAAAAGTTGTGGGTGTCTTCATAATAAAAGCTCGACATCTTCGACACCATCCATCACATTTGACTGCGTGAGCGCCGTCCAGTGCGACAGCTTGATCCAGGATATGAGATGGAGACGGGTCTGAGTGAAGACGGGGGCACCACAGTCTGATTTCATGATGTTTTCGCCAGTCTGAGTCCAAGTCGGTTCCATTTCCTGCGATTAGCCAGCAGCGGCCTCAAACCAGGCTGGATAAGTTGTGGCTCTCGTCCCGACTCTCTTCCTCCCCGGGGCGGTCCAGCTGGTCAGGTTGGTCCACTGCTCTCAATCCAAAACACTTGCTTGTCTTCTCAAATGCTGATGACAGTTTTCAATATGAAACAACTGTTTCAGCATGAAGCTAAAACAAGATGACAGATTAAAAAAAAACTAGAATGTAGCATAATGCTGCATCGTCACATGCCGACGTTGCCATCAAGTATGATTAGTACTCGAGTAAACATGTACAGTACTTGAGTAAATGTACTTCTGTCACCATGTATTGTATATGACTGTGTGTGCACTGTAGATAAATGCTTGTGAGACGTGATATCTTATCTTTTGGAGTGAAATTACAGGCTTCGTTTTTCATTTTCAGGACGTTTTGGCCTCAGATAATCACACAGGCGGACGCAGGAGATGAAATTATGACACGCTATACATTTGGTAACACACGTTGTCTTATAAAAACGTCCTAATTAAGAATTTTCCTCTAAATTCTGAATTGCAGAGGCCTGAATTCAGAGAGGGAGACGGTGAGAAGATGACACACAGGGTGATTCGTCACAGAGCCATCTGGATGCTACTTGCCATCCACCTGGTGTGTCCTGTCCAAATGTTTATCTCTCCCTTCATTTGTTCAGCTGTCTTGTCATCTCTGTAGTTTCTCCAGAAAACACGCAGACGTCACAAAGGATGCGTATAATTAGTGAGGAGAAACACTAAACACACACACACACGAGCGAAACACAAAGCCGGAGGTGGATTCGTCTCCGAGTGTCAGCTGAGAGATGCAGGATGATTTACATGTGAGAACAACTTTACAGGAAACTCCACCTTCATGTGGCGTCCTCTCCACTCCATCTTAACCGAACCTATCCTCTGTGCACGCCGCAGCATTCCAAACGGCGACGGAGAGAAAAGAGGGGAAGAAAAGTACTTTGAACATCTGGCTGTGGAGCTTTTTGTATCGTCATCACAGAGTGAGCGAGCTGCAAGGAAGTGCAGTTAGAGGTCTGAGAGTTTTCATGACAAAAAAGGTCACCGGCTAAATGATTCCCCCGCTCGTATCCTCCAGTGTCTGTAAACAGTCAAACCGGCAGAGATTTTTCCATTACCTGACACCGCCAAGGTTGATTTTATGTAAACACATCCTGGGATCGTAAGAAAAGTGGGAAACCATCCACGTTTTTCCTTTTTTTCACAAGCCTCGAGTCTCACAAACGCTGCGTTATGTCCACACACACACACACACACACACACACTCGTGCATGCTAGGCCGTGAACGGACGCCAGCCGCGGAGGTCCGGTTCTTAAAAACACGCAGCATATGGCCGAGTTACATGCAGTGTTCTCATGGCATGCATTACACAGCCGTCTGAGTGATGGGATGCTTAAAGCTGCAGTTTAAATGTGATTTTAGGTCAGCCCTGAGAGGAGCGCTCAGAGTCAAGTGCTGTTCCTTGTTTTGCCATTTGGCTGCGTGCCTGTCGTCCGATACGCTCCGTGTCCCATGTTTGCACGGCTCGATAGACAGACAACCTTGTGCTCCCCCCTTCTCTCCTCCTCCTCCTTCTACGCCCAACCTGGGCTTGGCACCACCAGCTGTTGAATGCATCAGGCCCCAAAATGGCTCCTCAGCTGCTGCTGTGGCACACGGAGAAAAGCCTGACAGGCCGAGCAGCTGCTGGCTGGGCTGAAACAGGGCAAGGTCATCTCTCAGAATGAAATTTATTGCTGCTACCTGCTAAAACATTACTTGGCACCGAGATTATTAGATCACTCCAGCTCAGCAGTGGTGGATTTCTCTTATATTGGCAGGTGGCTGGAATTGAAAAATGTCTAAAAAGGCAAAAAGATTTATCATCAAAATCTTCAGGTTTTCTGAGTTTCATCCGAATGGTCCTGTCAACATCACAGCCAACATGCCTGTAGCTCTCTGAATGTGTCAAATGACTGTCACAGTCTCTCTGTTTTGCTCAGTTACCACTCTTTTGTAATAGGATTAGCATCATTTCTAATCAGATTGATGTAATTATGCTACATGGAATCTTGTCACTCTCCAATCCTGTTAACTGCTGTTGCAGCGCTGAGATACAGAGCGGGCAGCTGATTTACTGTTGCTGTTCTCACAGCGAGCGCTGCCCTGCGGCAGCTCACTGCTGCACCACTCCCGTATTAGAGTCTTACAGAACGGCTGTGTCTAATAAACCAATCAATGGTGTCGAGTTCATGGAGCATGTGGTACAAAGCGATTTGATGTCGTTTGCTGTTTGCCGATGTTCCCAGAGGGCGAAGCTACGAATCAGGTTCAGTTTACTCAGTTGGTGGATAGATTAGTGATACGCGACCAGGGGCGCTCGCACCCCGGGGGGGCACTCCTGCAGCTGCCAGGGGGGTACGTGGGAAGACTGGAGCAGCTCAGCCCACTGAAAAATACATAAACTGTGATTTGATTAACATATCCAGAACATTTGTAGTTAAGAGAGAAAATAAACGTCCAGATAAGAATAGGCCGACTGAGCAGAGCACCTCCTCTACTCACCTGAGAGTCACGAGAACGATGAGGAGAAATCAAAAAGTAAAAGTCGTGGATTAAATTGTATAAATGGTCAACTAACAGGATAACCACTGGAAAACCAAAATATCAAGTTAACTAGTTTAAAGTATGGCATTCTTTTCCTGTTGTAGTCTCAATCAACGCCCACAATAACATCTGATTAGTTAAAAAGCCACTCAACACTAATTAGATACAAGACTGCAAAGTAACTGGTAACTAAGCTACATCAAAAAGATGTAGTGAGGTGGAAGATGACGACATAAATTGGT
Source organism: Diplodus puntazzo (assembly GCA_963678695.2). Classification (NCBI taxonomy): domain Eukaryota; kingdom Metazoa; phylum Chordata; class Actinopteri; order Spariformes; family Sparidae; genus Diplodus; species Diplodus puntazzo. The sequence goes on from OZ023172.1 coordinate 26,780,856, forward strand.
ACCGGCCCTGAAAGAAGCATCATGAAAACAGGTTTGTGAGACTTTATTTTGAGTCACTACTAGAACAGTTTTTCTTTGTTTTTCTCTCACCGTCCGCTGCTGCAGCTCTGTAGTTCCCCCGTGTCTGCTCTGATTGGTCAGCTCACGCATGCCTGACCCAGCAGCATTAACGACCACAGAGCTGCTGCGCTAAATCAATTCTCACATGCGAAACTAGGCATTATTGGTGATGTAGACCGATGTCACGGAGTCACCAAATTAAAGGCTGGACTGCTGACGAGGCGTTTCAGGACCGGTGTTCTCTGTGGGAGATAGGAGCTTCTGTTGGATATAAAGCACATTAGGTCACCGTTACTTTAGTGTTACTTAAAAAAAAATCCACCTCAAAAACAATCAAAACGAACACATTAGTTAATTTGCAGGATAGTTCATGTGGTGAACCGCTGTATTAACTTACTGTACATGACTATAGCAGATATCCTTCAGCTGTCTGGCCCACTTACTAACGAACACTAAGGAGACGGGCTGTTTTCCTCCTGTAGAGGTCTAATCCTTTCCAAGTCCATTTGATTGACTTCAACAACCCCGTCCCACCCACCCACTCCATCCCGCCGGTGCTAAAAGGGTGTTTCCTGACAAGTCAGGTCGTTTTACATTCATGCGTTAAGGTTTTAAGGCCAAGCCTTGGGTTCAGAATTTATTGGCTATTGTATAATGTTTCATGCAGGAGTCTGGGCGACTTTGCCTTGTGTTTAGCCGTCGGGCCCACACTCAGGAAGAAGCCGATGTATTTTGATAGCAGTGAGAGTTGAAGCTGTCAGAGCCTCGGCCTGAGGGGAAGCTCACCTTTTTGCATTTCTGACTGATTGCGTAAACCTCTGTCACACAACACAGGCGGCTCTGTGAGGTCCCCCCTGCACTGTAATTAACTCTTTGCCTCTGCGGATTATTTTCACACCAACGCCAAGCTTGCGCCGCAGAGGACGTGAATACTCCATAAACTGCACACTGCTAATTAATGAGGTTCATGCGTGCTGTGTTTGCCTTCCGGACATGTATTTACTCAACATGCCATCCTGAGAGGTTTGAAAACTTTCAACAAGGATTTTCCTATGTTGAAAGTTCTTGAGATACATTTTGAAAGCTTCGAGGCAGATTATAAAAATCAGGTGTTTTGACCAATTAAAATACAAAAAAAAAAAGCTAGGGCTTTACTTTTAATATAAGTCGAGCTCAAGGCAGCAATTTGCAAGACTGTACTTTAAAGATGTTACATGCAACATTTTTGGATTTGAATGCAAGGACGAGTATCGGCGTGGGTGTCAGACAGCACGATGATGTGAATCACTGCAGCGTCGCCGCACTCGCTGTGCTAATCCACCGGTCACTCAAACTCCTCACTGTTGAGAAGAAATCAGCTCTGAGACGCTGCGTTTTGTTACCGCCACCTTGACCTTATTCAGCGGGTTCACATCTGCTCTGATTGGTGTTTTTCTCCTGGATCTACTTCAACACAGCGCTTGTTTTCCTATCCGAGCTCCTATCTTCCCCCTACAGTATATTTCCTTTCACCTCGACTCCCTGACAACTTCCCCCTTTGTTCCCGTCACTCTCCTCCATCTTAACTCGCAGTAAAAAAAAGCTCATCAGGGGAGCCGTAAGAAAAAAAATGCCCTGCAGGTCTTCCTGTCCACACAATCCTCAACCGTAAACCTTGAATGTCAGCGTTCAAAATGTGGACAAAAACACATCCACCCATAGATCACGAGCTGACAGACGCTGGCTCGCACATCAGCACACAGGCAGCCTAACCCCAAACCCATGATGACACACACACACACACACACACACACACACACACACACACACACACACACACACACACACTAATGAGTCATATGAGTGGCCGTGTGCATGTCACCACACAGATGTCAAGTCAGGAAAAAACCTCTTGTTAAACTCATGAAATATGGACCCAAATTACGCCTTCACTCTCACTGATCTACCCGTCTAGATAAACAGGAAATCAGGTTTCTGCGGCTCCCCCGAAAATGTGAGACGACGCCAAGCTGATCTGTAATTTTGTTTATCGCAGGGCTCCATTAGGCTCTCCACAAGACACCTATTTTTGGTTTCCTCGGGGCCTTTCACTTCGCTTTTTCGAGCCCCCGTTGTAATCTTTCCACTTTTGTTTTTTTTGCTGACTAACGCGCACGATCATCATGGTTTACTGGCTCACTGCGTCGTCCCAAGTTGAGCAAACTTTTGTGCTCTGATAAACAAGTTACAAAAGCTCCGACACACACACACACACACACACACACACACACACACACACACACACACACACACACACACAGCTAGTATTGTGCAATTTTTCAACAACTTAAACGCGACTATACAAATGTTTTGTTTCAGGACTCCAACGTTACTATAAAAATTGCTGCTGGGAATTTCTGTGTGGTTTTTCAAACATTTTAAACAAAATGAAAACAATACCGAGTTTGTTTTTTTCGGATTAGTGGGACAATTTGGAGAATCAAATAAAATTGCAGAGAGGGACAAATGAAGGGATTTGGGTGGTTAAACAGAAAATGGACAGGACAGTTGTGTAATGTGGGAAGTTGCTTTATATAGCACAAAGGAAGAGGGAAACATTTCTCCCCTTTAGCCTTAAATCAACCTCGTCTCTCGACAATGAAACCTCGTGCCATCCTGTGGAGGCGTCTCACGGGCCTCGCCTGAAAATCGCATGCGAGTTCGCACCGTAACGAACCGGCTCCTGAGGAACCCAACGACCAGCTTATATAAAAGAGCAGGAGAGGAAAAATGGCTTATTGATTTGTTGACAACCAATTAACGCCGATTGGCCCTCCAAATCTGAGAGCGTCTGTAGCGTTTCATGCGTCCTTGACACGTTTATGTCGGAGGCAAGAACATAAAGAAAACAAACGTACGTGACAACAATGAACAGACGGAACAACTCATGGCTCCCTCTGAACACAACAAGAAGTCGTGTTTTTGTTTGATGAGCGATGGACCACGTTCTTATCTTGGATTCATTTTATGGAAGATTGTATTGTTGCCTTCGTACGGCACTTTACTAAATAAAATAAAAAACTAAAAGTTAGTAAAGTGTTTTAAATAAGCATTAAGGATTATTCTTGCATGCACCCAGGTTTTTCCCTGTTCCAAGAGGAAAGTCATATGGAGCCAGAACAATTCAAACTGAGCCGGCGCTGCAGCTTTAAGAGCTCTCTTACTGAAAAGAAGAAGCATCCACAGTTTTTTCAGAGCTGTCAGCCTGCCTGTACAACAACCGTGTGCCTCCAGTAGTGCCTCTCTGCAGCGCATACAAAACTGGAAAATGCAACCAGAAAGCCGGGGCCTCGAGCTCAGACTAGGACCGTGATATTATTTAAATTTACGAGACGGGACCAGCTGTTCCATTTGAAGAATGTGTCACATGTTAACGGTCTAAGACGATCCAGTTTATGCAATCTAAAAAGGCAAACCTCTCTCTCCTAAAGCCGAGACTCAGGGACGTACTTTAAAGTGAAGTATTAAAAAACACACAGTCGCTCAGGGTTAGCGGCTGCAGCCCGACGTCGTCCGCCCACAAGTCCACGTGATTCTCTGCAGCATACTGCTGGATGTGCATCAAGCATGACAGGAGGTGCCGTTTTTGACGATGCGAGGAATATATAGAGTTGATATTGATCTCTTTTTTGCGCATCCGATTACATTTCTGTGCTCTGGCATGTTATGGACAAAAGGTGAAACTTTGATGGCTTTATGTCATCGTCTGCCAAATAAATCCTGTCAGTCGCAATGATCATTTCAGGAAAGCAACAGAAAGAAAGAAAAAAACACTGCTCTACTAGAACGACTCCGTCTTGTGTAAAAAGTTTTTGACCTTCACAAGAAATTCTCTTCTTCTCCCCCCCGAACAATCCTCCAACCATGGAGAAAAACATCTTCCTCACTTAATGCCTCCCTCCTCACCTCACTCCCCTCCTCATCCTCGCCAAGCTGACTCTCACGCAGCACCACCCACAGATGGAGAAGAAATGCTGAGACAGGCTGTAGCAGTCGGGCGCCTCGAGCTGCACACGGAGCCGAACTGAAAGCAGCATCATTACGGTCGGTCACCCACCGTTTAGCCGACATACCCTGCGTCTCCTGTACCTGCTGATGAACGAAGTTGTGAAGCTGAATCACCCCGCTCGCTGTCACGGAGCGACTCCACCACCACACACACACACACACACACACACACACACACACACGAGTTTGTGGAAAATACGAGACACAAAGTTGAAGGGCAACAGCTCTATGCAGGGCGTCGCTCTACTTGCAAGTCGTATCCTCAATAACCTTCGTGCCATACACCTCATGCTGTAGTATTCTGTCTCGTTTCAAGCTCGTACAGTTAGAAATCTATAAGAACGAAAATAATCTTTAGGGTCCCTCAGTGTAGATCAAACTGTTCATATGCTTCACACACACACACACACAACCATCTTCACTACCATCATTAAACCGTACAGTTGAGTGACATCAGTGGCACTCAGTCCGTTTGTCAGGACTGAAATTTCTCTACAACCATCCGATTGATCGCTGTGACATTTACAACGATACTGATGGGCGCTCAGAGGATGAAATTGTTTTGGTGCTCATCGGACATCTCATCCAGCCGGAAATAGCTATAATAACTCCTGAGAGCAGCCAACTGACCGTGAATATAAAGATGGATGACATGAGCGCTCCCCAAAAGTGAGGCCAAAACACCCCCCACTAAACTAAAAACCGTCCCAAAGATGCGTTCTGTCAAGCTCATTTTTCCTGCTTGGTTTTCATTTATTATGCTATTAAAAAGGGAATGTGACATCATGACTGACTGGGCAAGCAGGTGTTTGGACAGAAACTCGGTACCTTCGTGGTCCGGTCACTGATGACATCACAAACTCATATGTGAGATATTTTTTGGCTTCATTTCTGTGAAGTGGGAGGAAGTTGTCAAACACATGGCCGGATTACATTTACACAGAAGTTACCAGCTGTTGCTAAATCCTATCCAAGGCTGAACGACGTCTCCATTGCAAAAGGAACTTTATGGGATGTTAATGACTGTTCCTGCTAATTAGTCAAACCCTCAGCCTGCGGAAACTGTGGGCTAAGTGAGGGTAAGGCCCTTTAAAAGGGGTCCATTATCAGGAATTAATGGATTCCTTGGAAGTCACCATCTCATCTGGGCTCGGTGTCGTCAATATATTCCAGATAATGGGCTGACGTTATTCCTTACGTCAGCCTCTCTACTGATAATCCACACGCACACGATAGACAAACAAATAAAAACCCTTTGTTGAACATTTCTACAGTGAGGAGAATAAATCCGGTGAACCTCAGGAGCTCGGAGCAGCGTGGACGAAGAATTCTTCCAAACACATTAAATATTACACTTGAAACTCTAAAAATACATTTCCAGTAGAACCTGTTTGATGTGACTCCAGCCACTTTTTTACATTAGCAAAATGATCCATGCTAAATATTCCCAAGGTCATATTTTATTCAGACACTTCACGCGGATCTTATAAGTCCAAAGTGATAGCAGCGAGGAGGATCTCGATTCTTGCCACTTTCTCCATCCCACTTTGAATAGACCTTCATATGAACATTATTATTAATTCATCAACCTGCCAGACCGGGTTTTAACTTTAATACATTTCGAGATTGAGCTATCTTCACCGGCAAGACTCCTGAGTGATTAATGATTGAGAGGAGGTGAGACGATCAGCTCGGTCCACTACGGCATCCAACCAGGGGAAAAAAAAAATATATATATATATATATATGAACTAATGGAAAGCCTGGTTCAGAATTTAAAATGATCTTAACATTTTGTTACGATGTCCGGCGGAGCATCAAAGTGTGGAGCTGGAGTCACGGCGAGGGCAGAGGTAGGAAGTGCAGCGTCTCCGACTGCCGCGGGATCAAATCTGCTTACACACAGCTCCGAGCTTATCCCGGCTTGTCTGCGTGATGGTTTGCTTTTGTCTGGCCTCAAAGGGGCTTCTGAGCTGTAGAGTCACCTTAAATTTAAAAAAAAAAAAGAAGGCAGAGAGGCTGCGGAAAGCTTCAGAGGTGAGGCAAAAAAAGCCATTAACATATGCACAAACAAAGAGAAGGAGTCTGAGAACATGCACCGCGAGCTCAGCCGCGCTTCTCGGATTTTCTTTGACGTTTTCATCTGCGACATGAAAAAGCATGAACTCGAATGCGTCACACACACACAAACACACACACACACACACTTGCAGGCAGCACACATCCCTCCTCACTCAAACTGCCAGACACGCTGTAGACAAAAGATAAAACAAGACCTTTTGAAGGTCGGCGGGCAACAGGTGAGAGATATTGGGGGCCTCGGTGATGCGGTGGTCTTGTTTTTCCGGTGTGTGTGCGACGCCTGGCCTTTTATCTCAGGTGATGTGATCCCTTCATCCTGCTCAGCCCCGATGTTACCGACTCTCCACCTGCGCTTTGATGTCCCGTCTCCGCCTCAGCTGTCATCGCGCTGTCAGCAATGCCAACAGAGAGCCATGTTCCCCCGATTCTGCTCTGGATGCACCAGGAATAATTATAAGAATTCTAAGCTTCCAGTAAGTACACACCACTTCTTTTTTCTCTTTTTTTTTTTTTGGACTTCATGACATGTTCCACCAGCACACCTGAGGAGGAACTCGTCAGTGGATTCATATATATATATATAAAATGTCAGAGCGGGGTTCGCAGGCTCAGCTTAGTCATCGAGCAGAAACGCGCAGAGACTTGCTCGCCGGTTTTCAGTCTCACACAAAACTCAATGTTGTGAAGTTTAAAAGTGCCATCAGGGTAGAGTTACAGTACCGTACATGTCCAAACCTAAGTCAATCTGTTCTCATCTGTGACAGGGGCTGATACAGTTTCACCGCACACAGATCTGTTGAAACTTGACATCGCCCTGCCAGTCATAACTCACTTTAAGTCTTAACCTGGACTTGAACCTCACGTCGCTGCAGTGCAAGACTTCTTCACCGTTTGTGGCCCTTGACCTGGTTTCTGTAGGTCTCACAGTTCTCAGGCCCTTTGCAATTAAGGAGTTGTCAAGTTGTCATTCTAATGTAAGTGTTGCACATTTTTGTAATTATTATTTTAAAGCTTGTACAAAGCCTCCCTTTAAGCTGCATCTCGTTATCTCCGACCATCAGAAGTTTTCTGTTTCATGGAGAACTATACTTTCTCCATGAAACAGAAGGTCTCTTTTTTGGAGTGTTTTATTCTGAAAATAAACTGGATGTTATGGTGTTGTTTCGGTGTCTGGCATCCTGTCTGCTCTGTGCTGGGTTCTGGCAGAAATAGAAGCCTCATTATATCTGCTACCTGAGTCCAGACTGCTGGAGCTGCGACGGGGGGAGTAGATACGCAACGCTGCCGTGGCGGATCGGAGACGGACCGAACACGGATCTGGCAGAATTTAGGCGTAAGAGTAATGTCTTCAAAAACAAATGACTCAGGAAATAAAATAAATCATTGTTTTAAAACCAACACAACGTTTTGCAAACTACAGCAGATGCCTTCTTGCTTTCGACCAAACATCCTGCTGTACACTCCGCTGTGATCACTCTCAATCAAGCTCCAGCCAGATGGCTGTCAGTAATTACCTGCGTGGAGAATGTTAAATGTTGTAGAAAAACATCCTGGTGTTTAAAATAATGACAAACTTCTCATGTTCGGATCAGACAGCGAGCATCGATAGACACCATCGAGGCGTCGCGGTTAATCTCAGAGAGGAACCGAGTTGTTGTGCCTTTCGTTCAGTATCAGAACACTGAACTTGCTCTTTTTAGCATCTACACTTTTATTCCTGCCGTTTCTGATATCCTGTCCCTCACATTTATTTCAGCTGATTAAAAGCATCCAGATGAGGGTCCAACAAAAAGGAGTGTATCCATCCACGTACGTAATTTCTGTAACTGTGACAACCAGGTCCTCATTACACCGAAAGAAACCTTTTGCACGGCAGATGTTCTCAGTGCTTTCCAAACACCCTCAACTGCCACAGATTGTATTATCTTCTTAGTGGTAATTAGATGTTTAGTGCACATGAATCCTTCTCCAGATGCATCCAGGATATATGTGGGAGGGATGCAGTCACTTCACCGCAGCAGGAGGTCTGTTCTCTAACAACACATTGTCAGTGCTCAGGAGGCAGAAATCCAAAGGTGCAGAAGGTAATAAGATCTGCACATTGTTTTTATCAGCTTTATGTGGCCTTTTTCTGAGACACTTATTTCACACCAGCTCCAAGATGCAAAGTGATAATGGGCTGCAGTGGCATCTAAAGCAAGTAGGTGAGAACTGAGATCAGCAACCCTAACCCGAAACACCAAAATGTGCAACTTATTCTGTTACCAACATTTGTTTAGATATTTGCAGGAGTTCTGTTGCTGCAGGCACCAAGAAGTGGCAACACTTTCCTGTCTGCTAAACAACGGCAGTGATTAAAGAGCGAGCTCCCGCTGCTTAATAAGCGACTAATCCTCCTGCCCTTTTGGTCTGTCAGTCTAAACAGATGAGCTAGCAGGGCAAGGAGATTCATCAAGGCAGGGTCTTTGGTCATTGCTAATGTACTGATTCCACTGAACTCCTCCTTAACTGAAGACGGATGTGTGTGTGTGTGTGTGTGTGCATGTGTGTGTGTGTGTGTGTGTGGTGTTATCGCACCAAGCTGGGGAATATTCAAATTAATGAGATCAAACTATGTGCAGTGTCGACGGTATGATCTTTCAGACCTTAACTTGATTGTCTGTGTTCTACAGTGGGTCAAAGTTAGCAACTAGCTAAAGAACACAGTGGAGCATTACGCAGTTAAAGATATTTCTCTCAGGAGTCGGTGGAGACCAAACCAGAGCAAGAAGCATGTGAATGTTACCGTGATTAAACCAGATTTGTGTCTGCTGCGTTACGGCTCCGCCACGGCAGCAGAGCTGATAGATTTCACTCTAGTCGACATGTTCACTTCCACCAGGTCCGCTGCGCTCCGGCAGTCCGAAGCCCTCTGGAACAGATACGCAGGACTACGCAGCAATTCAACACGCACCGAAACACCACAACATAACGTTACTTTTCAAAATAAAACCCTCCATGTTGGCAACAGCCCAAAATTCTCAGAAAAAGAGACAAATGCAAGCTCTTCTACTAATCCTTCGGTCGGGAACACTTGCTGTTGTTGCGGTCGCAAGTGATTATGTGATTATCGCGGGAACTCCTTGGTCTCGCTACGCTAGCTGTCTACCGTACTGCGCCGTGGCGGACTCAAAACGCAACCGGTGGGGGTTGCTGGAAGGCGGGTGGTGGAGCAAAACCAGACCGGAGCAGTAACGCAGCGGACACGTATCTGGTGGAATCTCATCAGGTCAACAGAGACATGACGCAGAATGACATTTGCCATAGCAAGTAAACCTCTAGTTGCCTTAAAGTAAGTGCAGCTTTTTATTTCTACGATTTTTATTCTTTTTTGTGTGTTTTCATGGCTCCGTTTCTTTGTTCATATATCTAAGATATTGCTACCAAAGTGTAATGTAGCATTTTCCTGTGACTAAAAACAGTCACACCATTCAAGAAAAGATCTGAGCTACTGCAGAAGCACTAGTTATGGGGTTTTTCTCCTCTGCAGCAGAGTTATTCCAGTTAATATTGTTCATAATGAGGAATAATAAGTAGATATGTTTTAAAGTACCGTAGTGTAAATGTTGTGATCCTCCAGCGTCAGACATGGATAGTTCAGAATCCAGACCTGTTAAACTAAAATCATTTACAAGTCTAGATTGCACAAGAGATGAAGTCAAAATATGTTTTCATTGGAATTTGGATGAGCTGATCTTTTATTATACTGCCAATTCTTTTCCCCCCCACTGTGTTTGACAAGAACCTTCATGTTCTGTTCTGGTGAGTGCTCAGTAACACCGTCAGCCAGCATAAATCAGCAGCGAAGCTAAAAGCAGCCATTACTCGCCCAGGAAGTTGACAGACAATAGCAATTGGCTGAAAAAAAGGGCCTTTAAGTAGGGTTTGATTGTCACGGGGATAATGTTTCATTTCTTTTGTTGCAGTGCAGCGGGTGACCTCTCACCCCTCCAAGCCCCTCTCTTAAATCAGTCGCTGTGATGTGGATCACATTCCTGGCGGTTTACATTATCCCCCCCTGATGCCAGACGCAGCCTCCAGGCTTTTACACCTGTCCCGTCACGTCCTCGCAAAAGGAAACTGTGATACATTTTTGGAACAGAAAGGCCTTTGTGTGTGTGTGTGTGTGTGTGTGGTGAGAGGGGAGCTTAATGCACAGACATCCACACAGATCCAGACCCTTACGCACAGCTGAGAGATGGCCCACACAAATTCACTCACAACACAGCCAGACACACACACACACACTCATCCGGGCTGTCAAACCGTCTGAAGAGTGAGTAATGGAGCCGGTGGATGTGTCTGAACACAGAGGAAGATTCCATTGCTGTACGAAGTGATAAATGAGGAAGAAGTGAGAAGCAGAATCTCCTCAGTCGGACCGAGACGCCGCAGACGCCCACCAGAGAGACCGGAGAGAGGCAGGTATGTGCCACCCGAGGGCCGTTCCATCCAGGTTCATACATATACTGTTACAGACACCAAAGAAATCTGGACACTTTCTCATTATATCAAGGAAGTTTTACTCTGCAACAGAAAGACTCTTTAAAAAGCTTCAAATCCTCCTGAAAACGTGAGTTTAAATTAAAGGCGCCCTGTGGAGGTTTTCTGTAAGCAAGCAAAAGTTGTGTTTGGATTCGGCGCTCTGCACCGACGCGCTCTGTGTGACGTTGAGCTCCGACGGCTCGTCCACAGGACGCGTCTCCGCCACGTTTGTTTCACATGTCCATCTCACACAAGTCTGACGGAGCAGATCAGCCTTTATTTAATCAACACAGCTGTCTACACACGGCTGCTGTGTCGCTCGCAGTCAAGGCGTGTAACCCAAACCTGAGGCATACTTTCACGCCTACAACTTTACGTTCTCCCACTTCTACATGCCGATTTTCTGTCGGGGGCTACAACAAAAACGCGTGTGACCTCCTACGCTCAGCGCCGCGCCTGAATGCATCCCGTGTAGACACAGACGGAGGGCTGAAGCGGCTCCGCTAAAACGTGCCGCTCATGCTAAGCGGGCCGTGTCGACATTCTGTAAGCTAGCATGTTGAAGTGAGTGTGTGTGTGTCTTGATCCTCATAAAACATTCATCAAGCTGATCTTTGGAATATTTTAAGTCCCGCATTGTTAACGTCAGTGTTGCACGCAGCTGTATAAGCGCGAACGGCGAGAGAAGAAAATCCTGGACAGTGTGTGATGAAAATAAAAAAAACAGACCCACAAATGACAACAATCCTCAACAACTGCGCCGCTAGTGGTCAGAAATTCCAAAGATATCGTCCTCATCAGATATCAGTATTGAAAATGCATTGTGTCTCATTTTCCACTAATTCTCTCATTGTTTTGTACAATGTGTTCGATCAGGAAGTATTTCTCTCGATTATTTTCCAAATGAGTCATTTTCTGCCTGGGATGACTTTGTTAGGTGCGATGATTGTTCAGCTCAAAGTCTTTATAGAAATAAATATTGTTATTGTCAGGAGAGCATTTTTCCACGTATCAGCTAAAACTGCACTCGGCGGCGGCTCCTTGTGTTGTTTGAGAGACTTCAGCTGATTTTAAATACCAGATTGGTGCTTGATGTTGCTCTTCAGTCCCGTCTCATCTCTTAATGCCGTTCATTGATGAAAAAATACTGATCACCACGTCACTTTCCACTTTAAAGCACACTTCTCCCATCAAAGAGAAATCTGCTGCATGTTCCTTGATTTTTGTGTTTTCTGTAGGTGCCTTGTCTTCTTCTCTTTGTGTATTTAGTCAGACTGGCTGCTGCTACATATGGCGCTTTAATCTGTACAAGAACTGTTATTATTTCCTTTAGAAACATTTAAAATCACTTCCAGTGCTTTAAAAAAGGATCAGATCATTTAACAGCCATGCCAGGCAGGGCTCTCTGGGGATGGCAGCGCTGCCCAGTCAGTTGATCTGACTATCTACTGGGTGATTCTACAATTAAATGTTGCATAGATGTTAATTGCTGCCAGAGGATGAATCATAACGACTTTAATGATCCTCTGACTTTACCTCTAGAGCTGACAGCAGGTCGTGGTTTCCACTAATCGAGTTAAATACCTCAAAAAGCCAGATCCCTTAACTTCCTGTCAGTCTTTCATAATCAGACCAAAATGTAAGTTTTCCAAGCTTTCATGCAGCTTTTAGTCAAGTCTTGTCACTTAGCAGCCATCTTGACAAGGCCCCTATCTAAGTGAATGGAGGGAGAGCTATTACTTTAAATGGTCACCAGGACAAAAGAGCTGGAGAGAATCACCAGCCAAATCAAATCAAAACCACTTAAAATAGGATTCATGGGCACAAACTTCTTCTACGGTTCAATCCATGAGCACCATCGGCTCATCCAACCAGAGCACTTGAACAAATGCACGTTACATGTCTAATGTTTGAGTAATCTCGCCTTTCTTGGTAATCCTGTTCATCAGAGTGATAATTAAATCTGTCTGCAGCAGCAGCGAGTCGTCTGAAACCGTCGCAAATCCCAACTGTGAGCTCGCAACAACACGACTGGCTGATATGTTTCACAATTCACAACTTGTGCATTGATCAGTTTATAGAAATGTGTATAGTAAGACAATTAGTGGCAACGTAGTCTGTTTATAGCCCAACGTTCACTTTTTACTACCATAAAACCACAACAGTTGTGTTTGCCTGTGAAGATTTTCTTGCTGAACCAAACCTGGTCGATCAGAAGCTTATTTTTTCTGCAATAATCCAAAATCCAACTCCAAAAATCACAAAAATCATTTTGTTGAGGGAATCCGGGTCGTGCCAAAGTTCAGGTTGGCCTACAAATAAAAGTCATACCTCGATTGTCTTATGGTAGAGAGTGCTATAGAGTAGTTTGTTTCCTTTCTTCCTTTCTTATGATGTGTCAACAAAGTAAAATGGTGAAGTCTTTGGTTTATGTCAAACCCTGTTAGGTTTCCCCAGGAAGTAAAACCTGAAGGATGGACGTCGCAGGTTGGGAAACACTGCACAAATCAGAAAAAGGGTCAAAGCTAATTGGTCCCTTGGTGTCTAAAACTTGGCGGTGGGAAATAAAACACACATCCACCCACTGATTCTGTCAAAATGACAGACCAACAAAAGACGTTGGACCCAGAAAACCAAAGGGGAAGTGGGGGAATCAACATGTGTAGAAACTGGCCAACAGAAAAAATCTCTAAACACAAACCAAAGGAAGCCAAACGATGGCGTTGACTCCCTGGAAACACTCAATCAGCTGAGCAGGAGAACTGCAGCCATCTTATAAAGACTCCCAGCTGCCTGCAATCAGTCAGCTGAGGGAAACATCACAGGTGCACCCAGCAGCTCCTGATGACCTGAGACCTGGATCTCTGCGCACCACAGGACCAATCTGTCCACGTCAGCCCTCTCATCCGTTTTTAACTAACTTTGCATGTTAGTAACAAATCAGCTCCAGAACCGTCTCCTAGCACACGAACAATAAAACCCTAATTTTCACATGGAAGTTTTTATGCTCCGCTGTCTTGACAATAACTCTAACCCTAAACTCGACGACTTCTAAAGACCGGCAACCATCCTTTATAATGATCAGTGCAGTCTCCCAGAGCTGCTCGCACGACTGAAGACTTTTTACTAGCCGAGCTCTGGCGCTGTCAGACCGGATCAAATAGGCGGCGGGATTCTGTTTTCTGTCAAACAAAAAGGCTGAAACTTATGATAAAACTCATTACAGATCCACCCGGGACACCCTAATAAATTCTAATAAACATCATGAGCGCAGGCCTCCGCGGTAGTTTGTGTATAAAGTCTTAAAGTACAGAGTGAGTTGTATAACCCAGATGTAGTTAGCTTGTTTGCTTTGAAACAGAGACGTTTTTTTAAGATCTTTGATGAGCCGCGTTCAGGCTGACTTTGTTAAATATTAAAAGGCCAACAAGTTAAAAACTTCAGTGTGACTAATCTTCACCTCTTCACTGCCGAAATACATACATGTTACATTATATCATCCGCCCGTATTAGCTTCCTGTTATCTTGTTCTTTCTTCCTCTCCGTCCCTCTCTACCACTCACTCTTCACAGCTATCCATTAAACCACACACTCATCATATTCACTGCTGCCCACACACACACACACACACCTCACAGGAGTGCACGCTAACCCGCATCACCGCCGATCCATTCCTCAGCGTCCCCCACTCAACACCGGGATATTGGACTAATGGGTCTGATAGCACGCCCACTGCGATTGCGAGAATCACCGGGTGCTTTGGAATAAAGGATGATCTGTGCGTGTGTGCTGGAGGAAGAAACTCAGAGCGCCGAGAGGAGATAGAGGAAGGAAAAACAGATGGTGAGAGAAAGAGAAGAGTGATGAAACAGAGATGCAGAGAGAGGCGGGATGACAGCGGCAGACTGACGGGAAGCAGCGGCAGAAGGGAAATGTGAAAGTGCGTCTCACTGTAGTCACACCGCTCTGCTCAGCTGTCAGCACCCCTGGTGTACAATCTAAACATCAGGATCCTTTGATTGTGACATTTTTTTTGTGTCTTTCTGCCTTTTTGTCGGCGCTCAAAGTAAAGTGCTGTCGGATGAAATGAAAGCGACTGAGAAGAGCTTGGGAAGGAAAAAAGAAAAGAAAAAAAACATTGTCTCGCCGGTTGCACACACAAAAAAGAAGAAAAACACTTGTCTGGACGGACTCCAGTGTTCAAAAATGTGTATCCCCGGAGCTTGAGTGATTTAAGCGCATTCTTCCCTCATGCTGTTATTACTGGTCCGACGCTGAAATATTGCCTCCCAGACGGAAACAGTTTCTCCACCTGACTTTTATTTTCTGAGACTTCGGATGAGTTGATGGATTCTCGTCTGCCGTTGAGAGAGAGAGAGAAACTGTTTCACTTCTCAGAGAGAATTCGTCTCTATCTGTTCACACACCAGCTCACACGCATTGTTCGGAGGAGGTGATTGGATTATTGGAAATAAAAGTACATTTCTACAAATGTGCTCATTTCTAAGCCAATTAGCGCAGCGACAGTTTCCTTTTTTTTTTGTCTTTAATAGTCCTGATTGAATAAATGGCAATTATCTCCAGGCATGTTTAATACAAAATATATAAAAAAAGAAGAAAAAAAAAGCGGAAACATTAGTGCTGATTGGTTTAGGGATGCAAATTGGAGCCTGGAAAGTAAAATTAGAGAAATATTTTTTGTGCTTTAATGAATTAAGTTATTATACAGTGAAGAAACTGTAGGTTTGTTTCTGCTGATGAAAAATGTCCCTCCTCCGCTCGTGTATAACAGAAAAACATTTGTTTATTTGGTGAACTGGCGAGCGTACCGTCTCTCCCCCCCTCCCAAAAAAAAACAGTATCTTCTGTCTATTTTTAAATGTGTCAGCACAAACTTACAATTTGTATGTAAATTGTCTCTCTTCTGTCACGCGGTCCCATTCATTAAAGCTTATTTCAGTTAAATCCCTCCGCGTGGAGGCAAACAGGATTCGAGCTAACGCAAACAGAAAAACACATCTGCAGCTGCTTGTGATCTTTTTTAACTAAGGGGAAGAAGAAGAGAAAGAAAGAAAGAAAGAAAGAAAGAAAGAAAGAAAGAAAGAGGAGGGAGACAAAACACACAACAACAGTTAGACGCCTTAAATATTACAACTGACTCACAAACAAGTGCTTTTTATGGATGAATTATTCATGTACGACTGAACTCTTGATTGCTACAAGGGCTGAACACGGCACTCTTCATTTTTTTTTCATCTCACGTGTTTTCTCTCTTTTCTCCACCACAGAAGTTTCCAGATAAGGTTCAAGCTTCCTCCCTAATCAGCTAACGTCAGATCCCTTTAATTAGCCAGGCCTCCATCGCTTTAGATTCCTATCTCCTCCGAACTTTGTGCATCTATTTACCATTCCTCCGTAGTAATGAACATATCAGCGTTTTGCGATCGCACAGTAAGGGTTCACGGATGGGAGTAATTAATTAACTATATCTAATTAAAATGTGTTTAGAAGGGAGATGGGGGGGTGGAGGTATTTGTTTCGTTGTTTCTGGGGCTCGTGCACCAGAACACGAGAGCTCGCACGCTCGTATTTAATTGGATTCCTGATTGTCTTTGAGAAGAACAATAAAAAAAGCACTTGGAGTAATTTTTGAGTTTGTTCCACCGACGCTTCGCTACTCTTTTTTTTTTTTATTTTGTTTGCCGATCCGTTCGGGTAAACGCTGAGCAGCCGCCGCGTCGGTTCATTCAGCGCTGAGTCCGGGGAGACACGCGGCATAATAGACTGAAAGGTTAGCTAGTGGAGCAGCGAGAGGCATGTTCCACTCCAGTCTCTACTTTAAATTGCTGGTATTCATCAACTTAAGTGATGAGTCTGCATGATGAATGGTCTCTCATTAATATCATTATGCTATTAGGCCGCGTCTCTCTCACTCCGCTCCACCTCCAATATGCATATGTACTCGCTGGCTCGTGCATTAAGTGGCTGTGCTTCTCGTCGTTATTCTGTTTAGCGTTTACTGTTCACATCCCTCGGTCTCTCTTCCCCTTTATCCACTCTTTCTCTGCCAGTTGTAAATGTTCTGAGAGCCGATCACATGACCAAAGAAACATTGGATGTAGTTCACAATGTGCAGGTTTTTACAACTGTAGAATCATGGCGTCCGTGTTACAAGTGGAGCGCTGCCACGGTGTGATGTGTTTTTAACAAGCGTGCCGCGGGACCTTGATTTTTATTTATTTTTTAGATTTTTGTGGCTTTTATCTACGAAAAACACCTTTTTTAAAGTGAGTCTGTTGACTTGCTTGGTCATGGATTCTGTTAGCAAAGGGAGGAATAAATTACTGCCTGATTAAAATGCAGCTGAAACAGAGAAGCCGAGGCTGCACGCTCGTGCAGACGAGCAGCGCACGTTTTACACATTAAATACCATGTTTACACCAAATCTAAGGTGCATATATGCAGGTTTTGTAAATGTAAATGTAAAACCTGCAAAAGAGTGTTGATAAGCCAAAAAATGTTGTCTTTTTCTGACACTAACTCAGTGGGTCTGGTGAGTAAACCCAACCCGACCTTCACCTCAGCCCTGTGACGACATACAACTGTTGGAGAAATGTAGGTTGAAATGTAAAGTCTTGTATTTCAGCCCAATTCCAAGAATGAATGCCAACACTCATTCTTGGAATTGGGTCGCAGCTCAAGGCTACATCAGGTGTTGCAAGCTTAACATACAGAAGTCTCCGTTTACTTCTGATGCTTTTCTTTTAAACTCGACGTGGATCAACGTCGTGCTCTTTTAAGAAGCAATAACAAAACATTGCTTAAAGTATAAAAAGCCACTGAAAACCAGATGATCGTGTTGGAAGCTGCAGCTGCTGTTAGCGTCCACTGAGAGTCCATCGTCACTCGAGGAAAGACACACTAACTAAGACGAGAAGCAGAATCATGGGAGAGAAACTGAGTCGTGAAAACAATAAAGATGACCCAGTTTGTCGCCGACCTTCTAGAAGAATCATCACGCCTCAGGAGGACTCTGCTCTCTCTCCATGCGGCCGGATTGAGATGTTCACTCTGTCTCTCCTCCAGTCTGACCACACACACACACACACTCACACACACCTATCACAGTAGATTTATTCCCACCAGACACTATATAACCCACAGACCCTCACCAGCTCCCGCCGTCCTCCTGCTGGGGCACTCCAAGCAGATGTTCTTGAACCCCTCGCAGCCCATGGGCAGGTTGATGCCTTATAATTATGGATATAAACAGATTGTGCACATGGTTTAACCTGCCATGAGTGATGAATGGCAGCCCAGTCCTGCTGCATAAACTGCCAGTGCCAGAATAGAGTCCTCTCGGCCACACAGGGTCAACTGCACGAAGAGGATTTAATGAGGAGGAGGGGGGGATCGTCCAAACAGTCTGGGTGTCCATCTGTCTGCTCGCTCTGCTTCTACATGTCACACATTTGTGAGGCTGGGAGCAGCACTGGACCGATGGGGCTGCCCAATGAGGTGTGTAAATGCATCACTAAGCAGCACACTTCACCTGGGCGAGTCAAGGTAGAACAGGAAGCGCTTTGAAGAGTAAAAGCAGGAAGACCAAGGCCTTTTAGAGCTGGGTTTTCAAATTCATATTCCTTCATATTACCAGTAGCAAGGCACTTGTTATAATTGGTCATGTAGGCTTCAATTCATGCAACAATGCTAAGCTAATTGAAAATAAGAAACACTGATAACGAGGGATGGAGCTGCATAATGTAGCCGAGTTCATAATCGCTTTTACAATGAAGTTTAAACCGAGTTCTCCTAAACTGAACCTTTTTGTTATATG
This sequence comes from Diplodus puntazzo, assembly GCA_963678695.2. NCBI lineage: Eukaryota > Metazoa > Chordata > Actinopteri > Spariformes > Sparidae > Diplodus > Diplodus puntazzo. The sequence continues at coordinate 26,799,406 of OZ023172.1, forward strand.
AATCTATGTCATTTGTATTCAAAAGTTGTATTCAGTCATTTATTAAGAAAGTGGAGGGGCAGATTTATTGGATTACCATTTGGTCACCCCACCTCCCCCAATCTGGCAACCCTGGCATGGTGTCCAGTCTGAGTAGCGGAACCAGGAGCTCTGATGCCAGCACAGTTTTAATACTTCCAGACGAGAGACGAGAAAAGTTGGGCGATGTTATCTTCTGTCATGACAATCTTCAAGTTAAACAGTAGAATTACAGCGTTCGGGTTACACGGTAATCTAACAGGAATGTGCATTCTCACCCATTTTGATTGGCCACCTCAGCACTTGCCGGACAAAGTCTCATAGTGTTGAGGCGAAGAATGAGCCAAGGTGAGTTGATTTTTTTTTTTTTATTGCGAGACAAACTCCCACTGCACTGGCACCGACACTGTGAGAGAGACGGAGTCAGTAATCTGACTCGAATGACTGAGGGGGATTTCTGAGCAGCGTTCAGGTGCAGCCGTGTCCTCGCAGGTTTCATGTGCTGCTGAATTATGAGAGCTGGTGATGACAGACTGCTAACCTCGCCTTGGCTGTGCTAGGTTACAGGGTGTAGCTAACCATGGCCTATAAATTTATATAATCACCTTTATTTTACATTGCTTTTATGTGGGTCTTGCTAGGAAACATTCAGAGAACTGTACTGTATCCAGTCCGGCTTGTACTGCTCCGTTAGTGTTGCTCTTGGAAGACTGCCTCATCTGATCTACTTCATGCTTGGCAGGCTAATCGCTAAGGCCTCGAAAGGTCTCATGGGGAAGCAGACGTAAACAAAATGGACATCAGCATGGTGCAACAACTCCAGGAAGTAATGTGCTCACGTAACGAGGAGGTTAAACAAGTATGTTTCGTGGAAACATGGTCAACACAGATTGTTTATACTTAATATTTTAGGTTTCAATCAACAGCAGTATGCTAGCTAATGTTAGCCTTAAAGCTAGAATGTTTAACCTTTGCTTGGCAGCTCCATCAGTTAATTCATCGTTTGTGGTCGGGATCGGGAAGCACCGCCGTAATCAACCACGTTACATCATAAATATCAAACAGGTTAGATCTCGTCGAGGCAGCAGGATGAGTCTGCGAGCAGCTGTAAACCGCTCACATTACCAGATAATCTGTGCAGATCAGTTTTGGAACCAGCACTGACCTTGTCATGAATAATATTTTTACGTTATTACTCAAAAGAAAGCGTCAAAATCAAATTTCACAGAGGAGACCAGGGTTTGAACCCTGATTGGAGCATATTGTTACTCAAGTCTTTTTATTTTTACACAGATTAAAGTTATTATTTTCTGTTTCTGTTCAGTTTGTAGTTTGTTTAGTTGAAGCAAAACAAATGACCTGGTTAGGTTTTGTTCAAACGTACCCAAACCCATATGTTAATCATACACATCTTTTTCCAAGAGGTGCAAATGACATCACAAAAACATCATTGGTCATTTGCAATTATGGTCCTGGAGCAAGATGATTTATGATATTCCAGGAGCAGCACCAGCGCAGAGTTACCACATCGTTCACTCTGATCTGAACTGGAACTGTTTTTATTTGATCAAACCAACATTTTTGTTCTCACAACCAAGAATACAACAACAAGCGCCACGGGAGGATTAAATATTTATACCAAACCGCGATGACATCTTCATTTTCTGATTGGAATGAATACATTTTTATATTCTACAGCACAAACCCAAAGCAGTGTCAGATAAATGGCTCCATCTGAATTCTCTCTGAATCACCAGAATTTCCCAGAAACCACTATGAAAACCGTCTGCACAGAACACGGGAACATTTACCTTTATGCACACTTTGTTGTGGTGTTATGAGACATTGTGGGTATTCACTGAAAATGTGAGGGTTTTCTTTTATGTATAAACCCATACAAAGCACTCAGGTGAGCCCTCCATCGTGAAGTACGACCATTAGGGCAGGAAGGAGACACTGAGGGATCGCAGATGATCAATATGGCTGCTAATGTGGATTGGCAAGAGGGATGAAGTTAGAGCGGATGATACATGGAGGTGTAATGGAAGTAATGCTGTTAGTGATAATCACTGGGAATATTACTGCTCCGTCTGTCTGAACATGTCGGCTGTGTGTGTGTGTGTGTGTGTGCGTGGTCCGTGAGGTGCTACGACGCGGTTCAGACGAGCAATGATACCACAACAAAAGCATGTAACAGCAAAATTGATCAGCAGCTTTTCTTCTAGAAAGCAGAAATGGAAGTTGTTCATGTGTGTGCGTGTGTGTGTGTGTGTCTGCTGTGGTTTGTCCAACAATCTCTGGCTGTAATCTCGACTGGCAGCACGCTGAAAACATTCAGTCAGAATCCAGCAGCAGCCGACTGCATTGTCTGGTCTTTATTAACAGTCAGAGGGTCGCCCGTACAGTCGCACAAACGCTCTCCTCCTCATCTAATATTCGGCCGGAGGTCGTATGACATTCCTCCAGGGATGGGGCTGACATTTGGAAGTAGACTTCCATAGATAATAGTAATAATGTCATAGAGCTGTGGGTGTATTTTTGTCTGAAACACACGGGGGGAACAGCAAACAGACAGGCATTGTCTAATGTGGAGGATGATTTAATCTGCAGAGACAGACAGTCGAGAGATTTAAACGACCTCAGAGAATATTGAGTTTTCTGTTTTCTTTAACCGCAAACGACGCTCCGTTTGTTGCAGTCGAGAAGTCGTCTGAGGAATGTGCACAGAAGTCATTACAACCAGGAAATAAAGTCCACTGAAGTCTTTGTAGTCCGCCATGAAGAGGAAGCTTAAGAAATATTTTTGCATTCAATTTGATACAATTAAAATCAGCTTATAGTTCTGCTTTCAGCAGTGAGCTTCAAAGTTTGTCCTTACACCAACAAATCTTAATACTTATTCTGCTTTGTGCAGTAGAAATAGTTTCGATAGCGATCGACAAGCAGATGTGCTGCTCAGAGGACAGATTTTAGGTTCCTTTAATTGTTAATGCATGAGTTAACAGTAACTAGGCACCGCACAGCAAAGCTTAGAGGGAAATCTGGCTGTTTTTAAACCTGGGCCCTATATTTACATTTGTTGCTCTGTAAATGATTTATACGACCCAAAGGTTTTAGAAGTGGTCCAGTTGATCGCCTCAGCTGGCAGCAGCGTAATCCTTTGGGGAAACTACAACTATCAAAGTTAGATCCACTACTGCTTGTGTTTGTTTTGGCCACAGAGAAGCTGAGGTTTCATATTTTAACTGTCCGACATTAACGGAAACAACTTCTGCAGAGATAGAACTTTTGTTCGATAATAATTTCCTTTTTGTAGCCAGAAAAAAAATGTAGTTCAAGGAGAAGTCTCACTCTTAAATCTCATGAGACATGTGACAGTAGTCGTTTTTATTCTGGGCAGCAAGCCACCAATTTGCTGTCTTTTTTGCGGCTAGGTCTGCGAATTTAGACAGAAGGCGGTAAATTGGGGGTCTGTTTTGGTCCGCCAGGGTCCACTTTTTTCCACCTCCATTGCTATGTAAATCCACGTGAGATGGGTGAAGGTGTCGATGACGTGCACTGTTGTGCGCCCCACAGCCGGGGAGTTTTAAAACCAGGAAACAGCTGATCCCAGCAGTCAGTCCATCACTTCCGCGGACATCAAGATGAGCAACTGGACAGCCGCTGAGATCCAGGAGATGCAGCGTCTCCTCGGTCCGCTTGTTGTTGTAGCGGCAAGCTACTAACGGTCGCTACTTTCAAATTAAAAGCCCCCTGCTAAGAACCCTGTTCTAAACTCCAATGGGGTGCAATGTAAAGCTTTTATTTTGAAGACAAATCCGACCTGCTTCACATGCCCAACTTCGTGCTTCACGTCACGTCACATGTTTACGTCTACCCCAGTGGTGGCCAAGTGGCGGCTTTTTGGAAAAGAAGGAATATTACACCTCCCTTTTAGAAAGACAAGGCGGCACATTGCAGCCTTTACCTGGCTGCAATGTGCTGCCTTTTCTATCTAAAAGGGGTGAGTGTTTGAAGAGTTTTGACCTTTTAGCTGATTTTGGCGATCTAGATGAGGCAAGAGCTCACATCGTCAGATTTCAGAGCGAGACTTCTCCTTTAACCTAGGCTTGTTTTTCTGGTTATTGCAGCAGAACAACGATCTAAGCCTGTCGGGGGCAGAAATAAGCACTTTCTGAGGACGTAACTTTACACGTCTGAGTTGCCCCGAAGGATTCAGCAGCAGCAGCATGTTACAGCTGTGTTGCATCTGCCCAGCTGACGTGATCTGCTGGAGCGATTCCAAAATCTTTGCTAGGTATGAATCATTTACACACCAAAACATGAAAACATAGAAAAATACCACAATTCCCCTCGAAGACATTGATGTCTGGGACAGGATTAATTTCTGTCTTGAAACAAGAGAAACAGCTCGGACGCGGGGAAAACCAACACAGTTGATTTTCTCAGGAGAATCAGTGCCGTAAAGGCGTCCAGGTCCCCTCGCTGCTGAAACTATATAAGAACACGTGGAAAAGTCAATACCTTCACGCTCTGTTGGACAAGATTTACCTCTCGGGGCTTTATTTTCCACACATATGCAGCAGTATCGATGCAGCGACACAGTTGCAGCGCAGTACAGTAGAGTACATGAGGAGGTGAATGTGCGTGTGCTGCATCTGGCTGCGTATGGACTTGAAGGTCTGTGCGGGCGTTTCCTGTGTATATACTGCACAGGTACTGTAAGTGTGTGTGTGTGTGTGTGTGTGTGTGTGTGTGTGTGGTATGCACAAGGCATAACGGATAAAAACGTGCACATGCTGCTGTCGGTGGCGGCTGATGGATGGGGTGGAACATCGTTTATTGACACAACACCTTCATGTTTCACAAGACCATCAGTCATACAGAATGCCCATCTGCTACTCTAGGCATGACCAGCAATTCACACACTGACTCACACACACACACACACACACAGAGTCACAGAGCCGCTGAATGTTTTCATACGTTTCCTGCCAGTAGTGGTGACCTTCTCCTTTGCCCCAATTCACTCTGAGGAGGTACCAAGGACGGCTCGTCACAATAGAGGCCTTTCAGTTTAAAATGAATACATTCGAATTTACGGATTTCAAAGAGACACCAACTGTTAACATCAGTGTATCAGAGTCTGGCAAGAGCTTAAAATGCCAGGAGACAGTCTTGAGAAAAAAGGGGAACAATTTCTTGAGCACTGAATAAGGTCATTGCCTCTCCTGTGACTTTCCCAAGCTGCTGAATACTGAAATGGAGGTTTATTCAACAATATGTATGTGTCTTTTCTTCTTTATCACAAAGTTCCACTGCTGTTTTACATTTTTTTCCACTTTAAAAGGTCAAGTGTGTTAGATAGAAGGCACTGTATTGCTATATATTGACAATTTTATTGTTTTCATCAGTGTATAATCACCTGAAACTAAGAATTCCTGTGCTTTCATTACCTCAGAATGAGTCTTTTATATCCTCAGAGGGAGTGAGTAACTTCCATTGAGCCCGATTTCTACAGTAGCCCAGAGCGGACAAACCAAATGGCTGGCTGTGTAGACGGTCTTTTGCTTTGTTGTGTTTGTTTGTTTCCTGTTTCTAGCAGTCTCAGTAAAAGGGGTAAGATGAGGGGTATTCAGTTGGTCACTGCTAGATGCCACAAAGTTCTACACACTGCGCATTTAAAGCAACAGCAGACAATATTTAAAATGGCAACTTGTTAAATGAAAGGTGTGAGTTCATCACCCCTGACTACTCAGCTTTAATCATTTCCACATAGATGTTTTTAGCTAGTTTCGGTTTAATGCTCCAGTTTACAGACCCGCAATCCCATGGAGGCGTGAGATGAGATACCGGGTCGAAGGCGAAGCCCTTTTTTAAAAGCTGCTCAGTGGATCTTCTGCATTGCAGGACCCATAAAGCCCAGACTAACTTCTGATGCAGCACACGGCTAACTTGAACGGGAATAAAATGACTGAAGCGATGACACTTGCAGCTCTTCACAGTTTTTCAAGATGTCATCAGAACAACATTTTTATAGTGAAACAAGTTATTTATGTGGGTCGTGATGCTCTCAAAGAATTTATTAGCCATTTTACAGCCGCATCTTTCATAAAGTTAGCTAGAAAAGAGGACTGACTGACTAATTTATTTTCTCTCAGTCTGACTGCTTCAGCTGTTGGTACACCAGACAGCAGCGACCTGCTCTGCACCAAACAGCAGACAAAGTTAGCAACGAGTTAGTGATCACAGTGGAACATCTAGCAAATAGGAGCCACAAGTTCAAACAAAGCCTCAGGATGAGTCAATATTGGACGTTAATTTTCTCACGCCCTGACAAATGTAAGTCCAACAGATGAGTACCTGAATGCTAATATCTGCAGGATATGTAAACAGGTAGTGTTGTAAGATGTATAAGCATGTTTATGTTGTATTTAGTGTCAGATTATCCTTTTCTTAATGCTTACATACTCAAAGCTTCAGCTAAACGCTCTGCTAACAAGAAACCTCTGCAGTCTGACACCTGACCCCGCTGCTCCAGGGGTTTGAGCCTGTAACCATGAGGTCACAAGCTGCTTATCGTCACCGGCAAAGACCCCGACAGGAAAAATTAACAGCTAGACGAACACATTTCACACTGTTAGTGAAGCGCAGAGGGAGAAAAGCCTGTTTCCTTTCACATTTCTCACGAACTCACGTCAACAGAGAGATAAGAGAACAGCGTGCAGTCCACCTCAGATCAGTCATCACCGCTCTCCGTCTACAGCTGTGCTCTTATTTTCCTTCGCTCTCTCCATTTCCCCTTTCTTTGAATCAAATATATACTCCAGACAGCCAGGGATCCTCGCTCCGACTCCAACCTACAGATCTATTATGAAAGGGGTTGTTTTTCTCTCTCAGGAAACAGGAATAATGCCTGGCTTGTTTTGCTTGTGCGTGCATGTGTGTCCTCTGAAACCAGCTCATATTGGGTGAATCATTTATGCATATATATATATATATATATATCACAGTGCTTCTGTGTGACATGCCATCCAGATTTATGAAATGGGCCTCAGTTTTTGATTTTAACAGTAACCAGGTCGTCTCGTCTCACCCTCGATTATTCTCAACATCTTGTCCTGATGATCTTAAAATGTTGTGCTACAGCAACATGGTGGACTGAGTTCCACCGCTCACACTGCTGAAAAATAGAGGCACAAGCCGAGGAAATAAGGTGGTATAAGATGAGCGAGGAGGGAGGGATGGGGGAGGAGAGGAGAGGAGGGTGAGCGCTGTCGTGTTTTTCAAGCCAGCGAATGTCGCCTTCCTTCGGCAGTGACACATACACGGTCTCTTCCTCTTCTCCTCGCCGCGGTGTCCTCATTACGGTTAATACGAGGCTGGTGGCAGGGGGCCGTGGCGCTGCCTGCGGATCTCGAGGGAGTAATGATGGGGGCCAGTGGCCAAGGGCCCCAGGAGGGAGGTTTGTTGGTGGTGATTCCCTGCTACTTATGTAGAGGCCACCGAGGTCAACTTCACCCACACACACACACACACACACACACTCTCTCACACTCAGACAGCTGCAGCTCGCTCAATTCTCTGTTTGCCCTTGGGAGAAAAATGGGAAGAGAGAAGCAAACAGCGGGGAGTGTTTGCCCAGGCGCACACCACACCCCATCCATCTCCAAGCTCCCTCGCTCTCTCTCTCTCTCTCTCTCTCCCCCCACTCGCTGAGAGGACACAATCATTTCTCCCTCTCCTCTCCTCTCCCTCCTTCAGTCCCTCCTCTCCATCCCCTCGGGTGTATTGGTCCGGTCTCGGTTCAGTGCAGATATAATCCTTTAACGCCTCTAAATGATCCAGAGGTTGAGTGCTCCTCCTGGATGCCGATGGGACCTGCTGGGCTCACACCTGCTGGAGCAGGTTAAGATAAATGCCAACGGCCAGTCGGGCATCTGGCCCCGCATTAATATTTAACAGGCCGACTCTCATCTCCTCCTCGCTGAAGGTGTGAAGGTGCCAAACCCCAAAGACATATCACAGCTTAATATGGATTTGTGCAAACCGGGGAAATGGAAGAGCGGTGATAGCATAGCGAGATTCAGACTGCATGTTAAGTTTGTGTCTGCCTGCGCACACGTACTCAGGTGAACTTTATTTCAGAGGATTGGGGGAGAGTAAACCCTCATTCATGACTCAATGATTAGTCAAGCATTACTTGGTTTTAAGCCACATTGCCTCTAAATCTGAAATCGATTCTACTCATCGCTTGTGTCTGTGTTTCTGAAATAACAGTCGGGTTTCATATCATCAACACGAGCAGGAGAGCTCCGTCAGAACGCTCCACTCCTTCATCTGCGTCGTCTGGGCTTCAAAACCAAAAGTCTCGGGTATAATCCTTTGTGTTGAGGTTAAGTGAATGACAGTCGGTCTCTCGAGAAGTACAAAACAGTTGCTAAGTGAGTATGAGCAGAATGTGGAGCTTGTTAAAAATCCAATCTGACAGTTTCAACTTAACTCGGGTCAGCTTGTCTCTCTGAATCACCTCATCGCTGGATGTACGTAATTGCCAAGGAAGAGTTCGACCTTTCTAATGGGGTTAAATGATTCACATATTTGCTGTAGCAGATGCCTGAGAAACAGCTGTAACGAGGATCAGGTGCAGTCGACCTGTAAACCTCACGCTTGTTAAGTTGTGACGGCGGCTTAAGGACAGGAAGGAACTTGCTCCTTCTGATCTGTGACATTGCGGACACATTATTGTATGACCAAAGAGAGAGAAAATGGTGGAAAATAGCATCTGATACACTCACATTTGTCAGACCACACTGACATTTCTACAATATGTGTTATATCACGTTCACATTATATGTTTATGACTACGAGCAGAAGCCGGAGGGGAGCTACAGGAGAGAAAGCTGGCAAGCCAATGACCGCTGTTCAAGACTGTGTCTCAACATCTGTAAGCATGGATGTTAATAATGAGAGCTTGAGTTTTTTTCCAGTCATGTTTGTGCCGACCAAAACAGGTATATTAAGTCCAAACGTTATCTTTAACCGGACCATAAGCGCAGCACTGTCACAACATAAAAACTGAAAATTAGACCAAAAGAAACTAAAAGTTCCAACATAACTGTTTTCTGCAGAAACAACAACCAACAACAACAACATTGGACTACGACCAGAAGCCGGAGGGGAGCTGCAAGAGAGAAGCTGCCAAGCCAGTGACCGCTGCTCAAGACTGTGTTTCAACATCTGTAAGCATGAAGCCACTGGATGTTTTTTGGGAAACCTTGTGATCATTTCCAGCCGTGTTTGTGGTGACAAAAAACAGGTATATTAAGTCCAATACATGATCTTTAACCAACCCTAGCCAAGTGGTTTGTGTGCCGGGCCATAAGCGCAGCGCTGTCACAACATAAAACTGAACATTTAACCAAAGGAAACAAAAACCAACAACACTGGGATATAAACACTTTATGATGGAATCACTAGTCGATCAGATAGAAACTGCTTAAAAGGTTTGTTGACTTCACCCCGAAATAAAGTTTAAGCCAACTTCTTTACAACCATGTGAGCGTAGTTTCATGACACCAGTTTCTTTTCCCGGCTCGATCCAGAGCTCGGTGATGCGACGCCGTCAGCTCATCCGACCAGAGCGCTTCCTTCCACACGTCCCTCCTCAACGTTATATCATCCTCACCCGACAGTCGGCACCTGCTCCTTTTCCTGTCAGTGGATCAGATGTGGAGAAGCTTGTCAAGAATCTCAACTGTGAGCAAATGTCAAGTGCAACAACAAGATTTGCATTTTAGGGGGAAAGTGTGGATGTGAGTCCTCCAACCACCATCACAGGTTTTACAGTTTTCTGTATAATGACGTATCTTTGGTTGTGTACAGCGTTAGCATCATTATGGATAAAACCTTCCACCTGAGAATTAATCAACCTGGCTATACAATAAACTCAATTAAGTAGCATTTTCTTTTTGCAAAGTAGTCGGAACTTTTGAAGTAGCTATAGTCCTATATCTTTACTCCTCCGGGTAGCTTTGCTGTAGTTCAACTTCTTCCAGAGTTGGTAATTGCTTTCAAAGTAGCTTCCACAACGCTGATTATGACTCATGGTAACACAACCTCCTCTGTACAGATTTGGGGAACGCAGACGCCGGCAATAACACCATTGATCAGAGGCAGCTGAGCCTCCCACGGCTTCCTAAACTTCAGGTCAACGGAGATCTGTGAAACGCGTCTCTTTGATAACAGGCAAAAGTAAACAGTGAAGGTGGTCACCTTAAAATCCCTGCAGACTCTGTATCAAACTGTCAGAAAGAGCTCACAGGTCTGAGACTTCAGAGTTGTTCTGGTGTTCTTGATCTGACTTGGCTGAGTTGGAAAATGTTGGCTGCATATTCAACTTTCTGCGAGTCAAAACTTCCCTGATTGTATTTGGGTCAGTTTGAGTAGCAATTAGCCACAGCTGGAGCGTTTGTTTATCGTCGACTGGCAGTTGATGAAAACTGCCTGGTCTGTCTGAACTTCCTTTTATTTTTGCAAAACAGAAACTTCCAGACATTCCTGCGACCACTTCACTTGCTTGCACACAAGCTAAAGAGAAAGCAAGCGACGCTAATCCAACAATCTGCCTGCATGGGTTATATACAAAGAGGTGAGTTGAGTCGGCAAGTTCTAGTTCACCGTAGAGCCGCACCGCTCCGGGGATCGGACTGACTTTAAACTTCGTCAGCGCCACAATCAAGCTGACATTTGTGGTTTCGAGAGAATTGTCTTGACAAATGTTTGGCTGTATTGCCATCACACAGTAGACAGTGTGTCTGCCTCGGGATGAACTGTAATCACTTTGTAGTTCCTCTGACTTGTCATTTTTTCCAATGCTACGATCAAATACCTGCTACGCTCATGGCGATCCTTCCTGCGTCAGCTGCTCGTATATCAAACACACCGAACTAAGATGGCGATCACGGTTAAAGCTGCTACAAGAACTTTCATTTGATGGTGTTTTTGGCGCTCCCTGTGGACAAACACAGTACAACAACCACCGACTCGTGTCTACAAATCTTGATATCTTGTTTTGAATGTGATTTAAAGTATTTTTTTACACTAATTTTAAACACAAGGTAATGAGGTAACACATCTATCTGAGGCGAGATTAATACCTGCATATAAGATGATGATGGTGAAACAAAGCAAACCAGCAGACTGCAGAGCAGCTTCTTTCCTCCGGCTGTGAGAATCCTTAATTCATCCTCAGCACTCGTCCACGAAAATAGCTTCACTTTATGACTTATCAGACCAAAAAAATAAGTTGGAATCCAACCCAGTGACAGACACCAGGAATAATTATATTAATAAATGTCTAGAAACAGCCAGTCCCTCTCGCTGATGGCCTGGTTTGGTTATTTAGCTCATATAGAGCAGGGGTGCCTCAAACTTTTATTTTGAAGGGCCAAAACTGAATGTTGGATGACGGTCCAAAATCGAGCACCTGTGCTGTGTTTGTACTGTTGAGGTGCAAAGGTTCACTATCTAGAAGCCCAGAAGGAATGTGAGGAAATGGTGATGCATTTTCTGAGTCTGATCTAAACTATTTTCTCTGACGGGTAAACCTTGTAGCGGCTCAACTCAACCCACGTTGGGCGGCCCTGATATGAAGCCCTGAACATCCGTACGTTAGCATCGCCACTGTGCTGAGCTAGCATGGCTTTAGACCCATATTCTTGTTTTTACACTGGTGTCACACTGAGAAACAACACATACAGTAAATAAAAGGTTAATTGGATGAGGAGCTGTTCGACGTCAGGTCGGAGCCTATTTATAGACCCAGCTGACAGGTTAGTTTACTCAAGCTATTAATCTGTTGCTCCATTTACAGGTGCCGGTGGAGATTTTTATATTTTGAGGTTTACACTGAGCTACTTAAAATTCTGCAGGTCAGACTGATTTCAACATAAGCCGCGGCCCCAGGATGTTAAACAGATAACAGGAGTGTTTTCATTTTATTCTTTGCTGCGGTGTGTTGTCAGGTTTATGGATCCATAAATAAATCAAATCAGAAGTGCATCAGCGATGCTTTGCTGTTTGTTACAAGAGGATTTCCAGGGGACTGCTCTCTGGGTTTACTTCCAGACTCAAGACAAATGTTATGATTTGTCTCAGATCCAGGTTGTTTGGGCCGGACTCTCTTCGACGGAGGCGCTGAGTGAAACGTTCCGTCATAAAACTGACAGAAGTCTGATAACGACATCCAGCTTTGAAGTATTTACACATGTGCCTCCTCACCAGTCACAGACAATAAGCTGTCGATGTGATAACAGCTAATCTTCTGATGCGTCTCGCTTCAGTGACTCGCGAGCAGCGTGGTAGCTGCTATCACGTGACATCACCGGGATAGATTAAGGTAGTTCACGTGCCGGCAGGGTAAAGCAGTGTGAGTCGGATTAGACATCATCCCGTCTCGCTACAGGGATCAGAAACATGAAAAACCTAGTGACACAACATCAGATCAACCCCAAAACGCTTTACCCTCCATTTCCTGTTGTTCTCACACAGAGCGTCATCTAAACCTGGAGCTCAGAAAATGAGGTGTATTAAGAGAAACAGGGTGGTTTTTTTTTATAGCTGCACAGCGGCCATCAAAACAGATTTGTATCATTTTCAGCGCTGCTCGGAGTTTGAGATCAGTCTTCTGTATACACATTTCACTTTCTAATACAGACAGCTTTCTTTATGCACATCTAGGCCAGGACCAAGGAGGAGGGGAACTACTGTTTTTTTTTTTTTTTTGTCTGTCATCTCAAAGCAATCGTTCCTTTCACCCCAGTTGAGCTGATAGCAGAAACCTCGGGGGTGCCTTTTAGCAGCGCATCACAGTTTTCCTCCTCTGCCTTTTTTGCCTGTCGGTGGCCTTTCATGCAACAGCAATATCAGCTCATCCCGGGGTAATGGGTAACGGCCTCAGAGGCAGCCCCAGATTGAGATCACTTTGAATTATTAATGTTCATTCTCAGCGAAGGGGGCAGGCGGGGCGGGACTCCCACTCGTCAACACAGCCGAGTGTTCAGACTGTCACCGAGCCAGTGTCAACAGTCGGAGTCAAGCTGCGCTCTCCCACACAGAAACACACACATGCACACAAATTAGGCACATGCATGGATGACCTTCCGTACCTAAATACAGACTGTGACGAATGCGAGAGCGCCGAGAGGCCTGCGCACGCAAACGCACACATACGTACCATTTCGCTGTCGTTCTCAGCCGGAGGCGGGGCTGTGTGGGCTCCCATCTGTGCACACAGCTCCATTTCCTCAGAGCTGCTACCGATCCACTGACACTTTGGAGGACAATTTGAACCGCGGGAGGAGGAAATGGTCTCCGTAGTGGGTTTATGTGCTTCCATGTAAAGGCTTCCTGTCGTATTAATCAAAAAGTGGAGGAACGGTGATTTAGAGCTCGTCTGTTTTTATAGCCTCTGTTGTTCTGTACGATGAGAAAGTTACACCGTTTATCTCCTTCAAGTTTAAATCTGTCAGTGTACAGCTGACACTATATAGATATTTATATATAAATATATATATAGGAGCACTTTTTCTCCACTCTCAGTGTCGCTCTGCTTATGTAACCTTGTTTCTCATCACCTTCAAGTTTTTTATTCATTTGAATCCTTTTAAGGAAGTGACAGCAGTGGTTGAAGGTAAATCTACTGAAGTGCTGTACTGAAGTTTTCAGGTTGTTAATGTTTCAATTCAGTGCTGCTTTACATTTACTATTCACTATTTCTGAGGCAAATATTATAGACATTTTACACATTTTCAAAGGGCAATGATTTCCTTGATAATTAGAACATTCTGTCAATAATGTTTCAAACTCTAACCCTAACCCTACATATTGTACTTTTCCTCCACTCTCAGTGTCTCTCTTTACGTAACCTTCACCTTCAAGCTCTTTTAAACATATTTCTTCTCCCCTCCTGTCCTGGACATATGGCCTATTCCAGGTCTGTAACTATTAGTAACTGCTCTGGCGTGGCTTCAAATCCCAAAGCATGAATATATCGGACTAAATAGCATGTGTGCAGTCACTGAAATAAAAAATTGTTCGAGATTCATGACTAATTCAGGCCCTAAACAGGAGAATTTACTCGAGCTGGAACACCATGTGGCTCCATATTTCTGCACATGATTTGTTTTGAATTATACTGCACGTCCACGGGAAAATATTGGACAACACACTGGGAGCTGTGGATATTTGATAGCGGCAGAGGTGCACAGGCAGCTGACATTGTGTGTATGTATGTGTGTGTGTGCCATTGTATGCGGGGGGGGCGGAGTGGACCGACTCCAACGGGAGGATGAAGGTGCGGTCAGTGAGAGTTGAGCAGTTGCCCAGTCAGGATGTGTCCCGGTGGAGGAGGTCAATTCTCTTTTCTTTTCCTTTTTGTCTGTCTTTCAGTGTGATTGCACAAACAGATGGGAGCTGACATCCTAATATCAACAGGAAAACACTCTCGGTTTAGTCTCTGCAGGGATATGACATCAACAGGCAACAGGAAAAGCCCCGCTTCATCTCTGTGGGGACACTCGGCAGTCGGTGTGCCGCAGGCCAGAGGAATGTAAATGAGGCTTGTCGCTTACCTGCACGGATGTGGAAATACAATAGACCCGAGCCCTGAATTATTCTTGTGTACACGCTGGACCCACATCGTGTATGTAAATGTGTTCGGGGTTTGTTTTTCTCTTTTATGACCAGTTGTTGGGATGATGATGGCGTGTAATGACTGATTTGTTTGCTCATTTCCTGCATTCTTTAGCTCACATCACTCCACATTGTTTCCCTCTGAGTCTGTCATGTAAGTACGTATTTTCCGTCCTCCTTTGTGTTTATTTTTAATCTTTACTGAACATTGAAATTCTGTCAAAATATCTCCAAATAAAGTCAGCAATTCCGCGATACCATTCTGTGAAAAATCTATTTTTAATTTCCGTTTTGACTTGATGTACTGCAGCTGGCTGCAGCGGCTCTGCTTTGGTGTGTCCGTCGGTTTGGACAGGCTGTATAAAAAAAAAAAAAGACGGCGGGTCGTAATGCAGCCGCAGAGAGAGGCATGGAGCCGCTTTCAAAATGAAATCTGAGCCTGAGAAATGTCAGAAAACTGAGCTCTGTGCAGCGTGCACGCTAAAACAAACATTAAAAGATAAGTCTGGTGATATTATATATTATCATAAGACTAAAAACAACACAAAATGTATCTCACTGATCACTGTTGTCTGTTTGCAAACTGATATATCTACTGAGGACACGTCAGCGAGCCTCCAGGTTTTACTGGGAAACACGTTCCTTCATTAACACGAACACACACAGAGGAGTTTATTTTGAAATACTCGTTAGCACACAAATGTGCCACTGAACGTAGTCCCCATCAAACACACGATTTATCCTCGTTGTAGTGACACGAGGTGCTCCAGCTGTTTCAGGAATGGGAATAAATGGGCTTTTTAGATCCACTAACACAAACACGGTGGCAAGGTTACAGATTTCAGAGGCAAATGTTTTACATTTTCACTCCACTATATTTAAAGATACTGATGTCCTAAACTAAGATTTTCTTCGCAAAACACACTATCTACTTTTCACATATACCTCTGATGCATTAGCTTAGATTTCAAACAAACGTGGCTCAAACATTCACAAAGGTCATTTTTCGACTTTTGATTTTGGCTATTTCGGAGAATGAACTCAGATTTTTTTTTCCCCCCATAAGTGAATAAACCAGCTGTTCTCAGTGGACGATAAAATATTGTGTTACTTAGTTTGTTTGCCTAAACCATGGTTACCACTGTTACAGCTTGTCTGTTTACCGTAACAACAGACATTTAGAGTAGATGACCGTGAAAAGGCATCATCGGCACGTTGATATGAAATGTGAAAAAATCGGATATCTGTGCTCTAACATGAATTACCAAAAAAACTCTCTTGTCACGTCCTTTTAAAAGGTCCAGAGTTTAGGATTTAGTGGCATCTAGCGGTGAGGTTGCAGATCAGTAACCAACTGAATACCCCTCGCCTTGACTTCCCCTATGTTGGCTACCAGGTCTTCTCTCGAGCCAGTATTTCGATTGTCCATTCAGGGCTACAGTTGAAACATGACGGCACAACGTCCACTGAAGAGCAAACCCATCCTTTGCACTTCATTTAAAAAAATATATATATCCTGTCACAACCTTGTGTATAAAAGTTTCACTCCAAAACAACAAAAACGTAATATTTCTGGTTTTCAAGCGATGGTACACTTTCATACATTTTTGCCAACAGACACCCCAAAATCCTGCACACTGAACCTTTAATATACCCGCTTTTACCATCACATCACGGCTGATGGAGGTCCTGTGGGGACAAAAACACAAAAACAACAGTAAAACTTTTGAGTTCTACCACAGTGACACATACATATGACATAAGACATTATCAGTCCAGTAATTTCCCAAGCGGGTCAATCTAGCAGGCTGTTCTGCGGCGCCGGCTTGTTCTCTCCACAGTACCACCCGGTGCAGCCCCGGACCTGCTTCTTAATGATGGCTGCACACAGACGTCATAACTCCCTGTCCTCCCTGTTTGAGCCCTGCTATTGTATCCCAGCAGCATGCTGCATCTGTATCATGTATGACAGCATGTTCTCCCACAGCAGCTCTCTTGTCACCGCGTACAGATGACGACGTGCGAACCTGCTTCAGAAGTGATGCATGCTTCGACTGGAGCGTCCTGGGGATGTCAGCCGAGGCGGAGGGAGAGCGCTGCAGCTACTGCTGACTCCCGGGACAGCTTTAATGTATCCACCTGCCAGGCGGCAATATGCCATACACTCAGCACTCACTCAATCACTCGCCCCGACTCGCCAGATGGCATCACCTATGATAAGGCTGATGCACTGCCGGGCACCGCGGAAAGTTTGAAGCTTTGGGCTGATCTGTAAACAAACCTAAAGCACCAATTTCATGCTGAAATGAAGATCTCACTGCGCCTTTTGTTCATATTTTATCGGCATTGTTTGCGAGCCAGCAGCCTGCGTCGGTTTCAAGTCGAGCCAAAGCCACGGCACCACTGTAAGAATCGCCGTCGGTCTGCGGTTCCCGATCGCAGAACAGACGCCCATTGTCGTGCTGTGGGCGGTAATGAATTAAAACGCCGTGTTCTCTCCTGCAGGTTAATTGTGCTGAGTTGAGTGAATAGGGGCGAGCGCTTTTTGGCGGCGTGCGCGAGCTCGCAACACTTTTTTTATTACGACTATATTTTCCGGCACATTAATTCTGTGGATTTTTTCTTTTTTACAGTATGAAGCGAGAGCAGAGAGAGGATACAGTATACAGGCCTGTGTGAAAGTCATTTGCTAATGAGAGCTCGTAAATAACCTGGATGGCAAGGGCCAAAGTGATTTTGGCTGCGGATACATTTACACAGCTCGGTGGCTGGAAATTTTTTTTTTTTTCTTTTTCAGCACAGATTCATTTAGATCCTATGACTTCCACTGCTGCCTGTGTGTTTAGATTATTAGTTTTTAGAGGGTAAATTTCATCATGTCCGGTGGCAGTAACTCAGAAGCTGAATGAGTAAGTGGTCCCAGAGCAGTTGGGTTCTACCTGAGCAAGCGGAGCAGCTTTACAGTATAAATGTGTGATTTATTTCAGCAGGAGAAAAACACGTGTTACATTGTGGAAACATTAAAGCGCAGTCGGAGCGAGCATGAAGGAGCTCCGTCTCCCTCCGTGTAGCTTACAAACACTTATTTCCAAGGGACATCTCTGAAGGGCACACTACACTGATGTTCTCCCCGCTATCTGTCATGTCGTAGTATACTCATCGGCTATGAAAAGAAGCTGTGAAAACAAACAGCAGCTTACACGGTGTCACATCTGACAGTGATCTAGCAGCCCCCGCGGAGTATCCGCAAATCCGTTTCTTTCCCAGAGAGAAAAGGGTGAATTTTTACAGACATCCAGAATAAAAACAAATCCCGGCAACGCTAAAGACACCTCACAAATCCATCGCCAGTACCATTACAGCCATTCAGTTTTCTATATATTATGCAGGAGACTTCTTTTCTGCTGGACCGGGGCCCAGCACATATTTGTAGATGTACCAATGTAAGCCCTGGGTCATTTAGTATTCATGCTTGAGATGATTTTCCTTTAGCACCCCTGCTGGAAGCGCTCAAACACCTTCCGCTCAGCGAGACCGTTCCCTGTGAACGCTGAGGGCCACACCTGCACGGGCCGTGTTGTGTTTGGCATCGAGGACGCTTTGAAAGTGGCAATCACCGCAAAGGTAATCCCCCGAGAGGTAATTAAATTCACACATATGCAGCAGTCGTGGTGAGATTCTGCCCGAGCCACTGAAAACTATCCAAGGCAGAACAGAACAGAACGGTACGAATGGTTTGGACAAAGACTCTCAGCTCACACTCGTGATGGTCCTTCATGTCTGACTCTTGTAAACATGCACATTTAATCCATTTCTGTTTTACTCGTTCCAAGGCTACTGACAGTGTGGACGCCTCACATAGTTTGGAGGGTGCAAACAAAACACACGGCGAGTTCGACATCACAGCGAACTGTTTCTGTCCTCTGGATGCAAAAGTGCCGAATTTACAGCAAAATCTAACACCATGAAATCTTAAGAAGGTATTACTTTACTTCAGTGGTCTTTTGAGGGGAAGTCAGACAGAAACCAGTTGGAAGTTTCCTGGTAATGTATTAAATAAATCACCAGCTATTCATCAATTTTGGGAAAATAGCAGAATATTGTTATTGCACAATAATGGGGGTATTATTGTGGTAATTTGGAGGTCATTTCAAAGAAATACCAAGAAAAGCCCAGACCTGTAAAATGAAGTGTTTCTTCTTGTGATTGTATCCCTCAAGTTTTAGTTTAAATCCAGGTCTATTCAGACTGCAGTGAAGATTTCAAAGAGTTTTATTACATTGAACTTTATGAATTCAGTGAAAACCACCACGTCTACATTTGGAGACAGAGAGCTTTGACACATGGTGCAACAACAATCACCTGAAGCCCGATATCAGCAACACTAATAAGCTTACATAGTGAGAGAAACAAGAGTCAGATTCCTCATGTGTTTAAATGTTTGGCCTTTGAAGTTGATTCTGATAGAAACACGAATGCACCGGTTCAGGATCCAACCAAATCTGGACTATGGTCCCATTTCCCCTTCTGTTGCCGAGGTATGGCGTTAAAAAATAACAACATTAGGAGGTCACAGTGAAGCTGACCTTTGACTTTTTGGATATCAAATGTCAGCACTTCATTATTTCATACTTTTTAAACATTTGTGTAAAATTTCAGGCATAATTAGCATACGAGTTCTTGAGTAACGGGCAATAACGTGTTTGGTCGAAGTCACAGTGACCTTCGACGGGCAAATTCTCATCAGTTCATCGTTGAGTCAAAGTGGAAATTTGTGCCAAATATTAATCTTAAAAGAATTAAGAATGGGACGGACGTGAGCTCACAGTGACCCTGACCTCTTCAACTTTGACCACCAAAGGCTAATCAATTTCTTTGAGTCCTAACAGATTGATGGTTGAAAGGAGAGATTGAGGGACCGACAACTTGGAAACACAACGCCTCCGGTTGTAACCACGGCTGGCGTGGAGGCATGAAGTTACAAACTAAGTTTCCAGAGGACATTAAAAACTAGTGAACGTGCTGTTGCGTGGATGGGTTGTGTGTAATTGTGTCACATTTCTGTATTCGGCTGTGTTTTTGTTTCATTTTGTCACATTTGGATCGTCGAGCTAACGACAACGTCTCAATCATCCGCAGGTCGACTTCTTAGCAGTATTCTTTTTTAAGTGCTGCTAATTTGCGGGAATGTTTTCTTCTGTTGGGCTGTGATGTGTCTGCTGGCAGGTGTTTGCTTAATTTGCAGCGTGTGAAGCTGTCAGAGCTACCGGGAACTGGAGATGTACGCAGAAACACTGAAAATGATTAATGTCAACACAGCAAACGTGTGCAAGCGACAAAACCACCGAGACCGAACCTTATTTATCCTGTTATGTTTCAAGGTCACCATTTTGAGATCGGGCAACTTAAGCGAAGCCTGAAGAAATACATCATGTCTCGCTCACAGATAACGTACGCACTGAACTGGGCGTATGACCTTGTGAAGGGGACGCACACGTAAGCACGGGGTAATTCATACGAGCACCCGGGGACGCCGCACGCATGAAAAGACATTTACCTGCAACTGTGTGGCACGCACGCTCTCCGCAAGGCTCTCGAGGAGACGTTTCTGTAATCAGGACGGAGTCGTAAATTCCCAAATTAATAGGACACACCTGGCTGAGTCACGTGTCACCGCTGACGGGCTGTTGGAGCTTTCAAGTGACAGAGAATCGAGGTCTCTGTGGGATACGCCTCTGCACGTGCTGCAATAACCCGGCAAAGCGGCAGCTTATTATCTGCACCCAGATAGTGTTTCTCCCCACTGGTTGGCCCCAATGACCACGGCTGTTTGTCTGTCACCCTCAATGCCTGCCTCATATCTCGCCTGTTCAGCCGCCTCCATGATACGACTCTCTCTCTCTCTCTCTCTCTCTCTCCCTCTCTCCCTCCTCCCTGTTGGTCTGTGCTGTTGCACATCTTTGAAGAGAGGAAACGCTCTCCGTCCCAGCGAGCTATATCACACTTTAAGTGGCATTTTAGCACGATACTTGATCAGCCAAATATCAGTATGAGCTTTTCATCTCATCCATAATTCACCTGCGGGGGAGTCAGCTAAGAATAGCCAGCTTCTCTGTGCTTATGGCAGGATGAGCGAGAGACAGCGAGGAGAGAGGTGACATGACGCGGATGTGAAACCGGTACAGCGGTGTATTTTGGGGGTTTATGGTCGTCTGCATATCCCATTATTCTGATTCATCATACAAAAGGCAGCCAGCAGGTCATGTTCCCTTTACTAAATAGAAGAAAAAAAAAGAAGAGTGTATTCTAAACTGAACCCATCTCCACCCTCTTTCCTGTCTCATTGTGTCATTTCTTGGCTTCATCGCACAGGAAACAAACAATTAGACAGATATAGATGAGTCAAATTCATTTTTTTCAGCTCGTGTCATTGTTCTGTCCTTCCCCTCTCGCGGCGCGGTCAGCCAAAATTCATATCTCGTACACACACTCTTACGCAGGATGGGACTTTTTTTTACTCCGAAGTATACACAGGCATTGTTTGTGCACCTAAAACAGTTCACTTCATCAGCAGCCAAGTCTGCATACACGAGGGCACATGGCGGCAGTAACGATGAGACGGGCAGAGACAGCTCCATCCCCGAGGGCTGATCTGCTTTTGTCCACTCAGACGGTTCCTTTCCAGGGTGACGATACAGACGTATCTCACCATTAATCTGTTTGGACGAGATGTCAGTCAGAGCATGACACACCGCGGCTTGACAAAAGCTCTTAGACTCGCCAGTGGGAGCGAAATCAACTCCCAAATGTCTCTGGCCTTTTATTTTTTTCCGTTCCAACCACGGGGCGCAGCGACCTTTTCTGGAGCCACACACACTATTCTTAGAGCCGGCGAGGAGGCTGACATTTGACCTGAATAAAAATGCATATCTGGTCGTACTGCTGCAGTGTTGGCTGAGGAGTCACTCCGACTATAGAACGCTCCTCTCATCATCTTGCTATGTCTGAATCAGCACAGAAAGGCCATCGACTGACCACACTCCTCTCCCAGTGCAATTCTCACATTCCACCAGCTGAGCGGTGAAAGTGTCAGATTGTTCCTAATGCAAATAGGATGGAAAGAGGAAGACGAGCCTGTGAATGGGCCTGCCTCTCTTCACCGATGGAAAACAAATGAAAAAAAACGCAGAGGAAGTTAGTCAGGGAGGGCTGAGAGTTACCCAGTCAGTGTTTAATTCATGCATACCAGGGACATAATGTGACAGTAATGCAATTTGTTCTGGGCCAACAGCCCAGTCGCACTTATCTAACAGTTACAGGCTTGATTTGTCTTTTTACCCCTCCTCTCAGGCCAGCGTGCATTAAAGAGGCCTTTTTTTACGCTCCTCGCCAGGTTGGAGGACGGTGCCCTTATTAGATGTGACTGCATGATAATGAAACAGCGTAATGCAATGTCAGAGTAGTTGACACGACACAAAAGGCTAAGGCTGGCGAAATTCCTAATCAGCTCAAAATGTCACAGGGCTCACCTTGGGTCTGAATCACAGCCCGCAGGCAGATTAGTTCTCCACGTCGATGTCAACCTCAAGGATGCCTCCCCTCTTTGGTCTGTCTCACAGAGTCGCTCTGACTCTTGACTTACTCCCCTCTTTTCTCCTTGACATTCATGCGAGCTGAGAAGACAGAGTACGAGACATTTAAGAGGTGGAACAGGTGCCAAGCAGCCTAAATTCTCTCACATTGGTCTTAGCTGAAAGAACCCTTGAATTTTAAATCCCACTGGTATCCTTCACTCTCGAGCGACGTGACTATTCACTCGATTAGCTTGCGGTTTCTGTGCCTGTTCACGGCGTTAGATTTAACTCTCGATTTCTAGCCAGTGATCGGCAGTTTCGCTGTCTGAAACAACATCTATAATCAGCGTATTATATTAGCAGGTTGACTGTTAGCTCCAAGGATATCAAGCTTCGTGTTAGCACTGAACATTTGGGTTCTGGTTTAGTCGTCCCCATTGCAAAAGCTATCGTTGGGGCTGAGAATAAGATGGATAAATGGCACTGCTAGCTGAAGCTACAGCCATGTTTGACCTGAGCAAAGGGTGAGCATCCTCACTAATGAGCCTTTATAACACATTGTTCTGGTATTGCAATTTAAAGCCAGTGAGTCCTTCAGTGTTATATAAGAATAGCCAACATGAGGTCCGATTTTTACTTAGTTTATTGTGTTTAGCTGCCAAGCGTTTATTACTACCGGGGTTCCTTAATTGTACTTTTTACATAATCCAATAAAAAGCAGTACTTAGTAATCTGCTAGCATTAGCTACTCTTACCTTTGGAAATACACTGTGGTCGTGCTACAGTGATGTGCTACAACTGTATTCAAGCACTACGCCAGTTAGCTAGGAAGCTAACAGCTGCAACCTTTACACGTGCCGGATTTAGCAATTTGGGGGCCCAAGGCGAAGGTATGTATGGGGGCCCTAAACCCTGCATACACTTCTTGACTCCAAAATGAAGACAGAGAACGAAGAACACACAAAGTGTAATACACAAGCCAATAGTCACCTGTCGCGAAACCACGCCTGGCTATTAAGTATTGGATGAAACCACTACTTTTAAACAAGGAAAATCACTCGTGACTGGTTGGCAGATCTGTCACTATTGGTCACTCTGTGTGTGTGTGTGTGTGTGTACATATATATATACATAATGTATTTATCGATTTATTTATGATATCCTCAAAGACATGAATGAACTTGTTGAGGAAAGGAAAATGCCAGGAAGGTGCTGGTGTTCGCTGCTCGACGCCATTAACTCTCCGCTCCTTCCTCCTCGCCACCGACGCTCCAGTCAACCCGGAAGTGTAAAAACTCTTACAGGTCATGAACTCTCACACATAGTAAGAATAACTTTTCAACTTCTTTCAAAACATTCAGAACCCATGAAATTATATTCTAATGTCACACATTTTAAACAGAAATGATTTATACATTTTAATATCTCATTTATCTCAAAATATGTTGTGCACATTTTAACTTCTTAACAACTAGCGTTTTATCTTTATTTGTTCCCAGGATAGAGAGGGAAAAAAAGAATACATTTTTTTTTTACATAACATTGGCCATTGCTAATGACATACACAGTAATTAATCTAGCATACTTTAATTAAATAAATCAATTCAAGCTAAAATGTAAGGGTCTATAATTAGGCTATACTGAGCCTCGTCTATTTATACCAGAGATTTTCTTAAAATGAAGTTAGTACCTTTTAGAAAAAGGTCACCTGGAGTGAAACTCCCCCTGCTGCCCTGATTTCATTTACATGTTAAAGCCTCCCCTAGAATCAGGGGGAGGGGGGTCATGGGGGGACAACTGCCAAGCAAGGCCCACGTCAATTTCTGACAATTTACGGCAGTTTTCGGTGTTTGCCGTTAATTGTCGCAAACCTGAAATTCCACGACAATCTACAGTGCCGCATACTGACAAAAATCCCACTTTTCATGCAGTGCAGGGCTATATAACTGGCAGAACTAGGTTGACTCACCAGAACCCCACCATCGTCATCATCGCTGTCAAAATGGCGTCACTGGACAACTGCTCAACCTCGTCTGTGTCAACGTCAGACACTTCACAGCTAACGTTAGCTGCTGCTGCTGCTGCGGCGCCGGCATATCCAACACTGTGGACGTTGTTGACTGTATCCCCGGTAACAGCAGTGGTGAAATACTTTGGCAGCTTTGCTTTTCGTTTCATTTAAGCTTTTACTCCGTGTCTGTTTGTCTTCTTCTTCTTCTTCTTCTTCTTCTTCTTCTTCTGTACATTACCGCCACCAACTGGACTGGAGTGTCGCTTGTGTTCAGCTTTTGCGGTCCGTCACGGACTAGTCCATTTCACTGTGAAAGTAGGGGGACAGATGACAGACAGATACCCATGAATTTGACATTTTAGCTAATACTTAAACGTTTTTCTAAAGAATGAATTACATATTAATACAATTTAAGACGTTTTGAAGTGTTCATGGTGATAAATTTCTTATTTTGCTTTTTTTTTTTTTTTTTTTGGAGGTTGGTGCCCCCACCCCACCCCCACTACTGCTGGTGGAGGGGCCCCAAGCAACCGCCTGCCTATGCCTCTATGTTAAGACCAGCTTTACCTTTACAGCAGATAAACAAACTGATAAATAATGTTGCTCTTATTTTTATTAATTTTTTTTGGTCTTACTAAAGGTGCACACTGTTAAAGTGTCAAAAATATGCGGTGTGCTAGTTTGCTAAACTGGACAATCACTGTTTGACTGAGTGGTTGTGCGAGTTTTCAAATATATACATTTACATTCAGTTTCTTCATGATTTAAATCTGTGCATATGTTAATGGTAGTATGAATGGTTTACACATCAATATCAATTTGGGCATTATGAGTTTTCAACCAAGCTAACGCTAACAAATAGAAACCAGATACAGTAGCCTATTACTGAATCCTTGAACCTCCTCTCTGTTGAATAGTGGAAAAAGCTCCCGGAGGAAATATAGTGCAGTAAAAAAAAAATGTAAGCAATTTGCAATAGTTCAACATGGCTTCTGCTCCAGATGTGTATCTTCTCGCCAAATCGTTTCCCCCAGGGGATGAACTGAGCGTAGAAACACTCCATCCCCCACTTCTACTATGAAAACTCCTGTGGAGAAAAATACTTTTATCAAAGTGCTATTATGAGATCTTTGGGATGATCATGCTAAAGTAATAACCAGACAATTCACCACAAACACTGTAGAAACCAATTCACTTCAAGCGGCTCTAATGTAATAGAAGATCAAGTTATCACAGCGCTCGACCGTGATCTGTTTATGTTATTTCACCCTCAGACTCAATTCATGTCCACAGTCTTGATGCGGCGCTACACCGCACCTCATTAAGTACCAAATCTGGACTTGGCCATTCGTCGGGCTGCATGTGTGTGCCCAGTCTGCTCAGACTGAAGCAGAACAAAAGCCAGCATCTTACTTTTTTGCAAGGCTACAGCAGCGCCTTCACCGGCCCACTGGTCGCCGCGGAGGTAATTTCAGGGTAAAAGTTGGGACGACATATTTTTTGATAGAGAAAACAGCGCAGGCACTCTTCTGAAAAAGCTGGAAGGTTATATTTGTCACAGAAGCGGTGGTCATGTAGAGAGAGGAGAGACAGCGTCCAAACAAAACCATGAAATATACTAATAAAACGAGGAGCTACGGTCCGAGCTCGCTTCTTCTGTGTTCCTTTAATCACCGGAGAAAACATTGCCTGTTTAAAGACTGCTATATTAATCCTGTCGTTAATTTAAAAAAGCATGTTGAGCAGTAATGTGAGCACACAAAGATTTTCAAAAGCTTTAGATAGCTGTGTAGAAACTCTTTCAGAAATGAGGCCACATTCATTAGGCCACCCAGGAAGTTTAATTGTGTCTTGTTCTCTTGATTAATGTGTAAAATGTCTCACGTTCCATCTTCTGTGCTCAAAGGAAACATTGACCACTCAAGTATTTCTGGTAATTCAAGGAACACACACTCCTACACACAAGTAATCAAGCAACACACAGCTTATGACGATTATGGACTTATGGCAGTAAGTGGAAATACAGAAACCATCACTGAGGCAGTATTCATACTTTCCCCCCTCACATTTCTTCCTCCTGGTCAGAAATTAACTCGCCTCAACTACCCAGGAAACCACAATTTACTCAGACATGGTCATTAATATCAACATCAAATAAACATCGATCACTCCCCATTCCAACAATTTCAGTATGAAACGAAAGAAAGAAAGAAAGAAAGAAAGAAAGAAAGAAAGAAAGAAAGAAAGAAAGAAAGAAAAGCAATTATTCCATGAACAACAACTCAGATAAAATAAATGACACCATTCAGACTTTATAAAGCAGATTATATTCCTCCGATCATTAACCCACTCAATCAGAAACAGAAGCTTTTCTAAACAACTGAGAGATTCCCTCAGTATCCACCGAGCACACTGATACTTTGGATGCATCACGCACTAAGAACTCAATAAAGACCTAAATCAAATGCCAGCTAGCAAAAATCACCTGGGCGGACGGATCACCAGCAGAATTATATTCACACACACATTCTAAAAGCTAATTTAGACTCTGTTGAAAAGTTAATCTATCGTCTCTTATATTTAACATGACAAAGAAGCAAACGATGACGTTCAGATTTTACATTGTTAGAGATTCTTTTCACATTAATCTATAAAAAAAAAGTCCCTCTTGTGATGCACAGCAAAAGTGTTTTTGTTTGTTTTTTTTTACTTTTTATAAATAATATGGCTTCTTTTATTTTCAACTTTTCACACCAACTGCATGAATGGATGCTAATGGGTTATCAAACAGGCTGCACAGGTCCCTTTTTTTACGTTCCTTGTGGGAAAGTCATTGAAACAACTGCAAAGAGATGCACAACAACAACAAAGAGACGCAAAATGATTTCAAAGAGATGCATAACAACAACAAAGAGACACAAAATGACTTCAAAGAGATTCATAATGACAACAAAGAGACACAAAATGACTTCAGAGAGATTCATAACGACAACAAAGAGACACAGAATGACTTCAAAGAGATTCATAATGACAACAAAGAGACCCAAAATGACTTCAGAGAGATTCATAACGACAACAAAGAGACACAGAATGACTTCAAAGAGATTCATAACGACAACGAAGAGACACAAAATGACTTCAGAGAGACACAAAATGACTTCAGAGAGACACAAGATGACATCAAAGAGATTCATAACTACAACAAAGAGACACAGAATGACTTCAAAGAGATTCATAACAACAACGAAGAGACGCAAAACGACAACAAAGAGACACAAAATGACATCCAAAGAGTCAAAATAGAAACAAAGAGATGCAAAGCAACTACACAGCCAATTTGCTATTTATAAATGTTGAAATCAATGAGAACATTTATAGGGAGATTCACTAAAAGAGAAGTGGGAGAGGGCATCAGTTTTGCTTACAATTCATTTAATTTCACAAAAAAAATTCTAAATAATCTGTGATGTAGCATCAGAGAAACAGGATACACTCGTTGTCCTGCATATTATTACATGCTGGCTCTATGAGCCTCTTTCTGTAAATGTCCTGTGCTCACTGAATGAAGCCGTATGTAAAAGCGTAAAAGTCACCTCTGTGTGCATTTGCAAAAGCCCTCACTTAAACAGCTCGATGAAGCCAGCAATGTTCAGCATTTTATGTTACATTAACACAGCAATCTCTGCCCACCTGAGCAGAATAATTCAATTATATTAAATTAAATTAAACACTACCCATACAGGCAACACTCATCCATCAGAAAGCCTGTTTTTACAGCAGACGTATACAGAGAAAATTGAATTAATAGTGGAAAAAAAGTCAGATTGTATTGGCATGCTTCCTCTGGTACTGAGACAGATTTTAAAAATGCTAATTTTTGTGGGGCCGGTGCTGAGAGAGTCGGTCCCAGAAGCATGGCAGAGGCAGAGCTGACAGAAAGGCTGGGATGTAATTGCAGCTCGACACTCGGGAGCTGTGCAGTCAGGAGCAGAGTCTTAATTCCAGAAGCACTGGCCTTGCAGCAGCTTCCTCCCTGATTGATACCGTTATTGGACCGGTCTGGTTAGCCGGTGGAAACGACCATAAATTCCAGGCCCATTTTATCGTTAAGCTTAGTAGCCCGGGAAATAAAATTAGCTGTGTCCAATTTTGGAAAAGGCTGCGTAACACTATAAATAACAATTTACAGTAGGTGATAAAGGAACAAAAATGGAATTAAAAAAAGAAATACAACGCAGCCGGTTTTCTTTATGTGTGTTTTTTCTGTATTTATTGAGTGGTTTTTACTTATACAGTCCAGCCTTTGTTACATAATAATTAAACTGTTATTGCTTGGCATTATTCAGGCAATTTGCTTTTGTTGTCAGCACATAAAGCCGGCATGTACGCGGAGTCTTAACTCTGTTACACATGCCAAAGGGCCCATCACAGGGAAATGACTGATGACCGGGCCTTTTTTTTTTTGCAGTGCCTCTCCTGCCTGTATATATAGCACGGGCCTCGTGGTTTGTCGAGGGCGAGGATGGCTGTAGCTGCGGCGGCAGCGAGGGAGAAACAGCTACTATTCTTAATGTCAAATGAACATGTATCCGCACTTTATCATTTTTGACTGCTCCTTATTGCTAAATCCCGAGCAGGCCGGCCGTGCTCCCCTTTCTCCCCGCGCGCTGTGTTGGGTTTGAGCTGAAATCCTGCTGCGGAGGGAGCAGGACTCAGGCAGAATAAATGACATGTCCTACATCTCCCTCTTTAGGTATGTTTTCACAAAGCCCTTTGTGTGTGCATGAGTCAGTGTGTGCGTCCGAGTGCAGCGCTATGTTTGTCTCTTGGTATCCTCCCTCAGCAGACAGGGCCCTCTCACTCACCAGCATGTGTTTCTGATTACGATCCCACATTCCTCTCCCTCGCTCCCCGATAGGCTTCCACGGCGTCACGTCTCTCTGCATCTGCTGGCGATGGTGCGGTATCCCGTGAAGCCGCAACTCGCCGCTTACGATGATGCTTTCCATGCCCGTGTCTATTTGTCTGTCGGAGGGAAGCTTCATTGTTAAAAGATGGTAATGTAATAAGTTGACCTCTTGACCCCGAAGTAGCTGCCTTGCAAACCTCCTCTTCATGCTGGATGATATGTTAAGTGTGTCCCAGACAGCTTGTCAACAAACACATAGGGCAAGCCAATAAATGGCGCGAGCTGCGGTTGTTTTAACCCCAGCAGGGCAAAGCACATTAATCACAGTTAAGGCAGCGACGATGATGAGGTGTTTGGTGGTCGGCTCCAAATAGCTGGTAATGGAGCTGCAGCGCGGGGAGGTGTCTCGCTGTTGGTTCCATCTCGAGGGCAAATAGTTGTCTGTCAGATGAAGCAAAAGGGCTAAATGGCAACCAGACTTAGACTCTGCTGCCGTGCTAGTGGCTCCGCGAGGCCGCACTAAGGCATATCAGTGTGTTGTACGGTAGACGCTAACAACATCATGACAACATGCTCACCGTGAAAATGCAAATACGCTGACGTTAAAGTTAAATTAGGACGAGTTTACTTGTAACTAGGTTTACTCAGCCTGTGAAGACAGTATGATGACGATGGAGCTTTGTAAAGTTTGAAAAAACAACTCTGATGATGGAGTTTGTAAGAAGAAGCATTTAGGAGACATCTACGTTCTGAACCCAACACAATCATGGAAACCAATTACTTCATAGTTTCCAGGTAAAGTTTAAGTTGTTGAAACGATCTAGCTCGTACAACTTAAATCTAATTACTTGATATGAAGTGGTGGATCAACAGACTGACGGTGCCGTCCCTCGAGCCGCGCTGCTAGCACAGCTAAGAAAACAACACGACAGTCGGCTACATGCTCACGCAGTAACTTTACAGAGTGAAGCAGCGCTGCATTAATTGGCCTTTGAAACGTCCTCGTCCTCCGAGTGTTATTGACCTGACACATCACTCAGCGCACCGTGTGACGCCGCTGCAGCTGCGTTTCTTTCCACTGTAGAATTTAATATCCGATTATTTATATTGAACGGAGAATTAGGTTACCTAGTTCATTCAATTCTGATACTACAACTGCGCTGACATTTGGGAGAGCAATTATTTTCAGATCTGCAGCTTCTGACTGCGACTGAGATGCAAATAAGCCGATCGCAATCCCAGCACTGTCCAACATTTAATATTTAAGTCGTGCCAAAACGATGAACCTTGGCACGCAGTTCAGTGGCAGAGGCACTTGGGGGGGGGCACACACACACACATGCAGATAATATTTTGCTCTTTTCTAAAAAACGACACCTCCCAGGGTCACACGTTGCCTGCAGCGTTTGGCATTCCAGGCAAGGCTGGGCTGCCTTACCAGGCAGAGCAGGTCTGATGCAAGGTCGGCACACGTGGGCGATCAGTTTCACGGTGAATACCAAATGTAAAAGCGCATCCGAAACCCTGAGAGATGAGACAGGACATTAAAGCTACAGTCCCCGGAGGAAGGACGAGGATGAGGATGACGGGGAGGGGAAGAGCACCAGGGGAGAGAAAACAGGTGGGAGTACTTCAAAGCAGGAGAGTTTTATGAATTATGGGAGATAATGTGACTGCAGACTTCTGCAGGGGGTCCCAGTGGTGCTGGGTATCATTCTTTATGGACAGTATAACACACTTTTCTTCTTCTTCTTCTTCTTCTTTTTTTTTTTACACACCAATAAATAATATACTTTTTCCATGCTATCTGAAGAGTAAAAATAACAGCCCCGTCTTCCTGGAATTACTCTCCTGCAACGATCTCGGTTAATGTGCCATCATTTTTTAGATAATGAAATCATTTCCTCTTTCCGCAGACTGAATTAAGTGACCAGCAGCCAAAGAGAATTAAGTGACTCATCTCTCACAGAAAGAAATATAATGGCGTCCTTATCCATGTAATTCAATTGCAATATCTATTCATTAATGCTACTGTTGCAGACTCGGACAGGCTAAAAGTATTATTATTTTTATTATTATAGGCTACTTCAGAAGATCATATTTGAGAGGTTTGAAATGGAAGATAAATGGAAGACGTGTGTGTTAAAACACTTCTGACAAGTGTTTCTACACTATTATGTATTTAACATGATGATGTGTGGAGAGGACGTTCTGCCCTCTGCGAGCGGACCGCGAGGAAATCACATGTCGCTAATGGTGTATGTGATATCATGTGACTCCAGTTTCTTCATATTTACACGGTATAGAGCCGACATGGCCTCTGGGTAGGCGATGATTACTCACTGTAAGCACCTCAACGGCTTCAAGAGATAAAGTGTATGGATTCTGTTCACCACAGAGACTCAGGACAACAGGTGTATGAAGACTGGCTTCATCATTCATGTACTGTCATTTTCTCGTGTGTTTTTATCATTTCTTATTACATTTTCTCTTAAAGCTAATATCTACTTCTGTGCATTTCACAGCGGGACCAGTAGAGTCGACAGCCGAGCGGCTCAGCGGTGCTGTGAGCTGAATCGTCCTGTCGGCATGCTAACCTGTTCAGAACGACGATGCTAACATGTTCAGAACAACGATGCTAAAATGTTCAGAACGACAATGCTAACATGTTCAGAACAATGATGCTAACATGTTCAGAACAACGTATGCTAACATGTTCAGAACGATGATGCTAACATGTTCAGAACGATGATGCTAACATTTCAGAACGACGATGCTAACATGTTCAGAACAACGATGCTAAAATGTTCAGAACGACAATGCTAACATGTTCAGAACGACGATGCTAACATGTTCAGAACGACGATGCTAACATGTTCAGAACGACGATGCTAACATTTCAGAACGACGATGCTGACATTTCAGAACGACGATGCTAACATGTTTAGAACGATGATGCTAACAATTCAGAACGACAATGCTAACATGTTCAGAACGACGATGCTAACATTTCAGAACGATGATGCTAACATTTCAGAGCGATGATGCTAACATTTCAGAACGACGATGCTAACATGTTCAGAACGACGATGCTAACATGTTCAGAACGACGATGCTAACATGCCGTTCCACCCTGAAGATTCCTACTGACTCTGTCCGTGTGTGATGGACTGCATTTATAACATATTATTAGTATATTATAGTATAATAATACACACTGTCCCTATTCGAACCAAATCTAGAAGTCACAATATGTCAACACCGGCTGTGTTCATCAGCAAGCTTTGTTTTGAAAGTCTAACCAGATGAAGCGTATGAAATATTGATGCTAACTTGACTGCAGAGCCCTTCATCTCCACGCCTGACGCAAGAGAGCTAGGTAGAGCGTCATAGTCTGAAGCTTAAAGATGCTATTTCTATGAAAAGATGATTTTGAGGTCTCTTTCCCAACTCTTTGTGATGGCGGCAGACCCGTCCTACAGTTGTGATGGGAATTCTATATGAAGAAGATTGACAGGAGACCCGAAGCAGCGTTTACTGACCAGCATCCCGATCAGTCTCTCTAACCTGACGCTAATGTCAGGATATCGTCTATGTTGGACTCAAAAATCAACTTTTCGTACAAATGACACCTTTGAGGTCACTGACTAAGCTACCGAATTTGACACGTTAGGAGTGAGAATGTGTTATTCGTTCGTATATGAATAATTTACTCATATTAATTTAAATCCCTGACATATAATTAGGTTGTTCAGAAAAAATGTAATCACTAGATTTGACTGTTTGTTGGTCATTAACAAATGTTCTGCTCCTGTTTCATAATCCGGCTTTCATGAGTGGGTGTACGTGCTTGTGTTTCTTCCAGTTGTTTATGATTTCACAACTTTCACTCCTCTAAAGTGGAAACTCTTCATCGTGTTCAAACATCCTTTATGCTTTTTTTTTCTTCTCTCCCAGCTTTGAACTTTAACTTTAAAGGAATATTTTCTAATCCTCTGCGAGCGTGCTTTAAACGTATTCACAAATCGCCGGCTCATATTTGAAGCCCCGCTCGAAGACTACAACACATCGCAGTCGTTAAATATTTATCGAGGTTAGCAAAGCCATTTGTTGCAATTAGGTTTTGAAGAGAAGATATACATGGTGAGCGTATTTGGCTTTATCTCATTGGATGGTCTAATTTGTATTCCTCCTCTGCTCGTCTCCTGATGATACTTGAGGAGAACGAGATAATGGATGATTAATGACAATAAGGGATATTGGTTGATGCAGTATTGGGTTTATGTTTGTCTCTGGTGGTCAGGTGAGCTTGTTTCTGTTTCTAATTGAACAGCTTTGAATATTCCAGCTTTATTTGGGTCTACCACATTAATCATGCAAAACCAAATTTGACCACTTTTCCATGAAACGAACAGCTGTCAGTGTAATGTGTTTCCTCCGATCTAATGGCAGCAGAAGGAATGAAACATGGTGATTTTATGCATGTGCCTGTGCATTGATACGTAGCGTAGATGCTGAATTTGAATGCATATATGTGAGCGTATGTATTTACACATTAATGACCGTGTGTGCACTGCACACCAATAGGAAGCTGACATCTTCCTTCACAGTCTGGTTTGATCTCAGCTCAGATAGAAGACATTCAGCTCATCACTGTCACTTTGCTTCTGTTTCTCTGGGTAACATGTCAAGTGCCTGACAACAACAGGCGCAGCGTTCAGAGCTCGAGTGTCATTGTTCAACATCGTGGATCATTGCTGCATTTTGTGGTGCTGGAGTCTTAATTCAGAAAGAAATAAACCACGCTAGTGTAGCTGTGCAGTCGTATATTGTAAAGAAACTCATAAATATAAACCAAAGTATTTCACAAACTAAATAAAGATGCCACTGTATAAACAGCAGCTTGGTCAGTGACCTTAAGATTCAAACTCTGGCGCTCTACCGAACCTCCGAGCATCTGTTCTGGACCTGAATGCCTCCGTGGTCGAGTTAGCAATAATATGTAAATGCAGCACCAGTTAGACTTTCAAAATAAAGCTAGCCGATAAACATTTCACATATGACGACGTATTTTGGCTTTTAGACTGCTAATAATGTGAAAACAATTGTGGTTTGGTTAGGTTTAGGAAAAGAGTCGTGCTTTGGGTAAAAATAACTATGTTTAGGTAAGTGATTATGTAACATACGTGGTGTCAGCCACGTAAGTTTTGACACTGACCTTGGAATCAGGAGGGGAAATCCAGTGATGACCCATCCAGCCTCCCCCAGGTGGACGTTTCTACCTGTTTATACGTCTGCACCAGAGGGCCGCATCAAGAGGTGACACTAGAGGAGCAACTAGCACCAAACTAGAAGTGTAAGACCACTGACGAGGCTGCCATAATTGAAGCATAAGTCTAAACACCAGATTTCATAGAGACCACAAATGTTTCCACTGCATTTCCCTCTGAACAACCTGTTGGTGGTGAAAGTCAGAGGATCATCCAGATCATTGGGCTCCACTGATTTATTTACAGTTCATGATTTTCATAACAAACCGTTAATCTGTTGTTGAGGCCGTTCACTAAAAAACAAAAATGTCAACCTCACAATGACACTGGAAGAAACATCAATGGATCTCCAAAGACCGTTAGCTTTAATCTCAGGGGGGACTACACAATATTTAGTCTGGTGAAAACTGATATTTTGCTGGATGAACAAACATTTTGATGTGCTGATTGAGCTTCAGGAACAACCAGTGGATCACAAAAGTCAGTGGGAATCATCGTCTGAGGTACCTCCACCTTATTCCAAGACAATCCATCCAATAGTTGTTGAGATTTTTCACGAGTAAACCAAAAATGACAACCCCAGTCGCACAAAATTTCACACCAATCCATCCGATGTTTGTAAGTGGTGGGCCGACCACCCAACCGCCAGACCGGCTGGAACAAAGACGTGTGATTTACAGCATCGAGTTGCAACTAAATACTCTGTACAAGAACCATCAAGGTTTTGGAGTTCGCTCAGTCTCCCAGTGGGAAGCCAGAGCTCAGTCACATTGTCAAGTCATTATGCTGAATTTTCAATGGATTTCAATTCTGTCCAGTGTTGGGTTTCTTACAGGACCTTGGCAGCCCGGTTATGAAGCAACTCCAGTGCTGAATTGGCTGTCAGAACACAAGTCGTCGCAGCTCATCTATGGTCTTGGCACTCTTGGGGGAGAAGTTCTCGGAGAAAATTAGTTTCATTCATTGTTCCCACCATCGTTACGAGCCTCCCGGTCCCTTCTGCTGAAAACGGCCCTCCACAGCATGACGCTGCCACCACCATGCTTCGCGGTAGGAGTGCTATTAGACGGGTAATGAGCTGTGCCCGGTTTCCGCCTGACGGAGAGCTTTGTTTTATGGCTGACAGTTCAGTTTCCATTTCATCAGAACAGACTCTGCCTCTTGCTCCCTTCAAGAGTCTCTCGAGTGCCTTTTTTTTTTTTTTGCCATGTCCAGGCTGCTGCCTTAACCTCTTCACCTGGAAGTGTCTCCCTCCAGGCCACTCTGCTGTACAGCTCAGCTTCAGAGAGTGTCGTGGCAACTGTGGCTCTTCCAGCAACACCTCCTGTGACATCAAGCAGCTCTGTAGTTCTGTCAGACAGCTGCTTGGATTCTTGGTTTACCTCCCTGACTGAGGTCTTTCTTGGCTGGCTGTTCAGGTTGGACGGGCAACCAGGAGGAGTTTGGGTATTTCCCTTCTTATTTCTTTTTCCTTTTCCAACTGTCTAATGCTGCTGAAATCTTGACACAGAAACTACTCGAGGCCTCTCCTTAGGTGGTCTGTACCTCTTCACAGTTCTGTATCTGAACTCTCTCAGGGCTCCATGATAGTATTCCTCTCTTGATATCCGTTTCTCTGACCTTAAACCAGCACTTAAGTAGTTTTTATCCAGTCGTGACCGTTGCCACACAGCACTGGTGCGTCTCTCACCGATAATAAAAGAAATCCACTTTAATTTCCGGTGTAAAGCCTCGAAATGTGTCAAAAAGAAAATCAAGGTGCTTGAATACTGAGGAGCTGTATTACCGTCAGGTGTTGGACTTTTCCTGGCAACGATTAGATCCACCACACCTCGCAGCACCAGCTCGTTCAAAGCTACTCTGAGGCCGGAGACTTCCTCCAACGCCTCCTTTCACAGGGCAGGAGCCGGCACCGACGGGTTTTGTGGGCCCAGAGAATAGAAACCTCAGCATTAACCAGTCGGGAAATTGCACACTGAGGAGGCCGTGGTAGCAAACGGTG
Organism: Diplodus puntazzo; assembly: GCA_963678695.2. Lineage (NCBI taxonomy): Eukaryota > Metazoa > Chordata > Actinopteri > Spariformes > Sparidae > Diplodus > Diplodus puntazzo. The sequence goes on from OZ023172.1 coordinate 26,835,884, forward strand.
ACCCAGCACCCAATTAACACACTTCATGATGGTGTTTCATTTACATTGAACGGCTTCGGTCACAGCACAGTCGAGCTCCTATTGAACCCTCGAACGCAGGTAAAAATGAAACATTCATATTTGGCAGCGTGGAAGCTAATTGGCTCGATGATGTAGGTAAACTGTGTTTGAGCATCATGCTGAGATTCACTGCAGAGCAGCTTTACAGTAATCATAAAGAGCTGGCGCCTTGTTTGATTTCTGCCAGCCGTGACATGTAAAGTATCAGTGTGACAGCATGTAGCTACTCTGTGTTAGCAGATGTTATTGATTGAAAATGGTACAAGACTTCGGAAGTGTCAGCTGCTGTATGTTGCTGTGCACACTGGAATTTATAGGCTTTGGCAACAAAAAAAACTTTGTATCCTTCAGGCTCTAATAAATTAATTACTGAACGTACTTTTCGGGCTGACGCAGCAGCAGTCTGCATTTTTTAAATGTTTTTTTATTCAGAGAAGCGTTGACCGAGAGCGATGTTCACATTCACACCTGGAAGCTGCTCAGTACAAGCACAGTCTGATCTGTGGGCCACCGAGCAGCTCCACTGGACCCAGTCGAGGTTACGGGGCCTCGCTCAAGGTCGCTTCAGATTTAACCGGCAGATCAGAGGATTTGAAACCGGCGTTACAAGCTCGCTTCTCTAACCCTCTAACCCACCGCTGCCCCCAAAATTAAAGCTGCGTTAAGCTTTGCCGTCATTTCCCCCCTCCGTCCTTTCTGAGTCTCCACATGAAGGTGCTGCCGTAATCTCCGGGAACAGCAGCAGATATAAAGATCCTGCTCGCGACAAACAAAATGTTGTGACAGCATAAAGTGGCAGGAAATGGAAATACAACGTGATGTGCGTCACCTAAAATGTTAAGAAATAAGCACAGTACCTGAGTACATGTACTTAGCTGCATCCCATCACTGAATATGGGTCAGGGATGAGATTTACGAGACGCGTGTGTGTGTCCACGTTAACGTGTTGGAGAGCAGTCGAGGTTGTGTGTGAGGCCTCTCACGCTCGTTTCTCCTCCTGTTTTATCTTTCCTCCGAGACCTCAAACATGCACCTCCCTGTCTCCCTCAGGAGCGATGAGAATTTCAATTAATTACAAAAAAACCAGAGGACCATGAAGAGCGAGACCGCCGGTGGACATGTGCATATGGTGTCTGATGGTGTGTACGTGCGAATGTGCGAGACGCACATTCGGCAAGTGTGGTCAAAGCCTTCTTTGACTACTCGAGTGTGCTTTTTGATTGTGTAAAAAAAGCATCTGTGTGTGTTTCAGTGTGTGTGTGTGTGTGTGTGTGTGTGTGTGTGTCAGGGCCGGACCAGTTGGCGGCCTGTGCCAGGTGTGATTTCATTCTCGCAGCAGTCACGGGTCTGTGAGATCGCTTTAGACACAGCTTCTACCACCCACTGGCAGACGATGGAGCGCTCCTCCCTCTCAGACAGTGTGTATATGTGTGTGTGTGTGTGTGTGTGTGTGTGTGTGCACGGGTGGGGGTCAGTGTACAGTATATCTGTCATCTGTGTGTGTGTGTGTCATTGTCACCTTGTAACTGTGTTATTTAGGTTTGTATTTCATCCCGTGTTCGATCTGCCTCCAGGCGGTCGTGTGTGTGTGTTTACTCTGACGTGGACAAAGATGTTTGTGGCCGTCTGTGTCGGCGAAGCTGTACAAGGACGAAAGTGTTGTAACACCGTGTGTGTGTGTGTGTGTGTGTGTGTGTGTGTGTGTCCATTAGTGGTGGGGGGAACCAGAGGGAGGCCCGGGGGCTTTTTACGAGGTCAGCTTCCTGCAGAGTGGAACGCTTAGAGGGAGATAATAATAGCCAGGTCAAGATTCAATTATTTGCCTGGGGATTAACCTTATGGGGTCTTTCAGGAAGGTCAGCGGGTGGCGAGGGGTTTCAGGCTCCTGAAACAGAAGCCACTTACAAAGCGCTTTTATTATTGTTAAGTCCCCCGATCGTAAAGATTACGGAAGCCGCCGCTGCAGGACTGAGCTGCAGGTCAGACAGATCTGTGGTCGTGTTAAATTAAAGATTTTTGTATTTTAATTCTGTAGCAGCACTTGAAGATTTTCAGCCCACGGAAGAAGCTAATATATTTAAAATGAAGTCAAAATAAAATAAAGTTCTCGTCTAATGAGAGGTTCCAAGGGCACGCTGATATGATATCAGGTAACGTCGGGACAGCAGGTCTGTGAGTCGTTTCTGTTGATGGATCATTATTAAAATGGCACCTTCAAACATAAGCTGTGCACAGAAGACCGACTCAACCTTACGCTGACATTTAGATAAGCAGAGCAAATGAGAATATGGGAAATGCTACATGTTTAGTTACCTTAGGTTATATAACAAGGATAATTTTACCTTCTGTGAGGTTGTTCTGATGGTTGTTACTGCCGGCAGTGTTGTGAGTGACTGTAATAGACTGAAGGACGTGTGAGTTAAGCTACAGCGCTCAGGAATAACGCTCAGATTTCCCAGGCGTGAGTAAACATGTCGACAGCCTCGAGGCTGTCAGTCATGCTCCATCTTATGACAGTGATTTGTGTGTGATAGCAGCCCTGTGATTGGCTGAGAGGGGATGGACCTCGTGAAACCTCCATCGTACGACGGGGACGCAAACACAAGGGGGGCGTGTACTAATTCGAATGTGTACAATCAAACATTCACTCCTGCGTCAAACGACTCTGCTCGAGCTACAACAACACGCTTATAGACGCCTCGACACAGGTGCCATGAGATGACGTGTGTGGAAGTTGTTAAAACTTTTAAACCTGTGTCTGTTAAGCAGCGCTCGGACAGAGTGACTGAAAAAAATAGTACGCAACCATCGTTAGTGGCATCGTTGTCAGCTGCTCGTCGCTCGATTGGTACGACAGAGATCCAACACAGATAGGAAAAAAGTGAGATGTCCCACTCCTGAGCAACTCTTCACAATCAGATATGATAGAAACAGAACGCTGGCAGCAAACATGTCGCATGTTTCACGTTCGGCGCGTGGAACATGAAACGCGCGTTCTGTTGGCCAATGAACTGGCGCTGTAACCAGGTGACATCTTGTGTCTTCCTCCTTCCTTCTACATTATTCAATATATTGGATTTACTGGATTAACTCGCATACTTTATTAATGCAATTTATATCATAATACATGTTGGTATTTTATAATATCCACTTGACCTCATTAGAAGATATTTTTCACGTTGCCTCACTGGATAATTACAGCTTCATCACGTATATCAGTCATGCACTTATTCTCTGATTAATGTGTGAGGGAGTCGGATGAGAGTCACTATCTCAGGTTGCATTAAAGGGCCATTGTACGAAGATTTGATGAGTAACTGAACGTGTGACTGACGACTGACTGACTGACTGACATGAGGGCTGTAAGTGTTGGCTGAATATCTGTCCTGCTTCGTTTGGAGGTTTTTCTGAAACTGAGAGTGAGCACATCTAACTTCAGCTAACCCCTAAACAATCTGTCATCGCACAGAGGAAAAGTGTGTGTGTGTGTGTGTGTGTGTGTGTGTGTGTGTGTGTGTGTGTGTGTGTGTGTGCGTGTGTGTGTGTGTGTGCCCAGTGTGTCAAAGTTGAACCAGGAAGTCAGCCTGTAAACTGTGATTGATGTTAACAACGGACGACCTTCGGTGATAAATGTGACAGTTCGCCTTTGTTTTCCCTTCCAAATAAGTTCAGATAACCTCGAGGTTGTGATCGTCTGACCGCTTACGTTTTCTTCACATTCCTTTAAACAATGTTTCCCTATTCCTTCATCTGAAATGTGCTTAGCGCGGTGTTATTATTACACTGAGAGGCCGAGCTGAGAGGGCCGGGCTTCTGACAGGAAGCGTGTTTGATCCCTGGACCGGCTGAGTAAATCTGTGCGAGGAAAGCGAGAGATCAGAACCATCGCTTATGTTTTTACACACATATTTTTAATCAAATAACCCCCAAAACTGCCCCCGGGAAGCTGTTCTGTGCCCAACAGATCAAACTGTGGTCGACCTGGGCGGCTTCCAGGTGTGAATGTGTGAAAAAGACCCTCAATAAGAAACAGTTGGGAAGCTTCCCTGCGTGGACGAGGTTAAACAAATGCTGATCTACTGCAAAAATAACACCCGTGTTGTAATTAAGCAGAATTGGCTTCAAAGATGAAGTAGCGGCACTTTCTTAGCTCGAGGCTGAGAGTCGACCGTGGTTTAACTTTGGCCCTTTTCACACTCACAGATTGTTAATCCAGAGTTAAACTAAAACCAGGATTCAACAATTCACACTGCACGTTTGCCAGCCTGCGGGTTAAATAGTCTGTTGAAACACACAGCTAATGTTAATCTGAGGAATGTTGTGTGATTAGCCTGTTTGCTTTAGCCCTGATTCACACTTCCACCTTTCAGCTTCATGTTTGTTTGATTTTTCAGGGGATAACAACACAAACTCGGGGGCGAACTCACTCCAGAGACTCCTGGGCTGAAGTTGTTTTTAAGCCGCTTGTGAAATACAAAATATAAGAATTAAACACTCGTCAAAGGCCACTCCAAAAAAATAGGTGGAGTAACCACAAACTGCTGCTGACTGTAGCTGTCATTAGCTCATTTAGCTGTGCAGCTAGCGGTCCAGAACAGGAGCTTGGACTAGGAGGCTATTACGAGACAGGAGGGTCCGAGGCTAGCATGCTAATTTCCCCACATATCTCTGCAAGACGACACACAGACGTCTTAGACCGTATTTCTTTTAATTCTCTGGACATTTCTCAGTTGTTTCCGTACATATTGCACCTTTTAATATCAAATTAAGTCTTTTTTTTCCTGCCAGTTGTCGAGGAGACCACGAGCAGGAACATTGCTGTTACACACATTAATATCCGAGCCAGCAGGAGCGCCACAAACACACACACACGTACGCACACATTTGCACACTATCACTTACACCCTGTATCCATCACTGTACAGTGTTGCGAGATGAAAGATGAGCCTGTGAACTTCACAAGAGAGGAACACTCATACCGTCAGAGGCGGCCAATTGATGCGAGTGAATTAATCATCCGCCGCTCGCCGTCCAAAATACTTCTGTGTGAGCTAATGGAAGAACTCCTCCAGCATGAGGAGAGAAATTAATGCGTTGATGAGCAATGTCCCAGATATTTACAGGCCAAATCCGGGCCTGCAGACTGTTCCACTACCTGCCTGTCAGCCGCCCCGTCATCTGCTCTGTTTTTCTGTCTATTTCTGTCTCTCCGTCCATCTCTCTCTCTCTCTCTCTCTCTCCCGCATTCTCGCTCGCTCAGTGAAGTCTTGGCTACGAGAAAAGAGAGATGAAAAGAAAACAAAATGCCTTTTGATCCAGCGGCCGAGCGTTACAGCTCTGTCAGAGAGCATTACCCTGATAACCCCGACCGGAGGAAAAAAATAGAAAATCAGCCGCGGGGTATCAAAGCCAAATATCCAGACCTTTTAATGTGCTGACTGTTAATGCATAGGCATAGTGTGGACAGGGTGGCTGGATGGGAAAGCAGCAGAATAGACACGACGTTCCTGCCAAGAACATTCTTCATTTTATTTTCTCTCCTGGTCATTTTTCTTTCTTGGTGTTTCAGCCGGCGGGACAAAGTCATCTGAATTCAGCCGGCAGCGTTTTCAGTTAAGATCGCTCTGATCAAATAACTGTGACCTGCACGCAATGTTGCATCGTTGGCAGTTATACTGTTTCATGTTTGACATACTCACTGAGAGAGGAGAGCGATATTACCCTCCTGTTATGCCGAGAACAGAGGAAAATAACGCCGGGACCTTTGAAACTGCCAGGAAGATGAATCTACTTCACCGCTGTGAGACGAACACCTTCTCCATAACCTCGTTTCAAACTCCGAAACATTTGAATTTTCCCTTCTGATCTTTTCCCGACCGTCAGGGGAGGTCACCTTACGCTTAAGATTGTGTGCGCAGGCGTACCGATGTTTGGTGTGTTTTTTGTTTCCTGAAGAGCGTGTTCAGCATGTTTGCATGAACAGCCCTTCAGCTTCAATGCCGGTCCTCCTCAGGAACCACTGCTATTCTGTCATGTGCAACAAAAGCTTGACCGCGGAGCGTTACAAATGAATAAATAAATAAAGAAAGAAATAAAACGTCCGCCAATTACTCTCGAATACACTTTATCCCAGTCCACACTTTAGCCGCACTTGAATGAATGAACTGCTGAGGAGTTGTGCAGAGCAGGCGAAAAACAAGAGAGGGACGAGTCAAGCAGCCTGCTGGGAAAGAATAATGCCGGGGTGGAACGAGGAGTTGGAGAGGCACAGACGAGTGCTGCAGGAGCACAAAGTTTGAGTGTGTAGCAAATAACACAGCATACTGCTTCTCTTTTTTCTGTTTCTTTCAATCCACTGCTCACATTCGTTTGCAGGCAACCAGGCAATGCTTTGCCTCGGCGGCCCTGAAGGCACAACTGCACACATGATGTTTTACAGCTGTGAAACTCTGAAAGACAAAACTATTTAGAGCTGTACTGCCCGGCGGATATCAGAGGAAGGTGAACAAACCTTCCACACCTCGAGTTTGGGTCACTTTGTCCAGAACAATGCAAAAACTATGACGCATTATTGCCTTTCAGTCTGTTGTCTCAACCTCCAATGAGAGATGAAATGAGAAGAGTACAAATTGCAGCCGTGTTTTCACATGAGAAAAGCAAAAAAAAAAAAGCGACATGAAGCAACAACAACAATTTCCAAACTAGCAACCTACACGCTGAAACTGACGAGACGCAAAAAATTAAACAAGCTAGCAGCTGTTATCTTGTCTTATTTAGCTCAAGCTCGTCTCCTCATGTGCAAACTGACACGGTTTTGCAGGAGCTCCATCGCTGCACTCTTGGTTACATGCCAGCAGATTTTTTTTTTTTATCCCAGAATGTCAGTCGGTGCAGTCAGACTTTTCTCTAGCACTGAGAGAGAAGAAATGTTTCTATCATCTAGATGGCAAGACAATCCGTCTACATATTACATATTTTATGACAGAGAACAAACCTTGAAGATCTCTCAGGCGCGTGTTAACCACAGACCGTATTTAATACATCAAACGGAAAAACCCACTCAAAGAAAACCCAACGACTTCGAGACGAGGGAGCCGGAAGTGCCAAGAAGCTAACTTTGTGTTTTCCTGCAGCACTTTATTAGACGTGGAAATCAAATTCTGTTCGACACCGCAGTTATTTAGGCTGAAGCTCGACCGCATTTCATAAATAAGGATAAAAAGTTGAGTCTCCTCTTCAGCTGGCTCGGCCTGCGTGTCTGGCTCTGCTCTGCAGAAACAGGCCTGTGATAATGGGATTTATGCTGCGCAGCGATCATATATTATTGTAAAGCTGCTGTGGGTTATTTAGTGACTGTCCAGTTATTCCTCCCAGCTCCCGTACACTCCAGGGGCCTGGTTTTCCTGCCTGTTACTAGACCTGACAACACCATGTAATAGTTCTTTACTGCCCCACAGGAACCTGCACAGCTCTTCCCCTCCCCGTCTCCTGCCTGGGAAAGTGAACAGTGTCCAGGGACTGCGGGTTTAAACTTCTGAGCGCAAATTAATTTAAATGACAGCGGCCATTATTAGTTCAGCGATATAAATAAACAAACAAGTCACCCCTCACACCGTCATGTCGGACGAATCAATGATGTATGTCAAACACGGCTAATTAAAGATTTAATCAGAACGTCGCCTACATGAATGATGGCGTGGCTTCGTGTTAGCACGGCCGCCGCCGCGGGGGATGATTTGCATTTCACTAATAGTTCATTGTCCGCGCTAACGTCCAGAGGAGGACGCTGGGTAACATCGCTACCAGGCTTCAGGCAGGTTTTCTATCTAACGTCCTGTAAGCTTTGACTCCGTTACTCTCGGCGAGCAGAGACGGAGCGAGTTAAAATAACGGTGTGAAGGCGTTACATCACCGGGCCGATCCGTCACTGTGTGGGAAGCTGCGCTGCCTCTGTCGGAGCAGCAGGCCATTAGAAGTGTATTACTTTTTTATTACACCAATTCTACAGCAACGACTCAGTAATGAGCAGTTTTTATTTATTTCTTTTTTTTACATGATATTTTGTGAACGCTCCCCCGTATCTTCTCAAACTGCAAATGGAAATGTGTGTTTGGTTGTGAAAACAACAACAATACGATGATGTCGTCCCGTGGAGGGAAAAAACAAAGACCAAAAAAAACATAAAATAAATATATAAAATGTTGAAACTCATGGAAAATATTAGATTACACCATGAATTTAAAATGAGGTGATTAGTTTAAGAATAAGAGACAAAAAGGGTGAAAAACTATAAATATCAATGATGCAATATGGAGTAAAGACAACGACGAGGCCTTTTTTTGAAAAATAAATGTTATATGCTGAGGGGGAGGAGATGTGCAATATAACTGCTGGGGTTTTTATTTGGTAGAGAAAACAGACACGGCATCGTCGGTCCAACAGCATAAAAAAGTACAAGTTCAAGTTGAGTTTTAAAGCCACAATGTGTAGAATTAAGTTTGTTCCAAATTACTGTGGGTCTAACGGTATAAAATACATTTAAAAACATAAATCTAAAGACGTATCAGTTTAGTTTGGGAACTGTTTTCTCCAACATTTTCATTTTTACGTCTCTGAAGCTTCATCTTTGTACAGTAATCTTGGCTAACAGTATTATTCAGTAATACAACAGACTCACTGTCCCTGGAGAACACAATGCCGGTCGTTGTTTTTTGCTCATTTGGCATTATTGCAGCTAGTTTTCACTGCTTGCAGCCTGCGGCCGCTCACCTGCTCGCTCGCTTGAGATTGAAATATTACCCAAAAGTCTGTTTTATGTCCGAACATGTTGAGTCCATTTAAAGAAGAGCAACAAACGGCACTGAAGACGTTTCTTGATGGAAAAGATGTCATCGCTCTTCTCTTCGGTCAGTTCGGACTGTGATTTAGCAGCTGGAACCTGCTGGTGGTGTTAATCTCCTCCTGTCGATCCGATTGGCCTAAAGTTCGTCCACCTCCTGTCAAACCGTCTGGATTTACCAATCGAGAGCTCACAGATTGTGATTTATTATCCTTTTTTTTTCTCTCTGACTGGATTGTAAATCCATTTTGTCATATTTTAACAACATGTGATTGTTTTTTTTTTCTGCCCATATTAAATGTGCAGTATTAGCAGCAGCCCATCATTTTCCCACTGAGTCGCAGCCGCAACAACCCGTGAACGCGTTCCGGTTTTCTGGATCCTCCGTCATACAACATCCACAGCTGGCAAATTGTCCCATTCAATAAATGTCAATCAGACCTCAATTGAATCCCCTACCGCGTCCGTTATTGGCGGTGTATAATCCAGTCTTTAAAAATGTTTTCCACCGTCTGCCAGACTTCAAGTTTTCTCATCGACTCTGGGGTCATGCTATGGGAAGTGTTGGAATAGCGCTGTGAGCCGAGATGTCATTACTGACTCTTTGCTGCTGTTCCCATTATAAAAGATCAAGTGAAACAGCAGCTGCGTCGCTGCCTCTGGAAAGCTGTGATAATAATTGTGTGTGGTTTGAGTGTGTGTGCATGCTTACGTTTGTGTGTGTGTGTGTGTGTGTGTGTGTTTAGGGGGAACGCTGCATGAGTCTGAGAAAGAGAAGACAGAATCATAAAAACAGTTTTACTGCTCGTGTCAGTCGTACAGTATCGTTTCACCTAAATGCTCGACTCCATAAAAGGAAAGAAATGTTTTCCAATATAAGCAGAAGCGGTAAAAGTTTGGACACACTATACCGTCCGCTGACAGACGCATCAACCTATACCGGATCATCTCAAGGTGAAAGGTAATTTTCAGTGTAAGGTAATACACTCCTCCGAGCTGTTTAATATGGCGGTCGTATCATGCTGAGTTAGCCTTTAAAGCCGACCGCCATTACTCTCTCAGAGTGAGTGATGAGAGACCACAGTCAGGAGCACATGTAACGTCAGAGTCGGCCCAAGTCGGGTCTTTCCTGTTATTGCTTCATATACTATATAATATAAATTTCACATAAACAATTATTATCTCCACCCAGATAGATTTTTCCCACCGCTTTTTAGAAACACATGTGATCCCGAACGGATCGGATCCAACCACAAGCTTTTCTCTCCGTCCCGTAGCTCAGACGGTTCTTCAGCGGCGTCTAAATAAATAATAAGAATGTAATGAAATGCTTATTGGAACTGCCTTTTTCCTCGTAAAGAATATTTTCGGAGTGAATGCGCAGCTGTAAACTCAAACTCCTTGAACTGCACCAAAAGCAAAACATGTCATCGTGTTAATTTGCAGTTTTGTACGACAAAAAAAAAATTCTAAATACCAATAAATGAGATCTCCTCCATGAGTCATCGTCCAATCGGTGCAGAATTCAGAAACAGCTGTTTTATTTTAAGACACAAGTTGGGCGCTGTCCACACGTACGAGGATATCTCTTAACACAAAGCTTTCAGTATGCAAAGGATGTTTTACGTCACTGACAGCGGACCGTTTAGAAAACTGCTTCCAGAGTGAAGAATCTCTGAATCATCATCATCATCTTCCAGGGTGGTTCTGTGAAGAGAAGTCTTGGTTCTGGCCTCATATATAGTATTTTGTGCAACTAAGCAGCCAACATCCAGTTATCAGCCATTAATAGGTTAGCTTAGCTTAGCTTAGAGTCACAAATGGGGGTTAAGGGGTCATTTCATCTCTTGGGAATTAAATCTTCATGCACAAAATTTCCCGTATTTCCTGTTTTTGAGACTTTGAACCATTTAAACAAATGCAATGTGTTTACTGGCGAGCCTAAGAGACGCTTTCAGCCACAGCTATCTTTAAGCTGCTAGCTGTGGCCAGCTGTTTTCAGTCTTTCTGCTATGCTAAGCTAACTATATGCCGCCTGGAGCTTCATATATAACACGCAGATATTAGGCGTTATTGTGAGCGTATCAAACACGCTTAAGCGTAATAAACACATTTCCTGAATGTCTACATATCTATTTGTGTGATTGGGTTCGATTGCATTTTTGTAAAGGTGAAGTTGTGCCCGTGGTTTCGCCTTCTTTCCTGTGAAATAAAGCTGCACTAACTGTTTTGAAGACATACATTTCAGAACTTACAAATTAATAATAAATGCAAAAACACCAAAGTCTGGAAGTTAAGACATTCAGAGAGCAGTTGTTGTAAAGTTTCCTGCTTCATTGCTTTCTGCTGAGACACCTCAGGAACACACTGGTGGCACCGGGGAGCGGCAGCTGGAGGCTTCACGGGTTCACGCAGACAGTTTAACCTCAATAAGACCGCAGCTTGGCACGTATCCAATAACCAGGTTACCACATGTGCACGTAAACCCTGGTATTGACTTTGTCTTAACAGGCGGTGAAGAGGTGGGCCGGCAATAATACGCTGTCGATGCTCCGCTTCAGAGTCACTGACATGGTTTTGGCGCTGCGCACCAGAAAAACTGGATTTGAAATGAAACACTGACTCTGAGGTTAATGTGCCAACTTTCAGCTTTAATTCGAGGGTGTGCCTCCTTTGAGGTCATCACCCAGTTTAAAGACATACTTAGCTGGATTGAAGCGAAGTGACTGACTTGGCGAATGAAGAACGTTCAGCTGTCTGACCCTCCAAAGCCTTTGGTTGACTTTTCTGTAGGTTCAGATGAACTTTTTACCGTTATCGGCTGAAACGCCTTGAAACTTTAAACCTGCCTGAAAAGCAACTAAACTCTTGAACCTCATAATCATTTAGTATGAATCCAAAGTGTGAGAGTGGAGCAAAAACAACCGGTGGACTTCTTTCTCAGTGTCGAACCAGGTTCCATTAGCATGAACGTTTATTCAGATTCTGCTGATGTGAGCAAAGAACATCGGCACAATGTCGGGCGCAAATGACTTTTTTTGACTTTTTCATGGGAGGAGAACGTGCCCTCTTCACTGGAATGTACTCGTCATCAGCCGACCCAGAGGGACCGCTGGAGTCACGATCCTTTGTGACGCCCCCTAATGCAACTCTGTACAACCTGGACGTCACCGTGAGACTGAGTTTATTTGCAGGTGAGAGGCTGTTTCCTTATTATTTTATGTAATTTGGAGCCTGACAGTATATTAAAACAAACTTTCAGAGCTCATCCTTCTCTGCCCTCAGCTTCTGAAAACCAACAACCATTAGATCAAACACCTGGTGGTACACTGCCCAGGTACTCATTAGTAAGGAGTAATTTAATGTTTAATATTGTCTATTTGTACCTCCAGCAAGCTTCTGCTAGACCCACTGTGAGAGCGGTTCTTATAATCTGGAGTCATTAGACTTTGGAAGTCAGCACACCTTACAAACGATCCTTAGCAAACCAGTGCTAAGCAGGTACGGGAATTGTGCAGTTGTTGGCGAGGCCAATATACATTAGCCAAGCCAAACAGCTGCTATCTGGGAATTACTTCGCTAGCTGCTGCTGTCAGGTGAACTATGGTCATGCAGGTAGATCGAGGGTCGTTCTGTTGGGGAAGACGGAGTCTGTGATACTCTCGAGACAACTCGTCAAAAGGAAACTATTAGTTCTGCTTAAAAAATAAATAAATGAATAGAGAAGACAAAGAAACGTCCACTCTCTCATAGCCCTTAACGGTTATTATCGGGAAAGACCTTGTTTAGCAAAGCGTGAGCCTGGATCGGTTTTTGGAGTAGAACTAAGGGTTTTAAAGACACCGAGCATCAGCAGCTAATCCGGGCGCGGCGGCGTTTGCCTACAGGTGCTCCTCGCTTGTTAATTAATCTACACAAAACCTGTTGGTTGGTGTTGTGTTTCAGGGCCGTTAACAAGGTTAAGCAACCTGTTACTTCTCTCCTCAGTTGTAAGCACCAACCAGAACGCTTTGCCGATTTATTTATTTGCCCGAGTTGCCCGGAAGGTGATTAATCTTGTTAATTCTCTAGAACTTGAAGGGTTTAGTTTGCAAATGCTAGACTGTTTTTTTTTTTTCCCCAGCTTGGATCAGAGCCAAATGAAGGGAAGGAGGAGGGAGCCGGTGGGACGAGCAGACGGAGTAGTATCGTTAACCTTTAGATGTAATGTTACAGAGTGAGGAATATTTCTGCAGTTTCGGAAAATTTGAAAGGTCACACTGTCAGCAGCGCAGGCTTTATGTCTTTGTTTAACAGACAGGCTTCTTCATAAAGGGGTGGAAAGGTGCAAGTGGAAGAAAAGCGGCTGTTGACCTGCAGAGATAGGAATCAAAAGATCTGAAAATGTGAAGAACGATCGACCCTTTAAAACTCGTGCATGCTAATACTCCCTCCGTCTGCTCCACCTCCATGTTCCTGTAACTTTCAGCAAGCAGCAGGAAGGAGGTGTTACTTTGTTGTATTCAGTTTCTCCATTCTGCAGGCGAAGAGAGCATCTTAGCATAAAAAAAGTGATAGAAGTCTTTCCAATGAGATGGAGTGTTTTCACTGTTTACTCAAAATGCAAAGTAGGAAATGCAAATGGATGTGTCACAGAAAGTGAGTTGTGAAGCAGCAGAGACGGAAACCGCAGAAGCTGTTACACCAACTTATTTTCACGTGTTACTGACGAGACCTCCTGCAAATGTGAAAAGGTGGCTGAACTGCAGGCGGGTCTGAAGAAGTTTATAGTACAATATACAACAACCGACTGCAGAAAAGCTTTTAAATTTAGCACAAATAACCTGGTGAGGATGTCTGACCCAGTGACCAACGGTAACTCAAAGCTGGACCTCTGTGTTCAGCTTAAATCTCATGTGTTCAGCTTAAATCTCACAAAGAACAAATCCTTCTGTGGATCCAAACAGTTCCTGATATAAACTCTGAAGACACGTCAACAAAACGGGGACTTCCCTTCTCAGATTGTTAACTTTAAGAGTGAGTTTGAAATCCCCAAAAATGACTCATTTGTGCAGAAGGAATGTAATTTTGTTTTTCCTATTTCCTGTTTTGTAAGTTATCTGAACCCTTTAGATCCATCATGCAACTCCTCGAGGGGCCGCCGGCTCCCACGTTGGAAACCACGAGTACAGAACGCTGTAAGCCCTGTGGAGTTAATTTGGTTCAATGAGAAACAGTGAAATACAAAAACATCACATCCGCTGCATCTGAAAACGAGTCAAAATGTAAAATTCAGAAGAGGTCCCCTCCTAATTGAAATCATAAATAAAGAATATAGGTGTGATCTCTGCATGAGAATCAGCAGAACCTCCACTGATAAATATGCAGAGCTGCTTTATTCCTAATATGCATAATATCTTCTTTTTTTTCTTTTGGGTCTGGAAATAATGCTGGACTTTGTGCGCTGATGACGGGCCTCACGCAGAGTGATGCAGAAATAAATAGGCGAGACGAATGTGGGACCGTCTGCCGATTGATTTTCCGAGGCGATCCTCGTATCATCCTTGGCTCTGATATCCTATCTGTCTCCATGTCGGCCCCCAGATACCCATCTGAGATGAAAAACCCAGACGCGGTGCCGTGTAATAGTGCTCTGAACTCGGGGCACTGGGGCTTTTCAATCACACCCCAGATGGAATGGATGCCCTTGCACATAGCAAAAGAAGCGTCAGCATTATTTATCCTCTCCCTCAATGTTTTTTTCGTGCCGTTTGGAATTGAAAAATAAATGGACACATTTTTGTCATATTTCTTTAATATGGAATCACATCACCGCCGCGTGTCGAGATGGAAGCTTTTGAAGTGCTGAGGTGAACTTGATTTTTTTATTTTTTTTGTATGAAATCCTCTGAAGTTCACCTTCACGGCGCTCTTTGTAGTTTCACAGGAGACTTTCACTCATTGTTCGGCGTTATTATCGTATTCAGCCCCGGCTCTGAAAACAGATCAGTCGCCGCCGAGGTGTTCGTGACAACTGCGAATGAGGCCAGCGTTCCCTAAATGTCACTAAAGAGCTAGTTTTACGAGGGCTAACCTTATTTCTTTTTCCTGCTCAAAATGCACCCGGGACACAACATAACCACTCGTGTTTAATTGGATAACGGCTTAAATGAAAAGTTTGAGTGAGCGCCAGCAAATTAAATGAACTTACATTAGGTGAGCATTCGTAGCCAAGAGGATTACGCCTCGGTTTTCAGCGGAGACCACTATAGAAGTATTGAATCATGGAAAGAGCAAATCATTAAAGGCCCTCCCTTTCACTGAATCTGTGTATGAGTCTTTTTATTGGCCTAGATTGCAGAGCAGTCAGGGCGTGACGGTTAAGCCTCGCCGCGCTCCCCACTGCAACTTTGAAGTCGGGTCAGGAATACTTGCCCCTGTGTTTGGCTGGAAAGCAGCAAAACACCGCCGCGCCTCCCAGTGTCTTAACTTTCAGAGACATTTGGAAGCGGAGAGCACCGTGCCTCCCCCCTCTGCCACCAGCCTAATGCGGAGGCCATGTGGGCTGATTTTGTGTGGAAATCTTTGAAATGGTAATAAGGTTGAGGGAAGCATCATCTTTTCTCTGCGAGAGAGCGGAGGAAGGAGGAAGAGAGAGGGGGGGGATTCGGAAGCAGCGCTCGAGGTCACTGAGATGTAATGATGGGCTGGGATGAGCTGGGGTTTGCCGGAGGATTACCGTCTGTCTTGGTAGCGAGCGCGGCTCTCCAAGGCCAATGTTTCAATCCCCACAGAGCAGATTTGCTCCCACTGTCAATATGAAAATAGAAAAGGCACAATGTGTGCAATAAAGAACAGAAGCTCTCGCAGTGACGGGCTGCGTGTGCGCAGCGAAATCCCCTCGGCCAACAGAAAGGCAAACAATGCAGCGTCTTTATCTCCGTCGCGGTACTTCAGTTACTGTACCAGCTGTGAGCCCCGTTCATCATCACAGATAGATGATCTGTGTGCCGTGATGTCATCGGAGCTGAACCCGACTCTTCTGTCTGACTGGAAATAAGAATAATGAAATAAGTGGAATTTTCCTCCGGTAATTAAAAAGGTCAGTTCAGTCCAATTACCAACACGCAGATTGTTTTCTTTGTGTTTAATTGTTTGATTGTTCGGCTCGCGAGATAGTCAGTAAGATTTATTTCGTCGACCCGTAATAACTCGGTAACTAAAAGGTCTTTTTTACAGGAATAGATTTTTTAGACACAAACAAAATCTTTCTCATTAGCACGACAGGAACAGCCTGTGCAAACATCTCCCACAATAATTATATCAAATTACAGAGAATGCAGAGATCTACTGATCATTATCTGCTGGTTATTTCTGCTTATTTATTTAATGACTGACTAGAAACGCAAAGCAAATTCAGTTTTAGTATTTAATCTCTTCTATTCCCCATTTTAAGATTTCAGTTTCAGTTTCCCTTGTCGTATTTCATCTTTACAGCATTTAACCTTTGCATTTTCAAAAGATCATTTTACTTTTTAAACATCCCTTCGTTCAAAGTTCAATTTCGACCCGATTATTCCATATAGTCTAATAAAGTAATAATGGTATAATTGTATCGCTTTTAATGTTCTATTCTATGTGTGCATTGAATTCTAAGTATGAGTGAAAACATCTCCCGTGCAGAGAACGCTCCGAGCGCTCTGAAACTGAAAAACCATCTCTGACTGAATGTATGACACAATTAATAAACAATCAGCGAGCTAACGGCTACATTAAATCATTAACCTGATGTGTCTGAGATTATCTATACGTTCATCAGTCTGTGCATTTCTCCGCCTGTATCTTGGTGACGCCCTCTCACTCGATGTTTGTAAAGATTGCTGGTGTTTCTGCACCTGTGTCAGCATCCACTCCAGTCAAGTTGATCCACTTTAGAGCGCGATGACGCCGGAGCCGGTTCTGTTCCTGCATGCAGGCTGAGAGAGCTGCGTCACAGGGACGACGGGCGCGTCGAGAGAGAAAAATACATGAACATTTCTCATATAAAAGGACAGCAGCACCCAATAAAAACAAGAAGAGCGTCTAAATCTGAGGGGGAACATCGTACCGTCTGATATTCAGCCCAGTCGGCAGGATAAAATGTAGACAGCTGATGTTCCTGCAAACAACTGATGCATCCACATGTGTAGCTTCTGTAGGCTCCGTACCAGAGGTGGAATATCACCTTCACACACATGTTGATGACCTGATTTCACATCGGGAGGTGGAGGTGATGGTGGTGGAGGTACAGACGAGAAGGCTGCCAAGCCAGCGACCACTGTTCAAGACTGCGTTCCCCAAACAGAAACAAACGGGAACATCTCCAGCCGTGTTCGTAGCAACCGAAGAGAATTTTTAAGCACATTTTCATAACTCTAAGTGGTATTTGTGCCTGACCCTGACCAGACCATAATCACAGCGTTGTCACAACACGAAATAGAAAATTGACTCGAGAAAATCATAAAGTTTCAACATATCTGGTGTTTGCAGAAACGTACATTGCCAAAATGTATTCCTGTGACTTGGTTGGGACAAGAACCGCTGGAAGTAAGTGGTACCTCAGTGATATAAAAAGGAACTGACATGCTCACCAAAGCTCCTGAATTCACAGTTTTTTATCTTCGATACAAATTGAGTTTCACAAGTGGACAGGACATGAGTCATGTGCCGACTGGAGAAAGCCCAGGAGGACTGACGGGTCTCTGCGGGTCTCAGTCCAGGGTCATCCTCTGTTGCACCAGCCGGTGTAACATCTCCCTGTATCATATTGTCTCGTCCATCTCTGTAGCTGTCGTGTCTCTGTGTCCACATCCAATCTAAGACCAGGAACGCTTTTCTTAGACATTTCTTACTCTTACTCTTCACTGCTCTGATGACGGCTGACGGTTCCCCTAATACGACTGAAGTTATTCAGCTCGTCTGTGGATAAAACTTGCCCGCGAACGAAGTGGAACAGGTAGCGACATTTATTCTGACGATAAAATCAGATTAGAACGAGAGATTTACAACAAGTCTGCGCACTTATTTCATGTTGAATCTGCCTTGAAAACACTCAAATGTCACAGGAGGAAAATAAAAGATTTGGGAAAGGAGCATGAAAAATGGGAATGTCAGTCTGTTAAAGGTTTTTTTTTTTTTTCGAACCACAAATGAACTTCCATTCACCTCAATTGTTGAAGCAAGACGCCCCAGAGCCAGATATTTCAAAACCTTGGCAAATAAAATCCAAACTATCTGCACGACCAGACACACAACCGGGAACGTAATGTGGGTGAACTGACCCTTTATGATAAGCTGAACAAGGCCTGAGCAGGAACCCGACATCAACAGCTCTGCCCTGCAGCAACAGGCTCCCTATTTATTACTGCGTGTGGACAATCTCCGAGGTAGCTGAACCTTTGACCAGCACGCGGCCTCAGCGGGATGACAAAGACAAGATGAAGAGGTTGTCGGCAAACGCCAATCTTCTTCACCTTTTCCCCTACGCGCCTCCTTTTAGAAATCTGGAAGCCATCACGGCTCCTTCGTATCTCCCCTCTGGCGAGATATGAAGTGAGCTCACATTATAAATATCTACATTCTGTTTGATTGCCCTCCAAATAAGTCACACTGTTCAAACAAGCACAAAGCGCCGCTCCACTGCCTCCCATTGTCTGGCTTTGAGCTCTTTGACGCTGCAGTCGGGCGATTTATTATAGGCACCTTTCCCAAGTGACCGATAAGCACTGTGATGGATGCACGATTTGACTGTGCCAAAATGGCTTTATCTCTCCGCTCCGAGCTACTATCGCGAGCCAGCTGATGAGCTGTGCTTCTTCTCTCTCTCCCCTCCAACTTTTCTTTCTCCTCCCTCTGCCTTTTTTCTCTCATCCCTCAGATGGCAACTGCTGCGAGTCTTATCCTCCAAAGAGCCCATTTCACCAGGAACAAACCTATTCTATTATTTACTGGTTTAGTTATCTATGCACTTTGTGGCTTCTCCCACTCTTTCCAGCTCGTGTTGTTTGTGTTTATTTGTGGTTTTTTTCCAGCGCTCGCACATACGTTCGAGCAGACGACATTTACAAGCGTTTGCATCTGCGCGTGTTTCTCCCGCGCAGCACTCTCGCGGCGTCGGAGCGTGGCGGAATACCGATTGCGTTTTTCCTGCCTGATGCCGTTTCACATTGTTATTCTGCGCTCTAGATGCAATATCCTGCTATTTAGAAAAGCCAACTATCAATCATCTCAATTGTTGCTGGCAAACTTCAAAGCGCTCTCGACTTGCTGCTCATTTTCTCTCTATTAGTAACACTCAAGTGGATAGAAATACAAAGGAGCAGATATTACAGACTGACGTGTGTGTGTGTGTGTGTGTGTGTGTGTGTGTGTGTGTGTGTGTGTGTGTGTGTGTAGCTGGTTTTGCAGCGTGGTTTTTGAGATAAAAGAAAAAATTAGCAGGAGAGAAACGAAAACGTCTTCACGTCGAGCTGAGCAGGTAGAACGTGACGTCTTTTTCCACTCTGCTTCACGTCTGATTAATTCTGCTCTTCTTTTCTTGTCGCAGTGTTTGATGTGAACGCTCCTCTGTGTTGCTTTGAGTTTGTGCGATGTACGTGTGCTAACATACAGTAAATACATAAGAAACAAAAGCGTCGTCGTGTTCGTTGATGGATTGTAAGTCGCTGCTGTAGGTTGAGAACTACACTTGAAGTCGGTTGATCAGCTGGTTTCAGATGTTTTTGACTTGTTAAACAAAGCGATGTGTCCATGAGAAGCATTGTCACAGTTTGCATTGTGTTCTTCTTTTGTTAGTAAAACTATTTTTTAGGGTGGAGTGCTGAGGATGAATTGAGTCTTACAGCCTGAGGAAACAAGATGTTCTGTAGTGTGGCGGTACGGTGGTACGACATCTTTCATCCAGCGGGACAGCTGATGGCTTAAAGCTTCGCTCTCCAAGGAAAAAACAAATGTCTGGATCAAAGCGTCATGCCAATCCTACAGTTGTTGAGCTATTTTAGACCAAAATGGTGGACCGACTGGACATCAGACGAACACTGCGACTGTTCCTCGAACATCGTAACTGATGTTGTACCAGGAACATCTTTTCAACTTAACTTTTTAACTAATCTTAAGTAAAAAGTTGTTTGTGTGGGTCCTTCTACAATGTTAAATCAGTGTTGGAAAGGAAAAACTTCTTCCATGTGCATGTCTGTTCTTTGTCCGTGGGTCACAAAGGATATGACGTTACAAAATTCGACTGGTCAGTTGCAGTGATGGACCTGGAACAATATTAACTACGATGTTTTGGGAACAGCAACAACGCAGCAACGTCAGCTCGAGTGGACAGATGAAGAGGAAAACAGGATCATGCAGAAGATGATGTTCTCTGCAGGCTGTCAGAACATCACCAGTAACAAATATCGCTATCATGAAATTCAGACATCTGATTGAGCTTTTAGACTTTCTAAGAAGACACGCAAACATCCATCACTTCAAACACGGCCTCTGGTTTGGGCCCCTTCATGGACATCACAAGATTTGGGGCCCATGCAGTAATCATCCAGTCCTGTGTATATAATATATAGCAGTAGCACTGTGTGTGTGTGTGTGTGTGTGTGTGTGTGTGTGTGTGTGTGTGTGTGTGTCTGTGTGTGCACACAATGCATGCTGCTTTTTGTTTACTTGTAATTGGCAGCGATGCCTCCCAGCATGGAAGCACAAACAGTCCAGATCCGCAGCATCACTCACCTCGTCTTCTGTCCTCTCCTTCCTCTCTCCGCGGTATTAAGTATCGCTCACTGCTACTCCGACACTGTCAAACTCAATTTCAAAGTTTTTCATCTGCCAAATCCAGCTGCATTTTCCGGCTCAGATTCATGATCACGCTGCGGTCGGGAAACAGAGCCAGGAAGGAGTCAGTGTGATTGGCGAATCTCGACGAGCCAGTGTAGCATTTCAAAGTCTGCTATCATTCCTGAAAACGCCAGCCCCGGCCCACTTTTGGCTGCCGCTGTGCAGAGAGAAGTCAATAAATTTCTTAATTAAAGGGGCTGAATCTGCAACACACGGAGCGCTCTCAGTTACTGACGTATTTACTGAGATTAGAGTTGTGGATTTGAATTTGTTTTCATACATTCTAATTTTCTGTCATCATGCATTACTCACAAAAGGGAAGTCTCGCTTAACAAAGTGCTCTCCTAACACACTGGGAGTGAGGCAGCGTCGCTCGCTCTAACTGGTCTCCATATTTTTGCCACTGGTGGAAAATGGGATCTATTTGCCAAGAGCCGCTAATCAAAGCAAGCTGAGCGAAGAATATGTGTGTAATTTATGACATGTTAAATTTGGCTGGAGCACTTCCCCTCGCTGCGTTTTTTCTCCACATCTCCACCCAGAAATAAATTTCATTGAAGCAGAACGACGCAGCTCAGGCCCCAGATTTCTAAACCATGGGAAACGCTGTTGTTGAAATGATAAGAATGCTTAAGGCAAGTTTGTCCATATATCATCCGTGTTTCTTTTCCACTGGGTGGTTGTTTACCTTGGAGATGAATGCGGCGAGTCTCCTTCTGGCCCACGACTGAGCTCTGCTTCCTCTGAGGTTGCGGAGGAGACGTGCACGACAGAGTCAGTCTACCTTTATTAAATCCGTTGTATTGTGGGTGCCCGCTCTTCCGCTGCAGAGCTTTCCTCCCTTATTCGGTGATCTTTTGGCTTCTGTGTTCATACTTCTGAGCCCTTCTTTGCCAATGATAATTACAGTAATATGCACTCAAATGGATGCGCATGCCTCATTGAAACTGTTGAAATCAATATTTTAAATATGCTGTTTTTCCAACTGATGAAACATCTCATTACATTATAAAGCACAGCAATTACGCTGCGCTAAATGGCACTTAAACAGTGACTCTCGCATTTTACTTTGCTAAACTAAATAAGAAGAATGCCAGGGTAATGCATACTCGCATATGTTTTCATTATCTGCCAATTTTCAATGTTTCCACATATCTCTCTGTCAGAAGCGGTGATTGCTCCAGGGGGAAAAAAAGTATTTCCACTGTTAAAAAGGGGGTTCAGTGCGGTCTGTGGACTTTTTCGAGTTACAATCGTGTGATTGTGCAACTTGTGTGTGTGCAGGATACAAGCAAAATGGGAAATCCAAAACCTCCACAGCGCCACTAGTGGCCAGAAACACCAACAGGGCACCTTTAAGTAAAAGTAGGCATATAATAAGAATACTTAATTACAGGAAAAAATGTTTATTCATTCCCCGTCAAGTGAAAGGTCGCTGTCAGCGGTAACTATATGTATTATATTATCCGATCACTGTTACAGATGTAGAGAGATTTTTAATCTGTAGTTGCTTGTTGATGTGTTTGTTTGATGCTGTAGCGTTGCTCCAGTGCAGTAATATCAGGGTCAGGGGGTGGTCGAGGTTGTTCTATGTATGTAGGATTTTGGGATTTGTTTTTAAAGCAACATTATGTCGAAACCAGCATTTTGTGCGATTTGGCGCCCCTAAAGGTTTCTTAGTGCAACACCACTGTTGTATACACAGATCAAAGGTCTGTAACACTTTGTGACTTGTGTTCAATATGAATGTAGTGCTGTGATCTGTCGCTCTCACCGAAGTTATGAGTGATATGAAGGTAAAATTGTTACATAGCGATGCTTTAAATACGGCTGACGAGTTCACAGAAGAGCTTTAAAGGCATTCTGGCTGGAAACATCACAAACTGGCAGGACTCGTGCACGCCGCAGGACAGGAAGGCTCCACAGCGGGTGATAAAAAAATCACCCGGAACATCATTTGGACCCATCAGTACCGAGCAGCAGTGGTATCTGTGAATTGAGGTGTCTGCAGAGCCCAGAGGACAGTAAAAACACAACACCCACCCCAGCCGCAGTCCTTCGCCCCGCTGCCATCTGGCAAAAGATACAGACGCATCTGCTGCAAGAAAAGTTTTTCTCGTGTAGCATAAAGGGAAAACCATTTGTATTTCTTTGCACAACCCTGTCTCATAAAATGATAAATACATGGACCTGGAATCTGGCAGTCGATCTAAGCTGAGCTAATTATAACCAGGCGACTTGGTGCATCATACGAGTGGATCTTTTCCATGTAAGATGATCATCTGCTTAGTAATTGGTAACTTTAGCTAGAGTAGCAGATGTACTGAACATCATAAAGGAAAGGAAAATACTCGAGTAAAGTACAGTCCTTGAGGAAAATATTCTTAGTCACTCTCCAACATTGATTCATGTAGCAACAACTGGGCGAAAAGAAAAGTAACTGAGGCGAGGGGCCGACAGAGGTCGTAAGACTTTGTGACCGACACTCTGAGATGACTCAGATATTAAGACCTAGAATACAGATCGGTTAATGTTTACAAAGATTTTCTCTTTGTGTGTCTCTTCGGGAGCAGAAATAGAATCCTGTGCTTTGTGTAACAGCAGTGGTCATAGTGCAGGTCCAGCAATTATATCGAGCAAGTAAAAAGACTGATGTCTTGTTCAATAGCTGTTTGTCAGGAATGGTTACTTTCTTTCAAGTGGAATAAACCCGCGACCAGCGAGGTGAGTGTTATTGTTTGTTTGCCGAATGGCTGCACACGGATATAAATAGCAGATATTCAAAGACGAGGAACTGCATCTCTTAGACGTACCCGGAACAGTGTGTGTGTGTGTGTGAGTCTGTGTGACTTCATTTGAAGTGTATCGGCACACATACAGTATTCATGTGCATCTTGTGTGTTAACGTGCGGGTGTGATTGCCGCTCGGACTGTGTGAGATAAACAGGACATGCTCCGAGGAGTGGGCTGATGGCCAGTGGACACAGCTGAGGAGGCAGCTGTGAGGAGGAGGAGGAGGATGAGGAGGAGGAGGAGGAGGAGGGAGGGAGGGGAGGAAGAAGGGGAGAGGAGGGAGGGATGGGAGGAGAGCAACACACTGTGGAGGGCAAAGTGCCCTGACAGCCACAGGAGTCGCAGAGTGGGACCTCTCCAGGCTTGACAGATGGACAGACAGGGCTACGCCCCGCTGGCAGACTCCGGCTCTTGATGCCAGTGTGAGCACACACACACACACACACACACATGCACTAGCAAACAACACAAACACACACACACAAACACACATCGATATAAGTGGACGCATACTGATGCACGGAAAACACCAGGAATGCAAAAATGGCCGACCGACACAGAGACAGAGACAGAAGCTGAGCTCAGGACGAAGACGAATCCTCACCGTCTCTGAAAACAAACCCACTGATATACCTTTCTACTTTGTTTTACTTCAGAGCAGAGTTGTGCCAGAGGCTGTCTGAGGCCATTTGTTCCGAGGGAGTAAAGGTGAATCAAGTCCAAAGATTTTATTTCTTCGATTCAGGACAGTGCCCAAAACCGCAGGGAGCGTGGCGGGCATCGACTCGTGTGCAGATCGGCTAGCCTTTGCTGTTCCACCCACGTGGGACACAAAAGGACAGTATTGGCCGAGATGTGAGACGTGCAATGAAGCTTGTGGAGGCAGGAAAGAGATGGGGGGGGGGGAATTCAATCAGAGTTGACCATCTGCCAGATCACTTGTAGCGCCAAAGGTGTTATTCCCCTGTGCAATATCTCCAGACCGGGGGAGTGTGGCACGCATGGCAAACCTCCTACAAAGTCTTATCTCCTGTACCGTGACATGCACTTTTTAGGATTTAATGTGGCTCCGGTGCCAATGCTAAGGATTCATTATTTACAGCATTTCTTTAGTTCTGTAAAGTTCTGTGCCGGTGCTCCTTTGCCCCCACAAAAATCGATCGCAGCTGTATTTAGTTAAATACATTCTCCAAGTCATGTCTTAGGGAGGATGCACTGATATTCAGACTGAACATATTTTATAATTTTGTGCTTTTATCAGCCTGCAAATAAGATGACATTCACCGATGGCGGTGGCAGATGTGTTGTCTGTTGTGTCGCATCAATTTTACGCTGAGAAAATTCATAAGCTAGACACAACAAAAAAAATCAGCGATATGATATATTCCATTTGAAATGCTGATGTGTTTGGGGCCCTCTCTGAAAGGTTCCACTCTGGGGAAACGTCAGAGGATCTCCAAAGTCACGATTCATCATCAGGGTACCAGGAATATGCCTGGTACCCCGTCCCCCCCCAGGAATATGCTCAGTCAGGAGCACAACAAGAGAAGGGAGGTCCACACAGTAACTGCTCATGTAAACCAAATCATTTATTAACTGAAGCAAACTACGAGGTGTAAAACTGAAACTGTTGTCACTAATCTAAATGATGAAACATGAGCCAAAGCTAACTAAACATAATCACAACCCAAACAAGACCAGAATGGAGAGTCCACCAGTCCTCCAGGAGGAAGAGTGGGAGCCATCTTGGAATCACCTGGCTTATAAAGGCTCTTAACAGGTGACACCAATCCCTCAATGAGGTGGGCGGAGCCAGACCGTCAGAAAGAGCCTGAAAAGAGAAGCACAGGAGGCAGGAAAGAGACAACACATGCTGTGTCCTATTCAGGGTCTGCATCCTTTGAAGGACTCGGCCTTTGAGGACTTTGAAGGCGAGTCCTTCAGAGAGACCTTCTTAACCGCGTCAGCCGCTGTTAAATGGGACGGTCTAGCTTTGGAGCATTCACCAGATGTTTTACCCTTACGTCACGATTTCTGCCGCCCAGGCCCGCGAAAGTGACGATCTACGCTACGCGATGTCGCCATTTTCTCTCTTTCTTTCTTCTTTTTCTGTCACACAAAGAATCTTGGCATATGTGAGGCCACGAAGGATCGTAGCGGTGCGTCCTCCAGAAAGAGGGAAAGAAGGAGGAGTCTGTGAATTGGGACGGTGTTGTGATGTATCCAGACCCTTAATTGAGACACAGCAACAGATATAGGCCTCACAGTACCAACATGTTTACTGAAACAAAAGCGTTTGACGGATCATCCCGACGACCAATCAGCATCAGCCTAATAGAGCCATGCTGCTCACTCAGTACAGAACATTAACACCGCTATAGATCACCAAGTCAGCAATCCACGGTTTAAGTCGACAAGTATTTCTGCTTCTTATCCTTCAGCACAGGAGCCCTGTGGGTAACACTCAGTGAAAACGGATGTGACTGCAGCCGTAACGCTTCATCGGACTTGACGATGAAACTAAAAAACTCAGTGCTGGATGTACTGCTATCTCCTTTCCCCCCCCCCGTAAACACTCACTTAATTTGCAAATACCAGGTGATGCAAAGAAGCGATTCATCCCACTGCTCCAAGAGAAACTTCAGTCTGCTGTCGACGAACACAATCGCCTGAACTATTTACCTCAAAATGTTCCGCCGCCTCGCACAAACAGGGCAGAAAATCTGAGGAGTCAGGAGAGGGAGAAATGCCAGCAGCCTACTTTAGCAGTGAGAGTTGCTACCCCTGATGTCTTTTTAACATATAATTGATGCAGAAAAAGAGCACTCGGATGTGTAAAAGACCAGTGAAGTCACCGATTAAAGCAAATCTGTGCTCCTCGCTACCATGGAGTAGTTGCTTCCTCGTCTGCGGTGCTTGACAAACCGGTGGAATAAGCCAAGGAGAGAGAGAGAGAGGTGGGGAGGAAGAGACAGGCTGCGAGGCTGAAAGAGCAGAAGATGAAAAAAAGGAGGTGGAGTAGGAGGAGAAGTAGAAAAAGGAGGAGCGGGGTGATACCATTTAAATTGATTCCACGACCTGCGGGCCTGCATCCTGTCACGCTTTCTTGCAGCTCCGGTCCTTGTGCCATTCCCCATCCAGAGAACACATCGGAGGAGATCTGCTTTATTTTTCTTTCCTCCCATTTTCTCTCCGAGGGGTAAGGTATTTTCATCCCAGGGTATTTCACAGCTCTTCCATGGCCATCCCCCCCTCCCTCCTTCTCATTCTCTTATCTCCCACACTGTCACAACCATTCAGCTACTGTAGGCTTCAGCAACCAGCCGCAGCTTACTGTTTTTTCAAAGAGAAAGTGGCATTCTTTCCTTCTCTCCCTCCGTCTTCTCCTTTTTATGCATCCATCTCTTGCCCTTTCTCAGCCTGCCATCTCGGCATGCGTCCCCTTCACATCTCCTATTCCCACTTCTACTTTTCTCTCTCACCCCTTCACTTTCTGTTAATGACTTCTCTTTCCCATCTCACATCTCCGCCTCTCCTCAGCCTCTTTTCACCATCCCTCGCTATCTTTGTTCTTCGTCCTCGCCATGTGTTCTCTTTCTCACCCCCTCTGCCTCCGACTTGAGTGCCATTTGATGAGACCTGGATTGAGAGCTGTGGAGTATCGGCGCCGTGCAGCAGTGTACCCAGGAGAGGATGTCAGGGAAAGAGACAGGCCCTCTTCACATTAAATATCATCTGACACCTAATCTGCTGCACCTTCTGCCGCTGCGATGAGAGGAGGAGGACATAACTGCTCCCCATGCTGCGAGAAACAGCCCCCCATCTTTCCCCCTTTGGTTCACGCTGGTGGAGGAAGAGGAGCCACGTAATTAATACATCAAGACAAAGGCTGTCCCGAGCCTGGCTGTGTTTGACGAGGAAGAAATGGGGACTGACTTTTAAACAGCAGAGGAATGAAATCACCAAAATCACGTCAGAAACAACACATCGAGGACCCCCCTCCATCGGACAGCTCGCTATCTATCGCTACAATGTCACAATCCTGCATCGTATCAATACATCACATGGTTGATTTGGCGGGCAGATCATGGGTTTGCAGTTGGCATGCGGGGCAGCGGCTAGGAAAACAGCCTTTTTATGATTCAACAAAGGCGGCGGGCCTTGCACTGATGCAGTTGCAAATTGAAAAATGAATGAGAACTGACAAGTCTCCCGGGAAAATCAATCCGATAGAATAGGTTTCCAATATGGAAATGCTGGAGAGATGATCACCTGGAAATGGCTGCGGCGCGTCTCTGATTTTTCAATTTTTTGGGATAATGAATTGGTTTGTCCTGTGGGGTTGGCAAACCGCCGTGCTTTGAGACGGGAAACTCAACTAAAAAAAAGGGAGATGCAATTTCAATTCCATTGATATTTATTAGTAGAGCTGTTAAAAGTGCGGAAAACCTGTTTTTTCTCAATCAGGTTTTTACTGCCACCTGAACATGAACACACATATTTGAGGGATTGCTGTGTCTTTGTGTTTCCTCTTTGTTTTTCTCACTGGTTTTGAAATTGGATTGGACTCATCTGGAAAAAAACAGGATGTAATTCTTTTTATCTGTCCTGATGAAACAAAGCAGAGTTACGCAGAGTTACAGCTCATTATATAAAATGTGTTTCATTTATAATAACTGTATAACTTTTCTCCATTTTAAGTTTTAGAGCTTTATAAGTTTTCAAATCCTTGATATGACTTGTATTATATCAAAGCAATGTATATTATACTTGTTGCTGGCATTTACACGACTGTAGCCGTTACCTTCATTATTTACCTCTTCATATAGAGACCGGAGAGGGTCCTCAACACCAGCAGCAGTGCAGATGTTTGGCAGTGGATTCACAGAAGCAGGAGCGCCCCCATCATGAGTGATTCCACACTGCCGGATGAGCTGAAGACATCTTACGCTCTCTTTGACCTCCTCGACAAAGATTCAGCTGTGAAGTCTCCTCAGCCTCCAAAGGACCGGCCACCGTCGGTATCCACAGCGGGTGTGAGAAAAGTCCTGCTGAGAGTGAATATTAATAAGGCAGCTGGTCCAGATAATAAGGTATATTACACTGAAAACGTGCCGATGTTATTACAGACATTTTTAACATCCAGCCCTCAGGAGACGGTTCCCCCCCCGCCTCCAGACAGCCATCATCTTCCCTGTACCTAAAAAGTCTGCCGTGTCTAGTCTTAATGACGACCACCCGGTGGCTCTCGCCCCCATCCTGATGAAACCGGCTCTCCAGCACATCAAAGACAACATCCCTGCCAGCCTGGACCCTCGACAGTATTCTTTCAGAGCCAACAGATCCGCCATATCTACTGTCCTCCACTCAGTCTTCACACACCTGGAGAAAAAGAGCAGCTACATCGGGATGCTGTTTGTTGACTTCAGCTCGGTATTCAGCACAATCTCATCCTCGAAGCTAATTGGAAAACTGATCACTCTGGGCTTGAGTACAACACTCAGCAACTGGATTTTGGACTTCCTCACAAGCAGACCCAAGAGAGTTCGGATTGGCAGGCACACCTCCTCTACAGGAGCCCCCCAGGGCTGCGTGCTCGGCCCCCCGCCTGTTCACACCATCATCAGCCGATGAGAGCTCATATCCGGAGGAAATCAACAATCTTGCAGAGTGGTGCACAGAGAACAATGTACTGCTCGATGTCAACAGAACCAAGGAGCTGATTGTTAATTTTAGAACAGCACAGACACACACGCCTCTATCAATGGAGCTGAGGTGGAGCTGAGGTGGAGCAGGTGAACCATTTTAGGTTCCCTGGACGTCACACATCACCACCCTGGTTAAAAATAGCAAGTAACGGCTCCACCTCCTACGGAAACTTAGGTAGGCTAAATTCTGGAGCAAGATCCAGGTCAACTTTTGCAGCGGAGCAATAGAAAGCATGCTCACTAGAAGGCTCTACAGCGGGTGATTAAAACCTCCCAGAACATCACTGGGATCATCTACAGAGCATCAGTGACATCAGTGGAGTAAGATGTCTGCACAGCCCAGAGGATACGAAGAGACATCACTCATCCCAGCCAGAGTCTATCATCCCTGCTGCTATCTGGCAAAAGATGTATCCGCTGCCTTCCCCCTGACTACAGAGCAGCTTCTTGCTTTAGGACCACACTTTACATCATCAGCACTCAAAGTAGATAGTTAGTTAGTTTAAGATAAATACATCTACCTTGTGCCTAAGAGATGTACACGGGACTCATTGGAAACAATTTAGCACATGCTTGATGAAATCCCTGGCGTTTCCCTCTGCAACCTGGAAACATTTGTTTGTGTTGAGCTCTGGAGAGACAACCTCAATACGCTGCTGGTGGTCTTGAAGTCAAAAACAAAAGATGTAACTCGCCCATAGAGTTTTATGTGACTCTCCTCTGGAAGACCAACAAATGTCCGGTCATGTTTTAGACATTTAAATGCAAAACTGTCACATATATATCTGTAAACCGAGCAAAGAATATTAAATAAGTCCCGGGTCAAAACAAACGAGATTTCAACTGGCAGTTAGATAATTAAAAGTTTACTTTTAGAAGTAATTTTAGCTCCAACACCCGACTGACTTTGTTTCTACTCTAACTGTCAAGAACTCAAGACGGATCTCATATCCAACCGGCACTCACCCGTGGGTGCCGTCACAGTGGCCACAAATTCTCTCTCACTTAATTTCCAATGAAGTGCAGTCATTTGATGCTTTCCCTCTCTGGTTTCAGGGGAGGGAGGGAGCGCTCGTGTTTAAAATTGGCTCGACTTCCTGAGATAGAACAAACACATGCGAACATTGTTTTAATACAGATTTCACTTTTCTTTAAGAATGAAATGAAAAAACATTCCTCCACACAGCCGCTGCCAGGAAAGTGGTCTTGATTATGAAGACATCCATTGTACTTCATATTGGCCGAGTCTGGGCTTCTTCTTCTCCGGGAGGATTTGATGTGGCCCGACAGGCGAGCGGTAAGCCTCGACCGGCGCTCTGTGAGGTTGCCAGCCAGCCAGGTCTCTGAGAACCCCCGGGGAGGCTACACGTCCTGCAAGGCATCAGTGTCTGGGAGTTCATAACAATGCGACCCAACCTCTATCTCAGCCATTTGTTTCTGCCACTTTGGCACTGAGAGAATTGCTTTCAATCTCTTGGAGGGAGTCTGGCATTCCAGCACCCCATCCATCACAAGTCCTCTCTCCAGCGGATGGACCACTTCCACGCCTGTTCCCCCGCCTGCCTGTTCACTTGTCTGCTGCTTTCATCGGCTGGATGCTGCCTCCATGCACCACAGTCGTCTCCCCGTGCCTGTTGCAATTACCCTCTGCACAGGCATACATCACCCCGGACACTGGTGGACAATTTTTCCCCCTTTTTGTTCTGGCACATCAGGAATTGACTGTGATGGCCGGTGGCCAGTAAACGCTGCCTCCGTGCACTTAAAGCACCATGTTGACCTCCTGGGAATGAAGTGTAAAGCGAACTAAGATTTGTGACCAAACTCCATGAACTCAGTAGACTCAGCTGCTAGCGGGAACATTTTCTGACTCAAACAGCTGGATTTACCAGCAATTTTTAAAGCTTCATATGCAAAGCTTGTGAATAATGAAAAATGAACGTGCCTCCATCTGCCTAGGTTTCTCATTTTAGCCTCATTTATCAAGGAGAGAGTCTCAGGCATGCTAAAATGTA
Organism: Diplodus puntazzo; assembly: GCA_963678695.2. Lineage (NCBI taxonomy): Eukaryota > Metazoa > Chordata > Actinopteri > Spariformes > Sparidae > Diplodus > Diplodus puntazzo. The sequence goes on from OZ023172.1 coordinate 26,867,152, forward strand.
AATAACAGCAATTCCAAATGTAGTGTGTGACAAATGGCACAGTATAACATCCCAAATGGCACATGAATTCATCTGAAAGGGAATATCACACTGCTTGGATCCTTAATGGCGAAACAAGCTGTTTGTAAAGGTGTCATACATGTATGGTTGTGTGGGATATTGATTTATCACATGTCGGAGCAGCGGTGGCCTGAACACAAGCTAAGTAGGAAGACGGTGCTTTTATTAGAAACCTCAAGAGTGACAATAGTCCACAACAACAATAGTTGCCTCCGCAGCCACACCTGACCTCCGACCTGCGTGTGCAGAGGCTGAGGAGGAAGCAAAGAGAGAGCCGCCATTACAGGAGGATGGAAAATAACTCCAAAAAGGCCACTCTTCCATTCTCTCAAGTAAAGGTTAAACTCCTGCCTACAGTCACTTGTTATAGAGGTCCGTGTGCGTATGTGGGTGTGAGACGGAGTGTAGGGGGGAGAGGGGGTTCTTGGCCGGCGTCGAAAGCGGTTAAATCATCGCACATAGGACCGAAGTGGCACTTATAGCACATAAATGTCAGTTGGAATGAGTTGGTCCAGGGTTGCCGGTATAATATGCATATGGATATATATGTGTGTGTGTGAGAGAGAGTGTGTGTGAGTGTGTGCTCCTGTGGGAGTGTAAAGTGTAACAAAAAAGAAAGATGATTCAGTCAAGCATCTGCTCGCATCAACTTCAATTATCAAGTCGTGAAAATATCCAAAGGAGGACTTTTGCTGGGAGTGTGTTGTCTCCTGCTCACAAAGCGAGCGTCTCTCAAGCCGCAGAAATGACAGAACTTATAATCATTCATCACAGCGCCTGGAAAAATATGCTTTCCCTTCTCTTTTTTTTTTTTTTTCCCCCTCCCTCCCCAGCCGACGGGCCTCATCTTGCAGCAGATTGGAGCTTTTCAGCAATGGCGTCGGATCAGCAAAGGGCAGTCGCTCACGCTGCACAAGCAGGTGATGATTAAAGGCTGACCTTACGCTTAATTAGTGGCAACGGGGAGATTTCACCGCTCGGCTATGAATCATGGGAGGAAAAAAGAAAAAAGCAGCCGCCAGGGAAATGTTACCTAAGTGATTAGGTGAGGGGTGTAAATCAATAGTGCTGTTGACCTGCGAATGGAGTGGCAGAGGGAAGTGAGGTGCGAAATGAAGATGGAGAAAAAAAAAAAGGAATGAAAGGACGTGATTAACACGACTGACCCGCTCCTGTCTCACGCACATAAACAGCAATGTACTCCACTCAGGCTGAGTTAAGAAACTGGAGGACATTCAGTTGCCTTGGGTTTTTTTTTAAATTTATTTAATATGAAAAGAGATTTGGTTCATAAATTTTCTTTTTATAAGCATGTGCGCTGCCAGGTAATTTCATATAGGAGAAATCCCAAGTAAGCTGGAATAAACCAGAAGCACAGACGTCCATAATAATAATAATAATAATAATAATAATAATAACTACACTCGGCTGGAGACTGACAGATCTGTATGTTGGTACACGAGATGGAAATTTCTCCATCGCTGCTGCTGCAGCTGCTGCAGAGTCGGAGAGAGGAAACTTGGACTCATCTCTCGCACTCTGAGATAAAACAATTAATCTTTCGTTGAGCACTCCACCCTGAAAAAGCTCAGAAAGGAGCTAAATGCCTCATTGAAATCTGGAGCTTTAATCGCTTCTGTGAGGCATTTTGTGCCAAATCAGTTGTTGATGCTTCGCTCCCATTCTCCACTCTAAATGGGCCAAACTCCTCTTAATATGTAGCCAAGGTTAGGAGACGCATTAGTTATTGAAGAGTGGAAATCAATAGCCAAAGCAGTCCTTGACAACGCACGGGCTGAGAATGGCTAACTACAACTTATCTGCCTGTGTGTGTGTGTGTGTGTGTGTGTGTGTGTGTGTGTGTGTGTGTGTGTGTGTGTGTGTGGGATGAAGCAGCATGCTGGATTCATTAATCGCTACAGTATGTCTGTTACGGTGCTGGAGAAAAGTAATTTCTGATAGACAGCATGAGGGATTCTGAGAGCAAACAATGCCGCCAACACTGGAAGCTAAAAATCTATACGAGGAATTATGTTTAATTACAGCGAAATTGCATCTGCTGATACGTTTCCTTACAATATCCACTCCACTGTTGTAGTTATAGTAGGTAGAAAAAATATATAAATATATGTATATATAATGTGAGAGGGGCTGCGCATGGCGTGAGCTGATTAGCATCTTTCAGCTCATTGTTTTGGTTGTAGGGCAGCCAGCTTACCGTTAGCTTAATTGTTAAATGTTAATGCTGCTGTATGTGTAGATTCCAACAGTAATCACTGTTGTAGATGGTTGTGGTCAGTAACCCACGTCTCTCCTCCGACTCATGCGGTGAAAGAGAAGAGAAATGTTCATGTATCCCTGCCTGCTTTATCCAATCAGGATGGAGAACTCCATGAACAGGCGGTCCTGCAATATTAAAAAAAATAACTTGAAGTATAGAAAGAGGCAAAATGACAGGAGTCGCGCAAGTGTGGTGATGTAGAGAGTAAGGGAAAGGAAGTTAGTTAAAACTACAACAACGCTTGCAGAAGCTTTAATCTTTTACCGCTCTGGTGAACCTTGTTTCCCAGCAGCAGCAGCAGGAAGCTTCCATTGACAAAACTCTGATGAATCAATGCTACGCTAGCTTCAGGAGTCTGTGGTGACCAAACTGAAAGGTGAGTGAATTTGGAGTTTGTTCGATTCTAGGAACCAACGACTTCCAATGACTTCTCATGCTGCTCTGTGTCGACTGGATGTGTAAACAGTCAAGATAAAGACAAACTGTATGAGAGTCCTTGTAGGCTGGACCCCCTAAATTAAGGGGGAAAGAGCTATAACCTCCCATCCAACGGTCAGCGAGACATGAAAACTGCCCAACAACAAGCTTGAAAACACACTAAGCCATTAGCTCAGCGCAGGATTACCAAGGAAGGTGAAGTTAATCAAAGGATATCCGTCTCTCTCTCATCTGCATCTGCGCCAGAATGATTCAATCTGTGGTGGATCTCAACAACTCCAGTAGCTGTTCACGTCAAACAACTAAGAACTACACAATGAAGGTTTAAACCAACATAACTTATCCCGAGAGGTCAAAGTCTGCTTAACTGTGAGAGCGAAGCGCCGGCTCGTTTAGTGTGAAGGAAATATATCAGGAGGGTGAAATGAATTACAGCTGAGCGCTAAATATAATGCAGGTTTAAAAAGCTCAAAAAGCTTTTTTATGCTCCTCTCTTCTACTAAATGCCACATTTTGCAGGTCAATTTAGATCCAAATCAATTTACCAAATCTGCTCGCAATTAAATACCAGTTCCTTAATGCCCCATGAAAATACGGCCGGGGCGCTGGCAGCGTGATTCTGTCTGCTCAGGTGGAGATGAGTCCCACGTGGCTCATTTCACTTTCACACACACACCTACACGTCCAGTTATAATTGACTCCATTGAGCAGGAACAGCATGCTTTCTCATTGCTCCGGCGCTAATTGGGTTCTGCGCCCTGACTTTTTTTTTTTTTTTTTTTTTTACATGAAACAGGTTTTATGGAGCAATTTAAAATACGTAAAGCTGCATAATTAGAACGAGATGAGGGAATGAGTGGGATCTGTGCCACGACAGCAGCAGGATGAAATGTCTTTTTATATACACACTTCAGCCGCTGCACAAAAATCATCTGTCTGAGGAGAGGAGACAGCGAGGGATCGGACAAATAAAAAAAGAGAAAAGCCCGTCGGATCAGCTTCCATTACCATGTAAATATCAGGCGAGGCTGCACAATCTGTTTGGTGAGCGGATACAAATGGGGTCATCGGTAAGTGATTCTGGGAGAGGAGGGAAAGACGGAGGACGGGAGAACGTGGAGGATAAATAATGACTCGCTCTGCAGAACATATGCCGTTACTTTCATAAACTCACTCCTAATGACTTATTTGGCAGTTGTTGGTTTGACCTGTGTGTACTGTGTAAATGTTCAAACACTGAGGTGAGGCCAGATGTTTGGCAGACACGTGTGCACATTAATAAACAGCGTGCACGTACAGATGCTCGCACAAACCAGCACACCCACTGTAACATCTACACCACACACACACACACACACACACGGCCTCTCTCACTTGACATCCTGTGGGAGTCGCGGAGAGAAGAGTCATCTTTTCCCTTCGCTGCCTGTTGATATTTGTCCTGTCAGCTCTCTAAACCGACTGCTGGCTCCTGAACAGACCCGAGCGCCGAGCTTCAAACGCCATCGAAAATATTTAACATCTTGGAATTGGATTGAGTTGGAAATTTACTTTATGATAATGGAAGGCGTAAAACTGGTGTGACGAAACGCATCGCTCGGAGATAAACAGCTGTAATTCTTTGTTGTTAGGCGGAGTATTAAGCTAACATGATCAATTTCCTTCTTTCTTTTGACCTGCTGGAAGAAGCACTGGAATAAAAAATCACTCCCAATCAAGCTCCTGTCACAGTCAAGGGCCGGATTTTTCCAGAATGATTATTCAGAGCTTTAGCTTGAGGATCTTTGCTTTTTGCTCGATGAGCTCATCAGCTGTTGACATACTTAGGAGTTTTATTCAGCTCACCAAAGACTTGCTTATACTTTAAGAGGCGATTAGCCAAGAACGGCCCGTGTATAACCTGAATTAGACACCTGAAAGTTGTTTTTAACACCTGTATTTGTATTATTTTAGCTGGTAGTTGAGGTATTGATGTGTGAACTAGTCGTGTTGTGCTAGCAGCCATCTCTGTTATTGAAAGCGATGCATGTTAGCAACAGTTCGTTAGCATGCTCGTCATGGAGACACGTTTCATTCTTCGCTGGATGGCAGCAGGTTAAAATCTTCTTCGTTTGTTTGACTTTAGGTAGCGAATATGTGACTATTCAGTTGTATATCTCACTGTTTGTAATAATTGTAATGGATTTTCCTCTAAAAAATAATGAGTGATTTTACTTAAAGGACTTTAAACATACTACAAGAAGTTTTTAACTTGTTATGAAACAGTCTTAATTTAATAGGAACGACCTACAAATGCGATTGCGACCGTCAGTGAGACAATTCTGGCGTTTCCCAGTTTGATAAGTGAAGTTAAAACAATTTTTATGCTAGAATGCTAATGACTTTGTTTCACCATCACCATATTTTACTTATTAGCAACATTTAAAGAAGAAAAACTCTATTAAAATATCTTAAATCATACTTTTCACTTGCTCTGAAAACAAATGCACAAACTAGCGTAACACAGCTGTGATCGTACCGCTTTCGTCCACAGGGGGCGCCAGAAAAATACAAATAAAGTTCCTCAATGCTGCTTTAAGTATATTTTGATGCTTATACTTAAATAAAAAGAGCTGTCAAACCATCTCAATACCTGCTGGAACGGTGAAAACAAGGATAGAGCCGAACACCAAAAACCATATGAATTTAATACATCTGCTTCTCAAATATTTATAGAGCAGCGTCTGTACTGTATGTCCTCGCTTCTCTACGTTGTATAAACTATTTTGGTAACCCAAACCAGCACATTATGATCTATAAATAACATGTCATTGTTCGATAACCTTGTGCGACCCTCATGAAGCGCTTTCATATTAAGAGTTCTGGTGATTATGGCTGTTATTGAAGCCGTATGGCCAGAAAATCTGGGCCCTGCTAATGCCCTCAGTTATTCATAACTGCTGTGGCTGCATCTGGTTTCTTTCAGGTTTAAATCAATCCGTGTCATGATTCACCCTGAGAAGCAGCCCGGCAGCTCTGGGGTCCTAAAAGAGCTCGAACTCAGAGCCAGAGGATCACACGGACGCTGTTGTCAAATATCTTCAGGTCAAGACGATCTTTCTGGATGCAATTAGATAAAAACTTTCCAAGCTCGCGGAATTTCACATCAGACATTTCAGTTTTAGTGCGAAGGCAAAGTGGAGGGTTTCTGAGGAGAGCTGGCCTGGTTTTACGGTTGCATGAGTGTCTGATGACAAACTCAGAAAAGGAAAACAGGACTCCTTGTAAGAGCAGGCTGTATTTCTTCCCTTTGATTTTCTTGTTTTACGGCACATTTGTCCTCTACTGAAAACATCACTATTAAAAGTTTTACACTAAACCACATGATGCTCATTTCATCTCCTCAGTCATTCGCCACGACGACGATATGAGTTATGGTGTTGGACGCAACTCTACATTTAAAACACCGTCCTTAAAAAAAAGCTGCGCATGCTCGGCTCTTTATTGCCGTTACAGCACAAATTGCTGCTTGGATACTAATTATTAACACGCCGAAGACAATCAGGAATCAGTTATCGACAGTTTTACTGCGACGTACAAATGAATTATTGATTTAATCGCATGTTTCAGCGGTTCACGTGCCGCCGGTTGATAAGTAGTACTTTCTACAATGTATCAAGTCGTGTAATAATCAATCTGTTAATTTATTGTTTGCAGTGCAGTGATGTGAATGAACATTAATGGAGGGAGGTGGTGATTTATCTCTGTTGTCAACAAATCCTATGAAAGACGGAGGTCTGATATACGGACGCTGCAGTTTATTTTCCACATAAACTGCTGCTGTAAAAAAAAAAAAAACGGACAATTGTAAAAAAAAACTCATCAATGCACATTTTTTTATTTGACCACTGAAAATAGTCCCGAACAAATGCAGCTGCTGGAGGAAATGACATATTCTCAAAATAAGATATAATAATATGTTTCTCTGGGTGTGAAGTTGAGTTTGTCAGTTCGTAACTTTATTCTTTTAAACAGTTGTTGTGTCACAGTTTCTTGTTACGTACTGGGATTGAAAAGAAGACAGAAACATGTATCTGCACCTTTATATCTGTTTATAATCATTTACATAATGTGTTAAGACATTAGATTAATTACAGCATATTATTATATGACGTGGAAAAGTTATTCAGGAGCCTCGTTCACACGTTTTATTGAGAGGATTAACATTTTGGGAGATTTGTTTTTTGTTTTTAAAAGAAATAAAAAAAGAGAACACGTATTCTCTAAGTATCGATTGATTTTGTGGTTGTTATCAGAGTCCTTCTAAATGAGAAATTACTCAGCTTTTTTTAAATCAGAAGAACCACTGCGGTGCTAACAGACCGGTGCTACTGTAGAACCGGGTTGGGCTCAGGACACACAGTTCTGCTGTACATATAAAAGATGCAGTCCCTGTCTGCGAGCTGCGATCGTGAATACAATATTAGCCTTGAAACGTGTTTTTTTTGAATGCCTGTCTGGCACTCGGAGTGAGAGAAAGAACATGCGCGACTCCGAGAGGCAATAACAGGTCAGATTTCCCCAAAGGTTCCGACACCGGCACCAAAATTAATTGCACTGTTCTGAAGATGAATAAAGGCATTTGTGCTGTGATTAAGGAAGCCTGAGTGCTCCCTCCCTGCAGGCCTGAACCAACATTCAATAAGCCCACAGCAGTGCTGCCTGCCTGCCTGCCTGCCTGCCTGCCTGATGGACTTCGCTTCCACAGAGCCGCAGAGCCTGACAGGAAACAGAGTGCCGCACACACACACACACACACACTGTTCCTGTACTCTGATGCAGAGAAAACTCTCCCACATGCATATTTGCAGGCAGAAACCAAACCCCCCCTTCAACCACACACAGCCCTCTGTACGCATGCCAGTGTATATATACATAGATTATAGTGAACGCGAGACACAGATGCAGACCTGTCGTTTGTCAAGCAATGGCAGCAATAACAGAGCGTATGAAAAAACATGCGTGTGAAGTGCAGATCTCTCTCTGGACGAGGCTGTCAGTGACACGTCCTGATAAGAGAATGTTGATGATTCCCGCGAGCGAGATCCCGACTGTCTGTCACGGCGAACGGAGCCGCCGTGTGATTTTAATCGTCACCTTGGGTGGCAACAGGGCCGCGAGAGTTTTTACAGCGTCTGGGAGTAATAAAGTGCAGAGAACAGATAGCAGCGCTGCGGTGGAAGTTGCGAGGAACCGTCGGAAGATACGGGGGTCATCAGGCTTTTTTATGAACACGGGCTTCACAGTTTATGGTGGAAATATGTTGGGAAATAACATTTACGATCCATTTTTATTTATTCTCACTGTCAGGAACAAAGAGTTCTCCGGGAGAGGCTTCCCGTGGCTGTTAGAAAGTAGAAAAATAAAAAGCGTGTAATTAAAGAAAGAATCTGATAAATGGCCGTCTGCGGTGAGTCATCTCTTTCCATGAGCTGTTGGGAAGTTGGAGTTTTAACAGCCGTTTTTTTTTCCTCTCATGTTTAAAAAGACTGTTTGGATCGCTGTGTTTTGATAGTTTGGCATCCTCTTACCTGGATCACTGTCAAATCCTATGAGCCGGAGAGATTTACTTTCTCTGGCCAGACTCCTCAGCTCCGCTCAACGCCACGCATTCGATCGCTCTGGTCAACTTTACTTCTTTTCTTTTGCGAGCCGGCAGCCAAATCGCTGGTGAGCAGCCTCTCACTCCCACAGCTCTCCTTGTTTATGTTGAGCTAATCTCTCTGACAAACATTGTTCCACTTTTCCACTTCTCTCGCAGTACGTTACTAAACTCTTTGCGCCGCTTTGGAAGTCTTAAACGACCGTGTGAGGAAAGCAGGGAGGACTGCTTTGCGCAATCGCAACACAGAAGAAAAAGGTTTTTAAAAGCTTTTCTAATATTCCATCATTTCCAGCCTAATGTTTGGTAGGAGGAGGGTTGTGTACTACTAAGGAATGCAAAAAAAGACGTAATGTCTGTCTCATTTTTAGCTTGGCTGAGATAAAGTCTAAAAGCATACAGCCTTGGGCCGCCGTGCACTCAAAGGACTGACATTCTCTGACATCCGGCGTATTATCATCTATTTTCTGCTTTAAAGAGCGCACACTTTTTCCAACTCTTGAAAAAAAAAAGCAGAAACGCGGAGATATCCAGCCGGGTTTGCCCTTGAATTATCCAATTGATCTCCACCCTCGGGTCCCTTCCGCACATTTGGCTTTAATAGATGCGCTGTGATCATCTAATACAGTGTTTTTCTTTCAGAGGCTGGTTTGGGACACAGCGATGGTTCCAGGGACAGAATAGATTCCCAAATTATTCTTGGGAGACGGCTGGTGTCTTAACCTATTAAAATTCAAAAGCTGTGCTGCAATTAAAAGCAGGCGGATTTGTTACCGCCGCGTATATCATCAAACACAATCCTATATTTGCTGGCACAATGCAATTTGTGAAATAACATAAGCTTAGTGACAAAACATTCGCAGCCTGGGGGGAAAAAAGGTTGCAGAATGATTTGTTTACTCGTGGAGATCTTCGAGTCAGCTCGATTGGCTGCGCTGTTGAATATTCAGCCGTGTTAGCCGACTCCGGGGACGTCGGCCCGTCTGTCCGTGGGTCCACTCTGCTCCAGAATTAAATATCTTTAAGACAATTGGATGGATTGTTATGAAACGTGTTGCAGACATTCGTGGTCCCCAGAGGAGAAAGCCTGTTGAGTTGTAGGTGATATATCTGATATAGCTGGGTGGGTTTGTCTGTCGATTCTTCTGGTGTGTCCCAAATTAAATACTACTAGTTCTATACACTACATACAATCAGAACATCATCATCAGATAAATCCACATACATTACCAGTTCATACCAACAGGAAATGATACAAAACTCAAAAAGAAACAGGGTTTTCTGAAGCTTGATGCTATTTTTTTTTTATTACCAGCTTTTTTTTCTGCAGCTTTTAATTTATTTCACATTAATTAATTAATAGTTTGCACAGCTCTTCCATTTCTCTTCTGTACTACATTTTATAAAACTCAGTGTACATTGGAAGCACACCTAATTTCTGGCTGTATTTCTTAAGATTAAGATGATCAGATGTTCTTTTATTGATCCCTCCTTGGGAGAAATGTGCAGGTTAGACAGCAGTACAGAGGAAGATAAGTAGCAGGATTAGAGACAATAATAAAGAGATACTGGAAAGAGTAATATAACAATTTGAATTAAAAGTACAATAAAACACTATTAGAATAAAGATGTTTATGTACATTTTTTACTTCAACACCAGCACATATTCAGAAACCTGCACAGGATTAATACGTACAGTAGTTTGGAATTGGGATACATGTGTGAGGACGCTGAGAGAAAGACGTGGGGTCATGTGTTTTTTACATATCTCTGTGTGTGAAAATGAAATAATAATACCCTCATTGGATTTGTAAATACAACATTGAACACATTCCACAGCAGAGACAGTCTGTCTATCTGTCTGTCCATCTCTCAGCTGTATCTCTCTGGTTCACTGTCTGTAACTTGGTAGAAAAGAAAGTGCAGAGTGTAACTTTCTGGTGTCTCCTCTTCCTCCTGGCTCTCAGGCTGCATTTCAGGAGGCGCTGCACTTCACTCAGCCGTGACCGCAGCCTCCGAGGAAGCTGCCAGGCATTTCTCCTCCGCTCCTGATGTCATTCTTTGAAAGAAAGAGAAGAGAAAGAAAAAAGAGAGGAAAGAAAAAATAAATACTTCAATGCCATTTCTGTGTAACCAGACACTCGAGTGGTGTTGAGAAAACAGAGGAGGAAGGGGAGGGAAGAGAGGAGTGATAACATGAATACACTGCAAACTAGGCCGTTTGAAATCATATGATCTGCCCGAGGACGGCGACCCCACACCACCTGAAGATAAACCTCCTCCACAGTGACACACGGTGACAGTTCACCGTAAGTTATGACGTGTCGCGAGACTTCTCTGCGACGAGACGCAGAGTGCTAACAGACGTGATTCCAGCGCTGATTGCATCATGATTGGAAACATAAAGGTGGTCTTCACAAGCTGCCGGGGCATCTGAGAACGCGGAGGCAGGAGTGGAGGCACTTCATCCGTCAGCAACCTGTCGGTCTGCCCGGGTGATTCATGGCAGCCATTTTGTGTCAAAATCTCACCACAAATCAAGTTTGCCATGAAAAGGAGGCTGACACTCGCTCTGTCACGAGACCATCAACGCAGGGATTTCTCAGATGTGTGTCAGAGATAAGGGAAAGAGACCGAGTTCAAAAGCTGCCTCACGCTGAATGCTTTTTTCGTTTGCTGGACTCACCAGCTGCTGTTTCCCCCGCAGTCCTTTAATAATTCAGAGCTGGAAGACAGGAGGCGGCCATGTTCGCTGTATTTATCTCGGTGTTTGTTACCTTAGCACCTTGCAGTATAATTGCCGTACACCCGGCCGGCAGTGTCGTCACCTAAAAACATGATTTATTAGATTTCTATCAACAGAACGGAAAAGAAACGAGTCCCTCTGCTCCTGAGTCACAATGCTTCTCCTGTGCAGTGACCAAACTAGTGGATGAATTATTTCCATTGGAAGTTTCCCCTCTGTTTCCCATTTGTTTTTATCACTTTGCAAGTTTTTAAGTCCCCGGTTTTCCCCCGTCCTCTCCCCTTCTCACTCCAAATGTAACGTTGGCAGAATAAAGGAGAATTACCCTGTCTATAAAAAGCTCCTGAAGTCAGGAGGTGCACCGCTGCCAAACGACACTGAAAGCAATTACCGTATGTTTCAACACCCTTTTCATAGGAAGGGATCTGTCTCGAGGGCCACTCGCCATGCGTATGAGACTCATTTGGTTCGCATTACCATATCCTGCCGCAGCACAGTCGAGCCCGGCTGTCACTGCCCCGTCTATTCAATGTCTTCAGTGTGTGATGGCCATGTCCTTGTATCAACAGAGGATAAAGGAACAGAGAGCGAAAAAAAAAGACAACACTCGCATGCAAACATGTCTTTGTTTTCATTTCCAGCGGCACAGAACGAGGAGTGATTCCCTGCCACCCCGGTGACCCTGCGTGAGTGAAAAGTGAGATTAAATAAAAGAACGGAGGAGGAGGGGGGGGTGATTCTCTTTCTCGCCATTTTGGGATCGTCGGGGAATTGAGCTGATAAAGGTGAACCTCGCCGCCTTCGCCTTCAGCAGAGAACAAAAGCCATTGTTGAATGTCACAAAAAGGGGCAAGAAAATTCACAATAAAGCGAAAGGAAAGATGGCGTGATTCGTTTCTCTCCTGCTGTTTCATCTCCCCTCACACACACACACACACACACACACACACACACACACACACACTCCTTCCTCCTCCTCTGTCCCCTCCTGGCGCTTGAACTTTGTGTGGGTTTGCTGTTAATTGGATTCAGATTGCAGAGATAATACACTCTTACGAGGAGTGCTGCTTGGCTCGGCCGCGTCGGGGGTTTTTCCCGAGACGGGCCTCAAGTCAGTGCCGTCTGTAAAGTAAGTACAGTAGTCACACAGAGGAGGCTGCGTGAGGAAGGCTGTCTGCTCTGCATCTGCTCTGCAGGCGGGCGAAGCCGAGCGGCAGGAGGTCACCCAATCATCAGCGCCCTGGGGATGATGTCATCCCGCTGCGCGCTAACCCAGTCAGCTCCCAGCGCACATGTGCCCCCGCCTCGGAGAACGCGTCATCGCCGCCGTCCTGCTGAGTCAGCTGCGTGTGTGTGTGTGTGTTAACAACGCTGACATGGATTCTCAGACAGAGGGAAGAATTTGAGCTCCGTTTGTCAATCACTTTAAATGAAATTCAATCTACCTGCCAAGACTCGGAACATGGCGTGACGGCTCCGGAACGTCAGCAATAAAATGAGAGCAATTTCACCACTCACGCACTTCCTGTTTGAATCCAGAGGAGGAGGAGCACGTCGCTGTTACCATGGTTATTCTGTTTGTTTGCCCAGTCAGCCTGACTTTGGCTGAGATGAGAGAAAGTCTTTGTGTACTTGTTTATGGGGGGAGGCTGTGTGTTTTGGAGCGGCCTTGTTGCTTCTGGTGGGACGAGGAATGTAGCTTTCCACTTTCTGAGAGCAGAAGCAAAAAAACTAGGACGGGGGAGCTGAAAAAGGGCTAAAAAGAGAGATCCACAAAGGGTGGCGCATCAAACGCTGCACATTTGTTTTCACTTTCCTGCAACGATCCCTGAAACCAAATCAGAGCAATCGCACTGAAGGACAAAATTGGCACGTAGCTCGCGCTCCACCTCCTACATCACCCTGTTCTGCCGTTCTCTAAAATAATATTTTCTTTCACAGGCGGAGAACATGTTTGATCACCCTTTTTATTAGAGACGAGGCTCGCCTCAGAAGTACAGCCCTCCCGCCCTTTCTCACCGCTGTCAGTGTCTGTCTGGGCCGTCCCATGCTGGGCGGCATGGCACAGGGAAAGCCAACAAAAAAAAAAAAACAGGAGAGGGAAATGGGCCCACGCTCCGGGGCTCAGATGTGGGATATGGTGCCAAAGAAGGCCTCGCTTCTTCCATCCAAGGGTCATATTATGTTCAGAGATTTGCTTTCCCGCAACGAAGCCGCTCTCTCCTCCTTGATCAATAAGACAAGTCACCCGTTTGCATTAATCCCACAAGCCGCCCACATGCAGGAATGTGCAGCACAGGGGAAATCTCTGAGAGGTAATTTCTTCATGGCTGCAGCATCGAGGCCTTTGGAAAAAAAAAAAAAAAAAAAGCTCCACAAGTTTGACCGTTTTGATGTTTTGTGCAAGGACTCGGCTTCCCTCCCGACTGTGAAGAAGAAAATACCACTTCAGGTCTTCCGTCTTTGTTCTCCACACCGAATCGAAGCCCGAGATGATTTACACCGGGGGTTAGGTCAGAGGTATTGTGTGGAAGCAAAGCTCAGAATTCCAACAGCATTGTGCATCGCCTCTATTTTTGAGCACGGCTTGCACATCTTGACCACGAAGAGTAGAAAGTACTCGTGCCGCGGCGCTGCAGATGAACTCCTCAGGGACGAGTGGAGGAGAGCGCCTGCATCCTGGCGGCATTGTCCGAGGGAAGGTTTCCTGTTTATTACAGCTGGAGGAGCAGAAGAATGGCTGGCAACACCCGCGCTGATGGCACCGGTCAGGCATTGAATTTTGGGGCTTTTTAAAGTAGATATGAGGAAGCTCTAAAATTAATAAACAGATGTCCAAAACAAAGCAATCCATCTCCTCATAACCAGCTGACCTTTTCCTATTTGTCTTCTCAGATGATATCAGGAGCTCAGCTGATTTTCCACTGGACCAATTTCTGCTGGATGTTCAAATATATATCTCAATCTTACTTGTATATATAAATAATACCCCTCCTGTGTGTTCACTCACAGGCTCTTGAGGAGGCAAATGTTTATTATGGAGCTTTCTTTTCTTTTTTTGCCTTGATGGATTACCTTGTTGAATTTACAGGAGAACGTATTATAAATCATCGCTGTACTGACCTTTCCTTATATAAAATGAGAATCAAAAAGCCGGAGCTGATTTGCACAGGAGCTCGGGTGCAAACGATAAGACTGCTTTAGCCGGAAAAAGACTGTCAAGGTATTTGCCGGACGGGGATATTACAGTGAAGCGCTGACATAAAAGCAGCAGGACGGTGAAGAAAGTTGTGAGTTATTGCCGCGGACAGAACAGATCCTGTTTCCTTCCATATAGAGGATTACTGTTATTGACAGGCGCGGCACAGTCTGTTCTCGTCGTGCTTTATGTGGCCTGTTCTGACCAGATCGATGTCGCGACTAAGTGACTATAAAAGTCAAACCATCACTCGACATTAGAGCCCCACGCCGGCCAACGTCTCCTCCTGTCCAACAGCCAGCGTTTTCCGTCAAACAGAGAACAGGGGTGTGGTAAATGTAGTTGTAGGTGACCCATTAACATCACAACCAGACTGCTGATTTAGCAAGATCAATATAACTAGCATGGATTAGCGAGAGCATCGACATTAGCATGGATAAAACCCAGGATGAGCTCCAAGCTTGGAAACCAAACTTGATAATTCATCAGTGTAATTACAACATTGTTTGGGCACTGGAGTCCAAAAAAGTGGCTACAACACTGTGGATAGAAGAGCCTCAAGATGAAATAATTGTTCCCCTAATTGAATTTTAGCCGGGTGCTAAACAGGAAGTCCAGTTTTTTTGGCTTCATGCGCCACTGAGCAGCTTTCACAGGAATGAAAGGGCCAGCATGAGCAATAGCATGAATGTTAGCGAGGATATTAGCAGAGATAGCTGTCATTCATAAAGGTTTTTGTAATTATTTATTTATTTAACCTCAAAAACAGACAGTTAAACATTTTAAATACAGGGTACATACGCTCAGTAGTACAAACAGGGTAAAAAACAACATGGTATAAAAAATCAATGAACACGAGAGTGAGAATCAGATAAATGTACAGCAGCTAAAGCATTTACACTCAAATTATAAGGATCAGTGATGAGGGCTTTGAGCTGCCTGAGTGTCGGTAAAGAGTTTAATTTCAAGGCTCTTTGCAGATTATTCCAGTGTATGAAAATAATATTACATTACAACTAACTCTGTTCTGACTCATGAAGTGTGGAGCAACAACCCGTTCTGTGAGCGAGTACCAGAAGCAAGTGAGTTCAAAGTTTAAAGGGATGTAATATTAGGAGGAAGCAGCTGTATTAAAGACATGGGCGGACAACTTTTTGGTCGAGGATGCTGGGAACGATCACTGGTTATGAATGTTTAAGCCGAATAGTCGACAGTATTGAGTGGTTTTAGTATAGCAGCAGCAGCTTTATCTGATATATAACATCCTAGTAATCAAGAAAAGATAAAAATATCACCTCAACAATTCTTTTTCTGTGATGAGCAAGGAAGAAATGTGTGTTTGTGTACAGAAAAAACAAGTATTGCTCTCAGGGTGTTAATGTGATGCTTGAAATTTAGATTATTGTCCTACCAGATACCGAGGTAGACGATCTCTCTGCAGTTTGTAGACAAATGGGACGAGATTCAACGTGAGAGGTACATTCAGTGAGTTTAACGCCAACATGTGGTCTTCTTTTTGCGTAGCTACAGAGTTTACAGTCTGCAGCCAGTTAGCTTAATGTAGCACAAAGACTGGAACTGAGGAAAAGGTTAGCATGGCTCTGTCAGGAGGTAATGATTGTCATCTACGAGCAGTTGAACACCTGCTAGCCCGCTCGGTTCAGGGTAGCTAATACCAAAATATTCTTGGTAGGAAAAAAAATGTGTTAAAATGGCTGTAAAGCAGGTGAGCTAAGGAGAACCGACACCAGCCTGTTCTCTCTTGGACCTGGAGGGACTTGGTGCCGATAACACCAGCTGCAGCCTTCGATTCACCCCAGAGATTCAAACTGCTAATGCTCTGGATCTCCATGATCTTCTGGCTCATTTAGCATTGGCGTCCACTGGAGAAAAGCCCTTTAACTTGTCCTGTTCTTGCTAAAACTGGTTGACACCAAAGCAACAGCCGATGCGTCGGTCAGTCAGCGTCCCTTGTCCTCCTGTAACCCCGAGTGTCGTCACATACAGAAGTACATTGAGCTCCCGACAAATATCCAGACTGCGAGCAGGCAGGCAGAGACTGAGGTTACCAAGCTACGCTACGGTTCCAGCCGTGGGGATCACATGCTAATGCTGCAGTTTTTAATAAAAATAAAAACAACAAAGGGGATATTTTGGTCTTTTCAGCTCAATAAAACCCTTTATCCTGAGGTAAGTACATTCTCGAGCATGTTGCTCCAAATGAGGTAAACTATTTGACAGGGATTATCCTGCGGAGAGGCTGCCAGGCCGGAGTATTAACAAAGGGCAACTTTCCCGCCATGCATTTTTCACGCCAGCAGCACAAAGTGAAATTGGTTGCTGAGCTCCTAATGCACCGGTCTCCCCCTGTCAATGGGTGATTAGCTGAAAGGGCTTTCATATTATGGCCAAAGTTGCAAGGCTCCTTTCAGACGAGAGTCTCGTAAAAGTTCGGGAGGTTCACTTTTCTCATTAGGTTGGAGTCAGCTTCGATTTCCTGCGCGAGCGTAGAGTGGCAGGCCTTGGGTGACTGTTCTAAATGTAAATCATGGCTGAATGGAATTACACCGACAGTCAGACATCTGTATTTTAATTGGCCCCCGGCCACCGCCCCCCCCTTCCTTCCCTCCACCTTTCCAGCCCCTAGCAACAGGCTCCCACAAAAACATTAATTTATAGCTGTGGCGCAAAGAATACACCCCGTTTGTGTGTGCAGAACAAGGGGAAAAAGAGCCGTTAGCCTACCAGGCAAAAACAATATTTAGCAGATGAGATCATTGCTACCATCTCCATTGTAGCGTCAGCATGACAAGGCGGCCCAAAATATTTCACTTGGCGGCTGGCGGAGGGTATTCTGCACCCTCCGCTCGCATGTGTTTGTTTTGACTCGAGGCTGCTTATTTTCACTATGGGCTATCTGGCCGTGGGCAAATTAATTGTGAGGGGATCTGGACAGAATGGTGTGTTTTGAGGAGACGGATTACTTCGAATCGGTCGAGTCCTCTGGTGAAGAGTACGGTGTGGGCTCGCCGTCAAAGCAGGGTGGTCGCTGGGCGGACGAAATGAGAAGAAACGGAGGAGGAAATTAGAAAAAAAATGGACTAATTGGTTCATATGGAGATTATAGATGTGCGGACAGATAGAAGGATGAGAAGACGACTGGAGAGCCGTCATTAGCATGTGTGCTGTTACATAACGGGGACAGAAAAGCCACAAGAAAAGCACAGACGGGCTTGTGGTGCGTGAAGGCGAGACTTGGTAGGGATGGAGCTGAGACCTCTGATGGATTTATGGATAATGGGTTTATTGTACGAGCTAATTGTTCGAGGATCTAGGCTGCATGGTGCGTTTGGAGAAAAGGGATTAGTCCGATCAGTGTATCCCACTGGTGGAATGCGTGGCAGGAGTCCAGCGCTGAGCCTGGGTGTATGGAGGGATACCATGTCTGGGCATGGGGACAAACAAGAGGTGGTGGGTGTGGGAGATAGAAAGAAATGTGAAGGCAGAGAAAGAACTGTGAAGAACCCCCCCCCCAAAAAAAAGAGGCCGGAGATTTACGCAGAGGGCTGATGAGAGCGGCTCCAGCTCAGCTGAATTTACTGCGTGGGAATAATTGCAGTATGGATTTTCTTTTGTTCTTGTACTTTATTTTTTTGCTTTTATTTATTTCCCTGAAGTTTTTGTTTTTTTTTTGTTTTTTCTCTCACTTCTCTAATCTGCCATTTGCCACAGGATTTACATCCCAGTATTGAGTGCACCCAGAGAACCACTCAGTGGAATAAGTCCATTACTCACTCAATTACTGGAACAGCACGGCCTGCTGGGTCGGGTTTTGGGGAGAAGCAGGAAGGAAGGTCCTGTGGCTACTGGAGGGTTTTAGTATGTCAACGCTTTTGGCTAAATTCAGCTCCGTGTCTTTCTGCAGCTCTGCTCTTCAAACCAGGAGGCGGCACACACCATCTATTTAGGCTGCTCTGATTGCAGGCTCATGTAGCTTATTTGTCATTTCATTTCGTGCTACGTCGCTATGTGGTGATGAATATTAACATAATATGCCCTTCCCTAGGCATTCTGTTGTTTTTAGCCGTATGTACTTAGATACTTTAATTACAGAAGAGTAAATGTGATTTATTATACAGTGCGGTGTGCACTCTTTTCCCCGGGGCGATGGCGAACAGCTTGGCATTGTTGCAGTTTGTGTGATGCTGGTTAGCTAACACACGGGGGTCCCTTCTGCACCGTATGTAACCATATATGGAACAATCACTGGTGAAGTTATTTGCTTTGTGTGAGAATCCTCTGAGAAAAAAGAGGCACTTGTGGTTTTACATCCCGGCTCCTATTGTTTGTTTCGGCGGCGCAGCATGAAAGGCCATCACACACCATCTTAGCTTTCATCTTCACATATCTTGTAGCCGGGACTTCCTCTCGCTTCGTTTGTGTAGACATCTGGTATTGTGGACTCGAGGGGTCAGGGGCCCCCGCTCAGGAGAAAGGAAGATGAGATATTAGCATGTGGAGAAAGAGAAGAGCGAGAGGTACAGACAGACAGGAAGGAAAGGGAAGAGGAGAAAGTGTGTGCGAGAGAGAGGGAGAGAGAGACGGAGGAAGACGAGCACACGTGCACTCGCACACATGCGGCATAAATCATCACAGACCCAAAGATAATAGAAAATGGCAGTCCCCACAGTCTGCTAAATCAAGCCGCTGCTTCCTCAGTCTATTCTGTAATTGCACAGAGTGCTGATCGGGTTGTTTCGTGGCAGCTACACAGAGCTAAACGAAAACAGGCAGGAACGAGCAGACAAAAGCCTCACAGCGTATATGCGGCTGAACGTTCAGGGGGGAAAAAAGCAGAGATTCGGTGGCAGCTGTGGTTGTCAGAGGGGTGCAGCGGGTCGGGGGGAGATTGCTTTGGGGATGGTGTTTGATGGGAGCGGGAAGCAGACATTTGTAGCATCAGCAGAGGTGCCGGGACCGGGTCAGACGCTGGTCTGCTCTCCATCAGATTCAGGAAATGGAAGCTGTCGTCCAAACTGTCCATAATCATTTGTGTCCATTTTACGTGTTAGGAGGAGAGTGAAGGGTCATTCTCTCCACGCCACTCGCATATCACAGGCACTTATAGAGCAGCACCACCTGATATTTTGAGGTTCTTAGTATCAAACTCCTGAGTCCTTATAGGTCATCTTGTTCTTTAGGCATGCTAGCATACCACTTAAAAAATAGTTAATATCAGCAGGCTAACATGAAGCTGAAGGGGGTGACTATGTAAGTTGCCTGCATGTATCAGTGAGCACTGACATTATGAACATTAGCAGCGTTGGTTTGTTGACGTTAGCATTTAGCTCAGCGTCACAGAGCCGTTAGCTGTTAGCACGGCTGTAAGACTTTAAATTGAAGGGTGAGCAAACAACATGTGTTGAAAAGTTACCTAGTTTTAACAAAACATCATTTTACAGGTCAAGAAACATATTTGAATTATTATTTTTTTAATTACTCCTCCGTTTTAATCGTGATCATGAGTATGAGCATTAATATTAATAGTAGTGAGTGTTTTGCCGCTGCACGTGTAATTGAGGGGCTTTAGATTACATGTTGCTGGATTGAGAAACAACATGCAGGCAGTCAGCAGTCTGTCTCATCTGCTAAGCCACCCGGGTTTCAATCACCCTCTCTCAAGCCCAAAGATTGAGGCTGCTTAGAACATTATTCCGTCATCCGATTGAAAGTTGGGACAAATAGAGCAATGGGCTGCAGAGGGGTTTGCTCCCGTTTTCCCTTAAGAGCCTGGATGCGAAGACAATTACCGAGTTGTGGGCACTGCGATGTGGAAGAAAACCACTCTAAGTCCATGTGGGATGTTCAGTCTTCGACTAATCTTCCCCCCTTCCCAAGTAGGCCAGCGTCTTTCTGGAGAAAGTCAGAAGAATTGCAAAAGAACTTTGCCATTTTCTCGACTCCATGAGAATTGATTTCTTTTCTTTCCGCCTGGCCTGTTTTCCACCAAACAGGCGCATGAACTGAGGGTGGCATCAGGCGGCTGTAATCAGGGGACTGTAAACAGCTATTGTGCGTTTGAAACAGCGGACACATGCGACATTTCCACCCTCGTCTGATTGTAATAAAAGGACACGACAAACACAGTGTCAGACTTTCAAAATACATTATCTAGTATAAGTCTCCACTTATTCATGTGTGCATTTGACCTGTTCACAAATAACGTTCGTTTATTTAATCAGAGACGATTCAAAAAAAAAAAAAAAAGGGCCTCGGAAAAAGCGTGTGAATATGAAGACTGTTAATTTCCATGTCACTGGATCTTTTATCTTTTGTTCGCAATAAAGAACATGTTGATTAATGTGAAATGACAAGCCGAGGGACACCGAACGTGGGTTTTCAATTTGAGCAATAATCAAGTGGGTTGAGAGTGACCTGATGTCCCTGGCACAGCGGCAGACAGACTCACAGCTGCCAACAGACTGTGTCTTTTTTCCTCTTTTTTTTTAATTACAGGCTAGACTTAATTAAAAGTTTCTGTGACATTTCTCAGTGGCTGGTAATCACGTCAATTAAAACATGATTCCTGAGCAACAAAGTGGAGATTCCTTTTTTTTTATTTTTTTTTCAGAGAGAAAATATGTCAGTTCCATTTATTGGCACCACATAATTTTGTACAATGATGTGAGTTAATGTGTCACTTATATGCAGCTTCTCCTTCTTCCGCCCCCCCAGGAGAGCCGAATATTCTGACAGAATCAGCGCCGATTGTTTGTGATGCCAACCAGAGTTCAGCTGTCACGGTTTTTTAATGCACATTTGAAAGTGATGAGCCACTTTTGGTTTCATGTACCATCAATCAAGTTTCCATTTCGAGGACTCCGTGAAAAAGTGTTTTAACATTTTTTAAAGGTAGAGTTACTGAATAGTATCTTGAGGGGGCTTTCACATACTTAAAGGGGAGGAAAAGTGAAGTCACAGCCTCCATTACCGAGTCATTTAAAAGATCTCAACTTCAAATGCTTCATACTGAGATCCGCGGAAAATGCTTCCTCTCTCCTCCTCACGCTCCTTGAGATTGAGAAATGTATTCCAAGGTTCAGAGAAAGAAGTCAGAGCTTTTCGGACGAGGCACTCTGCTTCTCCTACTGGAAATGTGAACAAACGAAGTCACACCTGGAGCGCTATTTTCTGATTCTTTAGACGGCACGGGGAGACCTTCGAATGGGAGTTAGTCTGAACATGTGCTTGCTAATGTCCGTCCATCAGAGCATCGCTGTCGGTGTTCGACAGATGATTTGAAGCCTGTGAACAACCTTATCGAGTTAGACTGTCGATGTACTTTTTCGAAAAAAAGAAATCTTCTGTTAAAACCCTTTCCTGTACTTTTTCACATGTCCAAGGATCCATTAGAACATGCTTTTAGGGGATTTCTAGCTCAGAAACATGAGTGAAAGGATAGAACTTTTGCTTCAAGGCTATCTTTTCACTCCTGTTACATTATCCTGAATCTTATTTCAGAAATAGTTGATTCTGAATATGAACTTATTTTACAGATGCAGTGTAAAAGCTGGCCACCTGTTGTGTTCACACTCCAAACAAATAGTGGCAGAATAACCAGTAGTTGTGTGACTGGAGCTGCTGAAGTTTGTTGGCAAAGTTGTCCGTACTGTTGTTTACACCATTAGCTCTGTAAGTTTTGGAACCACTGGAAAAAGGCAGGTGTGATGGCTTCAATGTATTTCTGTGCAACACAATACGTAGACGTGTTCGATATAACATTAAATGAAAAACAACTTGGCCATTGGAGCGTAGCAGCGACAGGTGGACTGGACCTTTACTGGAGTTTGATGAGGTTTAGGCACAAAAACTACTTTATTAAGTTCAGGAAAACATTGTGCTTTGGGTTGAAATAATGAATCCACCAATGGTATGTGGCGTAACTTAAATATGTTATTAAGTTATAATAGCCAATTGCTGACTTTTGTTTTCACACGGACACAGACAGTGACCTCTGGGATAGGAGGATTGACAAAACTGGCAGCCCAACACTACGAACCAAAGAGCTAAAACATGAATGTATGAGGATAGTCGATGCTTCAAACGGCTATTCTTCTGAGCTGCCATGTTGAATTAATTTAACAGAATCTGAATTACTGTGACGAGGACAAGAATACTTTCGTGACTCAACCTGACATTTTACCAACCCTGATATACAGCCACTAACGAATGAGTTAACAAGCTAGCTAGCATTTGCTCACAATAAATGTTAGCAACGTGAAGTACTGTGAACATAAGTGCTACAGAACAAAACACTAAAAACGGCAAAATACAAATAAGAAATGCAAACCAGAGCAGGAGCATCACAGTGACGGTGAGGCTGAGATTTTGGATGAGAATCATATTTTGTTGCGTTTAACACTTTCCAGCTCTTTGACATTCTGGAGTTATGATAAGACACATTTAGCGAACTGTCAAAGGACAGATAAAAATGTGTTGTATATGACAGCACTCTGATTGCTGGTATATTAGTTAAAATGTCTTCTATGTAATCAGTGGTGGAAAGTTACTGGCTGCCAAGAATTCACAGATGAAAGCGAGCGTGGCCTCGGACGCCTGTGGAGGCTTGTGATAAGCTCGGGCGAGTGTGTAAACAATTTCAAACCTCAAGGCCAGCTGCCTTTGGTAATGGATGCTTAACCCAAACCGAAGTAATGTACTCCCCGCCCAGATACACTGGAACCAGCTGAATTAGCACAAGGACCTCTGACACGCTAATGTAAATAAGAGGAACAGAATTTACAGAGCACTTTCTTTTTTTCCCCCCGTCTACCTCTGAAACTACTCTGAGATCAAGAGAGGAAATTTATGTCCTTTCCTTCTGAACGAGGGCGGGCGGGGAAGGGAGGGAAATGCAGCAGAAAGTAACTGAGTGTTCCTCATCAGCAGGACACCTTCAAACACAACAAAGACGAAGGGAGAATGCCTTTTATCCGATCTGAGTCACTGTCAGTAATGAAGCAAATCAGAAGCTTCAAAAGGAAAAACCATTAAGGAATAAGGAGAGCTGATACATTATACATGCTGTGCAGAACATATCCTACTTCACATGTATATTTAGGATTCCACCCATTATACTGACGGAGACCAGTTTACTTGATCTGAGGAGTCGCACAGCCTGATGCAGCCGTTTGATGTCTTCTGGAGTGAGCTTTCAACGTCTGGTACCGAAACCATGCAGGTTCTTTTTTTTTTTTTTGTAAACTGAAGTAAAGAGGTTTTATTTTGTGGTGGAAGATAATCACCAAAACATCCTGAAAACACCCCGTCCTCATCAGCTCTTTGAAACCTATATCGACATTTGTTGTTGGGCAGCGACCTCTAGTGGCAATTATTACTGCAGCAAAGGAGGAAGTCAGGTGAAGGAGTATTAAAGAAGTATAAAGGAAGAGGCTTAGCACCAAGCACACGACTTTCATCCAGGTGACAGCCGTTCATGTCCAACGTTTCCACAAGTCAAAACTTACTTAAGTTGTGAAGTTACATCAAGAACGTAACATAACTTAAGTTAACTATGTAACATCGGCAAGTTAGTAACTGAATTTACAGAAATAACCAAGTTAAAACACAAGATGTTCCTAAACTTAACAGATTTCAGTGCCTAAAACCTGCAAATGAGCTAACAAGCTAGCTAGCATTTCCTCACAACAAATGTTACTAACTCTAAAGTACTGTGGACATAAGTGCTAGGAATCAAAATACTAAGAAGGGCAAAATAAAAATAAAAAACACAAACCAAAAATTAACATCACAGTGACGGCGAAGTTGAGATTTTGGATAAAAAATTAGATTTAGTTGTGTGTCACACTGAAGCTATGTGATGTTTCGGATTGATGATCTGTTGATATTACTTTAAAATAAGAGTTACTTATGGTGACATATCCAATTGAAGATGTTGGTAGCTAACATGTAAAATAACCTGTCCTGGTTTTGGCATTGCTTTTCTAAGACAGGTGAGAAAACCTCTGCAAGATGGTGGACAGAGATAAATCTGTGAGGTCCATCTTTGTTTTCTTTCTACGCTCTGTGTGAATTTAACCTGGTGCTTCTCTTCTATTTAAATCTCACAGCAGTCAAGCCAGTGAAAAGGTTACTAGTTCTTATCAAATAAGATTGCCATCATGATATTTATATAAAAATAAGCTTGGTTGGCGTCTTGGTATTTAGACGTGAGAACAGCATTTCAAACTGCAGCTGCATTTACAGAATAAGGACCATGTCTGATATAAAAGGTAGTGATGCCGTCAAGAGTTTTCTCCGGTTGGTCTTGAGGCTTCAAAAGCTTAATTACATCAGTTTTGGTCATCATCTTCTGCCACTCGAGTGTTTCCCCAAATGTTGAAGTGCAGAAGTTCTCTTTCTCCCTGAGAACTCCTTCTGAAAAACAAAAAGGACGAGTTAAAGAAATGTTCAGTGTATCCCCAGCAAAGACGGAAGTGAATTATTAGTGTGTAGATACTGTACAGTACGTATGGGTGAGTGTAAATGTGTGAGTGGGCGTGTGGCACAGTCAATTTGGGGAAGCTACAGAGGCAGAATGAGAGATGAGATAAATCAGAGTGCCATACAGTAATGGTGCGTGGGCTTCAGCGAGCATGTAAAAGTCAAGAGGAGTGTGCGAGTTTCTTTTATCACTTGCTCTCGGCTCCCTTTATTTTAAGCCGCGATGACAGGTAGGGAGGATTGTAACCGAGCTGGTGACTCACAGTAAGATGTGAGGAGGTGTCTGCGGCTCAGGTGGCTCATTCATTACTCAGGGATGTGAAATGTACGTTCACTTCAAATGAAGGTATGTGCAGTATGCATGAAAAGCGAAAGTATGTTTGCTCAGGCGGATCTCGTGATGTGGAAGCAGCACAGTGGAAACAGATGCTCCGGCTTTAAGTGCATTAATTTTGTAAATCAAGCGTCCGAGCTGATTATTTCTTAGCGACCACTTTCACCAGTTTGATTTACAGAACATTAAACTGAACAACCATTGAGCTTCTCTGCAGTACTTCTCATTGATTTGCCAACATTTCTGGTCTTCTAGCTGTGAGGACGTAGATCTGTTGCCAAGTCGGTCCATCCTGATACATCTCAGCTACGACTGAGATTGCTGATATTAATGTTGGACAGAGGATGGATCCTAATGCGTTTGATCAATTGCTTACTTTACTTCAGACCTGATAGGTCAAAATGTTATTGTTTCATCTGCTAAATTAATGACAATCCCATCAGCTGCTGTACTGTACCGTGAGCCTGTTAGCATGCTGTTAGCCTCTAGTCCAAAGAACTGCTTTGTCTCACAGAGACGTTAGCGTGGTTGTAGCATTGTGGAAGAAATGGAGTAGTCTACCATCTGATATATGTATTATTTAAATGCTGTTTGTCTGGTATGGTGTGTATAAACCAGTGTGGTACGTATGACAAATGTTGAGGCTGACCAATGTATCAGAAAACAGGAGGGTT
Organism: Diplodus puntazzo; assembly: GCA_963678695.2. Taxonomy (NCBI): domain Eukaryota; kingdom Metazoa; phylum Chordata; class Actinopteri; order Spariformes; family Sparidae; genus Diplodus; species Diplodus puntazzo. The sequence continues at coordinate 26,893,028 of OZ023172.1, forward strand.
TTACTCTCGAGTTACTATCAGATGATCTAATATAATGCACAAAGAAAGTTGGTAAAAAATGATATCCCAGGCTCTGTGCTTGCTTCACAACGATGCACCTGTAGCGCTGACGAATGGAGCGGACTGGAAGTGAAGCTGATACTCGCCTCTGAAATGAAAAATACTGCGCATGCCTTCCCCCAGATATGACCTGTGTCAGGCAGAACATGAACGCACTGAAGAGGTGTTTTTGATTCTGGGAATATCAGACGATGGCGGCAGATGTCTACTCAACCATCTGCTTCAGACACATACTGCAACTGTGTCCGGCTCTCGACATGAAAAGGACTTCTGAGCATCACGCACTTACCTTCTGAATACTCTCATACAATTTTACCCGCCTAGAATATTTGATTTGTTTTCTAATCCATGCAGTGCAGTAAACGGGCCATTGATTTAGTCGTGACGCAGCGACAGTGTCAATAAGGGCCAATACTAATACGGCTCAGAGAATAGACAGCCCGGATGGAGCCGCGGAGTTATTAATATCTTTGCTATTGAGCTCTCCAGGTCCACAGATCGGCTCATTAGCATTTCGACTGGTAATAAGCCTGACAACCGCCGCTGTCTCGTCACCTGAGGGGGTCTGACACGAGGCCTGCTGCCTAATCCATCTAACCCAATCAACCTCGGCCTAGATTCCCCCTACATCAAAACACTCCTTTGTGGGGAAGCTGTTGTTGTGCATAACCCAGCTGTGTGCAACACGAAATCAGCGTTAAGACAGAGATTAGGAATGAGTGTGACTATTAAAAAGTGTAATGCAATCAGCAAGGGGAGGGAAAAAAAAGAAAAACATGTTGTGATAAAGTGGAGGGGGGAGTGTTTGCTCAGATAGCGATGACACTTAGCTGACGTCTGTTGAGTTATGACTGGATTAGAGCGGTTCTTTGGGTTTGCAACATGATTCCCAGGCCCCGGGTCCTCCTCCCTACAGGATGCTGAGGTTAACAACAAGTTCATAACACGACCTTTCCAAAGGGCTTAGTCAGCACACACTCCCCCGCCCTGACCTCCACTTCCCTCCCGTCTCCTTCCCTCTTGTCTTCGCGCTCAGACGGGAGGTTTTCAGGGGGCCATCTCTGATCCCACATGAAACAATGTTACCACACCGTCCTGCCATCACTTCCTCTTTGTACTCGTCTTTTAACTTTGACCGTCCTGTCCTCTGGCCCGTATGGCAAATCCATAATCCCCGCTCCTTTGAGGAGGAAGGAGCAGGAATAAAGAATCTCCTTCAGTTTTAAAGCTCTCATCTTCTCTCTCTCTTTCTTTCTCTCTCTTCTCCAAAACCAACGGAACCTTGAACTGACCAAATTTCCACCTTTTCCTCCTTCTGTCTGTCATACGCCGTGAGTGTGTCTGTAAAACTGGTATCCATCAGTGACCTATGGCCAAGTGAACCGGGCCTGCCAGGTCCAGCTGGGCGTGCAGAGCTTCCCGTGGAGTACATTAAAGACACGCCGAGGTCAGCTTTCTTGAACTCTCACCTTGCCGACCCACAATATCTGTTTCTAGTCGCTTTGAACTTGCAACATGTGAGAGGATCATCAGAGATGTCTTTCATTTTGTTGTGAGATGATGAGCTTTGACCCGCTGTTTGCTTTGATTTCGAGCCGCGGGGTTCAAAAATATATCTTCTGGGTGCCTCCGACTACTGAACAAAGCTGATTATGACAATAACAATCAACTCCTTTCATGTCATGTGTCCTTCAGCGGTTTCCATCAACACACTTTGTTCTTTCATGTTTTATTGATATTAAAACACGGGCAACATCTCCTTTTGAAAGGGAGATTAACGTCGACTGAAAGTAGTCACATCTGGCCTCCGAGTCGGCCCCGCGAGAGCCGTCAGAGGTTATCACCCCTGAAAGCTACCCACCACATGTGCGTGTACGGCGGCCACGCCGTAAAGATCTCTCTATTTCCAAGTCCACAGAGGAAAGAGACAGCATTGTTCCAGCCTTCACCCCAGGGGAGGCAGTCGGATCTTTTACATGGTTGTGGTTTTACTGTAAAACATCTCTCTTTCTGCGCTGACTGTGTGTCAGACAGCAGGAAAAGCTTGTCTGGGATTTATTGGCAGTTACAGATCTGCAGATGATGGACAAATGCCCCTCTGGAGCGTGGGTCTTGTAAAAAGGCAAAGGGCGGAATACCCTGTTAAAATGGTGTTTATTTCTTTTGCATGTCTTCTCTCTACGAATTCACATTCCCTTTTTTTTTCAAATTCCTGTCAAGGCCTTTGTGCTCTCTAAATGCTCTCAGTCTCTTTCTTTACACCCTCTCTGCCTTTCCTGAATAGACAAGGCATTTACTGGCACTGTTGGATTTGCCCTTGACAGTGGCTAAATATAATACTTTCGACTACAGTGTGTTTATGTGGCTGCTGCTAGAGGGGCTCTTGAAAACGACAACGATTCTCTTTGTCATAGATTCATGCTACGAGCTACTAAGCCACAAAAAAATAAAGAGTTTAAACCCTTATTGGGGATGAAATGCAGCAAAAGACAACATGAAGTTTCGTAATAACGTTTCACAATGAAACCTCGAGACATTTCCAGACATTTCTTGCTGTGACCAACAGAAGTATTTTAAACCAAACCATGATGCTTTTACAACCATAACCAAGTGGTTCTGTGCCTGAACCTAACCACCTATCTGTGGGTTTCTTTGCAGAAATGTACTTAGCTAAGATTTACTTCCCAGGGTAAAATATGTTCTTCTGTGTTTTGTCTCCACAACCATCTGCCGGCCCTGGAAATCAAGTGGCGACCCCCTCAGAGGTCTCGACCCCGAGGTTAAGAACCAGTGTTTTAGTACGTAGACTTCTAGCATTCCACGTTCCACTTATTACCAGTTGCATTCGTGTCCCGATGAGTCTTTAGGAGAAAGAGTGCAGATGTGTACAGGAAGGGGAAGACAGAGGTGAAAGGACAAAAACAAGACAATGAAGAGTTCACAGGAGAGAAAGGAGGGAAGGTGAGTGAGTATCAAGAGGAGGAAATAAAGGGATTGTGGCAGGAAGGAAGGAAATGGAAACAAAGGGTTATAAAGTACTGAAACGGCAGCGTGGAGGAAGTTACGGTAGCTGAGAATGTGTGCATGGTCGTATTTGAATAAGTAGATGCATTGTGGGTGATTTATGAAGATGCTCATGTCTGAACCAGGACACACCTCAGTGAAAACCTGCTTCAGTGGAGCACTTGAGACCGTATACGGATCAATCCTATGATTGTACTGAGCCTTCATATTGTACAAAAGAAATGAGACAGTCTGTAGTCGACTCAGAGAAGATGTACGACTGTTTAAAATCTATCGGATAATCGATCCAAAGGGTGGGAGTTGGTATGTTAACTCTGCCACGTCCCCATGCACCACATTAGAAACCAAAACACACACCAGACTGTATGAGGTGAGAGATTCTGGAGAAGAGAGTACTTTCAATTTTTAAGTTGACTACCAGGAACCTTTTTGTTGATTCTAGTGCCCCCTTTGGACAAAAGCGGTATGACACCGGCGCCTGCTGTTGTAAAGATCTTTGCATTTGTTTTGGAAGCCAGTGAAAGAGATCAAATGTTTGGATCAAGATGAGGTAATGTATTTATATATGGCATTAATAATAGCCGCTGACGGTCTCGTTTGCAGTTACAGCTCATTTATAATCATCGGAGGAATCATGCGACTGTTTCATAAACACTTAAAGGTCCTCGTAGCCACTTTAAGGAGAAAGGTCTCAAAGGTGTGAATCCAATATTCTTAGTTTCCTGGATTTGAGAAACACCTGGATGAGCTGCATGTTACTGTCGTGGTGTAGAAGAACGATCTCTGGAGGCCGAAAGAGCAAAAAACAAAAAACAAGCTCTCGCCTCTTCGTGCTGTGCTGTTTCTATCCAACAATTCTTAAACCAAGAATAACTTAAGTTAAAAATATTATCTGTTTTTGTATAGTTGTGTTTTTAAGAACAGGACTAATTTAGACTTAGCCTTTGATCGTTCAGATCTAATGCATAATTGTTCTTTCTCTCAAGAAACACTCTGGTAGCTGAGACACAACTCTGTGGAAATCACAGTGGGGTCACTCAGCAGCGTTCAGGCGTGGGACTAACGACGCAGCAGGCGGGACAATCCTGCTCAATAAATTATGCAACTATGATGCAATTATGAATAAAAATGTTGCTTTTGTAATCCGTCAGCCGCCAACGCTGGTTACCAACAAACCTACGTTACATACGTAAAGTGACGCTACTGATCTATGTTGGTTAGAATTCCTCCACGATGTGTACGAGGTGCATCCTGGGAGAAAGGCCCATGTTTGTTAGACCCCACATATAATAAATCATAATAAGCTGCTCTCACAGTGGAGCTGTGTGGTCGCTCTTCAGATGAGGACGGTCTGTCATGGAGTGAGTCAGTCTAAGACTTCCAACAGAGTGAAAACTGGATGGCGTAGGAAAAAGAATTGGACCTTGACTGAAAGAACTGTGTTGTCTCGCCGAGACAAGCTGCATTTGAATTGGCTTTGCTTCTATAAATAACACATTCAACATTTGTTGTTTTTTTACATTTGAAGCAGCGGGGCATGTCGAGACAATGTCAGTGCAGATAAGGAACTGTAAAGAAGCCCTCGCCTTTTGATCCTGAACACTACATTATGTTTACTGCTGTTTCAGAAGGCTGGAAGATGTTCCAGCGGAGCGATGATTGATCGCAGCTGTCAGTATTTTACTGTAACTTTGCCTTGTCTGCATTTGACTGTTATCACTGTATGAATAAAAAGCAGACCATGAATCACAGCAGACAAGGGGACAAAAGCAAGTTGGATAAAAGTCTTCTTGTGTTTTTTGCAGATTTATCAATTTCAAGATTTAAAAAAAAAAAAAAGGAAATGAATACCGATAGATTAAAGTGTGATTGTTGTAAAGATTAATATTTTTTCTGCTGATGTTGTCACAGGAAATAACTGCAACAAAGCCAGTATTATTCACCTTGTACAGTATCTTTGACCTGCTTCACCTTTAACTGCAGACAGATTTTGTTTTTGCCTCCGGAGCAATAATGTGCTTACCTCCTCAGATGGGGATTACGCTTACAGTCCCATCTATAACCCCCACTGTCGATGGATTGAAACCGTCCTCCGCGAAGGGTGAACCCTCCCCGGCGTCACGGCTCTTTCACATCCACCACTCCAACATCCCTGCCTTCATTCTATAGTAATCCCATGAGTTATCGCCCCTTGTCAGAGGTGAGCTTTCTCTCTCCTTGGTGCTGCAGTGGGCAGCATGTTTCCTAATCCATCAAGGAGGTTCCTCTGGCTGACCGAAAACAGGACTCTGTCTTACAGTGAGTCGGAGTTACACTGCACAAAAGAGTGAAAACGGAGGAGCAAGACGATGGTTAGAAAGGGAAAGTTATCTGCAATTCAGTCGCCTGAAATCTTAGAAATTATTTATGGTATTGACCTGAATATGAGACGACCCTGATAAGTCAACCCAAAAAACCTCTTTGCAATAAATACAGGTGAAATTGTTTCCTCATGAATGAAATGCAAATCCGATATTAGGCATAGATTGTCGAAGAGTGTTTTTTCCCCCCGTGTGTGGCTGATGTCAGCGCTTCAACTCGTTTATCAGTCACATCCTCTCACTCTCCTGTCAGACTGGAAGTGGCTCGAAAGATTTTCTCTGGCAGGTGGCGTTTTTCAGACTGTCTTTTTGAGTTCATTATTAAACTCTGTGACAGCGGTAATTCTTGGCCGCCGGACGCCCAAGTCTACTTCTTGCGGTCGACAGACATTGACGGATTTTGGCTCATTTTTCATTGTCAAGGATTTATTTCCTTCATGGCAGCAAAACCCTTGAACGAGCCGTCAGAAAAGTAGGCTTTGTAAACACTTTTGGGATGATTTACTCCAGAAGTGTCACCGTGAGGGGACGTGAAGAAACTTGCAAGACTTTGCGGCTTAAAACTGTTTGCAGTTCCCTCTTAATGTACTGCAGGGCAAACAAACCCATGGAAGACAGCTGGACTGTGGCCTTACACACAAAGGATCACGATGATGCACACTGGCCAGGACCAAACAGGACGACTGTGAAAGCAGCTTATTATGACTCATATTGACATTTGTTGTGAGATGGCACCTCTAGTGGCCTCAGGAATTATTACGGCTGCAAAGGAGGAACAGCAAGCACGGGACATCATTCAGGAGACTGCTGGTCGTGCCCACAGTGAAACCAAATACAGTTATAAGTTATGTTGTGCACATAACATAACACTGCAAAAGTCTCAGGAGTCGCTGGCAGTTGTGTTGGGTATGTACGAATGTGCAAACCATTCCAATAACATTTGGTAATTTCTTAAATAACCGTTAATTTGTGTCGGGAGCAAACAGGACGTAAACTCTGTTGGCCAAATTAAGATTTAATGCGCATGCTCTTAACGTAAGCAGTCAGCGAAGGACTCCCGCAAAACACATGAAAGTCTGAGTATGAACCAAGAAAGCTGCTCTGATTGGAAAGGATGCTGCATTGAACCGGTGTTTTGTGCAGGATATTGTGCACGTGGAAGGTCGTGTAAATGGAAAAAGGTGACTAATGTTAGAGTGCTTATTTTAGAGTTCGCCTGATATAAAAAGATGCGAGTTTGACCTGGACAGCGCAAATTGTGGCAAAGACACTTCTGCAGGTCTTGAAAATGCTTCGCCCTTATCCCGAGGCTTGTTAATCACACATTTATGAAAGAAGAACTGCAAACACAGGGCACGCTCTGCCAGGCGGTTTAAAAATTGGCTGTTTAGGACACAAAACAGTTCAAGGTCAAATTTTCACTAAAAGCCCAAAGCAAAGATTTGAATCATATTCTGTCTGAACTCACGTTTGGAGTCGTCTTCTTACCGAGAGTTTTATTCTTGGCTCGAAACACTTTCCACCATTTTCTTGGTATCTGTGCCTGAGCAAGAAAGAGGTACATGTGTTTTGCCCACCAGAACCGTAACCCAGCATTACAGAAGTTGAACAACAGTCTCCTTTATGTTTCCTAACAGCAAGGCAGATCAGAACAGAGTAACGTCGGATCACAACAACTCGCTCCCTGTCTGGGTCTGTTTCCATGGTACCGCTGTCTTTTGCTTAACATTTGCCCGGATCTGATCGAGCTACTTTTGATCCTGAAAATGTTTTGTTTTTTTTTAAGAAAAAAAAAAAGGTAGAGATATTTAATGAATAATTGGAAGAAGCCTGGAAGGTCACTGCTACCGGGAGCACGCATGTATCAAGACAAAAACGGTTTCCAGTTGCTCGTTGCCAAGCAGCGAACAGATGTATGTTTCACAGCTTCTCTCTGTATATTTCACAGCGTGACCTCACAAATTCGGATGGGTCATTCTCCATTAGACTTGGAGAAGGAGAAGAAGAAGAAGAAGGAGCAGCGTGTGGTGAGGTCTCGCCGAAGGGAATCTGGAGTTCGAGCAGTTTTGTTAATTGACTGCCTCGGCCTCAGAGCGGAGACGTCAGCGCCCTCGCAGAGGAAGCAGAGGAGCTTTTGGCAGAGGCCGGTCCGAGCCGCTCTCCGTTAACAGGCCACCTTTAATCCTAGTCCAAGATGAAGTGAAAAAGTCTCCTGCGCTGTGTGTAACCACTGGGCAAGTGCCAACACTGACTTCAGAATATAGCCCCCAGTTTAATCCCATTCCATTAAGTGTACTTTCCCATTTCCACGTAAACATCTCCCTCCTGCAGACACTGAGTCACAATGTGGTGAGCAGACAAGTTCACAAAAAGGTTGACGTGGCGATCGACTCATTATTGCACCGAGCAGAACCTGTGATCAAAGGGCGCCTACGCAACATTACGATCGCGGGTGTCACGACACGCCGGCCAATTTAGCATCTCAGCACACGCACTTAACGTTAAGTCCTATTGATAACGATGGCTCCTTGATGAGCCGGGTCAGAGAGAAGAAGAATAAAAGCAGAGCAGATAAAAAGACCAAAATCTCCTCACATTCAGCAGCTATTAACGCCTCCTCCTCCGAGCAGACGCACGAGAAGTCATCATGACTCAAGCGCTCATCGGATTTGTGTTATTTTCTCGGGTTCGGTTTCTTTTCTATTTATGCTGAATAATTTAAATGTCGAATCACGGAGCATCATTTCCTAATGTCAACACCCACACAAACTGTCATAACAGTTGCTCAGCCGAGACAATAGCATGACTCAACTACACATCAGAGACGACACTGTTTCCCAATAGCTGATATCAACAGTTTCGCTTCTGTACAACACATTTATGTGTCATGTTCGGAAAACCATTAACGTGGTTAAGCCTAGATCTGTGTGCGCGTGTTTGAGTGCTAACAAAGAGTGATACAGACATTTCAAATCTCTAATCTCTCTATTTTGTCTGAGAGAATATGAAACTATAACAATGCTGCAGCCATTGTGCAGATTTCTCCATTTTCAGAAGAAGATAAAAGATGGACGCTTGAAGCCTCTCCAACACTTTGATGTACTGTGACAGTCTGACGGGCTCCAAACTCTCCAGGATGTGTCATCAGAACAAGAGATGAGCAAATGTGCTCAGAAAAATATCTGGTTCTCTTTGCTAAACAGTCAAAAGAGATACCAGGCTGTGTCCAAAACACAGGTATTTCAATACCTGTTGGACCGCCGGCAGCTCTGACTCACTCTGGTCAAGGGCGCGATTTTATTCCATTTACTGGGGAGATGATAGACAGAAAGAAGCATTCAGAAAAGTTTGAAATGGTGAAATAACAACTGTGATAATTGTAACTTTCTATGCTACAAACCAACAGTTATAACAAAAAGAAAACACAGCACACTGAACATAGCACAGAAAAGTCTCAAAGTTACTCTGTAAAATCATTTTTTTCATGTCAGCTAATAGAAAGCAATCATTACAGTTCATGTGGAGCTGAAACACAACTAGTTTCCAACATGTGCTGTTAATAGAAAATAATTTTTTTTGTGCATCTGCAAAAGTAGTTCAGCCAGCCGTCGTGAGCTCGCCCAGGTTGGAAATTTGCGGTTTGGACAAATGAGCTCCCAGAAATCTGGATTTGTGTTCTGGTCCTAATTTATATTAAAACATGTGGAGTCTGAACACATGGCGGTCTGCTGTTGACCAACACCGGGGAGAGATAACGACCTGGGCCTTTACTAAGCTTTCACCTTCTGTGTGTGTGTGTGTGTGTGTGTGTGTGTGTGTGTGAGAGAGTGTGTGTGTGTGTGAGTGTGAGATAAAACTCTGTACCAGTCTGACGCCAGCACCACAGGGTGTCTGGTCTCGGGCTCAACCCCCCCTCCATCCTCCCTTCCACCAAAAACACACACACACACACACACACACACACACACACACACACACACGTGTTTCTGCTGCTATGTTAATCCCGTTGCTATGTCAGAGGCAGGACCACTGAGACTCTCATCAGCCTACCTGTCAGCCCCCTCCAGATCAGCTCTCCAGCGGCTAAATGCAAACACGTAGGAGTCTCAGCGTGGAGCCGGTCCGACGGGCTCGGACCCCGGCTCTGCTCCGCGCCGCGGTGTCATTTTGTGTCCAAAACAAATGTGGACATTCCACACATGTGTACGTGGAGTGCAGTGGGTTCACATGCTTTAGGTGCATTCCTCTGCCGATAACAGCGTTAAAGCTGCTGACATGTGTCATTTCTGTGTTTGTCCAACATCTCATACATCATGAGAGCAATAAAAAAAATGGCTTCCTAATCTGGAAGAGGCAAAAATGTAAATCAACCCTGTTATCAAGTGAGGGAGAACAATCTCTAGTCACTCACTTTATAATGAATTGGAAATCCGACTCTGGCGAGTCAACTCTGATATTGTTTTAAATCAAATTTATATGCAACAGCTGCGTATTAGAAAGTGTTTCCGTATCTCTGAATGAAAGAAAACAAACTCAGGATCTGTCATTCAATATCAGAGAGAGCAGATTTTTTTTGTTTTTCTTCCATTCCGATGAGAAAGTGAAGGCAGCCAATGCATGAGCGCAGAACAAATAGTGTCTTCCCTTCTTATTGCAGCGAGCGAGCGAGCGAGCGGGAGAACAAATGGCAGGGATTTCTCGATGCTCCCTCTCCCTCCCTCCTCTCCCTCTGTCTTCCTCTCCCTCCTCTCCCTCTGTCTTCCTCTCCCTCCTCTCCCTCTGTCTTCCTCTCCCTCTGTCTTCCTCTCCCTCCTCTCCCTCTGTCTTCCCTCTCCCTCCTCTCCCTCTGTCTTCCTCTCCCTCCTCTCCCTCCTCTCCCTCTCCCTCCTCTCCCTCTGTCTTCCTCTCCCTCCTCTCCCTCTGTCTTCCTCTCCCTCCTCTCCCTCTGTCTTCCTCTCCCTCCTCTCCCTCTCCCTCCTCTCCCTCCTCTCCCTCTGTCTTCCTCTCCCTCCTCTCCCTCTGTCTTCCTCTCCCTCCTCTCCCTCTGTCTTCCTCTCCCTCCTCTCCCTCTGTCTTCCTCTCCCTCTCCCTCCTCTCTCTCCTCTCCCTCCCCTCCCTGACTCGCCTGCAGATGGTGAATGCCACATTAGATGTTTTTCCCTTTTTTGCACATCAAACCAGAGGTCACAGCTGCACTGTTCCTAAACCAGCCGCAGATGTGTCGGCACAGTTACCTGACAACCAGTGCAGATGGAACACTTTCTGAGGCTGAAAGTGAAAAGCGTCGAAAAAAACAAGTGTTGTTTAGCCAGAAACTACTCGGGCTCCCGTGGGAGAGCCACGGAGATCAGAGAAGCTGAATAAAGACACATTTGCGAAGTTTCTGCAGAGTTTTGCCACCTGCAGTCGCTGCGGCCTCGACAGAATTGAAATGAGACAGAAAGAAAAAGGGGAGGAGGGGAGACGTAACGCAGATTTGTAACTGTTTAGACAATGTTGCATTAAATAGACAAGGTCTGGCCTGAATATTAATGAGTTAAATGGTTTATTTATGCTTCGACTTTGACGGAGCAGAGCGCACACGCTATCAGGCTTGGCCTGCGGAGCACCGAGGGGAAAAGGCCTTGTCAGCATTACGTTTGGTCTGTCAGATAGATTAACATGTTAAAATATGTACATACTAAAAACACTCAGCGATTTGCATGATGAGGCCCGTCCCAGGGCGCCGCTGCTGCTGCTGCGAGCCGGATCCCTGCAGCAGCGGAGGAAGACTGATATGAACAGTCTTCAGAATACACCCCAATAATTAGATTTACATCCCAATTTTAAGCAACCGCCTATTAAAATCCACGCTGCGCAGAGGCTGGACGTGACCGAGACTCCATAATGAACCCATCTGAATATGGAGCAGACTTTTAATCAAACGTGTTCCCACTTAGAGGATGTGTGTTTGTTTTTTTTATATTTAACGTCCGCAAGGAAATTCTCCTGCAGTCGCCCTTTAAATCACTGAAATATTTACATATCATGGTCAGTACTTGGATGTGTGATGACATTTGGGATCTACAGTGACGTTAGTAATGATATACAGCCTGTCGGTCATGATGGAAAACATTTTCACGGCGGTGTTTGTTCACTTTGGTGCGCTAAATCAGCAACGTCACGGGGCGCCAATAAATCTGAGTACAGTGGGGTCGGTGGCTACAGGCAGTGTGTTTCTTAGATTAAAGAAAATGGCTGTATCATGCCACTGCCTCATGGCTCACTGACATCATCATTCAATAATGGGTCATAAAGATACAAATGACAGCAGACTGTAAAAGCAAATGCAACAAGCTTGCAGAGGCTTTTACCTCATGTTGGTCATAAAGCATCAGACAAGATGCTAATGCTAATAAATGTGTTATTCCCTTTAAAAGTTTGTTTGAGTATCATGAAAAGCACTACAGGAATAAAATGTATTATCATTATTATTATTAAAGCTGCCAAAAACTCTCACTTTTCTTCTGTTTGATTCTAAATGTGTTGAAATGTGACATTATTAAAGAAATATATGTCCAAATTCCTTAAAGGGCAACTCCACCAGTTTCTACATGACGTTAAACTGCATTTCCAGGTCTCGGTAAGTACTTTTGCATGTGTGAGTGAAGTGGTATAAAGTCTTTTATGGCTCTGGAGTAAAGCTGCATTTAATCTAGCGAAACCTACATTACCCACAGTCTCACAGCCACTGCTGGATCACTGGGAGGCAATTTATCAGATTACTTGCAGCTTATTCTGGAGTCATAAACAGACTTTGTGCTACTTTTCACACATGCAGAATACACAAGACTTGTAGACCCACTTCAAGGTGTAAACTTGGTGAAATGACCCTTTAAAGAGAGCTGAAGAGTTGAAACTAAATGTTCATTCTTGACTTTTGAAACTGGATCACACAGTGTCTCCCCTCTCTAAATAATTTGGTTGTTGCAAAGATAAAAATTGTGACACACTTTTTTAGTTTTTAGTCTGCTAACTAGTTTGAAGTTTGAAGGAATTTCTTCTAACTTCAAACTTTTAGAATCCAGTAGCTCATTAATTATCATAACAGCAATTATTTATATTTTAAAAAAGAAAAAAAAAAAGAGGGAAGTAACTGGAAGCTTTAATTTAACAATGGTGGTAAAAAGTCATGTCGGGTGATCTTAGAAAACGGGAGAAAAATTAATATTTCAAAAGCAATCAAAAGAAAAATATATCAGGAGAAAAGGAAGTACTAAAAAGCCTTTTATTGTAGAGGCTAATCATCCGGATCAGAACCTCGAGGCCCTGATGAAGACCTTTAATATTTTCTTCTTCATCTCTTGATATTTGTGAAATTATTAATATATGTTGAATGTTTGATCCAGGTCATGTTTACGTGCTACAGTCCGGTTGTCTACGATCCATTCATGTTACGTTTCAAACTGTGACACTGAGGGGAGCAAACAGGAGCTCAGACACACCGTGCCGACGATGTGAATTCATCGATGTCCAATGGAGCCAGACTGGATGTAGTCCTTGACCCCGACACTCCCTGAGGGGTGAGGGTCGGAGCCCGGCCTATCGGTGTTTCCTCCCTGCCAGTCAACACCGCCCTCAGCTGCCAGGAATACAGCTCCAACCTGAACCCTGACCCCGTGACGCCGCTCTGCAGCCGGGCTGACCAGCCGGTCAGAGCAGCCCGGGGCCGGGCCTCCAGAGGATCCAGGTCTGTGTGGTCTGAGTGGAGACCTGAGAGGCGTTCTGATTCTCTATGTGTGTGTGTGTGTGTGTCAGTGGGAGAATAATAAAACAAGCAGGCATATATTTGTGTCTTGATACGAGTTTGCGGTCACATGAGCACTGAGCTCCAGCCAGGATCAGATCTTTGTTCCCATCCAGTTCTCGCTGTGTTCTCTTTATCCTCAGGCAGACATCTTAATTATAACCAGTTTGGTAAAGTGGAAATATGAACCCAGGAAGCCGGACAGTGCCAAGAAGGTTTTCAGCTTTGATCGGCTCACTTGCTGAGCGGCTGGTGGTCTGAAGTGCAGTTGGTCTTGGGGGCCACAGTGCCCTTTGAAAGTCACGGTTCTACCAAAGAAATTAGTTCAGTAAGGAGATAGTAATTGGAAAGGAATGAGGTTTTATTGAGTTAGCGAGAGAGAAAAGACGTCGGTAATAAGACTCCATCAACATGAAGCATGTTCATTAAAATATAGGCTGATGAAGGACAGAGTCTAGACACTGAGGGGAGCATGTGAAGACCGCGGCGGTTTGATTACAGCGATATTTAAAGATCGACATTCAACAACCAATTGGTTTGAAAGAACACAGAGAGAAAGATGGCGGACGAGATATGATTATGAGTTCGTGAACAGGAAGAGCGCTCTCACTCTGTGGGAAGCAGAAGCGATGGAGAAGATAAGAGTGGGAGGAAATTTAACGAAGGCAACATGTGAGAGGATCGATTTTCCTGAGTTACAGCGAAGATCAGCCATACGACTGACGGCTGGAGGCGCGTGGTGGCTCGTTTTGTGTCATTAGCTAATATACTGAAGGAAAACTTACGTGCTACACAATATTTGCAGTATATGATGCTCTTTCTCATGTCCCAGTTACCCAAAATTATTTAAAGCCATTATCTCTCAAGGCTGCAATGTGTAAGAACTGGCCACCTCCAAACAAACAGGGGGCAGCTTATCATCAGAGTAGCTGTAGCCGCTGTTAGCTAGTTAGCTCAGTTAGCTGTACAGCTAGCAGTCCAGGGTGGTGAGCTTGGTGCAGGTCAGGCCTAGGCTAACTAGTTAGCATGCTAACTTCAGCAGATATCTCTTCAACAGTATGAAGACGTTATAACATCAAACATGTTTTTCCTTCAGTCTGTTGATGTCTTGCAATTTTTTTTACATATTGCACTTCGACTTCACTATTTTGTTGACAGCTGCAACAACAATCTGAATCTGCAGCAGTTTATATCCACATGAGCGACAGAAGCACAACTTCTTAGAAACAAAGTTGAAATGATTCCAAATTTGTTCCCCAGAAAGCAAAACCTGAAGGACGGGTCGCAGGTTGGGACACTGACAAAACACTGCACAAATCACAAAAACAGGTCAAAGCTAATTGGTGTCTAAAAGCCGGTGGTGGGAATAAAACACACAGCCACCCACTGATTCTATCAAAATGATAGACGAACAAAAGGATCGGACCCAAAAAAACAAAGGTGAAGTGGGAGGCACTAAACAGGGAGGAAACAAAACTCAACTCAGATTTTCAAGCCGACTGATGTTGTCGACTCCCTGGAGACACACGACCACCTGAACAGGTGAACCGCAGCCTCCTTATATAAACTCCCAGCTGACAATCAGTCAGACATCAGTCAGCTGACTGATTGCAGACCATCACAGGTGCACCGAGCAGCTCCTGATGACCTCAGTAATCTCAGGACCGTTGAGGAATCTGTCCACAACAAAACCTGTTTTCTATCATTAAAACAAAACTTTCAAAAAGGACATTTAGAAGAAGTTTTTAAAACCAACAACTCGAGCAAAAACTAGTCATGTCTTGTTTTTTAATGTGTGCGTATCATCTTTTTTTTCCCCACAGAACGCGGGCTGCATGACTTCTGGTGGTAAAAAGGCCAGAATACCCTGGGTGGTGCTCCTCGCTGTGATAAAGGTGGTTCAGTGCCGCTAATGGCAGCTATTGCCTTTATTCCTAATCACAGTATTCACAGAGTGTATTAGCATCAGAAATGTCAATGTATTCATCTCATCCGATATGCGAGGCGGTAGAGATTCAAATCTGCTCAAAGTGGCGGTGATGTAAGGACTCAACACATTCGCCATCTGTATTAGTCAGAGCCGAGCGGCGTTATCTGGCTGCTCGGTCTCCTCCACATGTGTAATGAGGGCTGCTGGAAGCCTTTCAGACTGCTGAGAGCAGAAGCGGGCACACATCTCCATCCAGCTAACTTCCAACTGACAAGTCTTCCCACTAACCCCCTCCTCTTTCCACCAATTAGCTCCAGTATTAGCATATGCACTCTATTTGCATGAGCAACGACTAATTCCTGATGTCAACGCACAGCTGTCGAAGTAGATTAGCCAGGATAGCAGTCGGAGAGATCCCTGTCTCATCCTCCGCCTCGCATTGGATCGAGCCATCGTTAGAGAATCAAGTTAAATATATATATAAATTGTCACGGTGTGGCTGCAGTAATCCACGGGGAGCGTCACTGACACTCAGTCTGATTCACAGCCTCTGTGGACGGTGTGCTGCGGCCCTGCGAGGCCGCGTTTGAAGACTCAAGTATGGAACAGGACAAGATGAATAAATGTGTGCAGATGTTGAGATAAAGCTCGAGCTCACCGGAGGTATTTCCTGTTTGTTTGTGCGATCGTTAGCACTGTCCAGGACCTCCACCAGAGTAAATATGAATGAAGAAATATTTGTGATAATGTTTCAAGTGTTTGTGTCGGGTGGTCTCTCATATTGCATGCTTGTTTGGGTCTGCTGGCGGAGAGCGTTGACAGTATCAGAGTGGGTTCTGACATGTTTGAGTTAAAAAAGGTGATGATTTGTATCAGGATACATTTTCTTAAAGTTTCACAAGAAAATCCTTCATACACAACCTCAGGATACGTGGCTGCGTATCCTTCTTTCTTGTCTCCCATGTTTCCCATTCACATCATGATTATCATGTTTCCTGATGTTGTCGTGCTTGAAAGTTTGTGCAGCTCACAAGTTTCTATCTGTGATTTTATTAGAAGGCAAAGATCACCAACATAATTATAGGCTGTCTCTCTGTCATTGGAGCCAATTCTGCCATTGAAATATACAATCAAACAGCAAAGTTTCACATGAAAGTAATAATCTATAACTTCAAGAGCGTCTCTGTCACCGAGATCCATCTCCACAAAGAAAAAAAAAAGTTACACCTTCAAAAAACTCTTAAAACTACCTAATCATTTTGTGTTAGATTTAAAAAAATTATAATTCCCCATCTCATATCTTTGAATATCCCCTAATCTTGGGTTTGTGTCCTATACTTTTGGACTTCCTTTTTACTAATAAAATAAAATGTAAAAAATCCTTTTAGTTTAGTGATATGGAATATCACTAAACTTTTTCATATGAAAAACACTAAATTAATAGGATATATATATATAGATAGATATAGATATATCTATCTATCTATCTATCTATCTAATATAAATAATATTATATTATAATATAAATATATGATTATATATACACACACACACACACAAATTGCCAGGATATATTTTATCTATGAGATGTCACATAATATCAAGAATAATAATAATTATTATTATAATAAACACATCTATTTTTGTCTCGTTTTGGCTGAAATGGACTTCCACACTTTCTGAACCTCTCTCTGACGAATTACATTTAAAATCATGTTAAATTAGTGATATGGAATATTTATATCTATATCTATATCTAATCTATAGATAGATAGATAGATAGATAGATAGATAGATAGATAGATAGTTCTACCATGAAAAAATAGAATAATACAAATACATTTTAAAAATGAATAAAGTGAATACAAAATTAAAATGTTAATCATAATAATTCAGTGATATAGATGCCACAGCTCTAACATGAAAAAAATAAAATAAAAATTTAAAAATAAATAAAATAACAAATTAGAATGTAATAAATCGTAGTAATTCAGTGATATGGACACCTCAGTTCAATCAATTGCCAGGATATATTTTATCTACGAAATGTCAATTAATATCGAAGTATAATAATTTTAAAAATCTCTTTTTGTCTCATGCAGGCTTCCATACTTTCTGAACCTCTCTGTCTCTCTCACACACCAACAAACATGTATTAACATCTCCATGTTTTCACTGCTGCTGTCAAACCAACAGGGGTTTAAATGAATAAGGACTGTTATTGATGTGAAGGGAGTGCTTAACGCCGCCGTGATTGATGACATTTATGACAAGAAAAACAGTTTTCGGGCCAGAGGACGGACTTATCACATGAAAGAATAACACGGATAAACAGTGATATCGAGGGTGAGCCCGCCTCTGGCTCCGGAACACCAACGTATTTCCTGTGTTTACTACAGCGTGTGTCTCAGTAAAGATGACTTATTGTGTTTATTTTGGATCTGCTCGTGTGTCCAAAAGATTTTTCACCCTTCTTCTTGTTGTTTCTAACTTGACTGCTACTGCACATCGCTGATTCCTCACAACTCTGAACTGTTCAAGCTGTTTTATTGTTCTGAAACTGCTTCACTGAGATCCGTACGGGTTCTGTATTTTAGATCTTTAGGGTTTTCTTTTCTAAAATACTCAGGCAGTCCTCATCAGTACAACAGCTACAAGGGTCAGCTGTGAAAGCAGCTTCTTACGGCCCATATTTATGTTTTCGTGTTAGGTGGCGCCCTCTAGTGGCCGTAGTTATAAGTACAGCAGCAAAGGAGGAAGTCAGGCAAAGAGGGAGGAGGTTTGGTTGGACAGTTGGGTGAAACAAGCAGCATTTTCACTCAGGAGACTTCAATATGTGACGATAGTGGGTTATTTTCATGTACAGACGTAGTTGAGTTTGTATGTTCGTATCTTAAGTTAAATAGGTAATGTAGATATTTTGACCTACACCCTAATGTTTACTTAAAACTACCCGAGTAGCTTGTTGCCGAAACCGAACCAAACTGCAGGTGTTGGACGCGGATCCAGTGATATATTTTTATACGTTAGATATCTCAAATGTTTTTTAGGTCTTTAAGACTCTGAAACTAAAACAACGTGAGAGGTGAAATCACTCTTTGTAGTTTCGAACCTTTGATACGACGTTTTGGTTCATTTCTGATCAAAGGGATTTGATCAAAGCGTCAAAGACGAGCAGTGACATCGAGAAAAAGAGGTTTAAAATTTTACTGCAACGTCTGAGTTATCAGATAAAGTCGTGCATTATTTATATATTTATTTTCTTAATTTATTTATTTGTCTTTCGAGCCTGACGGGCTATAAAAGTCCAGGGACGATGTGTTATGTTTCCCCTCCTGACCTATAAGATGAGAAAATATCTTGATAGTTTTCAGTCGATATGAATATGAATGAAAATGTTTAACTAACTAGGTGTCTGCTAGTTTTAGCAGGATTAGCTGGGACATGATTGAACTAGTCCAAGTGATAAATAACAAACTCAATCACCAATATGTCAATTCATCATATAGATAGCTAGCTTTGGCTAAAGCTAGCTGTGGCTATGTCATCAGCTCTCTCTCTCGCTGAAGCTTTGCAGTCAGTACAGTATCCTGCATTTCTTTGGCTTTATCATCTCCATGTGGTTAAAAAGTCAGATTCTCAGCCTCGTTAAGTCTCAAACAAACATGCAGGATGGTGGCAGTAACTCACCGGTGCACAGATTTCCCCTGAAAAGCCTCAGAACCTTAACGTGTCTCCAGAAGGAAGAAAGGTTGAAAATATTTGTGCTCAATCTTGGTGAACGTCTTGGCAGAAGGAAGGTAATATTAGAGGAAAAAGTCTTGTCTCATTAACGTTACCAGAGCAGCAGTGACACAATCCCTGGTTTCTTTCTTGGTTCTTATTTTAACTTGGATCTCAGTGTCAACACCAGGAAGGATTATTACGAGGCGCAGTGGTGTCTCACTCTGTCTCTCTGGTTGCCATCACACAGTAATGTCTGACAATTAAGATGTAATCTCTTCGACTGGCTCTCACAGCTAGCATGCCAGCCCACCGCTGATCAAGATAAGCAACAATCTCTTTGATTTCTGAATCGGAGCGTAAGAAACTGCCTTCCCATCTACTCGTATTACCAAGAACACCACAACGATCTTTTATCTCACTAATATTATACTTGGCACAAGCTCGGAGTTGACATGCAAAATAACGAGGGAGGAAGAAAAGAAGCATTCCTGCGCTCTGCTTCTTGGAATGTTTCAGTGATTTTTACCCCAAACTCAGCTTTTGTTCTGAGCTTTTTGATTTTTTTCATATAAATAATGCATCTGGTTCATTAGTTTGTTCAGTGCGAGGTGGACAGGAGAACTCCGTTTCACCTCAAGGTCATAAATCAAGCTGGAAATAGCTGTCAGGAGTGGGAACTCAGAGTCACAACATGCCTTCACTGGCTCAGCACTGCACAAATGTCAGATCCTGTAGCGTTTTCTACTAGCCGCATGTCCACAAAAAGGCACGCCACTCTCCGCTAATGATCAAACCCGGGACAAATGTGTGTGTGAGATATTTGGCAAAGAGGAGTTGTGTTTGATTTAGTTGGCTTTGAAAGTTGCACTACAACCTCCAAAAAGGCTGGCAGGAGAACGCTGAAGTTTTCCAGGAAGTGTTCCGCTAATGATGACGGGAACGGGCAGCTGGACGGCGAGCGCCTCCTTTATTAGCTGCTTATTCCTCTGATCATTAGAATTAGAACATTACGCTCTGACCCACATGTTGGATTTTTGGAGATACATGCTACGATAACACCCCACCTCCCTTGGATACACAGAGTTGTTGCCCTGTGGAGAACATTTTTTTGGAAGCTGTGGTGTTTTCGTCTCCTCCATCTGGTCCCGGCAGCCACTCGGTCACATCGCCGCGCTGACTTTTACTTTATATTAGGACCAATGGGATGATGCCATTCTTTCCACGGGCAAATTCAATCTGTGCTCTCACTCTTGCTCACTGTTGGCTAGCCTTCTCAGTAAGAGAGTATATTACAGGCCTCTGTGTGTGTGTGTGTGTGTGTGTGTGTGTGTGTGTGTGTATATAAGTATTAATTTGGGAAGTCGGCTTTTCCAAGACTCATTCTGTCATGGATATTTAAAATCAAGATAAATTCTTTTAATTTGACTTACTCGCTGAATGCATGGGCAAGGCAGGGCGGTCGTCCAGCGCCCGATGGATCATACAGCACATTTAATAAAGCCTGTGTGTGTGTGTGTGTGTGTGTGTGTGTGTGCACCATTCATTCACTCAGTGAGAGAGAGAGAGAGGGAGAGAGAGCGGCTCTGGGTCCAAGTTCATTCGACGTACGCCCAGATCGATGATCGACCGACGCGGTCCGGCCACATTGCTCTCCGTGATTAGATCTCACCTTAATGAATCAATTCTAAACAAAAAAAAAACAAAAAACAATCATATCAGCGACAGCCACATGATTGTCAGAGCCAACTAACGAGACGTGTGTGCAGGACTGTGTGAGCTGCCGGCTGCTTCTCTGGGTCCGTTTGGGTGGCAGCGGTCCTGGGAGTGTTGCTCTCATTAGGAGCGCCACGGGCCAACACTGCATTACTCCATCCATGACAAAGAGAAAAAAAAAGAAACATGAGAAATGGCGAGTGAGAGCCAGCTGGTGGGAGCTGCACATTCCCCGCAGCCTGAGCACAACAGTGCGGGGTTGGAAGCATGAAATGGGAGCTTTGTGTTTGACCAGGAAATCGTTTCCTGAACTACTTTTCATAATCTGCCGTGAATTATTATCCTCATACATAGTGCCTGTTTTAACAGGAGAAGAATTAGTCTTACTGCTGGTCGTGGGAATTCACAATGCAGTTTACGATAAATGTATTACTGTTGGAGTTACAATCGCCTGCCCGGCTGAAGCTGAAATTGCTCCAAACGCTTGAAGACAACGTGTTCGTGCTGCGTGTTGTCTAGAAGCGCGGCGTCTCTTTTTCCTCCGTTCAAAGACGGTGCGACATGCCTGCCATCACAGCCTCCTCCTGGCTACATCCCACTGCCTCCCTGATCTCTCTCCAAGACCCCTTTGTGCTCTCCATGTCTTTGTAGTCTCTGTGCAATGAATTTTACATAGGGATAAGCCTGTAAAGCATATAGGCACAGACTCTCTGACAGCGTCTCCTCACTCTCACAAGCTCGCACCAAAAAACTGACAAACCGCAGATGCATAAACCCATCGGGGAAGTCTATAGGTGACAATTCAGAATTAAAGAGGTGTTTGAACATCAAACCCTGTCGCTTTAAGATAGTAAGTAAGATAACTTACAGTGAATACAAACACAAATACAACCCGGACGCACAGACAGAAACATGGTAACTGTAGGATGAGTGTGGAGCTCTTCAGAGACACAGTGCAGCCTGTAAACACAGAGTGGATCAATGGAGCTGCGAATCATTCTTTCCTCTCACATCGTCTGTTTAGAAAATACATTAATATTTAGTGTTAACAGCGACAGGGGCATCTGCTCTTCATACTCGCTCTGATACACTGGGGGGGGGACGTGTGTGGAGAAACAGAACCGGAGGTCAGGACACCTGCTGCAGCCCGGTTTGATGCTCAGTACCTGAGTTACCTGAGAAAGGAGTCTGGCTGTCTAACATGGAGAGCTAGCGAGAATTTGATCCGAGCCAAGGCCATCTGTTAGACCTGTGAATTATGTAGCAGACGAGTGGGGAAGGAGATGTGAGCAATGGCTAATCACCCCGCTGATTGGACGAGGTGTCGAGAGCGCGTACGGCATACGCGCCATGCGACTCGTGAGTTTTTGTATGCGTGTACACGTCGGCCGCCGCGAGAAACGTCTGGAAAACGCTGCGACTGCTGTACAAACACACGCGCGCAGGCGAGGGGGAGCGCCGCGCGAGCAAGCCCGCCCGGGCAGCTGCCTCCTGTCGCCGCCGTGACCTCGTGCGCCTGCTGACAGCGGGGAAAACAGAATTTGTCAAATCAGAGCCGTCGCTGATGAGGAAAAACACAGATACATGTCCCAACACAGCGAGCCAGCCAATCAGAGAAAACAAAAAAAAAAACCCAGGCCTGCCCTGGGAACAAAGACGGCACCAGAGCAGCAGGGCGGCGCTGGAACAGGCGTGTGCACACAAACAGCAGAACTCGGAGCGGTCCAGGGCCGAGTGCACGCCCACGCTCGCTCCGGAGGGGTGTTGGATTGCGTCTGGCTGGCGTGTGTGCACATATGTGTGTGTCCGTGTGCGTTTCCCTCTGGCCCGCTCTCAGCTTTCAGCCTGCTCGGCCCGGCTCGCCATGTGTGCGTCTGTGCATGTGTGTGTGTGTGTGAGCCTCCAGCGGGTCAGGTTCCCTACTCACCATAAGACACAGAATGCAATGACAAATAAGAGTCTGATTAGTTCCTTCCTTCCTCAACAGCACAAAGCCCAACCTAATCCCTGTGCAAACACTCCGTCTACTGGGAGAGGGAGGAGGAGACGGAGGCCAACCTGTGGAGTGTTTGTCTTCGGGAGAGAGGGAAGAAGAAGAAGAAGAAGAAGAACAGCGAGAGGTGGATGGATTTGATGGGGGGGGGGTGGGAAGGAGGGATGTGGCGAGGGGATCGAGAGGGATTGATCGATGGAGAGAAGAGGCAGGAAGGCTGAGGTTTGGAGGGAGGGGGGAGGTAAACATGAACAATGCGAGGGAGAGGAGGGAGACGGAGGTGTTGCGAGAAGAGAGCGAGGGATGGAAAGCAGGGGATTAAACATGCAGAAGCTGGGGTGAAATGGTATCACTCCTCCTGACCTGCGCTCGGGCTCCGAACCTGACAGGGAAATGAAACAGGACTGCAGCTTGATGAATGCACACTCCTGTTTGCCAAGGCTAATACTCTTTGTTCAGACACCCAGGGGTGCGCAGGGTGTGTGTCTCTTTTTGTGTGTGTGCAAGTGTTTCAGGTGTCCGTGCGTGCCTGTCCCCGGGCAAACACAACAAGACGCTGGCCTCGTGACGTCTTTTACCGACCCACAGATCCCCGTGTTGTTTTATGAATGACTCTGCAGTCCATATGTTCAATAATTTCCACAGTAGCACAGAAAGTCACGGCGCGAGTGCTTTCAAGTGGAGCGGGTCAGAAGCCCTCGTTCACTGCGAGCACGCGCTGATATCGCGTTTGTCAGGGTTGCGTTCAGTGACCTCAAAGGTCAACAGACCTCCTTGAAAATGGATTTCTAAAGCCTTAAGCACTCTGAGCCCAGTAGACATGAAAATTAAAGAGAGAAATGACTGAATGAATCATTCAACCAGCTGCTCAGAGAATCATGTTTTAGGGGATTTTTGAACAGCGCAACGAGCCAGTTCAGAAACTCAGTATTTTTATGCGGCATTTAAATTCTGTTGAGTTCCTTCTCTGGAAAAATGAAGCAATCTTGGTGAAATCAAAGCATTTTTCGGCCCATTTACGACGACACAGCGTCTGTTTTGATGCTTCAGCTGGTGCCAAAGTTGGACAATTTAAAATCCTTCATGCAGAGACATAAAATAACACGTTTGAGATGTATTTTCTCCCAAAATGACAGATTATTGTTGTCAAAACAACATAACAGTTGCACCGGACCGGCGTACAGATACAGTCTGTTTAGTTTAGCTACGCAGCGTACGTTACTGTTAGCTTTGTTTCAACACGAACAGCATCTCTTGCATTAAAGTCCTGTGCTCGTCTGACCCGACCAGCCGTCCTCAGTCTCTTCCCTCTGCAGGCTTCTTCTCTGTATATACTACTCAGCCAAACATCCTCCTTTGCCACCGCCGAACCAGAAAGTCAGTCAACAGTCGACCAACGTGGTCGTTATTCTGCAGAGGACAGCCTGAACAAATCACACGGAATGATTGATAACCAACAAGGAACTGATTTTGTTAAGAATCACTTCCTGTGTCTGTCTAATTCCATTGTGCTGTTGACAAAGCCGTCCAACGATGAGCCGCAGATTTACACTCAGTGACACAAACCTTCAGAACCACAGTTTATTTTGACCCAATCCCACAGAGATTGTCCTGTTCCTGTAATTCTTAATCCACAGCTGACAGAAGCACTACTTCCTGCCGTTTGAGCAACGTTTGCTAGAAACAACAGACGAGGTTAAAAAGAAGGTAAGAAAATAAAGTAGAGACCATCTTGTGACGTCTGTCAGCATCTGACATCGTTGTGACTCTCAGACACAAAACAAAGTATTCAAAAGCTACTTGTGTGGCAGTTCCAGCTACAATGGGTGTGTCCTCATGTTTGCCCTGATTACACACAAACACACACACACAAACACACACACATTCACAAGGTTAATGACACCAGCTGATGCTGTCGTTAGTGTCATTAGGAATCGATGGTGTTCTGTCCTGAGAGCCGCAGGCGGGGAAGGGAAGAGACGAACCAATACACTGTTTTAAATAGTGTTTCCTGACAGTAACACAAATACTGAATATTGAATGAGTTGTTGAGAGTAACAAGACGAGAGTTGAAAACCAAAATATATAGATATTTACAGCCACATAAAACAGAAAATCTTCATGTTTGAGATGTTTGAAGCTACTTTATCCTTTAAAATATGACTTCCAGCAGTAATTGGAAGAGTCGGTGCCGGTGTTGTTGGGTTTATTATGCAGTACAGGTCTGGCTTAAGTACACAACGAAATAAAATAATCTTATTTACAGTTTGTAAATTGATGGACAGAATCTTTTGCTCTTGTAGTTTGTGGCCTCGATGCAGCTCTTACTCTCTTAATTGACCCCTCGCTCTGTCGTTTCCTCTCGCTGCCGACCATTAAAGAAGACTTATAATCTCCTGCAGCGTCACACTGTGCTCGAATGTGTCCTCTGAGTTTTGACTTGTTTGTGCGTGTGTGCGAGCTCATTCTATAAGTTTGTATTTATTTGCTCGTGTGTGTGTGTGTGTGTGTGTGAGTGTGTGTGTGGTGGACAGCAGTCGTTAGCACTGAAAATGAATAGTTGCCACCATCGTTCATGGTTCCCTAATGAGGCTGCCGGGCCCTTTGCTTCTGCTCGCGTCTCCTTGTTTTATACGTTCTGTGTGGCCGGGTCTCCTTCTCATCTGATGTCCTCAGAACACCCAGGGGCCTCATTACCCTACCGCCATTGTTTATTTGGAGGGAAGAAGAAAAAGAGGAGAGCAAAGATGAAAGAAAGGTCTGTGATCGACTGTTTCCTGTCGCACAACCTTTCACAAGGCCAGGTTTGCTCCTGGGGTTTGCATTTAAAAACACACCGCGGTCTCCGAGTGTGTGTGTGTGTGTGTGTGTGTGTGTGTGTGTGTGTGTGTGTGTGTGTGTGTGGTCTGTGTATGAGGCCTTCGTTCCAAACTTTTGATGGAACCCATTTGATCAGAGCCAGATTGCTTCTTGGTGTCATCTAATCCATTCTGAGGGTTATTGTTCTGCTGTGTTGCGGGGGGGGGGGGGGACCCTGAACTGTTCAGAGCACACTTTGAAGAAAGATGATGTCATGTCTCGAACCAGAACCCCTCGTAAGTCGTAATTAAAAATGAACTTAACCTCTGATCACATTACGGGATTACGCTGTTAAGCAGGAACATAGCTCAAAACCCGACAGGGAGCTCGAGAGGGAGGAAGGAAGGAGTTCTTGAGCAAGAAGGAAGCACATCCAAGAGTTTTAAACGAGGACATCGTGTACAGTAGCTTTCACTTCGATGTGTTTCCATGAACAGCTGGCCCAAAATATCTGTCATGACACTGTGTGGAAACTCATTCCTGTGTTTAATAAGCAGACGTTGCATAAAAGTGAGTCAGTGACCCTGAGACTCGTTCAGTATTGGAGGGTTTTATTGAGAGTTATGCATCATTGATTAAAAGATATGTAAAAGGTTCATTTATCCCATCAAAGAAGCTTAAAAAACACAGTTAAGCAGCACATCAATGAGACAAGTTTGACCCTCATTTTCAAAAATGGACACATTTTGCACAAATCCTGAAAACGACTTGCAAAAGCGACCAACATCGTTCCAACATCGAGACATTTCCAAGCAGCTCCAGATACCATGGATGATTTTCTCAGCCATGGTTTTGTCAGACAGAACCAGGTCAGCTAAAAACACGATGTTGTCCTAAACCTAACCGGACCTCAGGCAGCATAAAGAAACCAAACCAACGAGCTGAAAGATGCCAAAATGCTCCGTGAATCTAAGAAAACCTGCAGAATTGATGGAGATAATGAATGAATTAGCTCTTTATAAAAGTTTTCAGAAGGTAGTAAACAACTCGGATTGAAGCAAAAGTCAGCGCTCACTCCAACGAGGACACACGGATGATATCCGACAGTGTAGATTTAGTCGTGGTTCTGCTGACGGTTGAGACAAAAGGTCTAAAAGCGGCTGTCAGGTTAGAAGAGGTTTGATGTAAATTAACAGCACTGTCAGATGAAATAGCAGGCGTGTCGTCCAGCGTCACCGTTCACGGGTCACCTTGGAGAACCAGCGGGGTTGATTATAATGACCACCTTTACCGAGCGCCTAACAAGGTTCTGCCAGGAAACGGCTCGTAACGTGCTGTTGTGTTTGCAGAGAGAGAACATTTAGTTTAGTACGCTCATTCAGCCTGCTCGATTGTGCTGAAACATATTAAATGCAACAAAAAAATCAACAGGACACTCATTACGAGGAGCGTTCACAAAGTTGGGACTGAGAAACATTATCAGCGTCGGATATCGATTTTCATGAATCTTTTCTCCCTTTTTTTTCTCAGATAAAAGCCTTCGAGACCGCCGTAATGTACGGGAAGAGTCAACCAGGAAGATTAGCATTTCAATAGCTATTCAGCAAAACACAAATACACTTTTTTTAAAAACACTTCTACAAATAATTACTCATTTCCATAATCGGGGGGCCAAGGTGAGTGAAAGCATCGCTCTGCCACCATCACTTCTGCTTCTGTTTACAGTGTGACTGTAAGAAACAAAAGAACAGATTAAAAACTTTTGTGATTACTGCGTGTATTGCTGCAATCATCACTCAGCTTATCAGTCTTAATACATGTGCTGAGCTAACGATGCGGTGGGAGCCGAGGCTTTAAAGGTCCAGTGTGTAGGATTAAGAGGGATTTGGCAGCGGAACTGGAATATTATATACATAATTGTGTGTTTGTTGGTGTGTGTGATCACCTGAAACCCAAGAGTGTTTTCAGCGCCTCAGAATGAGCTGGTTGTTGCCATGTTGCACTGCCGCGTCTCTACAGAAGCCCAGAGCAGACAAACTAAACACTGGCTCTAGAAAGGAAGCTCCGTATGACCAAATTTCCACAAAACCTGGGCCGAGAATGGGTCTCGAACCAGAGTAGACCCTGTTACCTTTTGGTGTTGATCTGTGGATCCAAGAATTAGTTCTCACTTTCTTCAACAGTAGCCGTTTTTATTCTGGGCAGCAAGCCGCCAATCTGGCCGTCCTTTTTGTGGCTAGGTCCGCGGATTTAGACAGAGGGCGGTAAATTGAGGGTCTGTTTCTGTCCGCTAATTTGCCGCCTAAATTGCGTGAGATGGGCGGAGGTGTCGATGACGTGCACTGTTGTGCGACCCACAGCCGGGGAGTTTTAAAACCAGGAAACAGCTGATCACAGCAGTCAGTCCATCACTTCATCCGCGGACGTCAAGATGAGCAACTGGACAGCCGCTGAGATCCAGGAGATGCAGCGTCTCCTCGGTCTCTGTAGCTGT